>OX031009.1:154107366-155357366 GCA_943735925.1 Pollenia amentaria
TTTTTTAACTTCAATATCAATTTTCAAAGTTACAGAGCATTATTTTTCAAATTTATGGTAAATTTTCCAAAAAAAATGTGATTTTTGGGACACACTAATAAAGTTTTAGATTAAATAAATATTAGAAATAACGGTACAAATAAGTTATTTCTAGATTGCAGTCGATTGTGTCGACTGCTGGCCCATACTAGTACTAATTAATGTTAACAGCTAAGGCACGAGCTATGTTTACTTTTGTCCTTCAAGTTGTGCTGAAAAAGGTCAACAAGAAAAAAGAAAGACAAAAACATGAAAAACAATAATGTACTTTGGATTTCAAGAAGAGTTCTTGACAAAAAGTATGAAAAAAACAGAAGTTAGGGAGAACATGTAAATCAATTAAAATAGATAATCATTCATTCAAAAGCAAATTTCGATCTACCAAGGTGAAATACCATTTTGTTTAAAGATTGATGTTTGACTATTGACGTCGTCCGTCTGCAATAGCCGAGTGAGTAAGACGGCAAACCCCACTGAAGAGCTTGTGTGGTTACAATCGAAACTAGTCTGGGCAACCTGTCCGTGAACGCCTGGGTTCAAATCTCAGCGCAGTCAAGAATGAAAAATTATCAATAAAAAATTTTAATTAATTTCATGTTGTAAAACTCCTGTCTTCATAAAAATAATTAAATGAAAATTAAATTCAATGAACTTAAGCCTAATTAAAAATATCTAAAATTGGATTAAAAACCATTAACAGTTCAATAAAATAACCACAATACTAATTATTCATAAAAACTAAAATTTTGGCAAAAATCACAGGTTTGATATAAAAACAGTTAGCCTAGCATATTTTGAATGAAATGAGCTTTATTTCATTGTAACCGGTACAACACTTTAGATTTTATTCACAATATACTGAGACAATTTAATTGATAATAATCGCGTTTTTCATACAAAAATTAAATTTTTTTAATGTGTGTGTGTTTGCTGTTGTTCTATTTATGGACGTTTTTTCCTTCAATTCACTTCACTTGATTGTGAATAAAAGTGAAACGCGTTCATTGATTTTTATAATCTATATCTCATTTTATTCTCAGGTTATGTGACATTGACATTTTTATGTTTTGGATTTTTCATGATTTTTACGTAAACAGCCATTACTCAGCCATTTTTTGTGATTATATTGTTTTTTTTAAAGCTAACATGGAAGTCTGAAAATCGGTTCATGAAGAGCGAAGTTATGACTTTTTGAACTTTTAATATTTGGAAAAAGTCAAAAATTCGATTAGTACCTGTAACTTAAAAATGCGAGCTGATAGAAGATAAAATTAGAAATCAGCGACCTCAAATTAGTAAAAAAAATTGCATTAAACTTCCAATCAACACACAAAAAGTTCAATTTTGTTTCGCTGTGTTATCAATATACATACTAGATTTCTGTATATCTAGGGATCTAGGGAACAGCTACAAATTACAGCTATATAGCTTTAACTGTAAAGGGCCCACTGCCTTATTGTAGACATAAACGGGATAACTTCAATACAAATACCATATAGATTTCTGTGCAACTGCTGAATGGTAACAGTAAGAGTATTCAAACTTAATAACTTCATAAAAAATGCACGATATTTTATATAAATGAGGGTAGCGAAGCTCTCTGGGTTAAGCTAGTATGCTATATTAACTATACTAGAGAGCCTGTTTACAGCCAGTGTTTATGTTCTTTATATTTTTTTATAAGTAATTTTTATTATATTTACCATTTATATTTTTCGAATGTGTTTAATGAATGTTATTTCAATCTATAAAGCTTCCTTGTAATAGTCGTATCACTTCAAAATTTCACATTCCTTTTGCTTAAACCAACCTTTGGTTAACATTGAAGCTATAGGTATGTACATATAATTAAGAATGGAGAGAATCCAGCCATAACTTTACATAACCCTTATATACCATGTTGTTATACTTGTATTTGGATTAAATTTGATCCGAATATATCTTATTGTAACCTTTATCATCTTACCAAATCGGTTCATATTTGGATATAGCTCCCATGCCAAATGTCCATACAGGAAAAACTTTCAATGCCATAACTTTCTACTTTGATATTATATTTGGCGCCGACAATATTTATAATAGCTACGAAGTCATGTCAATATTTGTGCTGGTAGGTCACATATAAACTCCCACTTTAAAATTTAAATGTAGTAGGGTATGTTTTTAAAGGCTTAGATGACAGTTCTATTGGATTTGCAGGGATGTTTTTCGATTTTTCAACGCCATTCGATCTTATTGATCATCAAAGAATGCTGCAAAAGTACGGATTTTACTGAATTCAAGGGTGAGAACTATTGTTGTTTAAATATTATTTCAAGAACAGACAACAGTTTGTTCAAATTGGACAGCACAAATCTTTCTTGGTTCTGTAGATTACGGCGTGCCGCAAGGAAGTGTACTTGATCCTTTATTATTCTCCATTTATATACATGATTTGAAAAACTTTAATCTAACTGGCCAATTATTCATGTTTGCTTATGATATATGCTTGTTTTAGCCTTTTAAGTATGATTTAGTTTTGAAAACAAATATTGAAAGAGACACTGCGTTATTAGTGGAATTTGCACGCTTAAATCGTTTATTGCTTAATTCTGAATAAACAAGGTTGGTTCGTTTCAGACCCCATTCAACAGGTTTAAATAACAACTTTTCAGTATATGTCGATGGAACATCAATATATGAAACCCTTTCTATTAAATACTTAGGCATTACGTTGCAAAGTAATCTATGCTGGGATTTACATATCAACGTGGTGAAGAACAACATGGCTCCGGCCATTGGTATATTATATAAATTCAAAAATGAGCTAAGTGAAAAAGCCAAATTAATGATTTTGTAACGCAGTTTACTTTCCCAGCTGAGGTATGACTCAGTCTGTCCAGGGTCAGTTCGAAGGTCGGATTCCTTTGAAATGAAACACGTGGTGTTTTCGTGTATGATTATATAAAAATATGAACAAAGCTTTATTTACGAAACCTTAATCTACGTAAAATACTTAAATCTACGACAGCTTTCTGATGATGCTGGAATTCGGATTTTGTTGCGGCGTAAGAATCGGGCGGTTGCAGGAGTCGGGCGGCGACGATCAGGGGGGTGGCCTGGGAAAGAGAGTAACGTACTGTCTTGGTTTAAAGAAGGCGAAGGGAAGTAGCTACGGTTATTAATGTAGACACCAGCGCAATTCGGAAGGCGAAGGCTGTCGGCAGCTAACTACGAGAATAAATAATGCGGACACCAGCGCAATTCTGGAGGCGAAGGCTGTCGGCAACTAGCTACGGTAATAATGCAGACACCAGCGCAATTCGGGAGGCGAAGGCTGTCGGCACTAACTACGATAATAAATACAGGTATTAATAATGCTAGCTACTAAGAGTAAACACTGTGATTAGTATCAGTTTCTACTCTATCAGTTTCTACTCTCCTTGTTCTGAACAAACTTTGACTACTTATTTAAAAATAAAATTAACTCAACAATGAGAATTATTAGGTATTAGTAAGAAATAAGAAAACAGTAGGGGGAGTCATGATGCTAAGCAAATAGTAAAGGTGTTCACCGTGTAAGGGCAGGTCAATAATATTAAAGTTATATATATTATATATAGGTAAGGTTTGTAACGTCACGTTTCAATTTATACTGGTCTGATACAATCAAATCTTAATTACTTGACCAGTGTCTATGCATGTAATAAAAATAATATAGTTCAAAAATCACTACAATGTTTGCAAAATAAGGCATTAAAAATTGTATACAATTTACCAATAACTTTTTCAACAGTTTCATTATACAAAAATGTAAGCAAAACTGTGTTACCCGTTTACGGCTTATATGAATACCAGGTTTTGTATGTTTATAAGAGTAAACATGAAACAGGTGAACATATAATTCCTTTTTTGCAAAACCAGTCATATTTGTATACGTGAAATATATCAAATCAAAGGGTTCCAAGGTGCAGATTGGAAAGAACTAAGCAACGTACAGAATATATGGGGGGATATCTTTATAATAACTTACCTGCTTATTTGAAGTCTATTGAACAAATATCAAATTTTAAAAAAGAATGCAAAAAATACTTATGTAGCTCAATGAAAACGCTTCTTTTGTAAATATGTACATAGGTTACTTTTATTTATGCATTAAAAAAAAAAAAATATTTTTTTTTGTATATTGTACTGTTTAGAATTTTTGCCAACTTGCCTCAAAAATGCCCTTATGGCGCCGAGGCCCAGATTTTAAAATGTATAAATTTTGTATAATTATAATTTTAATAAATAAATATTATTGGAAAAAAAAATTACTCTAAGACGAAAAATGCTCATATAAGTAGATCTAAATAATGTTTGCTACAAAAAACTCTTATTTAAATCTGAACCTTATAAAATAATTTCTATTTACCCAGTTCCCTGTGCACGCTCTCGAAATTTGGTTTGTATAGTTATGCTGTGGTGTTGGGAATCACATGACCGACAATACTTTCTTAGTTGTAGCTAAAAAAAAAATTTAAAATAAAGCAAACTAATTATGAATTAGTTTGTTTCAAATATTTCAATAACTATTTTAAAAATTTAATTGCAATAGCGTTCAAAATTTGAATAAAAAATATTTAACGCAAAAAGAACTTCTTTTCAACAATTTTAATTTGTCTAGCAGATCAATAGTTAAAATAAAATGTATTTTAATATAACAATCTTTGAGATTAATAACAAACATATTGATTATAGTTTACAGGGAAAATATTGCACTTGTAACGATGCTGCTTAATATTGAATATCATTCAATTTAAAAGAAAAAGTGTTTAGTCATTTACAATTTGTTCGATAAGTAAAATGTAACATTTTGCATATTGTGTTTTGGATTCTGTTTCTTTTTCAACAATATATTAGAAGTATTCACGTTGTTACTGTCTTTCTAGATAACACAATTTTTTACTTATAGCGTAAATTATTTAAAGTTGGACTTAACTGTGAATGCCCATATTGCGGAATAAGCAACTGAGTGTATACGGTTTCAAATGTTTTATCTACAGTTGTCATAAGTTCCGAAGATTATGCATATTACTCAAGTAAAAAGATATTTTATTCATGGATTATTATCTTGAAAAAAACTGATAAAATGTGTAAAAAAATAAGTTATTGCTTATTTCAATAAAAAGGAGCTTCATAAATCAAAAGGAAATTACAAAAATACCAACAACAAACCTTGGTCATTACCCAAGACATTGCAAGTTGTTTTTAATAATTGCATTTTCTTTAAATTTTTTAGTTTTTTTTTTACAATAAAGGAAAATATAATATTTTCTACTATTGTTTAGACATTTCAAGTATGAACACCATGCGAAACATATTGATTGGAACAGAATTCTGTTTAACATAAATAGTTACTAAGAGACTTATAAGTCATATTATTTTGTATCATTGAAATTGAAATCCAGAATCGATTTTAATAATTTCGATATAATATGAGTAATGAGTAATCGGTTCTTCAATCAATTTCAAAGTTGCGAAATTGTTACAACATGTGGTTGACATTTTTGAATGTGAGTCCTTTTTTCAATTTTCTCTTAGATCTGTTTTTAGTAGTTAACCCTTATGTGACTGACAAGGTACCCGGGTACCTTTTGCGTTTTGAAATAAATTTTTTTTCTTGAAATTGGCAACCATAGTACTTGAAACTTCTTGAGAGCTCCTTACTTTCGATATTTTATTAATTTTCAGAGCTTTGAAAAAAAATTCAGATAGGCGTAGCATGCCAAAATTCTTCATACACCCTTAACTGTTCTCAAAGGTACCCAGGTACCTTTATGCGATTCTATGAAAAAATGCTCTGCAAATTTTTTTTTCTCTTTTTATTGTTAATTATATTGACATAAAGTAATAAAAATTCAGCTACATATTTACATGTTTACAAAAAAAAAAAAGAAAAACAATGTATACATACATATGTTCATATATATATGCATGTAAATATATAGTTCATGTACACATTAATGTATGATTATAAATTTATTTAGGTTGATCGTCCTGTAAACAGTTTGCGCATACTGGACGATTTACCGAATGCGAGTTGCAAATTGATATGAAGCAATTACTACAAGTTTTGCGTATTTTCCTTTGCTTCAGACAAGGTTTCGAACAGATTTGGCAACTTCCTGCTACTGCGATACGGCCACTTTTATCTCTTTGCACATTTGAGGTATCTGGATGTTCAGAAGTATCAAAATTGTTTCCAATTATAATATATATTGCTGTTCGTGTGTGTGCCATCACCATAGGATTTTTAGCACGCCGCTTTATGTTTTCAATAGACAATTGTACACTGAGATCTTTTAAAAATTTTCTACGGCGGTCAGTAGAAGTGAAATGTGTATTGTGTTATATATGAAGCTAATGCTGCTACATCTATAGCATTAAAAAATAAGAATAGCGGCCACCGACTTGTTCTACTCGCCCAACAAGTTATCCATGTAATTGACACCCCCTATGATTTTATTGTAATATTTTATATTTTCGTGCTTAGCAGTCAAAGTGCTTTCGACTGACGGGGTAAAATGCATGGTTGATAACATTATTACAGCTTTCCTTTTTTTTTGGCACGTAAGAGCACAGCGACGCCTCTTTGAGAGTTTGAGATTCTACGAACTTAATTTTTGTTTTCCAGGTCAAGAGATGTAAAAAATTATCGGTTGTGACATTCCTTCCTGAGTTCTTATATGGACTAACAAGATATAAGATAGTACTCTCTCTCACATTTGCCTGGCGCTCACTTTCTGTTGGTTTACCAGTATACAATTGGCCATGTACGGGGAAGGTGTTGGAAGCATCACAAGCCCAAAATATTTGTATCCCATACTTTTCAAGCTTTGCCGGCATAAATTGTGTAAAACGAGTACGTCCGCGATAATCGTATAACTGCTTATCTACAGTTATACACTTACCGGACTTGTAACTTTGGCGTAATTTAGCATTTATCATGATCCAAAATTGCAAAATGGTGTATATTTCATAAGAATTGTATGAAGTTACCCGGGTACAAGGAACTTTTTTCAAAGACTTTAGAAAAGCTAAAAATATTATACAAATAAAACCATGGGTATTTAGCACGTCATTCATAAATAAATTAATAATAAATTTTGTTTTCCCGAAAATAACTTTTGATAATAAATTTGCATGTGCCCGGCAAATAAAAAACTGAAATGGCAAGCTGCTTTATTAAGCAATTAGTTTTCTAATTCAGTTTTTTCTTTTAACCCTTTTACAACTACAATTCGAGTTGGTAAAAACCAGCCAATTGTAGGGGAATGCAAGAAAAGATAAATTCACTGTTTATTGTTGTTGTTTTGTTTTAGCTTTGATATTGTTACAAGTAAGACCGGAGCGTTTAAAATTCTTATTCACTTTATGGTCTTATTTGTATAATATTTAAAGCTTTTCTAAAGTCTTTGGAAAAAGTTTCTTGACGAGCTGGCCTAAGCAATCAGCGAAATGCGCATAGAAACTCAATAATAAAATCCAGTGTTTTTATCAAAAAAAAAAAAAAAAAAATTGGGAATTTAGCACGTTATTAATAAATAAAATAAAAAGTTAATTTAAATAAAAACAACACAATTAACAAAAGTAAGGAACCAACAAAATACATAGTTATGACTTAGAATTTTTAAAGAACTTGTACAAGAATTTTATAAATTAATTATTTGAGATATTTTCCCATTTTATTTAAAAAAAGTTCTATATTGATGGTGGTTAAGAATCTGTAGACTCCACCCATATTTTTGAAAAGTTAAACTCATAAAATTATTACATAATATAGTTATTTCACGAATAACTTTATTTTTTAACATTTATGTTTGTTATTTAAAAAACAAACTACCAAAAAATCATGTTTTTCCGTTCTAATATGGTTATGTAGTATGATTTTTTGTCGGTTAAATTAAATTTGTTTGCAACAACTGTTAAATTTTACGGAACATACTGTTAAATAAAAAAAAAAAAATTTAAAAATGTATGTAAAATTCAATTATTTTAAATGAAATGTATATAATCCGTTTTTTTAATAAATTTTTAGTAGTATTTAAAATGAATTTTCTGTGAAATTTAGCTACATAATATTTTGAGTGTACAAACAAAATCTCTTAGCCAGTCTGTATATATTTCGAATGATTTTGTATCATCATTATAAACAGAAGCCAATAGAAATCTGATCATGTTTTTTGTATGAAATATCTGTCAATTGGTCGACCATAATTTAAAACCTTCCACGACATTGTTTGATTTCTTCAATCTTGGTTTTTATTACACTCAGAGAAAAAATATTTTTAAATATAATCACCTCCAAGAAAACTATTTTTAAATAAAATTGTAAACATACTATGGCTTTTTTTAACCATATTATTGTCATCGACAACCATATTATGGTTAAATTAGTCCTTCATCAAGAAGGCACAACCAAATTATGGTTGCCTCGGAAATGTTTTGGTTAATAATAACTAAAATATCTTTAACATTTATAATAGCATGGTTGATTTTCAACCATAGAATGTTGCTCTTGGAAAAGGGGAAAATTCTATTGTTAATTTAAAAACAAATTATTGTCATATTTAACCATAGCATGTTTAAAAGGCAACCATAATATGGTTGTGGCTTCTTGATGGAGGACTAATTTGACAATAATATGGCTGTCGGTGACAATTATATGGTTAAATTAAACATAATATGCTTAAAATTTTATTTGAAAATAGTTTTGTTGGATGTGACCATATGTAAACATATTTTTTCTCTGGGTGTACTTGGGGTTTTAATTAAAAAAACTGGTGAATTTTTCCCATATCCTTGATTCCACTGGTAAGTTTTAGTTTTTAGCATGACGATATGCTAGAACTACTTAAGATTTTTTAGTGCCTTAACCCATTATAGGCCGCTACCCTAAAAACTTCGATCACTGGCCGAAAACAGAAAACAAAATCAAAACAAATTTATTTGATATTTCTTAAAGAAAAAATATTGCCTTGTGATTTATTACAAATTTGCATGGTATTCATAAAAACAGCTTGTATGTAAATATATATTGCACTATTTGAATGTAAAAATAGTATGTTTCTTACACAAGTTGCAGCGCCGATATTTATTTTCAACGTTTCTTATAACTAAGTGTACTTTTTCGTTGAATCGGGGTTGATTGGGGATTGTATCAAAATCTTGACTGTTTAGCTCACTGTCGTATTTTAGAAGTTGTGCTGTGGCTTCAGAACGAAAATCAATTTGTGAAACGGTTTTTGTCTTTTGGACTTTCGCCAACATGCAGTGCATTTTCCAATCATTAAACATTGCGTAACCAAGCGCTTTAGTACATATGGCCCACTACCATTTATTTCCCTTTATACAGATACGTTAATTGGCCATAGCATTGTCATGAAGGTCGACACCACCCATACCATGATTATACTCCTGAATTGCTTTTAGCTGTGGAATAGTATAGTTTTTTTTTGCTTGCGGCAATAATGTTTAACATTAGCCATTGGCTCGACTGTTGAGTTGTTGGTAATTACGTTGAAAACAGATTTGTCATTCCAGCGCACCAACAATATTTTTTGTTAACTATCGATTAACTGCCCAAATTACCCGCGATTGCTTTTATATTCTTTAACGGAGCTTCGCCGTTCGATTTTCTTGTGTAGTACCCGTAGCATAAAATTTGCGTTCATTCAATAGACACATGAGATGATAAGAAGAAAAGAATTTGTAAAAAAAAAAAAAAAAACTATGTGACAATCGGGATCAGGTACGTTTGCCAGTAAGTCTAAAAGAGTTTGAGCCCCAAAACCAATGTCTTTATCGTGTGGAGTGGCTGAACCTCCATATAAAATATTACAGAATATATATCCATTTTTAGAGCACATGCACCATGATTGAAATCCAAAAAGGATTGGTTTCCCCGTAATGAACATTTTGCACGAGTGTCGCCCAATTTACGAAATCATCTGCTTAGCAATTGATACAATATGTCTAAAAATTCCAAACTGCATAAATTTTTTATTAAGAGCATCAACAAGTGAGCGAACTTTTGCAAATCGATCTGTTTTGTCTAAGCGGCTATTATCTGATAGATGTAAATATCTTTTAATTGTTCTGAACCGATTGCGATTCATGGCTTGCTTTACCATTGGAACTCCCATGTCGGGCTTAGTAAACCAATAATAGTTCAATAAGTGTAATTCTGGTTGTAGCATTGTTCTGATTTGCATATGTTTTTGAAAAATTTGTGATATCCGATATTATGGAATTATGAAAATCTAAAGGAAAAAATTTTAAATGGAGATTTAGAGCATATGAGAATATAAAAATGACTTGTAAATACAAGTATCTAGAAGAGACAAAGCGGACCAATTTCTCAAATTTCTCCCATTTTAATAGCTTCATTATTTGTTGGCTTTGTCGTGTAGCTAAAGTTTCTTGGCTTTCGCCACATAGGTATAGCAAAATCCAATTTTTTGAGTGCTTCCCATATCTTTGCCATTGTTGCGTGACTTATTATGTAAATAACAGTTTTGAAATTCAAATTCTATTGTAGGGTCTCCGGCCACTGGTCGATTTTTCGACCACAAAAGATTGTGGAAATTAAAGAATAATAAAATGTATCTTATGCAAATTGATTTTCGTTGATTCTTATAATAAATTATTTAGGCTCTTAAAATAATGAAAAAAAAGAAACAAAAATTTCAATTATTACGTATATTTTTTGATTGGAAAAAAGTGTTAAAAATGTTCTCTTTTACATCCTCTTACCAAATTTTTTTTAAACTCTTTAGAAAATCATTTCAGTACGGATATTTTAAGAATTAGTTCAGATTTTAGTTTTGTGAAACAGATCAAAAAAATTATAGCAAACTTTTGAGATATGCGCTCATAAAGTTACTGGTCGAAAAATCGACCGTTGGCATATAATGGGTTAACGGGTATTCCGTCCTCGGCAACACAACGGGCTTATATTTTACACAATGATACATTTTTGGCAGCGTATTTTAGCAATGCATTACTTGCCGTCTATTAAGAACTACTTGGAACGGAGTCAATATTTATTTGGAACACATTAATGTCAAGCCTGTGGATTAATTAAAGCTGATTTAAAAGTCGTGACGTGCAATAACCTATGCAGCTTATCATTTTAGGGCACTTCAAGCACCTTTGTAATTTAAATCCTGTTCGAAATATCTCCAGAAATGACATCTGTATATAGATATATTTAATATTTAGAATAGTCCCACGTTAATTGCTGTTTACCTTCTGAATTGTTTTTAGTTTTCTTACAAGAACACAAGCTTTTATAAATTAGAAAAAATACTTAAATTACTGGTTCACTTACCACAAGAGTAAGGAAAAGGTATATAAATTTCACATTATTAAAATAACCGGTTTATTATACCAAAATAACCGGTTTATTCGATATTCGAAAAATTGACATTTTAAAATACCCGGCTTGGGCAAAACTAAAATAACCGGTAAAACTGGTCGAATGATAACCGTTCGATTTTCCTATTCTTTACACTATCAAATTTATTTTTGTGAATGAATTTTTTTACTTATTTTGCAATATTACCTTTAAAACCTAAATCTTATTAACGGTTTTTAATAATTTATTTTATTTATTCATTTATTTATTTTTTATAACTATATAATAATATATTTATTATATTGTTGATTTGTTAGAGTACCAGCGTCTTACGGCCATCAGCTCATTCTAATAATTAATATGTAATATCGCTCATTTCGTGCAAGACCGTCACAACTCAAAATTTGGCATTTTCGAGTTAGTAATGCAGAAATGTTCTCCTCTTAAATCTCTACAAATTGATCTAAGAACGGAGAGAATTATCGAAAAAATAACGGTAATACAGATGCTTTTGACGCTATGACCTCTTGTAACAAACTTGAGCAATTAACATCAACAAGGTCACATTTCAGTTTTTTTGTTGGCATTCCTCTTGTACATGTGGTTTTCTTTGTAGCAAAAAAGAAACATTTGATTTTATAACTGTATATAAAATAAATAATAAAATAAATAATAATAGGTTGGAATCTTAAAAAGGCTCTCCTGTAAAGTTTCAAATTTTGAGTTGTGACGGTCTTGCACGAAATGAGCGATATGGTCATTTTTAAAAAAAATGTTTGTTTTAAAAATGTGATAAGACAAAAATCTAAATATTACCCAATAAATACTTTCAAAGTTTTTTTTAACATTTTTTCCAGGGCATTAAAAATTGTTTCCTGTTTTCCTTGAAAGGAAAAAAAGTTTGGAAAATATCCTGTTTAAATTACTTAATAGTATTTGATCTTAGTTTTATTTCACGCCTGCATTTAATATTCCATATAATGCTGATATTTGTACCTGAATTTGAATTTTTATTGCCAAGTTACTATGAAAACTTATAAATTTAAATATTTTTACCTTAACCTTTATACTGGCTGAAAACATGCTGGCTTATGCAGGCATGCAGAAATTCTCGTATTTTCGTAGTTGCTTGGCAATATATTCGATGAAATGATTATGCACTATGATTTTGAATAAATATTTTCCTCTTCATCTTTAGCAAATCTTTGCATTTTTCAACACAGAAAATTGAAAGGCATAGCAACATTTTTACAGGATTTTCTCGCTCTTATATGAATTTAACATTTTATTTCATGATTTTGTACATGGAATCCAACAAAATCGGCCACTTAAAAGCTCTTTTTGCTCGAACAACGTACAATAGAAATAATCGTCGTCATAAGTTTAGCATTCTTATGCTTGTAGACGTTGCTTTTGTTGGCCTTGCTGTTATTAGCCAGTTTGTTGCAATTTTATATGGATGCTACACCTTGAGCATCTATCGTTTGCCAAATCGTTTGCATATTTTCTTCCTATTTATACTAGCTTTAGCTTATGGCCAATTTTTTTCTATTTTTTATTCATCTTTTTATTTTATCCGAAAAAAAAACGAAAGATAAAATAAAAAAAGAAATACTTGAAAACATATTACCTTGGGTACAAATGGAGTATCTTGTACTGGATTTTGTTTATAATGCATGAATATTTTCTTTCATTTTATCTTTCCAACAGTTTTTGTTTTCTTTATGCGGTGTTAAAAAGAACTACACTTGTGAAAATCACGTTTCATCGTAAATCATAAAATATTACAGGTATGAATGGCCAAAGAAGAAAAAAACCCACTGGTAGCATAACCATCTATTATTTGTGGTTGAGTTGAAAATAACCAAATGTTTGTTAAATTTTTAAAGGTACACTTATATATGAACGATTGTTGAAAATTTCTCTTAAGTAGTTTTTTTTTTTTTTTTGATAATTTGACTTGTTTTATTCACTTAAAAATTTCACAGACACAATCGATTTTTTAGTATTTTGCTAAAGCTTAAATTTACTAATAAATATTATTCAGTTCCTTTTCCATAAGAGCCTTCGACTTAAGTATAAATATATGATTCGATTCTGCCTATTGCCAACTGATAGAGGTAATGCTTGAGTTAATTTATTTCAAAAACAAGACCAAAATTAAGCGCCTTAATTCAGCCACCTCCAGCAATGCATATAAAACAACTTGATATATAAAGAACCTTAAAATCAGTTATTACAATTAGAAAACAGATATGTTAAAAACGTCGATTACGTACTATGGTGGTCCGGACTCAACGCCGATATGTTTCGTATATACTGTGTTTAAGGATAGATTTGAGGGCTAAAGCTCCAGAATATACGCTAAGGTTGAAAACACCTTACTAATATTCCCCGAGAGTACGTAGTATAGGGTGGCTTTGGGATTCCGCGCTAAAATATCGGCCAAGTATCCAAACAACTTGGTGATATTATACAGGCTATAAAGAGAGATAAAAAGGCACAAATATTTAAAGCAGAAAGAAAGCACTTCTACCCATATAAAGCCAATTTCCTTATGTTTCAAAGGTTATAAACTTTCCATTTATTTATACTAACAAAATGTTAAAATTGCACAATAATTAATTCAATTTAACAAATCACAAAAAGATATGACCGTTCAAAATGTGGCCTCAAAACAACGATTCGACTTGGATCAAATTTGTAAGATACAATAACAAGAAAATTAATGAACAATTCGTAAAAATTAAAAAAATATTTAAAATATAATACACGATGGCAGCGGCGCATCAAGTTGTCAGTTCACCTTAGCTCACAATTGACACAAGGGATGGGAAATCCGCTGCCTTCGGTTCAGACGTGAGCACATACATGTATTAGATAGATCTGTTGGTGTGTTCTTTTCAACAAAAAAAAAAATACCACCTTGTTAAAAAGTACATGTATAATATGTCTTGCCGACCCTGTATTAATGCAATTTGTTATTTGACGAGAACAAAACACAAAATTGGACCACCCTGTTTATAACAGCTGACAAAAAGTTTGTTCTTCAAAATATAAAAAAATGTGTACATAAAATAAAAAGTTTGTTCTTCAAAATATAAAAAAAATATACATAAACCAAAATTTGTTAATAGATTGATATTAAATAAGTAAATAAATGACCAAAATGAATGACGAAATTCCAATTTCTTCAGTTTGTTTTTTATAAAATATTTTGCCAGATTGCCAATTTATTAACGCCAAGTTTTTAAGATTACTTATTTGACGTTTTTTTTTTCAAAAACAATTTTATAACACCGAATCCACTTAAATTTTATATAACTGACAACCTATCATTAACAATGTAATGCTTTCTTACGTTTTTACTATTAAATAATGGAAAAAATAACTATTAAAATTTTAAATTTTTATTGTCCTAATAAGAGGCGATTTTTTTCCCAACTTAGTCTGGTAACCCTATAAATAAACCGAAGCCATCTTTTTAAAGGGCATAATCATTATTGTCGATTTATACGGGGAGTAAAGTGCAATGCATTATGCCATAAATAAGGGTGATTTTTTTTGAATAAAACATGCTACCCTTAAAAGAGCAAAATATTTTCAAGAAACGGACACCAAATTGCATTTTTTTAAATAAAATGTCATATTTTTTGTAGAAAGGAAAACACCATGTGTGTATGAGTAATATTTGCCCGTTTAAGCCAATTCCAATGCCAAATAAAGTATGTCAAGAGAGATGTTCTGTAAAACGAAATGGCAAGACTTGTAGCGAGTTCAAATCAAAATAGTAAACTGAAGTGATCTAACGTTTTAACCCCTAACCACAGAAACCTTATCAACTCTAAACAAAAAAAAAAAAAAAAAATTTTAATGTTTTTTTAAATTTTTCATTGCAGATTAATAAAATAATATATTCTTCATTGAAGTACATAAAATATAATATATACCTACAAAAGTAATTCTTATTAATATTATTTATACTAGAGAGCTCTTCTATAGGAAATTGTATAATTGGAATTTATATTGTTGACTATTGTTTATGTAGTTTAATATTTATCAAAAATGTAAATAAATAAACGTTGTTAAAAAAAAACAGAAACCTTTTAAGAATTTTATTAATGATTTATATGTAACTGGATTTTAATTTGTCTTCTTTTTATATGAATTGATATTGGTAACAGTTTCTAAAATTAAAAAAAAGATATTTAAAACTTTGTTTTGGCGATTTTAATAAACAGCTAATATTAAAGCCGTACGCGGTCAAAATGCTTGTCATGCGAATTCACTCGTGTAAGTATGTTGGACGTAATATTCGCCATCATATTTGAACTTTTGATTTTCTACAAACACATTTTCACTAATACTTCAATAGCGCTTGATAAGAAATTTTTTACCTGTACGGAGCCCTTAAGAATAATCCAAATATGCATGTTGACAATACTATAAATAATTTAAACGAAGTACCAAGTCGCAAACAAAACGCATGAGTTTCAGAACGTGCTTGGCTTTTTTAATCTTCCATGTGAATTAACCATCGTGCGAGTGTCAGATAAAATGGTTAAAATAGCCCATAGTAAGTATGGTCAAATGTTATAGCTATTCAATTCAGACATTTTTCAATGTGCCCGGTTTATGTAATATTCCACTTTTATAAGTTATCCTTTAAATGACAGTGAACTAATAAATTTCTTGTAAATTATCTCCCAGCTTGCGATGACCTTCATCGGCATTCTTTCAGTTTTACTGGATTTACTTTAACTCTTGCCGTTCTGCAGATATACAGAAATCAACAGTATATTTTTGTAGGGGGTACAAATCCCACTTCTCCAATCCCGACCACATTTAGAGAGGTTGAGTATTGATAACCCAACTATGTGTACCAGCTTTGGACCATATTTACCTTACCCACATTTTGTCAGATGTTGGCTATTGATAACCAAGATTCTTGTACCAAATTTGAGTAAAATTTAAGAAAAATTTAACGGAGTATGTGTAAAATAACTACATACAAACCATAGTTTATGTGGTCTTCGGAAAAACCATTTCAATAGACAAATAAATGAACATCCTTAAATCCACTTCCATTCTCATAAGGACCCAGGCATTATACATTTCACAAAGGGTGGTCCAACCAAAACACTCGATGTTAATTATAAAAATCAAGAAAATTTCAGAGAATTATCTTAATATTTTTTATTATTATAGAAGGATCCATGGCAATAATGTGTGAAACAAAATAACGGCCAAATGCTCGTCACGGCTTCGGTATCATACCTCTATCCAATGGTCCTTATTTTCAATGACTCTGAGACATAATTGAAGTTCGACCTCGTTTTTGTGCCGAATTATCTCATCTTTTAGCTCTTTAATTATTCTTGGCTTCTTGACTTACACTTTTCCTTTCAGTCCTTTAATCCTTTAGCCCTTGACTTTAGTTCTTGGCTTATTGACGTACTCTTTTTCTTTTTAATATCCCCAAAGAAAGAAGTCCAACGGTGTCAAATCACATGATCATGGCCGCCAATTAACATCGCCATAACGTGAGATAACACGGCCATTGAATTTCTCGTTCAAAAGAGCGATTGTTTTGTTGGCTGTGTGGCAAGTGGCTACATATATATGTCTTGGAACCACATATTTTCAATGCCCATAGCCTCAGTTGATAGCCACAAGAAGCCCGTTATCATCTCGCGATAGCGAACTTCATTTACGGTAACTGCTTGGCCGAACATATTTCGAAGGAGTAAGGCCCGATACCCGAAGAAGTAAAGCCTATAAGCCGAATATTCGGCTTTTCAACAATCACTCGTGGATTCTCATTTGCCCAAATGCGGTAATTCTGCTTAATAACGAATCGCCGTTGGTGAAAGTGTGCCTCGTCGCTGAAGATAAGTTTCGGTGTAAAGTCATCATTCACTTCTGTCTGTTCCACAAATCATTCGGCGTATTGACGACGACGTACCTCTCAATGGCTGAATTTGTCAAACAATAAAACAAGGAAATTTTAAATTAAGTTGTGACTCACAATCAGTGTGACCAGATCTGAAAAATGTTTACAGCTCAATGTGGCATTAAACATGGCTAAAAAATACTACAACTGATTTTAAAAAATGCTAAAAATAATGCTAACATTTTTTAAAGATTTTTGTTAAAAATGTATTCCCAGTATAAAAGTTTATTCGGAACTTAACACATTTTAGTGACTTACTTTTTAACGAAATTGAAATAAATGGCTAAATTTAAACAATAGGGTAGATTTTGGATAAGCATCTGACTAGCACAGGTAGTTAAGATTAAATTAAAGTGGCCCGCAAACCCTGCAAAATTTAAAAGATTTTATTTCAATGCTATAAAATATTTTTTAGAATATTTTATTTCTTATAGTTGAAAGCTATAGAGAAGTTGATAACAGAAGTCAACACTTGTTTTGGTGCCAAGGAACTGTATATATTTTTTAAACTAAGACTTCATACTGATTACAAAAATAACAAAAAGTTGGAATTCTTACGTGTAGTTTTCTAGTATTTCGCTTTTGTGCATATATATATGAAAAAAGCGGTTTTTTGCATTATTATTTACATAAAAACCTTTTTCGTGACTTTCGTGAATGATGTGCAGTGGAAAGGTCTCATTGCATTCCCCAACAGTAGTCAGCCATCATATGCCGATTCCATCGGCCTTGGTACCTCTCTTCCATAGTTTTCAGATCCTGATGAAACCGCTCCTCTGGCTCATCGCTACAAGGTCCAAGACTATGAAGGTAGTGCAATTTGATAGACATGTTGCATCCCAAGTTTCTAAAGTTATCTAGCATGTCGTTAAAATTTTCGCGGTAGTTGCTTGACTTGTAATTTCGAATAAAGTTTCAAGTCATTGATTGCATTTAGTAAACTGCAATATTTTTCATCAAAAACTCCCGCTTTTATCTTCTTTAAGCAAAGTTCTGGAAATTTTGTCGTTATATAAGAGAAACAAAATAAAATAAGAAAAATAAGCACTTTTTGGAATATCCGTTATAGGTTCTCTAAACTCACCACAAATGTAACGTTTGGATCATTGAGACAACTGCTTCGCGACGTCAACATGTTATTAAAATGAATGTTTTTAACAAAATTACTGATAGGGTTTCAAGCCGGGCCGAAAAAGTACGTTGGACAGCTACCATTAAAAATTGACATTATATCCAAAACCACACGTAGGAAAAATATTTTTTTCACATTTTAAGTATTACCAGTGTCGGCATGTTACAGAACCACTAACGGTCTCTCGGCACCATTTAACTTTTTTTAATTTGTTGACTTGTGTAATTAATGCCGTATTTTGCTTCTTTAGAAAAAATAACGAAACTGTTTTTCGGAATGAAACCACTTTTAGATTTCTAAGGCTGGGTTTTTAGATCTCAGTTAAACTAGGTTTAGTAAATCTGAAAACAGATTTGTGCCGCGATTTCCAAGTTTGTATACAAACTTTTGACGGAACAGATTAGTTTTGCTGAAAGCTAAACCTTTTTCTTTAACGTTTAAAGCTTAACCTCGCCTGTGAGGCTTCTTTTTAAAGAAATAAGAGTTTTTATAATCTCTTTTTATTATCTCGAAAGAGTTTCTGTTTAAACGGCGGAAATTAACTTATGGAACAAAAAATTCGAATTTTTTTTTATAAGTCAATAAAAAAAACTCTCACTAAAAAATACCCTTCAAGTTTTTTTTGTTACAAAGAGATAACTGTGAAAAATAGTGCCTATTTTTTTGATAGCTCATAGTTCTAAGTTTCAGAAAATATAAAAAGTTTTATCATATCAGTTATATCTTGCTTTGTAATTAAAAATTATTTCAGACCTTTTTTTCCATAGCAAGTTGGAGGTCTGTGTTCCAGACCGTACGTTTTATTGCATTTTGAACGATAATAAGCACTCATACGCTCTTCTTTTGTGTACATTAATTGCACATTGACTTTTTCCCTTACTTTATTAGTGGTTCTGAGTTTAGTTGCTGGTCCTCAGCAGTATGAATTTATTAAGAACATCAAGTCAGAAGACTAGAATTAAGGCTGAATACCGCCTCTCAGGCAACTCGAAGTGGCATATCTCCTTCCCAATTTTTTTTTTTTTTTTGCAATCAACGTCCGTTCACCAGCTCATATGATAGAATACTGATGACGTTTGAAAGCTCGTGCTTTTAATTGCACACGATCGTATTGAACTACATAAAAGTAGCATTCGTTTCACCTCACAGGGGTTTAGCGATCTAGGGTTAATGAAAAAAATCACATTTCACCGGAAAAATTCTAGTTTAAGAGTACGTTTAACTAAGTCTCCAATTGTTATTGGAATTGCAAATACGGAAACAAAACTATTTCGATCGGAATTTGTGCCATGCCTGTATATACTAACTTAATTTACAAAGTAATCAATCTTTAGCACTTTTAGCGAAACACACCAGAATCGAACCCATAATCCTTAAACTGATAGACAAGCTCACTTCCTATTGTATACTATGAGGATAACTGCGAAAGAGCCATTTCTTGAATATATAAGTTGATATCTGTCAAAAAAAAAAAACCACAAAATCACGTAATGCAATCAAACTTTTCGATGCTATACAATATGTTTGAATTTTTAGGTGATTGATAATACAAATATATATTGAATAATGTCAAAACTTTGTCATATGCTCCCGATAAGGAGCAATGGGCTAATCTTCGCCTGACCAAAGTCTTTTATGCACATCATTTACCGATACCCACCCACGTGATACTGCCACATAAAAGATGAACAATAATTTTTATTTCTGTTTTTTTTTTAAGAAAATTTAAATTTGCTCGGTGCGTAATAAAAAAAACTACTAAAGCAAATTTAAGTTAGTTATTAAAGATATAAAACTAAGTTGGTCACCAGGGTGGGTACTGGTAAGGAGAAGGTTTAGGGAACTAATTTATTCAATATTCAGAAATAACTTATTTATTAATAAGTATAAAAATCAGAAGTTTTTTATTACAGAAAAATTTTTATTCAAATTGTTTTCGTAAAGGTGAATAATTAAATCTAAATTATTTTTCATAGCATTATTAAACTTCTTTTTCAGGTGACATTTTATTCAATTCAATTAATTTGTTACCGATGGTGTCTATTTTGTTGAATGTTTTCATAATAATCGTTTTCCATTTACATAAGCCAAGGATAACGACAATTGAAAAAAAAAAAATAATAATGCCATAATAAAAACTCTAATAAACCAACAATTCCACCATAATTGAAAAAGTTTTTAATCTTCTTTATATTTGCAATAAACTTCAGTTTTTGGAATACAATTATCGTATTAATTAAAATTATTTACTACAGTTATACTCTTATTGTTCTTTATATATGTGTGTGTGGGTCTGGCTGTGTTTGTATGGGTGTGTGTGTAGGTTAAACAGCGTGCGTGCATTTAAAAGAAGTTCAAAAAAGGTAGGCAATCATTAATTTTCAATTAAAACCATAAAAAAAGGTAATAAGCCATCAGACATTTGAGAAATTGAACTTGTTGTGTGTCTGGCTGAGCCATGTGTTTGGGATCCATAAAAATTGGGTTGAAAACGTAAATAAAATCTTTTACGACTAAAATTTATGGATTTGCATGCTAAGTAAATTTTACCTTTTATGTGTTTTTGTTTTTGTTTCGAAACTAAATGGCACGTAATGACTGACGGCTTTAAATGCGCTGCTGTTAATTAAGTAAATTTGAAAATTTGATTGATATAATTTGTAACTTGTATTCATTGATTAGGACTATTTAACCTTTTGACATTTTTGGCATTCAATATCAATTACTGGTTTGGAATAAGTGTTAACTTATGTGATTAATATGGAGCTTAAATCAACAAGAATTAAAAAAACAATCGAAAATTCAAATTTTTTCATATAAAAAATTTAAGAACCTTAGTATTAAAATTTGTTGCGGTCTAACTCGTATTTAGTTAAATTCCAAAAGTACGCTTTATATGGGTTCTGTGCTATGTTATGACCTAATCATCATAAAGTTTAACGATTGAATTTCTACTCATTTAAAACTTTTTTTGGCTTAAATTAAATATTATGATCAGTTGCAGCTTGTGGCGTATTTAAGTAGTTTTCGGGAGAGGATATTATACGAGACATATGGTAAATAGTGGGCAGATCATCACAAAAGGTCGATTTTTAGACTTACGAAACTGCCACATACCAAATTTTAATACCATAGCGATACTCGTTACGGTTTAAGGCGAACTAAGTATTTTAAAAGCGTGGGCTTTGTAAGAAGTCAATGGTTAATTATGAGCCGATCAACACAAAATTCGACAAGGTGTTTTTTAGACTTACGAAACTCTCACATAACAAATTTGACTTCAATAGCGTCATTCGTTACGGCTTAAGGCGAACTAAGTATTTTTAAAAGAGTGGGTTTTATAAGAGGCCTATGGTAAATTATGGGCCAATCAACACAAAATTGGACAAGGTGTTTTTTAGACTTACAAAACTGTCATATACCAAATTTTACTACAATAGCGATATTCGTTACGGCTTAAGGCGTTTTAAGGGTTTTTCAAATAGTGGGCTTTATAGGAGGGCTATGGGAAATTATGTAACGATCATCACGAAATTTCGTTGTATGATTTCTCTTGATATAAAACGAATTCTGCAATATTTATTCTGCAATATTTAATAACAAGCGGTGCATTCGACCACCAATTTGTGTTAGTTTTTATAACAGAGAATATAAAATTTTTTTAGGGAGGTTGTTCCACCTTTGGGGGTTTAACTTTTTTACTACTAACCCGATGTGCCAGATTTCAATCCCAATATGTTAGGATAACTTTTTGACAGTGAAATTGATCCTGTTTGAAATCGTTTGAAATTGAACGTGTTTTCAACAAAGGCACACACAGAGGAATATCGCTTAGTTGACTTGGTATTACTCAAGGGCCCAGAATATGTTTACTTAATGGGGTCTTAAATGAATTTAAAAAAAGTTTCACGCGGAATGACAAACCAACTGTGTATGCCCTCATTCAACACTTATGGTGGAGGATATAAAAAGTATATAAAAAAGGTAGAAAGCTCGACCATTTGATACCTTGCATCACAGTAAGGCATTAGAAAATTTTCGATATTGTACTCTATTTGCGATCCATGGCCAATCATGGACCCGGTAAAGGAATACTAAGTTCTAACGTTAAGATTCATATAAGTATTCTTTCTGCCGAATTTTATATAAATATCAGCATCTTTATGAGATTCATCTTAAATCGATTTTAGAGGGGGTAAATATGAGACTATGGTCAATTTTGGACCTACCAGTAGAAAATTATGTCATAACACAGAACCTATCATGAAAGTTATCGCTACCAAGTTTTATATCAATACCAACAGTTATAAGGAAGCTATTGAACTTAAAACTATTTTTTGGAGTGGTATTTGTACGAGCAGTCATGCCAATTTTGCCATTTATTTCCTAGATTTAGCCATTCGATTTTATCAATTAGGGAAATATTTTTACCATAACAATAAAATTTTTTTTACTTTTTATTGTAGATTTGGACTCAAAAGGTTGGGTTTATATTGTCATGATTATGATTTACCTTCACAATATTTAAAACTAATAGGCACAAGAGATTCCTATGAGACGAAAAATAACGACATCGAATTTATCGATGATTTAATTTTTTAAATTATAGGATATTTAAATTACGTTTATTCTTATGTAACAAATTGAGTTAAATTTAACAGTTCATTGTAAAAAATTTTTAATCAACTATTATGGTTTTGTTATTGAATTTAAATGTGTTTTTTATATAAAAAGTGTTTAGGCATTTTCTCCAGTAAATTTAGCCATTTTTCGTCATAAAGTTTTGGAAACAAATTTGGTAAGACGATTTATTTTGCAATGAGATATTTTTGCGCCAAATTCAAAAGTAATACCAACATAGTAAGATAGTTTAGATGTACAAAGAATATTCCGGAAAAAGTTCGTATGGGGAGTGGCAGGTGAAATGTTATACCGATTCCCTCCAGTTTCAAAGTCTTCGTCCTTAAAACAACTCCCTTCAAGATTTTTTTTCTCTTTTCTCCTATACTGAAGGGATTCAAAATGGTCCTCATTGGTCTCCGCGTGGATATACGCCCTTGGGCGCATAACTCTTCTTAACCTAACCTAACCTATAACAATTGAAATATATGCATGAAATTTCATCAAATTTACTTCAAAACTGCGACCCGTACTTAGTGCACACGGTTACGTGGACAACAAGCCTGCCAGCCATTCGGACGGACGGACATTGTTATATCGATTCAGAAAGTAATTCTCGTATATGATTCCCTATACGTAAAGTTAGCTCTAGAACTAATATTTTATTAGTATTACACACATCAGCACAAACGCATAATATCCTTCCTACTATTGTCGTATGGCTATAAAAACATCTCATGTGGGAATGACCCACATTTTAATGGTTTTTACAATTTTCTTTTTTACGAGCATTTTATCCAATTTTAGTTAAACAGGAACCATTAAAAAACACCTTTTACAACTTTATCTTATACAAAATAAAAATTCTGGCAAAAAATAATCAAATAAAACTCTGGCTTTCAGATATAAAACGTAACTATAAGTGTCTAGTAAGTAATACAAAAGAATTTGTCATGAATGGCAATAAAGCTACTGGACTTAAAGTTTTTCCAAAAGTAAACAAAAAAAATCTTTATATATTTAAATTTAAACGAAAAGGAAAAATTTTTACGATGTTTTTAAAAAAAACTGAAAATGAAATACTGAAAAAATACTGGAATTTAACGTTGAAAATCCTTGATAGGAAGTTGTCAGTGCGAGAATTAATTTAATTGAAATTACGCTTTTTGCGTTATTTTTTCTACATAGATTTTTTTTGTTATAAGAAAATTCAATGGCTGTCATCAACAAGTTGAAGGATACAAAAACATACATATAAAGAAATAAAAAAAGTTGGAATGCTGTGTTCAGCTGTGGGGGATGAATCATAGATACTCTTTAAAAGAATGAAATATTTCTTATATTTTTTATTATAATATAAAATAACCTCCCGAAGTAAATGTAAAAAATGCCAATACACATACTTGTATATTTTTCTTTATTTTTGCCACCTCATTGGTTAGAACTTGATTATTTTCTGCTGAACAGCTTAATTTTTTAGAGCTTTCTTAAGTCTAAACTTCTGCGAATAGAGAATTTATTTGCAATATTAATAATAAAAACAACAAGTTGTCAGAAGAGCAAAAAACTTTTTGTTATGCTAATTTCTACACAGAAAAAATTTATAATTTTCTCCATTCACTAAATTCATAATATCAAGCAAACAATTTGTTAATTTTGCATTAACTCGTATTACCAAAATGATTGATTACTAAAAATCTTTTTTTTTTCAATAAATTATATTTTTAATTTTAATTAAAAAAAATGATCAAAAAACTTTGCCATTTCAACAATGTGTTAATTTATTTAATTAAATATTGACAATTCCCATCAACAATTCAACATGTTTAAATTATTTTATTTTAAACGAAAAAAGTCAATTAAGATTTTTTGTTATTTAATTCAAATTTTAATTGAAAATTTATTTCAAAACAACTCAAATGTTAATTAAATTTTTAATGTTCTTTCAACTGAAAAAAAAATCATTCAATTATTACATTAATTAAATTAAAATACCATTTAAAACATTTTTTTAATTGATAAAACACTTTTTTCTGTGTACGTAATTTTTAATTCTTTGTTTTAAAATATTTTTTTTTTTTAATCTACTTGTAACTTATCATAGGGACATTATTATAACTTGGCGTTCGTTAAAGAGAGGAGTTTGTCCCACATATAAAATGCTTGTTACTATCACAACTTTGCTTTAACCTCAAGTGTGTGACATATGTAACCCAAGTTCGTCCTATCGAGAAGGTTAAAGTAAAGTGAAAATAATAAATACATTTTTATACGTCCGACAAAATCCTACTTTTGACTAACGCCAAGTTGTAATAATGGCCCATAGAAGTTTTGTTAAAAAGTTGCATTTAAAATTCTCCAAAAAAAAAAAAAAAATTATGAATGGTAAAATGGAAAATTGTCAACCGATGGTATTACAATGAATATTATAAAGATGTAACAAATACAATTGTTGTCACATTGACAACACCCCGTTGTCAAACAGATAACGCAATTATGTCCTCATTAATGGCGTAAATTTTGTTATTAGAATATAAAGAAGATTTCTTTTTGAAAAAAAAATAAAAATGCCGACGTAAAAACAATTAAAGTTGAAAATAATAATTATGAAGACGAGGACAATAAGAAATCAAAAATATTCCTTTTAGCCATCACCATGGAATGTATTTATGATTATTTTAAATGTAAGTTAAAATATACAATAATTTGGAATATGTAGTGAACATTATAATTATTTTATTAAAAATGCTAATAAGTCATAAAGAAGCTTGTGGTATATAAAAAAGATATAAATTAAGCTTTGCCTCAAAATCTGTTTTCGTGGTAAACACAAGTATGTAATATTTTACTATAATTTATTATTTATTTCAGTTATGTATTTTATAAAGCTTTTTAAAATAGCTCTATTCCTTAAATATTTTTAGGAATGACTTTATTATACACTACCAAAAAAATTTAAGGAATAGAGCTATTACAAAAAGCTTTATAAAATACATAACTGAAATTTAACTCATAGAATAAATTTGAAAAATAAAAAATGTTGAATTTATTATTTATGTTAAATAGTTGAAAAAAAAAAAAAAATAAATATACGTCTAATGTTTTTAAATGGTCAAATATAGAATGGTTTAGTTTCTCCTACATTCAGAAAAATATGTTGTCGAAATGACAACTGAATGTGGTCAATACATCAACGGTGTGCTGGCAAAAATTAAAATTACATTTTGTCGGAATGATATCATTATGTTGATTAAATATTAACAGCTTGTTGTCAGAGTTAGACCAAATGGTGTCAAAATAATAACAATGTTGTTAATAAAAGGTGGAAGCCATTCGTTTTTGAATTGAACACAAACGAAGGTGTCTCTTTTTTGATAGCGGATGATAGGGATTTTTTCCTCTGTGTGCCCTACACAACTTTACTCCATAGAAAGAAAGTCACATTTCAATTTTAGTTGTTTTGAGATATAAAGGTGTACTGTTTTTTATCTTTCGCGTCTTAAAATTTAATATTTTTGAAAAATCTCAAAAATTATTTAAAAATATATTATTTAATTAGATTTTATTACCGTAACAGACAGTGGACATTTTGATGATAAAGTAGAGAAAAAGGACTTATAGGCTTATTTTGCCTAGAAATAATCTTACGAAAGCCAAATACAAAGATGTTCAAAATTTGGGGACGTTCTGTAAATATTTATTTTTGTAGCCATTTTTTATCAGTTGAACATATGAAGATTCTGATATAAATCGCGAGGCAGGTTCTACAATTATATTCTGTTCAATATGAGGCAATGATGAAGGTTACGTTGACGATATGTAGCGATGGTATCTATCATCTGCATATCGTCAAGAAATATTTTTCAGCGATGTAAAATGTTGAACTTTTTCTTTTAGTGGTGTTAATGATGGCTCATTATCACAATTTTCTTTGTTGGGTTTTTTTTCTTTTCTGCTGCTAACTTCCATTATATTATTTTTTTAAGCGAGGTCGGAGTTTTTAATTGCTAAAAGTGTAATGTTTATTTTCTGTTTTTTTTATTTTATAAATACCGTATGACTTATGCATATTTACACAAATAAATATAATAAAATTACAGAAATACTCAAAACCAAAGAGCAGCAACAATTTTCTGTATGAATGAATGAATTTATGCGTGAACTGAAGCAGGCTGGCTTGCACTTACGCACAATGATAATTTTTATTTTATACGGACGGCTCAATTTTTTGGAATTTTGGCACTTGTGACTTTCTTTCTTAGGAAGACAGTATAAATGGAGGGCATTATGCGTTTGTGCTGATATGGGCAATACATAAAAATATTGTTCCTTTATTTGCTCTAATCTGACCACAAAACATTTTTGAGGTGCAAACAGAAAAACAGCTAATTCTAAGCAAACAATTTTATTTCTCAACAAACAAAAATGCTCCTAAGGAGACCACTCAACGTCAAATATATTCATCGTTGGGCAAATAAATATTTGTTCTTACAAAAATTTTGTAAGTTCAAACAGCGTCAACCAAAAGGTTTTAAAATAAAAATGATTGAATAAAATTGATCAAATATACAAAACAAAATCAGTTTTCATTACGAAAAAGCATACGTATTTATGTAGAATTTTTTCCAGTGTTCTCTCTTTAGGAAAGAGTTGCGCGGTAAGTAGAATTCAATATAATAATTTATTGCCTATGTTACGAACTATGAATTCGAAGCACGGCCCATTTTTATATAAAGATCAATTTTCGAAATTGAATCCATTTTGGGACCAATGGACAATCATGGACCCTCCAAAATACAATTACATATGTTATAAGATTAAGATCTATATAAATCTTCCTTGTGCCGCATAATTTATGGATATCTACATCTTTATGAGATTTTTTCGTCTTAAAGTGATTGTAAGGAGTGGGCTTATATGGGACCTACAATCAATTCTGAACCAACTTAAACAAAATTTTGACATGACATACAAACTTTTATAGAAATTATAGTCATAATCAACCTTTATAAGGCAACTACTAGCTGTATGGTCCCGTCGCCGCTCGCGCTATTTATCGGGAAACTTATTTTTGTTTAATAAATATATTTTGTGAATCTCAGCTAAATCGTACCATAAATAAAAAAATTTTTATTTCACGACAAAATCGCCACCCATCGGGATTCAACTTAAGAGAAACCTAGCTCCCGACTAAGATAATTTATTGTCCAAGTTTGGTGTCAATCGATCTAGCGGGTCTTACGTTTTAGGAGCACATACACGACACAAACGTTTATATATCGCACTTATTCCTCTAAGCACCGGCAACTCAACATTTTTCAATATTCAATTTTTGCAAGAAAACTATAACAAGTGGCCATATCTACCCACTGTAAAAATCTTAGATCTATTTCTCTAGTATTTGGCCTAAAAAAATGCAGTTTTATCCCCATTTTTAATATAAGAATACATATAAAAAAAAAGGTTTTTTGTCTATACTGAAACCTTATATATTTTGAGTTGACTCTGTTTCGAGGAAGAAGTGCGATATGTATTTATAGAATATGGCATTAAAAGCTATTAACATGAGTGGTTTTTGTATAAGAGCTATGGTAAAATATACAACGATTACAATCATTTTTGGTAAGGTGAAAAGAGTTGACAATTTAATCTAAATGCCTACATAATAAGAGGTTTTATGCACCCAAAGACTTTTTTCCGGATAGAAGATTTATGGGGGCTATGCTAAAACTTATACAACAAATTATATTGTATTAAATTGATACCTGTACTTTGTGAATAAGGTTAACATGGATAAGAGCAGGGCGGACCAGTATTATTATATCGATTCAGAAAAGGATACTGACAAGAAAAACCTTTAATGCCAAATTGGTTCTAGTTTTTCCCAGGTGTTTAATATTAAAATCCAGCACAATCGGTTCAGTAGGAAACGAGTTATACTAAAATGTGAAACAAACTGCCCCATCTGGGTTACAAAAACCGAAATATTTCAGTGACGGATTGCACGGATTGTCGGTTAATCATGCACAAAATCAATGACTAGAAAACATAATACCAAAGATCGGTATGAGATTTACAATAGCTCCAATGTTGGAATACACTTTATTACGTCTGAAACCTTAGCGAATAATGGTTAAGAGGTGTAATATGGTCTTATTTAGTTTCATAATCCCGTAAATTACTTCGCCAAATTTTGTGATAGTCGGACAACAATTTACAATATGTCGAATATAAAATCCGCTCCTAAAAATAACTTTGAATTATATTAAGTCCATTTAGTTTTATAATACGAGAAAAAAAAAGAAATAAACTCTGTTAGAATCGATCCATAAACGTGCACTCGCGGAAATTTATCTAATACGACTAAAACCGCGATAAATTCTAATAATTAATATACAAGGGAACAGAGTTTTTTTTATTAAGAACTGAATGCTGTTTTTAAGGTTATTTCAGACGCTGAATCCCAATTACTTAGTTTTTCTCTATTAGTTCGACTTTTCGCGATATACCGTTATTTAAAAACTACTCATTATTTTTTACCTTCATACATCTGGAAAATAAGTAGGTAAATAAATAGTTAAAGCTGTAGTTATAGAAGAAAGCTACTAAATAATGAGTGAAAGAAGCTATTCATTTTGAAAAAGTAATCGAAGTTTTTATTGCTTAGTTTTTCCCAATTTGCTTAACCATTTCAAATTCTAATCTGCTCATTTTTTTGTTATTGTTCTTTTTTAGAACCATTACTGCCGAAAATTATTTAATATAGGACACCTTCCAATTAAATGTTGTATGTCTTCAATATCCTTTTTATTACACAATAAACAATATTTAACAGCTTTCCTTGAGAAATGGGAACCATTTAATTCTATTAGATCCCATCGAGTCTTGAATACCCACATAATATTCGACTGGCCGTTGTTGCCGTGGAATTATAAGTGTGCCACTGTAGTATCTATTCTTCTGTAAAATGATTTTGTTTGACTTGTTTGAGTTAATCGACTTTGGTCATATTTATTTTCTAAACAATTAAAAATGAGTGTTTGTTTTTCACTCCATTCCCTTTAAGTAGTTTTTCTTGACCATGATATGTCGAACTCTACACAAATCATATTTAAACATTTCACACGGAATATATTATATTCCAATGCCAGTCTACTTAATTGATACGGTAGACGAGAGTCTTGATATTCAAAAACGGTGCTTTTGATGTACCGCCTATGAATGTTAAGAATAAATAAATGACTATCGTTGATTCCTGATTCCAGAATGAAAGAATGCGTTTTACGAAATACCTTTGCAGTTTATTCACCTCATCAAAATGAGAATGTCCCCATACTTGTGCACCATATGATTGAACTGACCTGCAAACAGCATTAACAAGGTGCATTTTTGTTCCAAATTCGATATCTCTTTTACTTAGAAAGCTACTCCATGTTGAATTGAGGCAGGATTTCGCAACATTGTCAACGCAATTAACCCATTGTTTGAAGTGGCAAAGTTTTTTGATCATTTTTTTAAATTAAAATTAAAAATATCAATTATTGAAAAAAAATTCAAAATTTTCAATTTTTAGTTAACTCCTTGTTTACCTTAAACATTTCTGCCCTTGCTCTCCTATAGCATAAAACCAAAAGAGTTTCTTTATTTTGCATCAAAATGTTGATTGTTAGTTTTAAAAAACTAGTTTTATTTATTTATTATTTATTTTCGACAATTTGTTCAAATATTTATTTTAAGGAAAATATTTTTATATGTGGACAAAAGAACATAAATGTTTTCCAGTATTTTATTTGAAGCTTTTTAATATCTGTTTAAGCAAAAACAAAAATTGGCAAATAAATGTGCGTAGTGTGACCAGAAAATAAAATTGTTATTGTTTTAAGCAAATTTTAGGAAAACACAGTCAAACAGTAATTAGGAAGATGTTGGACATACGAGTCTGTACCTTTAGCCATGTAGTATCAAGTATAAATTGAAGATAAATTGATCATCTTTTTACTAAACTTTACTATAATTATAAATATGTACCTTTATGTTTATATATACAAGGAATATTTTTAAATTCTTATTATCTTAGTCATCGTTATTATTTTTAACTTTTTTATTTTTACGTCGACAGATAGATTCCACCCACCAATTTTGAATGCTTAAAATTAATATGCTAAACATTTGCTTTTCAAAGATATTTATTTAGTTATGCAGTTCTTAAGAAAAACCTAAAATCTTTATAGCACTATGCAACAAGCAAAAATTACCTGAATAAACACTATATTTTTTTGATCCGCTATAGTCACCTAAGTGCAAAAATCATAATTACTTAAAATTATATGGTAAGGTTTTATTACAAATTTTTTTTTTCTAAAATTTGAGATTTTTGAAGATGCTGCTCCATACATCTTGTCGTAACTTTTGCACGATGTACTCGATATTGTTATGCAATCCGTCAAAAAAAAAATTATATTACGCCAGATTTAAGTCGTTCTAAGATCATTTTTGGATTCAGCCAGTAGTTTTGGAGTTATTGAGGCACAAGTTGAAAACAAATTTTTTTTTTTGTTTAATTTGTTAAATAATACAAATTTGAAATCAACAAATACTTCCCAGATTTTGGTACTTAATCGTAAATTTGCATTTTTAGGAAATAAAAAAAAATCATTTCATGAAACTCTATGGATAAATTCCTAGATTCCTGTATTTTTCCGATAAACTGAAAGTACCTAGTTTTGAAATTTTTATCGCAAATTTGTAATGTTGTAAACATGAGAGCACTTGTACCTCAATTACTCCAAAGCTAATGTCTGAATCAAAAAGTGGTATTTAAACGACTTAAATCTGGCAAAATTAGAATTTTTTTTTAACGGATTGTATAACAATATCAAGTACATCGTATCAAAATTACGATAAGATGTATGGCGCAGCCTTTTTAAAAATCGCAAATTTTTAAAAAAAAAACCTTTCCATAATATTTGAAATAATAATGATTTTTGAAGTTAGGTGACTAAAGCGGATCAAAAAAATGAAGTGGTTATTAAATATGTTGTGATGTTAGTTTAACAAAAACGAATATTTAAAGTTTTAAAAAATTTCAGTATTGGAGATAAATTTACGTTCTATTAAAAAAAATAATATCTTACATTTTTTCACCAAAAAAAAAGATGAATTTCTTCTTGATTTTATCGCATTGAACTCAGTGTTGCTACTATGTGGGTAATTACCTGAATTGGGTGTAATTGTTACTATTGTGGAGGGAACATGGGTATTTTCTTCTAGGTGTAGATAAGGCGTAGTTCTAAAATTCTATTTCGACATATAAGTCTTTATCATTTTGTTCCGATATCAAAAGGGAAATTAGGCTTAAAAATTGTAGGAATTTTATATTAAAGTGGCTTCCAAGATAAAATCAAGATTTGATTTGACTGATGATTTGTATACCATTTTTAGATATTGCAGATTAAGATTTCGATAAATAGTTATAATATTAAGCTCATATTTATGGTTTAGATTTTGGAGTCTTTTCAAACTAAAGCAATTGCCTTAGGGAAGATATGTATCCAAAATTACAAAAAGTTATAAATCATAATCCTTCCCAGCAAAAACTTAACTTACAAAGCTACTTTTAATGACTTCCTGAATTCATTACTTTGTAGCTTTATTCGCCACTTTTTGCATTATTAGTTATACATAAAATAATTACTTTATTATTATATCTTAAATAAGTCATAATTATACATTACAAAAAAATACTTTGGTGTAATGGCTTAAATAAGTTATTATTATATGATTTGAAATAATTTTTTTAATCAATTTGCCATATATTATATTAATATTTGTTAGATATCCGGTATTATTATAATATTTTAAGAATAATTTCGATGTGAAATACATAGAAAATCAAAAAATCAATAAACAAAAATTAACAACACAATATATTTTCGTTATTATAATACTAGTAGTGATATCAATCTAATGTTAACGATATTTTTTTTGAAGAACATCACAGAAATTGCTTGGAATTGTTTTGAATTCGTATTTTAATTTCGATCGATTATTGTAATTCCGACAAATTTTAATTTTGTTATTTTTAATTTAAATGTGGCAATATCCTCTAAAGTAAAATATTTCTTTATAATAAACATCCTCTTATAAACAAAATTTTATTTTATAGATGAAAAGTTAGTATAATGACTAAAACTCTGTAAATTGTGTGATAACTTTAGGTTAAGTGTTAAATGTTTAAATAAAAATAAAAAAAAAAAAAAAAAAAAAAAAAAAAAAATATGGCAATTTGTGCAAACCAAAGCAAAAACTTTTTTCGATCGAAAAATTAAGTGATTTCATTCCGAGAAAATTTATCGGTTTTCGTTTTCTGAAGAAGCTTTATCGGAATTAAGAAAACTTTAGATCGAAGTTTATTTCTGTGACAGGCCCGTATAATAACTTATATTAATACACACATTGTTATTACAGTGTTAGAGCTATAAATGATTTTGTGCAGCAAAAGCACTCTTTATTATTTATTTTCTTACATTTCGAAAAATTTATCATTGCGTTCACTTTTTCAACATCAGTTCCATAAGATTTTAGAACAATTTTAATTAATGTGTTTTAACCTTTTTCAAAGATAATTTGAAAGTACTTATTTCTTGTCTCTTTCGGTAAGTACATATTTTTATACAACTTTTAAGTATAAAATAAAGGTATTATTTTTTAGGTTGTAATTGTCCAAATTATAAAGGATTTCTTTTGGGACATCGCGAACAAAAATAAGTACTTTTTCTAGTAGAAAAATAAGTACTCTTTTCCTCAAGTTCTCAATATTTTTCTGCTTATTTTGTAAGTAAAGTTTTTGCTGGGTTTTTAACATTTTCCAAAGCTTTACTTGACTGAATATTAAGCATTCTTAGCATTTGTTAAACTGATATGAGAAAAAGACTGCCGTGTGAAACAATTATAAGAATTTTTTTAACTCAAAAAGGTACTCGTATGCAAAGAAAGGGCAATGAACATTTTCAACAGCCCCTATACCATCTTTTATACCCTCCACAACTAGTTGGGACGAGGGTATACTTAGTTTATCATTCCGTGTAAAAGTTTTTTAATAATTATTTTAATAATATCTCATAATTATTTTTGCGTCCTTGAGTAATTTAAAGTCGAGTTTTCCATGTCCGTTCATCTGTCTGTCAGTCTGTCCATCTATTGAAAACACGCTCACTTTCGATAAACTTAAAAGAAAAGAATTGTTTCTAGTTATCCTAAGCAGTAAGGAATTGAAAGTAAGCAAAATCGGTTGAGTGGGATAAGAGTTATGAATCCAAATGTGGATTTATAAAAAATGTATACATTTGTTATAAAAACTTATATAAATAGTGGCGGAATGCACATCAATAAGATTTTGTACAAAATCATTCTATATGACAAGATCTCATACCACATACCACTAGGCTGCATATAAAGACCACTATCGAAACACACTGTAGTACGCTATTGTAATAAAGTTTGGTCTAACACTGTTTTATATCACAAGACATTACACTGTAAAATTACGTGCAAATCGGTCCATAATTTACCATAGGCCCATAGGCGCATAAAACCGTAACAAATAACGCTTTTGTAATAAAATTCGGTCTGTCAAAGTTTTAAAAAAGTAGAAATCACACTGTCAATTTTCGTTAGGTCGGTTTTTAATTTACAATAGGTCCCATATAAAGCCCACTCCTGAAATATTCTTACTGTCGATGGAGGGTATCTATCGAAGAATGGACACAGCCGAATAAATGAAATATTATGAAAGATCAGATACAATTTCATTTAAATCGGGAGTTTTGCCTCATCCCAAGTGTAATTTCGAATTTAACTGTTGGTAATACTGATTGAACTACACAATTACTTTTCTAATTTCGATAATTGATACGTAGGTTAGGTTAGGTTAGGTTAGGTTAGAAAGGCTGGTGTGAAGAAAACTTCACACCCTCACCCAGAGACCAATATGGTCCATTGTGATGCCTTTATTTAGTGAAACAAAGGAAGAAAGAAGAGAAAGATATCTAGTGTGACAGAGTAGGAGAAGTAAATAGTGAAAGCACAGGGAAGGAAGATAAGAAATCGGACAGAACAAGCAAAACACAACCCTACCAAACAGGAAAAACTGCACTACATGTTACCCAGCCTCCTGCCGCGCAGCCAAGTCATTCCCATTACGAATCCCGTCAGATTCTCGAGCCCGCATCCCGAGACATCTCCCAATTCGTGCAGGAATCTGCTACCTAGCCACCTCAGCCTGCTGTTCTGTAGCCTGGGACAGTGGCACAGAAAGTGCTCAACTGTTTCTAACTCCTCTGGGTCTCACACAGCCTACATTTATCCGATAAGCCAGACCCCATTCTCACCGCCATTCTGCCTATCATACAGTGGCCGGTGATAATACCTATCATGATCCTGACGCAGGCCCTACTCTTACCCAGCAGCGCGTCCGAATTTGACCTACTAAGCATCGGCCACAGCGTGTGCGATACTCGGCAGTCCGTTCAGCCCCTCCAAGCCCGATTAGTCCTGTTCAGAATCCATATCCTAATTCTCCCAAAGTAGAAGCCCTTTGGAGGCCTGACCACTTGCAAGCTGTCAGGATCTTCCATTTCCGAGCCCAGTCTTGCCAACTCATCAGCTATCTCATTGCCGGTGATGTTGCAGTGACCCGATACCCAGCAGAGCCTCACAACATAATTCCCTAAGATTACTCCTAGAGCCCTCCTGCAATCGTCCACTACCCTGGAGTGCAGATAACAGCCCATCAAGCAATTGGCATTGTTAGCTCCTACCAATTCCACGGCCCTGAGAACCCCCAGAACCTCTGCCTGAAATACGTATGTACATTTGAAAATATGTTGGCAAGCATATTTCATTATTTGAAACAGTCAGAGACTTAAAAAAATTAACACATCGGCAGATTCACCTCTGTGGAGAATCTCAAGTTTCCAATCTAATTTTAGATATCTCCCTTTTTGGTGTAACGTTTATTTCAAATCAAATCAAAAAGTTTAAAATTTATTTTAGAGTTATTTTAGTTATTATAGCCGTTAAAAATTCAAATCAAGATTCATTCAAAATATTAATGATGCTATAAGATTTAAGTTTGAGCTAAGACAGAAAAATCTAAGCGGTTATTACTAGTTTCGATAAGAACTATCAGAAACCAAACGGTAAACACGAAAAAAAATATAGTCGAACCCGACCATTTGAATACCAAAGTATATAAAGTAAAATTTTCGCAAGTGTAGCCTATTTGGGACCCATGGCCAGTCATGGACCCGACAAATCAAAATGATGTTATGAGGTTAAAATTCATACACTGATAGAAAAAGCGTCATAACGCTAGTGTATTTTAACATCAGTACTATGACAAGTGCCTTCGTTTTTGACCCCATGGAATTTTTTATCGCTGTGATGTCAGCCTTAACATACCTTGCACAAATTGTCATCAGGGTCAAATATTTAAACTATTTCATCCAATAGGTTGACACATCGGCATCAAGGAAATGACGAATCGGCTTCAGTTTAATTAAACATGTCATCAGTGCGATGACTCAGTAACACCGTAGAAACGACTCATTAGGCTCAGTTTAGTGACAGTGTGTCATTGGGATTGACTGAAGTCAAAGTGAGAGAATATTATTATTTATTTACTACCGCCCTTTGTTAACAAAAAACTCTTAATTATAACACACCAGCTGCATGCGCGATATGGTTTTTGTAATCATTCTACCTTGAAAATGAACATATATAACTAAATAATTTGAAAAAGTAGAATATGGGAATTTTTGCTTTTCATTTTACTTTTTAAACAAGAAAATAATGTTAATAATACACTGCAGTCATAGCAAAGATGATGCATAAAATTTAACAAAAAAATTTTGCTGACGTTCGTCTTTGGATTGATATCCAAAAAATTATCGTCGCCAAATTTCATATCAATACCATCTTTAAAAGGAAGTTATGGCACTTAAAGAGTTTTTCGGGAGTGGTATTTGTATGGCAGCTTTTGTTAGAAAGGAATCGATTGTTAAAGTATTTGGTGAGACGATGTTAGCTGAGACAAAATATATTTAGACCAAATAAAACCTAAATACCAAATTATTAAGATTGTTTATCGGCATAAAATCTATTCTAGAGAGAAATTTATATGGGGTCATATCAAATTAAAGATGAATTCTCACCATTTTCCATACGATTCGTCTTTATGACAATTCAGGCGTTTGTACCAAATTTCACCGAATTATTTTCAAAATTGCGACCTGTAGGCTTTTTTTTAATTTATTTAAAATTTTTTTGAAAATTCTAATTGCCCATTATACAAGGATTACGAAATCCGGAGTTCGAGCTTTGTTTAAAAATCCTTATTTCCAGTTTTTTTAGAACCACTCCTTATTTACATATTTCTGTAAGGCCTTCATCTTAATATAAGGATTGGCACATAATCACTTCTTAAATCGATCTAATGATGTTCGTCCGACCGTCCGACTAGCTAGCATGTTGTCTGTCTAAGTTTAACTTGTGCGAAAAGTTTAGGTCGCAATTTTGGAGTTATTTGAAATATATGAAATTTGGTAGATGCATTTTTAGAAGGATTATGCCGATTGGAATTAGTAAGAATCGGTTTACAGTTTCACACATATCCCATGCCGACTTCTGTTCAGAATAGAGTCTTTTAACAGCCGTCCATTAGCATTATTATAATATTGATATTTAGACTTAAATCAGTGGAACAAAAATCATCTTACCAAAATTATAATTTCTTATCTAAACTTCTATAGCCATTATAGCTGCTTTTGATTCTATTATGCAAGAATCATTTGATTACCTATAGTGTTAGGAACATGTACAATTAATTTTTATTTTATTTGTTTTTAAATTTTTTTCAACGAAAGCCCAACTAATTGTAGTCTATAGGCTTCTCTGTGTAAAAAATAAAACTTCTATGTACCAAAATATTATCATTTAATGTTGGTCTTGATACAACTTTCTGAATTTGCCTACCAAACACTCGTTCTCATATCGTACCAAAATTATGAGAAATAACAACCGGAAAATAATATTGTTGCTAACAAAAAGCCCACATGCTGCTAGAAAATTTATGAGTTGAAGGAGAAAGTGCACCTAGTGTTAAGAGTTTTTTTTTTATAAAGGTTATGTTTTTTTTTTTTTTTTGATTATTCGTTTTCTGTTAAACAATTTTCTTTTCCCTTTTACAAGGTGAACAAGTAAAGTTTTTTATACGAGCATGTTCATATATTTGTACATGTGTCTGTTTAAATGTGTGACAGAGAATAAATAAAAGAAAGGAAGTTTTTAACATACATATATTTAAATCGCTAAACTACAAACAAACCACCAGCAGGAAAAGAAAGGAAGTGAAATAAAGTCAGTATAAAGATACATAGAACATTTATTGTGGATTAATGGTAACATTATTGCAAAAGCCGGTGGTCTTCTCTCTCTATATATTGTTTCTTCGTAGCCAATATACTGGGTACAAATACTCTGCCGTTAAACTTTCCTTTTATACACACCAGCAGTTACTAACACTGACTAGTCTACAAACAAAAACAAGATATTTTGCATCAAAAACCACTGAAGGCCCGAATACTTAAGTAACTTTTTCATAGCAGCACTACATTTTAATACACATATGTATGTAAACTATTTAATTATTTAGCATATTAATTTTTTTACCATTAAATTAAAAAAGGTCTTAAGAGGAAAATGAAAAAAAAAACCCAAAAATAGTTTTCATACAAAATAAGAATTTTTAGATTAGAATTTTGAATATAAATTGGCGTTTTTTCATTCAATTTGTAATTGAAAGCATTTATATTGCATATTCATAATGTTGATATACTTAAGTGAAATACCGGATTATGTCAATATAACCTATATTTTGCGTCTGAATATGCTGTCAAATAAAGAATAACAAATAAGCACAAAAATTTTACAAATTAAAGTTATGACATTTTTTTCAACTTTAATTTAAGTTAATTTTTTTTTTTAATTTTGTATTGCTTAATGTTTAGGTAATTTTTAACAATGCTTGCAGTTAAAATCATACTTTTATATAAGCCATTAATATATTTAAATTTTTTTCACAATTATTTAACATCTTTTTTTCAATTTAAAAGGAAAGCAGTCCAAAAAAGAAGTTTAATCCAATTTGGATATGCTTAATTTATATTGGTTTTATTGGGTTGAGCTATACTTGCCTTCTAATTTAATTACTAGATGTTAGGGACTGGAATTTCAGTGTAGTTAAAATTTTGAATTTCACTTTATTTGCATTGTTACTTTCGACTTGAATTTCGGTATCCATTTTGCATGAGTATGATTTGAATTTCAGTATAATTTAAGGCTTGGAAATAGAAAATAGGACTATTATTACACCTGATTTGTACTTGAATTCCAGCAAAATTGCTTAGTTAGTACAAACCAGAGAATCCAATCAATTAATCGTTGTTCGATTAATCGAAAAAATTTTTCTCCAGTTTTTGATTATATAATTAAAATAGCCAATTTCAAATAACGAATAACTCAAACAGTTTATATCAATTAATCGATTAAAATTAATTTCTTAGAAAAGTCTACTTTTTAATATAAAAATATTTTTTTTATTTAGATTTCTAACAAAAAAAAAAAAAAAAAAAAAAAAAAACATAACAGCTAAATAACATGTTGTTGAGCAAAAACTTTGCTTACAAAATAAGCAGAAAAATAATGAGAACTTAAGGCAACGAGTACTTATTTTTCTACTAGAAAAAGTACTTATTTTAGTTCGCGATATCCCAAAAGTAATCCTTTATAATTTGGACAATTACAACCTAAAAACTAATACCTTAATTTTATACTTAAAAGTTGTATAAAAATATGTAGTTACCAAAAAAGAAAATAAATAACTACTTTCAAATAAACTTTGTTAAAGTTTAAAATACACTAATTAAAATTGCTCTGAAATCTTATGGAATTGATGTTGAAAAAGTGTACACAATAAAGAGTGCTTTTACTGCACAAAATCATTTATAGCTCTAACATAAGAACAATGTGTGCATTACCATATGTTATTATACGGGCGTGTCACAGAAATAAATTTCGATCGAAAGTTTTTTTAATTCTGAGAAAGCTTCTTCAGAAAACGAAAACCGATAATTTTTCGATCGAAAAAAGTTTTTGTTTTGGTTTGCACAATATTGCCACATTTAACTTAAATATAACAAAATTATCGAATTGAAAATACGGATTCAAAACAATTCCGAACAATTTTTGTGACAGGAATGATTAAGTTCTTCAAAAAAACATCGTTAACATTAGATTGATATCACTAATAACGAAAATATATTGTGTTGGTAATTTTGGAGCATATATATGTATATATTTACATACATTTGACTGATTTTTGGATTTACTATGTATTTCACATAGAAACTATTCTTAAAATTTTATAATATTACCGGATATCTAACAAATATTAATATAATATATTGTAAATTGATTTAAAAAAATATTTAAAGTTTTATAATAATAACTTATTTAAGTCATTATACCAAAGTATTTTTTTGTAATGTATAATTATGACTAATTAAGGATATTATAATAAAGTTATTATTTTATATATAACTTATAATGCAAAAAGTGGCGAATAAAGCTACAAAGTAATGAATTCAAGAAGTCATTAAAAGTAGCATTGTAAGTTAAGTTTTTGCTGGGATCTGTTGTGTTACTCGCACTTCTGAACATATTTTGGCCCCTTTTTAGATGGGGGTATGTGTGAAACAAATAATGTAATAAACGATAAACTACTAATTTCATACGTAAGAATTTTCGTACTAAAAGAGCGTTTTTTCATTTTGATTTTAACGTTTATTGTCAAAAAATCCATCAGCATTTATAAATATGTAAGCCATGCAATCAGATTATGGGTTACCTGTTTTTACCCGTCTTCAATTTCTCTTTTACCTCTTACCAACCAAACGGCTGGACGAATTTTGATATTTTAGGTATTCTTAGATTCGTCATAAAAACCGAAGTGTCCTTAGATAGATAGTTGAAAACAAAATCACAGATTGTTGGCGCATAGTAATAGTAATAGTAAAAGTAATACGTTAAAGAAACAAATTACCCAAACTATAGAAAAGAGCTTTGAAATGAAGAAAAATAAAGTTATTAAAAATCGAATAAATATGAGTGAAATTGAAATCGTACAAACTTTGAAAACTTTCCAGTTTTCTTTGAGTTCTTACACAGAAAAAATTATTAAATTTCTCCAATCACCAAATTTATTCCAAATTCATAATATCAAGCAAATAAGTTGTTGACTTTGCACCTATTACCAAAATGATTATATTGATTACTAAAAATTTTAAAATTTTGAAAATATATTTTCAATAAATAATATTTTTAATTTTAATTAAAAAAATGATCAAAAAAACTTTGCAATTGCAAATCATGTGTTAATATATTTAAGTTAATATTGACAATTCCCAACAACAATTTAACATGTTTAAATTATTTTATTTTTTAACGAAAAAAGTCAATTAAGATTTTTTGTAATTTAATTAAAATTTCAATTGAAAATTTATTTCAAAACAACTAAACTGTAAATTAAATCAAAATTAAATTTTTAATTTTCTTTCAACAAAAAACATTTCAAAAAAACATTTGGTAAAAAACTATTGATCATTATTAGCATTATTAGCCCGTGTGGAAAACATAAAACCTCAATAATAATAATATTAAATAAACATTGAACAAAAAACAAAAATAGAAAAATAAAGAAATAATTGATTCAATTATCCCATTTATTAAATTTAAATACTTTTCAAACCATTTTTTTAATTGATAAAACACTTTTTTCTGTGTATCTTAAGCAGAACTTCTCTTAAAATTGGTTTGTATAGATTATTAAGTCATTGCAATTGGTCCAATATGTCCATTATTTTATTAAGCCCCTAAACAAATGCCCTCTTTAAGTACTGATTTTTTGAACAAGTTAACTTTAAGGAGTTCGTTTATACCTTAATTAATTATTTTGTATACATTTAAATTGAAAAAATGTCCTTCTATAAGCTCGTTTTTAATATATTATATTCATAATGCGCATAATCGTTTTTCAAGCCTACTTTCAAGCAACTCAATAGGAAATAAACATTTGGTGTCAAATTGTTATTAGTTCTCTTGGTAGGAAAAGGGTTTTTAAATGCAAATGCAAAACAACCACCCTAAAAATTAACACTTTGTTACAAAAATTTTACAATAACGGTGGCATAATGAAACGCTTGCTACAAGACTTTGCACAATCTTGTTTTATATAACTGGAAATAATACTACTCAATTTCACTGAGATTGCTCCGTAATTTACCATTAGCTTCATATAAAGCCAATTTTTGGAAAACACTGAAGTATCCGTAGAAACGTAATAAATACCGCTGCTGTGATAAAATTTTATTGGTCATAGTTGCATAAGACAATAAATAACATTCCAAAATTTTGTGACGATCGGTTCATAATTCACCATAGGCGCTATATAAGGCCCACATTATAAAACACTTTAGTAATCCAAAAACCCTAACAAATAATGCTATTTCAGTAAAATTTGGTATGGCATAGTTTCATATGACTAGAAAATATACCTGCAAATTTTGTGACGATCAGTCCATAAATAGCGGTAGGCCTTATATAAACCCCATTCTGGAAAATCATTTAGATACGAAAAAAAAAATCGTAACGATGAAATGTAGTCCAATTATCTTTATATTGCTAGAGCAAGCACTAAACGTTTTTTTGTGATAATCGGTCCCGGTTTCACAAAATCAATTTTACTGCATTGAAATTTGGTGCAAATTATTATTTTTTTATATTTAAAGTCATTCCACCAAATGTTGTGACGATCGGTCCATAATAAGTCTACAATAGAAAGGAATAATTACCTTTTATTTAACTGGATTTTATATAGCTAGAAATAAAATCATATTAAAATAATCGACCAATAATTCTCTATGGCTGCCATATAAAGCATACTTTTGGAATAACTAAATCTTGTTGCATCCATAACTGCAAAGGCCTTTAATACTGTAATGTCAGTTTTTCTTAAGATTGATTCATAAGTAATAGATCCCATATAATGTCTAGCACTTAAATATTTTTAACCTCGATGGAAGGCATCAAAAATTCGTCACACTCGAATATTGCACCTTTACTTGATTTTAAAAAAACTCTAAAATTTCTGAATTATACAGAAAATGCCAAAAGTTTTTCCAAATTTAAGCAAAAAACAATCTGAACGTTAATATTAAAATTAAATTTCTTGGGCTTAGACATTTATAGATTAAATAAGAACTCATGACAAGATCCTAAAAACATTTGAAACATGTCCACATTTAAAAACCCAGATCTTTGAGGACAAGGAAATTAAAAAATTTTGTAATTTTATTGTTGCTTTCTACAGAATTTCACATTGCGTTTTAAAATTTCAAACGCTGCAAAGATTGTGGCGTTGAAAATTTTAAAACGGTACATGAAGTTCTGTAGAAATCTACAACAAAATTACAATCATTTTATTATCAAAGTTGTTTTTGGGAATACAATTATTTATTAAAAGATTTTGTTTGTTGTGCCTTATTCCCTTGGTGAATGTAAGAAAATATCGTTGCAAATAAGACATTTTGAGTTTACGTAGGTTATTCTCGTTCCCTCTGTAGTCTTGTTTGCTGATAGCTTTGGCTTTTCTAAAATTATTTAGGAGAACGTTTCCTGATGATCTGGCCTAAGCAACCAGTGAAATGCGCATATGAACAGCTTATCCTCGAACAATAAATTTCATGATTTTTATCCATTATTAAATAAAAGGGAATTAAGCACAACAAACAAAATCTTTTAAAAAATTACAAAATATTTATGACCTGGTTTGTGCTTTCAATGCATTTCTTTAGCGTTGCGTTTTACATAATCAGAGCCTAAAACTCTGTAAATTGTATGATAACCATAGCACTAAAATAAAGAGTTACCTTTCAGGGTTAAAAATTTTAGTGAAATTCTTGGTAGTTCATTAGCTTTCCACTTACTTATGAGAATAATTTTTTCTTTAGGTGATTTTACTAGGAAAACTAACAATTAATTTTTCCACAAATCCTTCGCATTGGATGGCTGATCAGTATGTGGTACTAACTTATAGTGAAGTGTAAAATTTTGTTCAGGTGAACAACTTACCTGTCAAATAAAACTTACTGAAAATGCACTGCAATTGGCTAGTTTATATTGTTTCAAAAAGGAAATGTGATAAAATTTGTATTTTATGTGATTTCTGTTTTTTTTTTTTTTTTTTTTTTTTTTTTTTTTTTTTTTTTTTTTTTTGATATGGCATTTGTAGAGAAAAATACTTACATCGAAATGAGGCATGTATTTTAAGGTTTATGAAATGAATTTTTTTATTGTTTCTTTTTTTAATTTATTTAAAATTTTCGTTTACTATAAAAATATATATTAATTAGAAACCAACATTTTATTTTTGTTGCATTATGTGAACGAATCAAAATTTGTCTACGATCAAAAATTTATAAATTTTGTGATCAATATAAAAAGATGCTGTGATCTGAAAAAGACCTTTACCGTTTTTGCTTTAATTACTTCAGCTTGGTGTAGTAAATATGGCCCCTTCCCAATTAATGAATATCTTAAGAATTTAAAGCTTAAAATCCGTCAGAAAGACCGACAAATGTAAATGTGTCTTACAGAAATGAAAATAGTCATAGAAGTAATATCGTTTCAAATAAAGAAACTACCAAAAACTTTTTGTAATTTATTGAAAATGCAGGGACCGTAACAGTCATTCCTTTTTCATAAAAGTCAAATAAAAACAGTTATTTTTTGTTTTTATTTTCTTCAACAAAAATGACAGTTATTATGTTATTTTTATCTATTTGAACAATAATAACAGTAACTCTTTGTTTTGGATCTTTTTGAACAAAAATATATGTTGTTTCTTAATTTTTGTTTTTTTTTCGATTAAAAAGAATAGTTATTATTTGAATTTTATTTTTCTTTAACAAAAATAACTGTTATTTCTTACTTTAATTTTTAGAGCAAAAATAAAAGTTATTCTCTAAAGAAATGTACGTCTTATAAGTTGACTTCAAATATTTATTTTAATGTGCATAAGAAATGATTCCAATTATGATCACACATTAAAATAAACATTCAAAGACAACTAAATTATTAAAAATCTAACCATCAGTTGTGTAACTGAAGCCAAATTCGTACGAAAGTGAAAATGGAAACATTTTTATCTTCTCTAAAAAATGTAAAACCCAAAAATTTTTCGCTTTTTGTTTAAAAAAGTAAAACAAAAACGTTACGAATTGCAAAATTCATAAATTTTCATAACTGTTATTATTGATCGAAAAAAGAAAACAATAACTGTTATTTTTGTTCAAAAAAAAAAAAAAAAAAAAAAACTCAAAAAATAAATTAAAATCAAAATTTTAAAAATAAATTTAATTATTTCTTTTCATAAGCTACTTTATTATATTCAATAAAATAGCTTATGAAAAGAAATAATTCCCAGATTCTATCAAAGAATGCGGACGAAAGCCGTAGCGGGCCAGAAAATGCATTACATTCTGCTAGTGTCTAGTAATTGTAAATTTTTCTGTACATACAATATACTTCATTGCTATCCAAAGGATAGCTAATGTAATATGCAAAAAGAAAATACAAGATAATAGTCTGGTAGTGTATAAAGTCATTCTTAAAAATTTAAGGAATGGAACTATGACAAAAAGCTTTATAAAATACACAACTAAAATTTAGTTCATGGAACAAATTCGAAAAAAATAACAAATGTTGAAAAATAAATTTATTTTATCATAAACAAGATCATAAGGAGTAGTATGGTATGCTTGAATAAGTTTTCCGACATTTGTTTCTATATGCTTTTTTTTAAATTTAAAAATAACTGTTATGTTCGGTCCCTGATTAAAAGCTTTTCGTTAAACAATTTATAATTGGGAGCACTGATATGACTTGAAAAATTTTTTGGAAAAAAATGCTCTTCATGTAAGTCATTTGCATCAGGCAATAGTTACTCTATATTTCCTCATCTATTTTTTATATGTTTTTTATTTGTTTCGCATTCCGTACTGCTTATTTCAGGGCGAGGCTAAATTAAGTCTGTTTTATTGGTTAACTGTCCCAATTCTCAATTGTCTTTAATTCTTAAAATTTTATGGATACGTTTATTGTGACACTAAATTTAAGACAATTTATATTTCATAGTGGCCTTTAGTCATACATCTATGGTACATAAAAAATATGATGGCATAGTGATACTGTATTTAATATAATAAAACAAGCATATATTTATATGTATATTAACATTAGGGGTGTTGCGAATAGTGTTTAGCGAATGCGAAAGAGATTTCGACTACTTACAATTTGTTAAAAATTCATAACATACTTGTTCAATTTGTGAACCTATAATTTTTGAATAAAAAAAAATAAAGGGTCCAAGTTAGAAAATTTTAATTTAATTTGGACATTTCCGGTTTTGCAGGTGAAAGATTTTTTTCGTAATTTTTTGTTTCATTTCTTTCTTATTCGAAACAATAATTTAAAAAAACACATTTTTTTCAAAACAGCACCCCATAACTCGATAAATAAACATCGTACAAAAGAAATATTTGGCACACACATTCATATCTACTAGAGGAATAGTTATGCCTAAAATAAAGGAAAAAAACGGTAAGAGAAACTGTCCAAATTTGGTAATAAAAAGCTGGGTTATCAATACACAACTTCTATAATATATGCGCGTGGTACGTACCATACATAGAGATTTAAATTTCTGCAAATCTGGAGAACGGCAAGACCAAAAATTTACAAATAAGGAACAATCATCTTGGTTATCAATACACAACATCCGACAAAATGTGGGCGGGATTCGAAAAATAGATGTGGCACTTCCAATACAAATACAATATATATTTATTTATACCTGAGGAACGGCAAGGGCTAAAATGTTCGTCCTAAACAGTTTCTTGACTAACCTTGGCCTTTATCTTTAAGGAGGGCTCCCATAAAAATATGTTAATTTATAAAATTATTGAATTAACAAATAGATATTGGGAATTATTTATTTTTATATGCAACTTTTTTATATTCAACCTTTTTTATTTTTTTTTTTGAATTTATTCTATGAGTTAAATTTCAGAAAAATATGTATTTTATAAAGCTTTTTGTAATAGTTCTATGCCTTAAATTGTTTAGGAATGGCTTTATACACTACCAGAATATTAAAGAAATAATTCCCAATATCTTTTTGTTTAAATAGTTGAGTTAAATACATTCAATTTATAAAGTATCCCTATCCAGTGCAACACAACGAATGCTGACGAAGGCCGTAGCGGGCCAGAAAATGCATTACATTCTGCTTTTGTCTAATGATTGTAAATTTTTCTGTACACACAATATACTTCATTGCTATCCAACGAAAAGCTAATGTAAAATGTAACAAGAAGATACAAGATAATAGCCTGGTAGTGTATAAAGTCATTCCTAAAAATTTAAGGAAAAGAACTATTACAAAAAGCTTTATAAAATACATAACTGAAATTTAACTAATAGAATAAATTCGAAAAAATAAAAAATGTTGAATTATTAAATAAAAATAAAATTGTTCATCTTCTGTGAATAAAATCAAAATTTGTAGATAGATTTTAATCACTTACGGCTTGTTTTGTTAGATGCATAGCTGCATTTTTCAATTTCGAATTTTTTTTTAATGCCGTTATATTTCTAAAATGCCTGCGCAGATTAAAAAAAAGTTTAGCCTCAATTAAAGGCTATTTTGTGCCGAATTTCGTTTTTTATAGTTTTTTTCAATAAACTGAACCGTTTCTGAGTCACGTGAATGAATGTTTTGTAACCTCTTCCACGTTTAAAGTAACGGCAAATCTCGAAAACAAAAAAAAAAAACGGTTAGCATCGCTGAATACAGTGTAGTCGAACTTCGAACTATACCTTCATAAACAATGTACGAGATCTGTATTTAAAAAATAGTTGTCTTATTTTTAAGAGGGAATCGAAGCTCACTGTGTTAAGCTAGTATTTTATATACACAAGTTTTGGTGCTTTATCACACCTAAGATTAGAGCTTGCAGAACGGAAAATTAATTATTCTTTAATTGCTTGCAGATACTTGCTTAAAAGTATGTTCATATTTTTGTCGTTTGTTTCAATTATATTCTTAAAAAAGATTTTAGGTGTTATGAGTGTTACCATTATTTGACATACCCTTTAACTATTTGAATAGTTCACAATTTCGAAAGTGAAAGCGAACATTCGCCGCACCCTAATTTACATTAGCAATGTTTTTTTAGACTAAAGTTTACTTTTCTCTATGTTCGTTTGTTTGAGGTGACTTTTTGCTTACAATTTTTTTTTTTGTACTTGACACCCTGTAGAAAAAGTAACGAGTATTTAGCTAGAAATATACTGGTTGGTATTTACTTTAAACTAGTTGCACTTTTGAGTTTTTTCATATATCAAACTATCGCATTTAACTTTGGGTTATCATAGGAGACCAACTAGTTCATTTTTATGCATTTTTGTAATAGTTTGCTACTAGTTTCTCTATGTACCCTCAATATATTTTTTCATACTTAATTATTGTTTATAGTGTAAATATGTATTTATTTTAAAATAAAACTAAGCACTTACCCCTCGACCCAGAGAAAGAGAGAGAGGGGGAAAATTATAATTTTTCTGTTACACCACGGTTAAATTTTGTCCAATTCCCCTTTTTTTTTTAGAAATTTAAAAAGCTCACAGAATGGCCGGATATGGCGTTCGTCATCACTAATCATTGTAAATTAAATGTATTCAACTAAATAATCTGAACAAAAAGAATACGGCAATTTTCCTTCTATTTATTTATTTTTTAAACATAAAAATAATTTGTCAACACTAAAACCTATCAAAAATATACGTTTTTCTTCTTGTAGTGTTGTTGTTGTTTCTACAACAGACAAGTAAATTCGTTTTATTTATTCACTTTTGTAGAGTTGTTATTGTTCCTTCAACGTACAAATCTTACTTCGTTTTTACCAACTTCTGAATGTTTTTGTTGTTTCTAGCACAAACGGCGTCACGTATCTTCTTTCGACACCAAACAACTAATAATAAGCTAGTCCATAACCTTAGTAGTAACTATTTTATCTGCAGGGTACTAACACAAGCACATACTCACGCCCCCTAAACACACACATAAATTTCTTTGTTTTTTGTCTTCTTCTATTTCGTGGACGATTAGCTGCTCGGAGGCTAATTTTATTTTGCGCCAACAAAATTTATGTAGTGTAAACTTAAGACCATAAACTGTTATAATATTTAGTGTTGTTTCTACTGTTTTCTATTTTTTTTTAACAATTGCTTGTGTTTTGTATGAATGTGTTTGTATTTTATTATAAGCGCATGAATAATAAATATTCCACCCGCCAACATGAAAAATAATCCCTGAAAATTTTTACAAAAATTAAAAGTAGAAAATTAAACAAGGAAAAGAAGTATTGTTTGAAAACAATCATCAGTTATGATTGTTTAAAATTAAAAATATTTAATATTAATTACCAATATAGTTTACAAAGACGTGCAAGGTGTTTAATCTCCCGGAAATTAAGGCATTTTGATGCATAATTTTATTGTAAAGATTTGTGGAGAACGAATGGAAAGTTTATAGAAAATCAGAATTTTTATTTGTCAATAAAAATTCTAATTTTTATAATATGACTTCCCGAAAAAAGATTTTTGGCATAATAAACTCTTATGATATGAGAAATATTTAGTTAATTTAAGATTAAAATATTGGAGCAAAAGTCTGAGGCAATACTTTGAAACTAAATTCCATTATTATGTTCCCTATTTGCAGAATCTTGTATAAAAGCTAGTTAAAAAAGGTGGATCCATTCGACTCATTTATTTTGATACCAAATGAAGTCTTCACCTAAAACTTATTTTAGCTGAATTTTCAATGTCTTATGGTTGAATTCATGAAAATATTTTAAATTTAGTAAAGGTTTACCAAACAAATTTTTTATGAAAATTATACTTAATAAGCGTTTGCTAAATTTAATAATCGTTTGTGAATACGGGGGTTAATATATATATATATGTATGTATACGAGGACGGATCAATAAGTCCGTGACTTTCTGAATGAAGCACAGTTTTTTTTACAAAACTAAATTTATTTTTCAACATAACCTCCTTTTAGCTCAATACACTTAGTCCAACGTTTCTCCAATTTGTGTATGCCTTCCAAAAAATAGGATTTTTCGAGGTCCATAAAATAGGCATTTGTTTGAGCAAAATTTTCATCGTTGGAGCTTATTCTCTTTCAACCGAGCCATTTCTTTAGGTTCGGAAATAGGAAATAGTCACTGGGGGCTAAATCCGGAGAATATGGCGGATGAGGTTCCAATTCGTAGCACAATTGCGACTGCTCACTTGTGCATCCGTGCATTATCTTGATGAAAAAGAACTTTTTTCTTGGTCATATGGGGTCGTTTTTTTTAAGTCCTCGTTAAATTGGTCCAATAAGTTGGCATAATATTCGCCGTTTATTGTTTTTCCCTTTTGAAGGTAATCGATGTGGATTATCAAGCGTGCATTCCACAAAAATGTTGCAATCATCTTATTGGCCGACAAACTTACCTTGGCCTTCTTCGGAGCCGGTTCACCCGGAGAAACAAATTGTTTAGACTGCTGCTTGGTCTCCGGAGTGTTGTAATGGATCCATGTTTCATCCATAGTTACAAAACGCCGCAAAAACTCATTAGAATTGCGGTTAAACAACTCCAAGCAATCCTTTGAAGTTGTCACAGGATTACGTTTATGGTCGATTGAGAGCAAACGCGGCACCCATCTTGCAGACACCTTTCTTAAGCCCAGGTAATCATCTAAAATCCAAATCACACTGCCATATGAAATGCCTATGGCATCAACAATCTCACGCAATTTTACTCCTCGATCGGCCAACACCATATCTTGAATTTTTTCGACATTTTCGGGTGTATTGACTTAAATTGACCGTCCAAAACTTTCAGCGTCGTTTGTTCTTGTGCGACCAGAACGAAAGTCAGTAAACCACTTTTTTACCATTGAAATCGATGGTGCAGAGTCCCCATAGTATTTATCAAGCTTTTCCTTGGTTTGGTTGACATAATGTTTAACGAGCACTCGAAATTCCTTTTTTCCATTTTTAAAAAAATCCACAAGGTTGTATGTTTTGAACTGCTGTTTAACGCAGTGTTGCATTTCATATAACTACGAGGGAAGTTCGAAAAATCACGGACTTATTGATCCGCTCTCGTATTTATAACAAGGTTGGTATCCGAAGTGAATTGCAGTATTGGTATCCACTTTGAGACGGTATTCAAGCGGTGTCGATACTAATAATGGTATCGGCTGCCGACGTTGACATGTGTCTGTGAAATAAATTTTGATATTTAATTCAGTTTAGTAAACAAACCTCTTGACCTTTATTTTACATATGTTTTGTATAGTTTAGCAAAAGAAGATTTAAAATTCTTTATTATTCTATTTTTTATAAGTCAAAATAAATAAATGCTTCATAAACCACCGACATGTGTCTAATAGACACAGAAGCACTTATTGGTCCTCAAATATGTCAATTGCCACGATATTAATAACAACGACCTACAGTCCAGTGCATTTTCATGTATGCGTTTTAGAGGCACATGTTCGTACGATTTGTAACATTTTATGTCGGCAAGATTAGGGTTAAACAAAATGTATGTTTAAAAATCCCTACAATATTTTTCGAAATACTAAAATATTGGTATCGACATAAGTGAAAATATACATAGAATACGACTATACCTTAGACGGTTATGTTGACCTATTTAAAATTTTATAGACGAATATGAATATAAGTTAATCTTGTCCGACCATACTATATTCGTCATAACTACAGTGCAACTTCGAAAATCCGGAAAAAGTACACGCAGAGAAAAAACATATTTAAAAATGGTCACCTCCAACAAAACTATTTTTAAAGAAAATTTTTAAACATATAATGTTTAATTTAACCATATTATTGTCACCGACAACCATATTGTTGTTAAATTGATTCTCCATCAAGAATTTAATTTGTTTTTAAATTAACAATAGTATTTTCCTCTTTTCCAAGAGCAGTATGCTATGGTTGAAAACCAACCATGCTATTAGAAGTGTTAAGCATATTTTGGTTATTATTAACCAAAACATGTTTGGAGACAACCATAATATGGTTGTGGCTTCTTGGTGGATGATAATTTTAACCATAACATGTTTGTCGGTGACAAAAGTATGATTAAATTAAACATAATATTATAATATAAACATGTTTTTTCTCTGGGGTAGTTTATTGAAATAATCTAAGAGAATATAAACATGAATTTACTCTTTTGGAAAGTTTGTCACAATCAATTTTTAAGTAGTGAATACCATGTCTTAACCTTAATTTATTTTACTGGCCTGAGCTCGCTGAAAAACCAGCCTCCCTGTCACCTTACCATAAAAGAAGTTGGCCTTTACTTTTAAAATTTCTGATGAAATCGGGATATGATTCTCTGTTGCAAAATCATGTGTAAAGCCCATCCTCTAATTCTGGATTTCTGCTTTTTTTTCTCTCTCGACTGTCTCGACAACAATCATCCCATCCCTCAGAAATGAGCAAGGTGGCTTTCGCTTCAGAAATTTTTCTGTTGGCCAAGTAAACGATCTTAGGATTATTATTATTATATTATACCTCATATTTATAGATTTTGAGAAGGCCGTTGACCCACTGGACCATAACGCTATATGAAACTCGCTGGTATGCAAAGGTGTCCCCGAAAAACTAACACGACTAATCAAAGCCCTGTACAAGAATGCCAAGAATTAACTGCGTCTACTTTTTAAATAGTTGCTGTGATGCGGAAGGCTGCAAGCCATCATATAAGAGGTATTATGTGGGGCTTACAAGAACGGTTGCAGGACTTAGATTATGCCTTATTAGCTACTCATTCTCAGAGACGCAGTAGAAAATTGCCACCATCAGTGACATCGCAAAATTGGTTGGGCTAAAGATAAATATACCCAAAACCAAATCGCTCAGAATCAATAGCAACACAGATCGCCATTTCCTCGTATGTGCTTAAGATATTGAAGATGTTAAGTCTTTCTGCTTTTTTGGCAGCACAATTTATACAACTGGTGGTCAGCAGCAGATATATCCAGTCGCATAAATAAGGCGCGGAGTGTAATTGCCCACTTAAACTTTGTTTGAAAATCTTCTAATATTTCGAAAAAAAAAAATCAAATTATTGACCTCCATCATAAAATCCACTCTGTTATATGGATGCGAGACCTGAAACATGGCACTTCGCAACATACAATGCCTTCAGGTATTTCTCAACAAATGCCTTCGCAAAATCTTACGGATTTTCTGGCCTGTAACAATATCCAACAACCAACTCTAGATGGAGGCAACCCAGCAGCCTACTAGAACGGAAATAAGTAAGCAGAAATGTAAAGTAGGTCACGCCGTCCATAAGCCAGATGATGATATTGCATATAAATGCCTAGATTGGAAACAGCATGGAAGCAGACGAGCCGGGTGACCAGTACATATCTGGTAGCGCAACTGACAAAAGAACTTTCGAGGTTGCATGTGATGTAAAACGAAGTCAGCATCAAGCCGAATATCGAGATAATTGAAACCATCTGTAAACTTTCACCACATTTTTTCAAAAAAGTTATTAGAGTAATTATACAAATCTATTTTTTTACAAAAAGTCACTCTATTCTACAACAAGGCAAGAAATTTAGAAAAAGCCTAATTTTACATGACTGTTACAAAAATTCTTATTTTTTCGCTTATTGCTTTTTAAAAAGGTTGATTTATTAGTTGTACCACATGGCGTATGCATGTTAATAAATTCGAATTAAATAATAATCATACGTAACCAAGTAACTTGACAGATGTTTTGCTTGCAGATTTTTCTTAAAAAAAAAAATAGATAACAAATATGTACACTAGGGCGGGCCGATTTAAAAATCACCCAAGTGACAAGGGTGGGTCGGCCCTCCAAAGTAAGTGGGGGTCGGTCACACATTTAGTCTCGATGTTGGCAATTTAAATGGGTAAAAGTGGGATTTTTTAAAATTTTACCTTTGGTTCAAAATAAGAAACTTCAGAATTCATTTTAGATTTATGGTTCCTTGGGCAAAGTTTCTTATTCCGATCGCTAGAATACGATTTTCCTTGTCACTTGGGCGATTTTTTTTCGACCCTACAAATCGACCCGCACAAGTATATATATATAAAATTTGTCTACGTTCGGACTATCGAAGTTGCACTGTATTTGTTTTGTTTTGTTTTCTTTTTTTTAAGAAATCTTAATCCCGTCTCATATTTAAATTCAGCAAGTTAGACAGTATTTAGAAACACATTTTTGAGAGTGTATCCTATTTGGAACCCAAGGGCAATCATGGATTCGCCAGAAAAAATCATGTTATCAGGCTAAGTTTTTTGTGCCGAATATTACATATTTAGATATCTTCATCTATATGAGATTTGTTTGCCTTTAAAGAATTTTTATGATGGGGGTTTATTTGAGACCTATGTTAATTTTGAACCCTCCAGAACAACATTTTGTCGTGATATAACGGCTATCGTAAAACTTTTATGTCAATACCAACATGTATAAGCAAGTTATGCCATTAAAATCTATTTTCGGGAGGTGTGTTTGTAGAGGACCTCTAGTCAAATATGACCTACTCCAATAAAATTTAGTTAGATGCCTTAGATTGCAATCAAATAAGTTTTTACCAAATTTTATCTTAATACCAACACAAAGACTCTATTTCGGAAAGAAGCTTTTGTGGGGGCTATTTGAAATCATGGACCGATTCTCATCATAACCAGCTTGGTAGAAGAAATGTACCAAATTTGATCAAGTTGTCGGTATCAAGTTTTATCAATTTGTCATCAAAATTGCGACTTGTACCTTGCGCACACAGTTTACATCGACAGCCAGCTAGACAGACAGACGGACGGGCGGACATCGTAAGATCGACTCAGAAAGTGATTCTTAGTCGCTCGGTATACTAAAAGGTGGGTTTACAACCAATATTTTTGTGTTACCATCATCAGCACATACACATAATACCCTCTCCACTATTGTTGTGTGGGTATAAGTATGACTCCAGGTACATTGTAAAGCCTGACCCAAAATTATAGCAACATTTTCATACAAAAAGCTTTTGCAAATCTCGCCCCGCGAAATATAACTTATTAATAGCAATATTCATTAAAATCTTATTAAAATCATTACAAACGACACTTACTATTTCATTAATACTGTTGCTGAAGTAGACGTAGACTTAATTTTTAAACCCCTTTAGTTGCATTTTTTATCCAAAAAATTAAAGGAAAATATATGAAAATAGATCCCATTGTAAATAAAGCTTTGAGGAGTACAAAAAATATACAATTTTATATTATCCTTATTTTAAAAACCAAAAACTGTTTATTGCTTTAAGCACTGTTTTTTAGCAGAAAATAGTTTCACTTAAATCAAGCTAATACCAAAACATTTAATTTACTATCTAATAAACGTCGCCGGCTATCAAAAACCTTATAATAACTTATATGGCAATACTAACCACCATCTCTCCCCACTCCTAAAAAGATTCGAACGGATTAAGGAACTTTTCGGCTTTGTGCTAATAAATAAAAATATATTGCAGATTTATTCATAAACCCTAACAAGAACTACGACAACAACAACAGCAACAACTAACCGTACAGTTTTGATTTAATTTGTAGACACACTGTACTCTATAACGGCCATGAATTTCGATGCCGAGATTTTTTTTCGCATCAACTGAGCTTTGTTGTTTAAGCCCATTTCCTTTGCTGTATACTAAACGTGTGTATTGGAGCTGGTGTGTTCATGCTTAAAGATTTCCTTCTAGGTTTAAAATGAAATAAAGAAAAGGAAATGTTAAGGAAATAACAAAAGGTGGAAAAATGTATTTAACAAAATGAAAAATAGCAACAAAATACATTAAAACCTTTTTATTTTTCTATGAGGACCTTAGCATTTATTTTATTTTGCTTAAATATATTTAAACAAAATTTCTTAAACCAAAACGAAAAAGACTACTAAAGCGGATGTTAAGTTTCTTATATTTCAGATGTGTTTTTTTTTTATTTTTTTTGTTATATTTCTTATTCATCTTCCTGTGACCTTCTTGGGCTAAAATGTATACATTTAATGCATTGGAAAGGTAGCAGAGCCGCAATGACCTCTTTTTTTTTGGTTATAAAAATGTATAATTGTATGTGTTGTTTATATATAACAAACTTTATTTAGACTTACGACATGGTCCCCAAGGCACAGAACTGTTGTAGGCGTGAAAGCCACATTCTGTATGGTATTTATAGTATTAGCCCCTAAGACGCGGCTATAAAAATATACACTCATTTTCTGTAATCTTGTATTATAAAGGCAAACGGAAAAGTTATATTATCATCCAAGATATGATTACAGTTTTGAAATATTTAAAACTGACAGTTTTTAATTTTATTGAAATGCTATTTCGGAAAATTGTTATGCCCAATTGCATAATTACTCACATTTGCAAACTCTTCTTAGCCTTCCCTTAAAAAAACACCAAACACCATCATTGGTTGCATGTAAAAGGCAAACTTCTTCTATTTTAATAAAAGTCATCCTAGACAACATTCAAGTAGTTTGCTACTTATTTTTGTTTTTCTTTTTTGTACTCCCAGCTTTGTTGGGGTTTATAATGGACAACTGGTGAACAAGAAGCAACTAAACAAAATAAAAGTCAAAAAATAAAATGGAAATAAGGCAGGACAAGGTCCTTCCCTTTTTGTTACGATGTATGTAGTAGGTATGTGACTGTAGAGAACAATGCGTCTGTAACCAGTTATTTGGCCGCCAGCTACTCGTTAGTATGCATGAGGATTATGAGATTTTTTCATGGCTATTTTATTATCGTTATTGTTATTATCGTTGTTGTAGACCTATTTTTATGCGTTTAATTGTAATGTTTCCAAATAAATATACAAAATATACAAATAATCAAAATGTTAAAGGCAATGGACGATTAAGTTGGATACTTCCTTATACTCAAAGACATGTGCGTTATATAAATGGGAATTTCGATCAAACTTTGAATATACAAAAATAGACCGCTAACTTTTACGAAATCTCTTATTTATGGGGAAATAAAACGATAACATGGCGCTACGGCACTTAAAGGAACGGCGGGAATTTATATATATGTACATATAAAGGGTGATTCATCGTGAGGTTTGATTTGCTATATGCTATTTTACAGATCACGTGTGACTCATAAAAAACTGCTTTGCCAGTTTTCAGTATCGTTTGGCAAGTCATTATGAAAACACTCACACCACAACAGCGTCTCGAAATTGTTCAGCTGTATAACGAAAATCAGCGTTCTGTGAAAAATGTTTTTCGTGCGATACGTCAAACTTACGGTGCCCATAATCGACCTATTGAAACCACTTTTGCTAACATCTTTAGCCAATTTTTATATTAGAGGATGATACTCGGCCGTTTATACCACATCCAGCACGAAGTGAAGTAAATATAGCAGCAATAGTTGAGAGTATACGCGAGGACCGTGACGAATCGATTTGTCGTATTCGACAACCTGGCGTATTAACGTAAGGAAATCGGCCTTTAAGCGTATAAAATTCAACTTGTTCAAGAATTGAAGCCATACACGCAGAGAAAAAAATGGTTGAAGTGTGGTTAAAAAAAACATATTATGGTTCCTGGAATGGCAACAAATACACTACTGTTGGTTTTAACATTAATTTTATTACGATTGATAATATCTTGTTTATATTTAACAATAAAGTGTTTACGTCCCTTGAAACTTCCAATATGGTAACATTTAACAATATGTAAAATGTTTTAAAATAATAATGCTGCAACTATACACTTAAATAAATTATGCTTCCTTTAATAATATTATTGTCACCGAAACCATATTATGGCTAAATTTATCCATCCAGAAGCCATAACCATATTAGGGTTGTCTCCACACATGTGATGGGTAATAAAAACAACATTAATGTGTTTGATATTATAATATTTTATAACATTGCATGTTTAATTTTAAATTTAAAATAATATTTTTAAAAGATCAACATTATGGTTGTTTTACTCTCTGCAATAGATGAATGCTTTTCAAATCATACCTGCTTGGTTTGCTTAAAATTCCCAATCACTTTATTTTAATTACTGATTCAAATACATCAATTTACCAGTCAAACAGAATGAATGCTAATTAAGGCCGTCGGAGGCTGGAACATCGATTAAAATGTTGTTGCTTATAAAAGTGGAAAATAGCACGTAACAGGAATAAACAACATAATCAAATTAAAAATTGATATTTAGTAAAAAAAATGCTAAAATGGCTGGATTAAATAACCATAATATGGCTTACATTGACCATACAATTGTTAATTTTAACCATAGTATAGTTACTTTTATCCGAACCCGAATATTTAATTTTGACCATTTTTATGGTTAATGTTGACCAAAATATGGTTATTTTTGAACAAATTATGCTTAATTTTCAACAAATTATGGTCAATTGTGACCATATTATGGTTGATTTCGGGCAAATTATGGGTAATTTTACCCATATTATGGTCATATTTAACCATAATATATTAACCTGAAACATAAGCATTGTTAAAATCCAACCACAGTATGTTGCTCTTAGAATATGGTTACCTCCAACCATATTTTTTTCTGTGTGTACAGCGCGTGACACAATGACCTTGGTGTGAACTCGTTTTGGCGAGCACTTAATTTCCCGTTTTGCAACGGTAAATTGGCCGACTAGATCGTGCGATATCACACCTTTGGAATTTTTTCTCTGGGGAATATGTACAGTCTGAAGTTTTCAGGAATAAGCCAGGCTACGATTGAAGCTTTGGAAACCAACAACTCGTGTTATTCGCGAGATATTAGCCGCTATGCTCGAACGAGTCGCGCAAAATTGCACCATCCGAATGGACCACACATGACAAATTCGTGACCAATATTTACATGATATCATTTTCCAGCAGTAAATTCCATAAATTGTTCTTTTAAACGATAATAAAAATTGTAAGTTCACCTTCAAATTTATGTATTTTACATTATAAATCAAACCTCATGAAAAACCACCCAACAGTCAATGCCGGTATTGCAAAATATTTATTTCTGCTCTTTCACCAAAAGAAAATTTTAATATTTAAATTATTTAAAAAAAAACTTTATTTATGCTTTTCTATTCATTTTTAATTTATCTTTACTTGTTTTAAGGCACGATTAAACTATTATTTTAGTTTTAAGCTGTATTTTGAAACTTCTTTTAACTCCATCAATCTTTGAAATCAATAAACATAGACATAAAGATAAAACCAAATACGAAACTTATCTAAGCAACACATTTATAAATATGATACTTTTTCGAAATTCGAAGGTACTAATTTTTGGAACTTTGGAAATTTTGGAACAATATATACAGTAAATTTTTCGAGAGCGTACCATATCTAGGACACATATTCAATCATGGACCCGGCAAAACCAAATAATGGTATGAGGATTGAATTCATACAAAAACTCTTCGTGCCGAATATTATTTAAATACCCACATCTATAAAATATTTTCCGTCTTAAAGCGATTATTGAGAGGGGTTTATATGAGGCATATGGTTTATTCTGGACCAACCGCTACCAAATTTTGCCACGACAGTAGTAGCCTTTTTAAAATTATATAAAACTCCAACGTTAGTTATGTCATTTAAAGTTATTATCGGGAGTGGTATTTGTATGGAAGCTATAATAAAATATTGATGGAATTTAAAATGCAGTAAGATATTTTTGCACCAAGTTAAATGAAAATACCAACGTTGAAGGATTATTTATGGACACAAAGACTATATTACTGATAGACGTTTCATTGGGGACCATGTACAATCATGGAACGAGTCCGACAATTATCAATAGGTTTCGTCCTTATGGCACTTGAAGCGTATATCAAATTTTTCAAATTATCCAAAAAATTTTACCTTGGCCTTATTTCTCTAAACTACAAATTACAAATCTAGAAGTACAATACATTTGAAATAAAAACAAAAATTGTAAAGTTGTTTCTTTTTTACGTATTTTACTTGTCGAATTGTAACTTTTAGTTTTACAAGGTTAACTTGGATCTCAGCCATTTATGAACCGAACTGGGTGAAAGTTACTATTAATTCTTATCGAAAACCATTCTGTTTTAAGCGTTCATTTTTGTTAAGAGATTGACTTTTTCATAATCCTTCAAAAGTTATTTAGAGATTAAAATTGTCTCGGAATATTGCACACTGGCAACATACTAATTGTGATATAGAACATACCACATATTTTTTTAGAGCATTTAAATACATTTAAACAAATGTACCTAAAATAAAAAAAAAATATACATCTTATTTAACTACAAAATCTCTAAATTGGAGGAAAAGCGAGAAGTCGTCAACATTATATTCATGTGACGTTAAATTTCCCCATGGTGCTGTAATTTAAATAATGTCTTTAAAATTCCAAGCACGATTATTTTGGTTTATTTAAAGTTTAAGAATTTATTAAGCAAGATTATAATCAAACTTGAAAAACCTTCAACCTTTCATGTAACTTGGTTTGTGACTTTAAGCCTAAAAGAAAGAAAAAAGAAACTTAAAGCAAATGTTTGTTTCGGTGTTTTAGAAAAATTAGCGTAAATAAATAATTCAATATGTACAAATGTGTGTGACTGAAGAGATAGATAGCCTTAAAACACAAAATCTTAACTATTTATGTACAACCGCAGCACTTAAGTATGTATATGCATACTTGGTGGCGAACCCAAATGTCTAGTGGAAATGTGACTATTAAAAGTCAAAAGTTTGCTCACTTACATCTGGAGGGGATAAGAAATTATTTAACGAATTATAAGATTTTTTTTTTTTTTTTTTTTTTTTTTTTTGAAAAAATTTAATGTTATGAGAATTTCTTATATGCAAATATTTAAATTTAATAAAATTGAAAATCTTATTTAAATAAATGATGTTTAACTTTTAAAACAACATTTAATCACTAGTGGCGATTGAGGGCATAATAAGTTTGTCATTTCGTATGAAGCTTTATTATCCTTTACCTAAGACCCCGTATAGTGTATATTAGTGTGTCCCAAAAAAAATTTATTTTGGGGCTCAAGCATAATTTAAAAGCATATAGGGAAAAGTATTTTTGAGATTTTTTCAGATATTTCGGAAGAAGTTTAAGGATCGCTCAAGTCGAATTTTTGCCAAAAATCGGGTTTGAGGTTGTTTTTTTTTTTGAGTTTTCTTCATAACTATGTCAAAACTTACGATGTTCTTTACGTATAAGGAAATAATTAAAAAGAAAAATGTCAAAGCTTTATTTTTGTGTACAAAAACTATAAGTTTTTCAATGAATTTGCTCATTTAGGCACCCTACATTAAAATTTTTCGTAAATTTTCCATAAATTTTGTAAATAACACATTATAACTTTTAAAATTTTTATGAAAATTAATAAAACTAACAAAGCAGTTTAAAAGATCAACTAATTCTAAATAATTTTAGAACAATTATTTTTAAATTCGCTCTTACCGTTCCTGAATTATAACGGGTTTCAGCTTTGTACCCAGCTTATGAAATTATTACTCATACCCAACAAACAACCAGCAATCAAAGGTTTTGATTTTGTTTATTAAAAAATCATTTATTGGGGTTCTTACGCTGTAGTCTATGCTCTGCAATAATCAGTTTCAGAAGTTGTAACATTGAATGTAAGAAAAGATAAACTCACTGTTTTATTGTTGGTTTAAGCTTTGACATCGTTTCAAACAATACTTTTTGAGTGTATGTATTTCTCATTTCCTCTGTAGTCATGTTTGCTGTAAGCTTTGGCTTTTCTAAAATTATTTAAGAGAACGTTTCCTGATGATCTGGCCTAAGCAACCAGTGAAATGCGCATAGGAACAGCTTATCTTCCAACAATAAATTTCAGTATTTTTATCAATTATAAAAACGGGAATTAAGCACAACAAATAAAATCTTTTAAGGAAAAAATATTTTTTTGTTGAAAACTTTTTAATCTACTTCTAAAAAATAAAATAAAAAAACACCTTCAGTAAAGGAAACCCCCCTGTATATTTTTATTAAATAATCAGTATGTGTGATTTTTCACCCGAAGAACTTTCCTGCAAGTAATTTTGAAGCACGATTGAATTTTATAAATGATTTTAGCTTATCCCCGAACTAATATCACGACTAAAATATTATATCCTTTTAACAATTGAAAATCAAGCCTATGTACGGGAAATAAAATTTTAATTTTGAAATTAATTTTCCATGCAATGTTATTCTACGCTGCACCTGCCTGGTGCGGAGTTATCGTACTGTCATATTAAACGACTTTAAGTTTTTCAGAACTAATTACTAAAAATTATCTTTGATTAACCATTTCATTTTTAAACTCTTCGTCTTTACTCACTATCTAATATCCCACTAGTAAAGGATAAAAATATTTATACCAATAAGTTTTTTGAAAAATGTGCGCAGTCTTCTTATGAGCATTTTCGTCATTTGCATCCTTAGTAACAATTTTTTTGAAGATAGTAACGGTTTTCCTTTTAGGATAAACTTTTAAAAAAAAGTTTTTTTCTATTTGAGTTTTTTTACAACTATTTCCCTATATGAAAATATGTTAATTATTCGATTACATCTATCTCAATATAATTATACTTAAGATGAAAAGCCAGATGAATGTGCTAAACTCTTTACTACACTATATTAAAATTATTGTAAAATATTCATATTAACTGAACAATAAATATAAAAATACAAACTTTAGTTTATTGTTTTCTTATTAGATATTATTTTGTTGAAAACTTTTTAATCTTTTTTAAAAAAATAAAATAAAAACACCTTCAATAAAGGAAAACCCCCGTGTATTTATATTAAATAATCAGTATGGGTGATATTTCACCCGAAAAACTTTTCTGCAAGTTTTTTTTTGGCGAACATATGAGGGTAAACTAATTTTGTTACGTAGCTTAATTTGGATGTAATAGACTTAAAAAAAGAAATATCGAATATATCGAGCGATATATCGAATATAAAATTACTTTGAAAATCACTTTAATACACTTGACATCGAAACGAAGCATGTTATTGTATTGGAATAAGATCCATTTAAGTTTTAAGTATATGAATCGAAACTAAATCATTAAACCTTGTGATAGTTGGCCCATAATTAAGCATACCCAGTAAAAAATGTGCTCCAAAAAGAGCAGGTTTTATGTATGAATTCATACCTCAAATCGCTTCAAACCTGCTGGTGGGATGCCTGATTTTTGTATGGAGTGTTCCCGGATTGGAGGACTATTTTCTGCTGACAATAAGCGCTTCTTTCAACATAATAAAAAATGCAATTAAAGCACTCCTAAAGTGCCTTTTTTAAGGGCTAGCTATATGAACATATTCATAAATGTTTTGATTTTATTGGATTATATTCTTTTTTAAGCATTTTCGTAAACCATAATATATTTTTTTTCGCTTTAACACTTTTTTCGTTGTCAGCACTAAAATAGTAGCTTTTTTTGTATGTTTTATTCATTATCATTTACTGCTGCATTAGAGCTCTCTTATTGAAGCGCTCGATTATGCGCTTTTTCTCTTAAGTGCTTCAAAAAACACAAATTTTTTTACTGGGTAGGTTCATATAAAGCGTTCTTTCAGAATTTTTACTTAATACGACAAAAACCGTAACAAATTCTAATACAGACAGTGTCTCATAACTTATTAAAGGAAATATAAAAAGGCTCCTGAAATAATCTTGCTTTCTTAACAGTTTTATTTTTGTAATAATTCAATGAAGTGCGGCGAAGTTAATATTGCTCATGAATAAAATCGAAAAAATTTCTTTATATGTTACATCAAAAAAACTAATCTATTTTCGTTTTAATAATTTCATAACAAATAAAACACTACCGGGCATGTTCTAGAAATCGAAAAGTAGTGAAATTGAAATCGAACGAGTTTTTAATTTCAATGACACTGTGAATCCAGTGGTGCTAACCGTTTTTTTTTAAGTTAGCTCTTGTTTTCTAGATATACCGTTATTTCGAAAATGGAGGAGGTTGCACAACATATATTCGCGAAACTCAAAAACGGTTTTGTTTATTGAAATTTATAAAAAAAAACTAAAATTCCACAATAAAATTACGTTTGAGCAAAGGTTAACTTTTTTAATATGCGAAGGCGTTTAAGAAACATAATTTTTTTGGGCAAATAATTTTTTAACAACATTTTGGAATTTTTGTTTTTTAAAAATTTATCAAAAAAATTCAAAATGCTGCTATGCTTCTAATAGCCTATTTCCGATGTGCGAAAGAATTCTTTCGTTCGAATAACTACATTGAAAACAAAAACAAATTCTAAAAACAAATTCTAAAAATTTGTTTTTGTTTTCAATGTAGTTATACGAAAGAAAGAATTCTTTCGCACATTAGAAATAGGCTATAATTTTTTACAGAAATATAAATGAATTCTTAAATTTGGCCCACGCAGTGCATAGGAAGCCCCTAGATGACTCAAAAGTATGACTAACCCCACTTTATTTTTCATCTCCATCATTAATTGCTAACATACTTACACGCTATCTGCATTCCTTAAGGGCGCTCCCATACAAAATGTTCAATACATTGGGTAGGGTGCCCCGTTAGGCTAGCTGGTAGGGTGCCCAGGTAGGCTAGCTGGTAGTGAGCTATCAGTACCGGGTTTGCGGGTTCGATTCCTGCCAGAGACTCTGGTCTCCTGCAGACAAGCAAAAAGCTTCGCGGGATTTAGTGTAGGAATAAAAAAAAAAAAAAAAAAAAATATATATTGAAGAAAAAGTCCCATAAATGCCCTGGAGTCGCCCCTAGTAGGATGTAATATATGACCGACCTCAAATAGTCTTTTGTCCTTAACATTTTCTCGAGACATGCTTGCCCTTTATCCCCACTTCTTTGGGGGTTCCCGTACAAATATTGCGTTTTATGAAATTCTTAAATTTATTAAAATAGTTCGTATTTTGTAAATAAAATCAAAAGTTGTTAACAGATTTAAACCATTTTTGGCTTGTTTTGTTTACAACTTCGTTTCCTATCAATTTTTGATGAATTTTAAAAAATAAATTTCAAAATCTTGCAAAAAAATTTTTTTTGCCAAAAAATAATTATGATTTTTTTTAGTAATTTAAATCAACCAAACCGTTTTCTGAGTTACACGAATATATTTTGTGCAACCTCCTCCATTTTTAAAATAACGGCATAACTCGAAAAAAGGTTAGCTACATTGGATTCAGGGGAGTCGAATTATATTAAAACGCCAGGTACCCGGCTTGTCTCAAAAAAGTGTCAAATTCTAGCACAGTGTTATTAACATAATGACCGTAATTTCTCCTGGTTGAGTTGTTGTTGTAAAAATAATTGTTGCTCAAAGAATAAAGTAGATAAAAAGGAATATTTGTATGAACTTTCATTACAGAGTTTATTTAAAAGTTGATCGTTATTAAATCCACTTCATTACGATTTCTAGAATATACCCGTGCAAAATTATTTCAGTTTTGTTCTATCCGAGTCGTTTTTGTTTGGTTGAATTCATGTTAAACAAAGCAAATCCATTAGCAGTTTTGTAAATTGGACTCACTTAAATATCAAAAATTCAATTGGCGGATTCAAACGATAGTCATATGTCTTAAAATAATAACACGAAAAAATATGACTGCCCTCAGCTACTCCTTATAATTAAATGTTATATTATGTAGTTATGACGAAACAATAAACACGGCACAAAAACTCTTTTTATTAAAGGACCTTTTTTAGTTTAAAACACAAAACAAAAATTTTTAAACTATTGTAAAATATTAGGTTTCATGACAACATGAGTTAATAGCAAAACTTTTGATTCCCACAAAAGTTTAATAAAATATTTCGCACGAAAAATACATTAGGTGCACAATATACATTTCGCTACTGAATGCAGTATTAAGCCTGGTACTCTGTTTAATATTTCCCGAAATCCTGTCAAAACTCATATGATAGAAACTTTTGCGGTATATCTATGAAATAATGTTGATAGAGTTGTACTCTGTTCATTAAGTGCAAAAGCTACGAAATATTTCTGGTAAATTTTTTTTAGCAACTGCAAAATAATATTAGCTTCATATTTTTCAAGTTGAGTTTTATTCAAATGGAAAAAAGTATCAACACAGAAAAAATTCAAAATTGTCTCTAATCACCAAATTCATAAAATCAAGCAAACAAGTTGTTGATTTTTCACATATTAACAAAATGATTATATTGATTACTAAAAATTGTGAATTTTTTTTTTGCAATAAACGATATTTTTAACTTTAATTAAGAAAGATGATTAAAAAAACATTGCCCCTTCAAGCAATGAGTTAATTGATTTAATTAAATATAGTTCAAGTGTTGACAATACCAAACAACAATTCTACAAGTTTAAATTGTGTTATTTTAAACGAAAAAATTAATTACGATTTCCTGATACTTAAATAATATTTTAATTAAAAATTTATTTCATAACAGCTAAAATGTTAATTAAAAAAAAATTATTTTTTAAATTTTTTTCAACTAAAAAAATAATTGATTCAATTATCACATTAATTAAATTTAAATACTTTTTATCCATTTTACTTCCTTTTAAAAAAAATAATTCTTAGTAAAACAGATGTGGTTTTTGTTGAAATACGCAAACCAATGTCGCATAATTTGAAGGAATAAAAACGTCTAATTGTGCAAACTCGCGATATTGGTGACTTTGTGACATGTCAAATTTTTCGTGTGAGATAATAACTGTGGCTCAACATTTTTCACAAATTTGAACAGTAAATATGCTTAAGCCCCAAATACTAAATAAAAAAACTTTGAAAAATATTAACGAATATTTTTTGCTTCCGGTGTATTGATTTGTATTTAAGACAATATTACAAACCCTCCCCTTTCCTTTTTAATGAACACCAACTAAAAGGCTCTTGATTATTTGTTTTTTTATTACAATGTATCTTAAATTTAATGTACATACATTTGTATCCCAAACATAATAATAATGTATAAATATTTAATAAATATTTCAAGCACATTGCTATTTTAAAGAATATTTCAATAAATTTCTTGTTCTTCCTTATTGCTAAATTAGTGGAGCAATACCCTTGGGTATATGTATATTGAAAAAAAAGAGCTTCCTGTTTCTTTAAGTACTCGTCAATTATGGATTGAAGCAAACAATAGTCGTTTACCCCTGAAAAACACTTTGAATCATAATCATAAATCGATATAAAAGCCAGTGTGTATAAAAAGATGAAGCAAAATAGAAATATTCATAAATTTAAAAAGAAAAACAGATAATATCATATTAAAGCCCTATCTAATGCTGATTTTGATTTCAAAATCCCGAATAAACTTCATTAAAAGATTTATAATGCTCAACAAAACAGGCAAACATGTCACTCGTCATCATTATCATCAGCGTCGTCATCACCTTAAAGCCACAAAAGAATACAAAAATAAAAAATATTACGAAATTTTTAAATATTGTTATTATGTTCATATGTATGAACGTATATCAAAATATTTTTTTTAATAAGAAAAACTTTATTTACTTTATAGTATGAGGAAAACTATAAACAAAGTTATCGTTTAAAATTCATAATTAAATTAAGGTCCTTCTTGCACTATCTATCTATATATTTATAGTATAAACATTTTCAAAATTTAGTACACATACGCTCCATATAACCTCTCTGAAGAAATGGGTGGGATTGGGTAAGGGCGGTGGCAAATTCCAAACAAAACCATTATAGATTTCTGATAATTGGCAAGAGCCAAAGTTTTCAAATTAGGTACAAGCATTTTGGTTATCCATACGCAACATCCGACAAAATATGGACGGGATTAGAGAACTGGGAATTTTTTTTTTATTCCTACACTAAATCCCGCGAAGCTTTTTGCTTGTCTGCAGGAGACCAGAGTCTCTGGCGGGAATCGAACCCAAAACCCCGGTACTGATAGACTAGCTCACTACCAGCTAGCCTACCGGGGCACTTTTCACACAAATACAAAATAGATTTTTGTATACCAATGCGTAACATCTGGCGAGATTGGAGAAATGGGTGTGGCACAAAAAAAAATAATTATCTGGAGAACGTGTAACGTGGCAATATAATTTATGCTCCCACGCACCTAAGTATATTTCCACGTACATAATTTATAATTTAGTTTATTTAATTTAATATAATTTGAGTCTATTTTATTTATTAATTTTATATTATTATAATTTTTAGTTTAGTTTATTATTATTTTATTGAGTCCCCCTACTGTAACACCAACCTCCACACAAACACACACCGTATTATTGGTTCATGTAAGTACATACACACAAACACACATCGCTGTTCATTGGTTTAACAAGTGTTGTTTGTTACACAGCTAGCTTAATAATTCTCATGTGGTATATCAGTGTATTTACATAAGTAGGAAAGGTTTTGTTACAGTAGGGGCGATTCTCACAAGACAAGAAACCGCCCTACAAGTCTCGGAAGTTGGAAGTACAGTTGACGAGCCGACTGATTTCACGAAGGTGAACTCGGTTGTATATTTTACTAAAGGTACTTAACCTGTGGGTAAGGTATCAAATAAATTACATCGCGGCTTCGGCTGGCGGTTCTCACAAGTGGCTTCGTGTCGCCTGTTCTCACAAGTGGCCTCGTGTCGCCTGTTCTCACAAGTGGCTTCGTGTCGCCTGTTCTCACAAGTGGCTTCGTGTCGCCTGTTCTCACAAGTGGTTTCGTGTCGCCTGTTCTCACAAGTGGCCTCGTGTCGCCTGTTCTCACAAGTGGCCTCGTGTCGCCTGTTCTCACTAGTAGTATTGTTAACGTAGAACTTCGTAGAATAAGTTATTCCATAAAATATGTAGTAATTAGGTACTAGCTATAAGAACCATTGTACGTATTATATATACCATTAATACGACGAACGCAGCCGAGGGAAAAGCCGAACCGATTACCTAGCAAGCCCGCCGCCGACCTAACCCGCCGCACAGCCTAGCCGACCGTTACCGCCGATCCGAATTTGCCGAAGAGGAACGCTGTACCTCGGGTGCCGATCAACACACGATCACTCAGGCCGAACACATCCCTATCAAAGTTGTCGTAGTTATCGTATTTCATGAATTGTAACTAAATTATTTAAGAGAAAGCAATAAAGAAAATATTGAATTCAACCCCCAAAGGGTAAATATATCGTCTTCTCACTTAAGGTTAGTGGATCCGTAAGTACACCCTGGACTCGTCTGAGTTACCTCAGCCGATGAATAAAACCACGTTATAAACGGAATGAGAAAATGTGTCCAAATTGGGTACATAAATAAATTAATCTTAATACTGGGTAGATATAGTTTGGTTACAAATACATAAAATCCGTCTAATAAGGCATGTTATTGGATAAGTGGGCAATATAGGTTTCCGTATATCTGGAGAATGGTAACAGCTATAGTTTAAAAATTTGGTACAATGCACAACAACCGTCAGTAAGTGGGCGGAAATTATAAAGGGGCGAGGCAAAAAATAGAGTTTTGTATATCTGTAGAACGATAAGAGTAAAATTTTTCAAATTTGTTACAACTAGCCTGGTTAAAAATACAAAACATCTATGAAAGTAGACTGGATTAAGTAAGTGGGCGTGGTAACTCCCCTACAAGGACAATATAGATTTGTATATTTGTGGAGTACTGTAACAGTGTTGTTAAATAACTCAGATATAAATATAAACATCTTTTAAAAAGAAGCTTCAATTAAGAAAGTAGGCGTTGCACCACCCATACAAAAACAATGTTAACTTCTACTTATCTGTAGTATAAATTGATTCGCTTTCAATACACAAGAACTGTTTTAAAAAATTGTTTACTAATTCAATTTCGATTGAGGAAGCGAAAGCCATAAATAACTTAATATATATATTAAGTCCGTGACCGGATCAATAAGTCCCTGACTTTTCGAACTTCCCTCGTAGCTATATGAAATGCAACACTGTTCCCATCAAGTACCACCTGTTAATAGACTACTGTCAAGTTTTGAGCCAGTTCCGTCATTTACTTTGCGTTTAACAGCTGTTCAAACATACATTTTTTGCTCAAAAGAAAGCGTAGATCTTTTCCTTTAAGGTAGTTCTGGCCGCTTTTTGGGCTGCGAGTGCGTTATGTATAAAAAAATAAAAATTACTAAATCAAGACGAGGATTTTTAAATTTTCAGACTGAAAGATGCACATTGAAAACAAGCATTTAAAATGTGCATGATTTTGTGGAAGAAACGTGAAAGGATTGCTTAATTTAAGAACCCATGACTTTTAAGTCAAAGAGCATTGGTCATTCTTCAAGGATTTGAAGATTCATTTGAAGTGAGGGGAATTCGTTATTTCGTTTGATTTCGCAGAGAACTATAAATATGTTTTTCAGGATTCCATACAGTTATTCCACTTCAATAACGACCAAGCAACTATATTTACAGTAGTTATTTACTACATCAAAGATGAAGAACTGGACCACAAAAGTATGGCAACAATATCCGAGAATTTAAAACATGATGCCGTTGCAATTTATGAATACCAGAAGATTATACTAAATTATCTAAAATCTAAATTAACAGTAGAGAAGGTATATTACGTTTCGGACGGAGCTCATCAACATTTTAAAAAACAAAATTAGCTTCGCAGAGCTGATAGCTCATGAAAAAGATTTTGCGTGGGATTTTCATCCTACTGCTCATGGTAAAGGAGCATGTGATGTTATTGGAGCAAACCTCAAAAGAAATGCAGCGAAGTAAAGCCTCCAGTGCTCTCATCCAGATCGCATCTTAGATGCGACTGCTTATTCCATTGGGCAAAGAATTATTGTACAGAATCTAAAATGGTTTTTAGTAGCATAGAGGATCATGAGGAAACATTAAAAACACTGAAGAGCAGATTCGATGATGCGGAAACAATCGATGGCACCGCTCACTACCATGCTTGTCTATGGAAGACTTAAGTTATCGTAACCCACTCTCGGCCAAAAAAGCGACCAGAACTACCTAAAAGGAAAAGACCTAAGATTTCTTTTGACCAAAAAAAAGTACCCCCTTAAAACAAATTTAAAAAAGTTTTAAATTTAAAAAAAAAAATTTTAAAAATTTAAAAAAAACAATAAAATTTTATAAAAGGATTTTATATGATTAAGATTAAATTTTTAAGATTATTTATCTTTTTGTTTTTATTCTTATTATTTTATATTAATTTAATTATTATTACAAATAAATAAAAAAATTTAATTTGTCAACATCTCTATACAAAAAAAAAATTTATTCCTGGGATTAACATATTGTGGGTATCACAGTATCGAGGGTATGAAATGCTAGTTAGGTATGTTATATACCGTCGGAAACGTTAATTTGTCCTGTTTCTTAGCATAAGCTTTATTTTAAAGATTTTAGAAACACTTACACACAAATAGGAAAAAATTTTAAATAGTACATATGCTAAAAATTTAAAAATCCTCGTCTTGACTTAGAAGCGACCCAAAAAGCGACCAGAACTAACTTAAAGGAAAAGACCTAAGATTTCTTTTGAGCAAAAAAAAAAAAAAAAAAAAAATAACCGCTTAAAAAAAATTAAGAAAAAGTTTTAAATATACAAAAAAAGTTTAAAATATCTAAAAAAAAAACCAAAAAAAATAGCTTTCTAATTTGTTTGAGACAAATTTTGCTACCAACAATAGATAATAAGTAACATGGATGCAAAAGAACACCTGTTTGTCCAAAATGTAAAATTTTGACCCCCTCTAACTCAGAAACTTTTTGACCGATTTTGTTGAAAACTTGTGTCTAAACTACTATCCAATTGGACTTACCTTGCATATATATATATATTAGTATTGTGGATATTTTATTGAACTGTTAATCCAAATTTTTAATATTTTATTCAGGCTAAAGCTCATTAAATTAAATTTTCATTAAGTTATTTTTATGAAGAAAGGAATTTTACAACATGAAATGAGTTAAAATTTATTGAAAATTTTTCAATCTTGACTGAGCTGGGAATTGAACCCAAGTTTTTACGGACAGGTTGCTCATACATGTTTCGATTGTAACCACACAATATCCTCAGAGGGGTTTGCCGTTTAACACTCACCGCCAACGAATGCGGCTGGCAGTCAATAGCCAAACAGAAATCTTTAAACCAGATTGGTAGATCGAAATTTGTTTTCGAATGATTATCTATTTTAATTAATTGACATGTTCCTCCTAACTTCTGTTTTTCATACTTTTTTCCAGAATTCTTCTTGAAGTCCAAAGTACATTTTTCTGTTTTTCATGTTTTTGTCTTCTTTTTCTCGTTCACCTTTCTATCCAGAACAACTTGAAGGACAAATGTAAACATAGGTACTTGTGCCTAAGCTATTTAACAATTAATATTGTGCTTATTTTATTAAACTGTTTATGGTGTTTAATCCAAATTTTTAAAATTTTATTAAAGCTAAAGTTCATTGAATTTAGTTTTCATTAAATTATTTTTATGAAGAAAGTGTAATATATTTCAATTCCCAGCACAGTCTAGAATGAAAAATTTTCAATAAATTTTAATTAATTTCATGCTGAAAAGTTCCGTTCTTCATATATATATATATATTAGGGCGGGTCGAGTTGTAGGGACCCAAAAAATCGCCCAAGTGACAAGGAAAATCGAATTCTAGGGATCAAAATAAGAAACTTTGCTTAAGGCACCTCTAAAATGAATTCTGATGGTTCTTATTTTGACCCAAAGGTCAAATTTTTAAAAATCCCACTTTGACCCATTTAAAGTGACCCAATCGAGTATAATGTATGACCGACCCCCACTAACGTTGGAGGGCCGACCCCCCGTTGTCACTTAAGTGATTTTTCAATCGACCCGCCCTGGTGTACTTATTTGTTATCTGTTTTTTTTTTTTTAAGAAAAATCTGCAAGGAAAAAATCTATCAAATTACTTGGTTACGTATGAGTATTATTTAATTCCAATTTTTTAACATGCATACGCCTTGGGGTATAACTCATAAATCAAACTTTAAAAAAAAGCAATAAAATTCTATTGTTTTGTTGTAGAATAGTGACTTTTTGTAAAAAAAATTGATTTTTATAATAACTCTAACTTTCTTGAAAAAATGTGGTAAAAGTTTATGAACTTTTGAAAATAGTTACTTTTTTTTAGGAAATATCCACTTTTACTTAAAAAAAATCACTTTTTATTAAAAGTGTCTTTTTCACATAAAGTGAAATTTTTTTAACTTAAAGTGAATATTTCCTAAAAAAAAGTACCTTTTTTCAAAAGTCCGTAAACTTTCACCAAATTTCTTCCAGAAAGTAATTATAGAAGTAATTATAAAAATCCATTTTATTGTTTTACAAAGCCAAGAATTTTAGAAAAAAGCCTAATTTTACGTAAATGTCTTCTGAAAACGCCCGACTTTTACAAAAAGTCTTATATTTTTGCTGATTGCTTTTTTAAACGTTTGATTTATTAGTTGTACCACATTGCATATGCATGTTAATTTGCTTTTTGAAGGTTTAGTTGTAGTTATAAAAACTTCAATTCACTTTTAATGTCAATTAATAGCAGTTAGAAGTGAGGAGTAAATAAAAGATATTTTTTGTAGAAATATATAAATTAGAAAGGAATGTTAATCTGCTATGGGCAAGTTTAGGGTGCCGCGCCTTTGTTTGCTCTTTTATTATATACGTGTTCACCAGTGCTGCCAATCCATGTGTAATTATACAATTGTGTGTAATTTCTACTTATATGTGTAGCCCACACAGAAAAAAGTGTTTTATCAATTAAAAAAATGGTTTAAAAAGTATTTTAATTTAATTAATGTGATAATTGAATCAATAATTTTTTTAGCTGAAAAAATTTAAAAATTTAATTTTGATTTAATTAATATTTTAGTTGTTTTGAAATAAATTTTCAATTAAAATTTTAATTAAAAACCAAAAAATCTTAATTGACTTTTTTCGTTTAAAATAAAATAATTTAAACATGTAGAATTGTTGTTGGGAATTGTCAATATTTATTTAAATAAATTAACACATTGTTTGAAATTTTAAAGTTTTTTGATCACTTTTTTAATTAAAATTAAAAATATCATTTATTGAAAATATTTTTTCAAAATTTTAAAATTTTTAGTAATCAATATAATCATTTTGGTAATAGGTGCAAAATCAACAACTTGTTTGCTTGATATTATGAATTTAGAACAAATTTGGTGATAGGAGAAATTTAATAATTTTTTCTGTGCAATTAGTATCATATGTAGTCTGTGTGTAATTTTTTTTAAGTTCTGTGTTTTACTTAATTTTTGCAATTTGACAAAACTTTTAAAATGACCCAGTATATATACATATGTACATTATACCGACTCACCTTACATGGGTAAAAAACAAAGTTGTAGTCTCCTGAAAATTAACCCTAACATGTTTTATAAAGATTCCCAAAATATTTTGGATCTAGCGATTATCTCCCGTAAGGTAAAGCCCGTAAAAAAAGGGTAAAAAATGGCGTTTTTCATGAATAGAAAATTCTGTTAATTTTTTTTTTCCAATTAATGAGTAAATAAAATAGATATTTAGGGATTCTATGATTCTGCACTCCAACATTTTAAAAATCTTACCACAGACTCGAGATAACAAATGTTTATATCAGTTTATTGATGCATTCAATTCTATTTTTTTTAAAAATTGAAATAGCTTAACCATTTTATGTTTGATTTTCATTTCGTATACTTAATTCGTTAGAAAGATGTTGACCACCGCTTGAGATTTTAGTCAAAAATTAACCCTTAACTGCACGTTATTAATTTTTTATAACATTCATTTAGACATCATTAAGAACACATTTGATAACCACAAAAGTCACATAATTGAGCAGAAAACACGTTTTATTAATAAATTTAGCTACTATTAAATTTACTCGTTCATGACCAACATATTTAAGAGGTCAATAAAAAAAAATTTTAATTCATTGAATATTTTCCGATTTTCTAAAACAAAAATAAACAAAACTAAGTTTTTCTGGAGTTAATAGATTTAAAAAATAAAAAAAATGGGCGGCATGAAATAACCCCCCAAGAATTAATTCCGGTATTTGTTATACCATAGAGGAAAATGTCCTTGCGCTCGGCTGAATGCAACCTACGAAAATCCTTGAACCCGGCCGAAGTAAAAATCATGCTATACATCGCGTGATCCTTAAATAAAACTTATACAATTAATTGTATTACACATATTGGGATTTTATTTCATTTCAGAAATTGGGGTCTTATTTCATATGCAGCAAGTCCCCAAAAATTAGGGCATTATTTAATTTATATTTGAGGTGTTATTTAATTTCATTAGGGGCTTATTCACTTCCAAAACTGGGCTTTTATTTCAAATAAGGCCCCACGCTTTGGGGGGTTATTTCACTTATATATTTTTTTTTTTTTTTGTGAGTTAATTCTTAAGGGGTTATTTCATGCCGCAAAAAAATTGTTTGAAATTAGGAAAATTAATTTAAGAAAGAAAAAACATTTTCTCATATTCTATACGATTTTTGTTACTATGGCTGAGTTCTTAAACATCATAATACTTTGCTCGTTAAAGTCAAAAATGGATCATAGTGTTTAACGATGCACGGTTTTTTTGGTGCACTTTGGGCCAGTTAACATTGTGTATTTCGACACGATTGCGTTGTAGAATACATTTAAAAAAGCGAATTGCTTTGCAATTGGCGTTTTAAAGCTTAGTCTATGTGTGTTATGAAAATTGCTTAAAATACTTTAAATAATAACATGCTTAACGGAAATCTTACTAACACAATCATAAAGTTATTTTTTAAACTAAGTTAGATTTTTCTCTCTCTGTCTCTTTCGATGTTCCCTGTGGGAAGTTTGTGTAAATTATTCTTAGAGCACTTATTCTATCATCAGTGAACACAATATTATAAATAAAAAGAAACAAATTGTAATAGGCGAAAACAAGACACATCACTTAACTGTAGAAAATGTATTTTAAGTGTAGTTACTCCAGGGGAAAGGTAATTGGTTCTATTACTTTATATGACATAGACAAGATCTGCGACAGACATTATATTAACCAAAAATTTATGTATCCATTAATGTTAGTTTAGTGACCGGTTACAAAGAGTCAAAAAAGGGGCCAATAACCCTACTCCTACGACATCGCCATATTAAAGTGACAAGTCCCCTTCATATGAAGTGTTAGAAATGGAACCGGTCCTTATCACTTTAGAACTGTGTTTTGATAAAAAAATGTACTGTTTTTTCTTGATTGTTTTTTTTGCATTCAGTGTACTGTTTTTCGAATTTATAGTCAGGGTACTATAAGTATAAGGATTGGTGTACTTCCTATTACTTTGGTGTAGGACTTTGGTATTAGAGCTACACAAAAAACGGATCGACTTAGCCCAATTTCTATATGAATTTGTCGCCTATGACTATTTCAACGTTCATTTTATATGTTGTTAAACGAATGAAAAACATGTGGATTTGTACACACTACTGTATATTACTTAAGGAACGAAAACCTAATTAAAATATTTCAAGGTACATTTAGAGTATATAAAGATATGTACATTGTATTTTTTTTTTATTACCACATTTTTAAGTAAACAATATATAAGTAAAAAAAATCGTACATATAGGGATTTCGCTCTGCTTCTGGCAGCACTGTTGGCAAGTAAATATTTAAGTGTAGGCTAAATAACAAATCAAACCTATATATACTGGAATATTTATCACTTTAATGCCCTTACAGTTATGGTCTTACCACTACGAAAAATTGTTTGAACACGACTTGATTTATAAATAAAAATTTAGAGACCGTTGTTTTCAAAAAGGTCTTTATACTTAAATTTTAATCATGTTGAATTTATCACAAAAATTTTTTGTCATGAAAAATTATCTATTATGAAATAAGTATATTCGATTCAAATTTTATACACCCAGGAAAAACTTTTTGAATTTGGGCAATAGGTCGTAGTTATTTCATACGTTACCTGGTAGTAATGACCTCAGTAAGTACTTTCCACTACAATTATTTTCAGTTATGAATATTTGCTTACTAATAATCAGCTAAATAACTACTTATTAGTTGTCTTGTTTTCAGAACTGATTATTAACTTACTGGTAACGAGTTTAATAACTACTTATAAGGTCTATTAACTAGCACCAATAAAATAAAAACTAATAATTTTTTGGCTTCTAGTAAGTAAGTTGTAAGTACTTACAAATCAACTTACCGGTAGTTAAATAATAACTAGAAATTGTTTGGCTTCTAGTAAGTGTATTGTAAGTACTGAATTCTGTGGACAACTCGAACAAAACTAAGTAGCTATTCTGCCGAAAAATAAGTAGTGTTTATATTTCTCCAACATTACTTGCTAACTTACCAGGTAGGTAAAGTTTTTGCTGGGCAGTTACCAACATTTAAAAAATATTTATGGCGGTGAAAGGGACTTTTGGTTTCTATTTTAGAGCTAATATTATATATTTACAGCTTCTACAAAAATTATTAACCCTTGGATGCCGTACATGTTCTGGCCACCCCATATTTGAATTTCATATGCAATATCTTTTTTTGTGGCAAAAATTCTAAGAAACGAATGCTTTGAATTCTACAAGAAAGTTGTCCTGAATCATGATGTTGGGAAAACTCAGCCACCTTTTTAACAAGTAAATCGATCTGTTGTTCTAGAGTTGATGGTGCTGAAGATACGCTTTGTGGCACAGAAACTGCATTGACGTTTGGTAAATCGCTTACCTCAAATAGTTTGTTTGCGAGTATAGCTTATTTGTCAAGCTGTTCACTACTTTTTGAAATTACGGTAATCACATTTGGTGGTAGTTGGCTCATCCAGGAAGTTTTGAACATGTTGTCGTTGTCGGATATGTCTTGCATCTAGCGCAGAAATTATGTTGGACCCATTTCGCCAAATTTTAAATCCCGCAAAAGCTTTTCTATTCGTTTCTGCTCTATGACAGCATAATGTCCCAAGAAGCGATCCTTTCTTGTATGGTACATGCTATCCACAGGTAGATTTAGTATGATGACTGCTATAACTGTATGGTATTGTGTTTTGTTGTCAGTTATACCAGCGGCATCAAACTGAGATTCTATATGTGTGATCTATAGGGAGTGTTTGTCATGCCAGAAAGTAGGATTATGTACTGAACCTCTTGCGATTTGCGCAGCTTCGTTTTTGACAGCATGCTGTTGCATGATGGTGTCGGTGGCAGCCTCTGCGGTAGGTCTGATTATCGCCGTCACCGAATATAATAATTTATGTTTTTTTCTAATATATTAGTATGATTAAATTAGTTGTGATCATCTATTTAATTGTTCTGCATTCTAAAGATCGTTTCTTTTCAGAATCGCGTTGGGGTCATCAATTATGGAGTATGTTGTTATGTATATTTGCACTGATTGTTTAACAGAATAATTTCAATATTTTACAACGATTTTAAATTATTTACATAAAAAGACTGATTTATTTTAAAGTTAAAATTGTTTTTTATTTTACGTACTTGGCTAGGGTTTTCAATCGTGGTCTGGCCACACCATGTGGTGCACTTAGTGGCACTAAGGTTATAGAACATCGAAGGGTTAATGAAATATGCACAGAAAAAAATAAAAATTGATTCCAATTAAAAAATTTGTGATATTAACTCTTAAGCAGACACCTAATTTGTGTTGCACAAACTGCAACAAGGGCCTGGCTGGGACCCCTTGTATTTTGTATGTAGTTTTTTGTGACTGTCGAAAAAACTCACACTAACGAACCCCTGGGACTGCCTGGGACTACTTTTATATGTATGGAGTTGTATGGCTGTAGCAAGAACATTTTTTTGTCAACTAGAATTATTCTTCGAAATAAAAGTAAAGAAAGAATTTTAATGTGTTGCGTATGGTCTTTGATACGTTTAGTTTTGATTTTATTTACTGCAGTACATATTTAATAGGGCAGGGCCTGGCCATGCCCAGGTGAATGCAATATGCACAACATTTTAATTAGGCAAATTTCCACGCCCACGGCACTTAAATTTACACTTGTTTCTTCTTTTCTTAAAAAACACATTTATTGAGGAATATATAAAGTTTCGTTCTAATGTATTTAATAATTAAATGAAAATCAACTGGAAAAAAGTCGAAAAATGCCTGGCCAGGCCCAGGTATACATTTAACGGATAAAAAAAAATTAATTAAATTCGCACTAGTAAACAAATTAATACTATCAATTAAATATTTGTTGATATTAACAAATATTACTATGAGGAAACTGAGCCAGTGAAAATCAAAGGAATTCGTAATAAACTGTTTATAAGTGAATGCGGACAACCAAAATAAACGCTACTAATCAGAATTGTTACTGCAGATGGCGCCAAATTTGGAGATGGCAAGTGAAAAGAGCCATAAGTAGTGAAAAGATGCCTTGGAAATGACAGGGGGAAATATTACCCCCATATAAAATGTATTCTATTTTTTTTTATTTATTAAGAAGCTATTAAATCTATTTAACTTTCTAGGTGTCAATTAGGCATTAATAAGCAGAAGTTGTTTGTCCTGGTGGGATACAATGGAAAGAGTATTGCATTAGTTTAAGGTTGATATTAGTTAATAAGCTTTTCATGGGCAACCGCGTATGTTCAATTTCAATTAAAAACTTTGTGATATTAATTAAAAAATTAATTAAAGTTCAACCAGTAAACAAATTAATAGTGGCAATTAAATATTTGTTGATATTAAGAAATATTGCTGTATTGTTGTTGATATGAAAAAAAAAATTTTTTTTCTGTGTAGGGTTCCAACATAATTTTAATATTTATTGATACTTAATCTCCCTTTCAGGAGAAATACAAATATTACACTTAAATGTATTAATAGCTTGTATATAACACAATAAACAAATACATCTAAATCTCAATGTTTATTTCATCTGCTTATTATAAAATGACGTCCAGCTCTTTATATAGAAATTTTACATGAATACACCGAAATCTGGCTTATTTGACGCACACGGTTACATTAGAAACACGAAACAAATTGATATTTCTATGTTTTGTAGTTGTTCTTAAACGGCGATATTTTTTTAACTTTCTTGATTCTGACAACGTTGGCTTTAGGAGATAGGCAAAACATTTATCCCCACTATATTTAAAAAAAAAACTAAACTAAAATGTTGCATGATAGTTGGTTTTCTGGTATGTGAAAAAACCCCACAAAATGTGTCCTAAGTTCTGTGAAGTGGTATGATGAACACCATCCACATAACCAATGCTGTGATGCGTTATGATGTCGTAATATACTTTGTAGTATTTTTTTTTTCAATTCTCATACTTGTTTCGCCTATAGCGGGTAATCTGAAAAGATATTTTATTATCCGAATATTGGACTTTATATAATTTATAAATTTTTTACTACTTATGTCATTAGTTATTAAAGTGGATGACATCTTGTGTAAGTACCAAAATGTCTATATTCAAAATACGTAATAAGTAACTAAATTTTTGGATTTTCCTCGTACGTAACAAACCAAGGAAAGGCACGCATTCTACATATCCTAAGAATTTTTCGATAAAGTGGGTAAATATATCTTTGAGGGAATATTCAAAATTAAAGGAAAATTAAATTAAGGCCTTATTATCTCTAATACAAGGAATAAAATTTGTTTATGCGGAATATAAAATAACGTTTTTCATATGGTATATACTCCACCTGAGAGATCATAGTGATTCCGCCAAGAACGAACCAGTTAGTTTGTACCTCTGCAAGACAATTATAAAAATTTAACTAACCTGTAAAACAAATCTTGTTTAGAATGACGAATTTTATAACATATGGGTAATTCCATGTCAAAAAACTCATTTAATTTTTTGAAGACATAACGTGACAAAAAATGAACTTTTCTTTGAAAGTGCCCACATTGAGCTCCAACAAAAAAATTCAACAAATTAAAAAAAAGAAACGTTATCAATGTCGTTACTTTTTTTTAAACAAATCAGACAAATCACACAAATCAGATTTAATAAATACTTATTGCTCAAAATTACAATATTAATAGCCTATTTCCAATGTGCGAAAGAATTCTTTCCTTCGAAAAACTACATTTAAAACAAAAACAATTTCTAAAAACTTTGTTTTTGTTTTAAATATAGTTGTACGAACTAAAGAATTCATTTGCACATCGGAAAAAGGCAGTAAAATTTTATTTTAGAATTATTTTTTGCAGGTTGCGAAAGAAAAAATATCATATCTTAAAAAAGAAAAAAAAAAACTCCTTCAAAGTTTCAGGACTTTTAAAGAACCGTTTGAGGTATTATAAAAAAAAATCAGCCAAAAAAAAATTAGGTGTTTGACTTAGTCCATTTTTAAAATATAATGGGGGGATTCATAAGGTGTGCTATCAAGTCATATCGTCATAATGTCCTAAATAATATTTTACAATTGTTTAAAAAAAAAATATTTTTTTATGATGTTTGAAACACAACAATATTTTTTTTTTTAACAATTGTAAAATATTATTTAAGACATTATGACGATATGACTTGATAGCACACCTTGTGAATCCCCCCAATATTTTGCAGATATAACATTTAAAATATTTTGCAGTTATTACATTTAAAAAAAATTAAATTTGTGTTTAATATATGGTTTGTGGCCCAAAGTATTATCTTTAAACTGACATACAAATCATCTTCGTACGTGAAGTAGTTTCTGAGATATGGCGAAATTATGACATTTTGAATATGACATAACTTTTAAAAAAAATTAATTACATTTTTTTCCTAAATATATTGTATGTTCCTTTTAGGATGCAAGGAACCTTCTCACCAAATTTCATTCAAATCGATACGGGCTGGGTCTGATTCTTGTTTGATTTGACATGGAATTACTCGTATATTTTCTTCAGCTCAAAAACAATTAAAATTACACTAAAGGTTAACATATAGTGCATTTTCTGGGGGCCTAGAATGGTAGATACCCTTTTGCATTTAGTACCTTTTCTCTTTTCGAAAAATTTTATATAGATAGCATATGACCGAGATAAAATATAGGGTACTTTTTAAGATGTAAAAATATAATTTTTTTACTTTTGCTACCTTTTCTCATTGTGATAAATTTGGCATGCAGATTACACATCGAGCCTCTTAAAAAAAATCAACCAATATAATATTTACATTAAGTTATACCAGTATGTGGATTTGAGTGCAAATATGGTTTAAATGAATATAATTATCTTACAAGAAGCTCTGCCTTCATATTAATATCTTGAAAAAGTCTTGCAAACTGGATAATGTGTGTTACGAATCAGCAAACTAACAAATAAGATATTGGTATCAATAAATAGGACAAAAGAGCAGCATCTTAAAATCATAAAAAAGTTGTTTCATTCCTGCAACAATATTCGTATTTTTTTGGTGTTCTTTTGAGACCGCGTATGCGTTTAGTTTTTTTTTTTTAGCTTTAACTATTCAATTTCAAAAATTTATACGAAACATATTAAAGAGCAATGTCAAATTGTTGCTTGATTTTCCATTTCGTGCTAAATGTTTTACCCTACATGCATCTCTTCAGCTATCGCTTCCAATCTTCCGTTTCATGAAATGTTTCTGTGCAAATTACCGCATAGTGTGATACCCTACACCACAAATTTTTGCGAGAGTACCCTATTTGGGACCCATAGGCAATCATGTACTCGCCAGAAAAAAATTATGTAATTGAGGTTAAGATTTTTATAAAAGTTTTGTGAGCCGCATATATTTTAGAAATCTTCATCTTTATGAGATTGGTTTGCTTTTAAGTGATTTTAGGATGGGAGATTATATGACACCTAAAGTTAATTTCGGACCTACCAGCAAAATATTTTGTCATGACATAGTAAAATTCTTAAGTCATTGTCACCAATTTTTATGTCAATACTAACATTTATAAGCGGCATGAAATAACCCCCAAAGAATTAACTCCACAAAAAAGAGAAAAAATTAAATAACCCCACAAAAATTTGTACAGGAAGCAACAACAGTAATTTTTGGGGGTTATTTAATTTTGTTTGTTATTTCATATGAAATTACCCCCAAAAATCAATGTGACATTAAGCCCCAATACATTTTTTCGGGGATTATTTCATTTTTAAATTTATAACGAAAACGTTTTTGGAAGCAAGGATTTTCTCCTCTGGCTTCGCTAACTAAAGCTTCTCTGCAAAGCCGGCCTTTGGCCGGGCGCAACGATTTTCTCCGCTATGGTATATCAAACATCGGCATAGCTTATTGAAGCTCTTAAAATCGGCTTTATCCCCGACCGATGGCCATCTACGCAGAGAAGCTTTATTTAGCGAAGCCGGTATTTGTTATACCATAGACCAGAAAATGCTTGCGCCCAGCCGAAGGCCGGCTTCGCAGAGAACCTTTAGTTAGCGAAGCCGGATTTGCTATACCAAAGAGGAGAAAATCCTTGCGACCGGCCAAAGGCCGGCTATGCAGAGAAGCTTTAGTTGGCGAGGCCAGAGGAGAAAATCCTTGCTTCCAAAAACATTTTAGTTATATACCATAGAGGAGATAATGATTTGTTTAGGTTAATATCATATACAATAAACCCCTAATTAACAAAATTAAATAAAACCCCAAACAAAATTAAATAGCCATCCAAAATCGTTGTTGTTGCTTTCCGTACAAATGTTTGGGGGATTATTTTAATATTTTTTTTTAATCTAATTTTTGGGGGGTTATTTCATGCCGCCATATGCATAAGCTACCTTTAGCTACTTTCCAAAAATAATGAAGAGCCAATCAAAAAAAAAATCAAAAACATCTGATACCGTACGAAATGTGAGATAAGCTTTGCGCTTTTCTTAAGCAAATTACAGTTTCATAAATCTTATCGAAATTTTCCATAAGTTCAATACGGTTTGGCACATATGAGTTACATGTATTCGCACAGTTACTTAAGCGAGCTCATGCATATTATAGTTGCGCCTTTGTACAAGTTGGTTGTAATTTTGGTTGACCATATAGTATACTTAAAGGGAAATCTCTCATGACCGGACACCGAAAGGACCATTAAAATAAATTCTTACAAGGGGTATATCCTCTCTAAAGAACACAATGCTTTGGAATGCCGCCGGCACCAGGGAACAGTCCCCGTCGAAAGGTGGTATCCTCAAAATTAGTTTCACACTATTATACAAGTCTTAAGTATTTTGAGGGAAACCCTGACATGATAAGTTGTCATTGTTTTTTAAAAATGTGCAAACAATAATTAGATCAGGGAAGCATTTTCGTCAAAATACATAAGACTTGTATTATAGTGTAAAACGGCCTTAAGGAAGATTGCAATGTATACATATTTGTAATTGGTGTAGGGCATCATATATTGTGCATTTCCAACAAATACCTTTTCTTGTACAAAAAAGGTCTACTAAAAGGCGCCTTATACTTTGTTTTAACCCGTCGGTGTGTGCACGTTAAGGTGTATGTGCAATCTATATGTAAAGTATAAGGTGGAATAGTATGCAATATTTTGATATAAATCTGACTTTGTGTCTCTGACAGCTTCACATCTTTATTTATCTTTTATGCTCTTTTTTATTCAGTTTTATTTCTTAGAGTGTTTTTTTGGGCATAGTATGGTGTCATGTTTACTATACCCTTCACCGTAGGTAACACGCTTGTATATAAGTTTGTCATTCCGTTTGTATGCCCCCCTTTTTCATAAAAAATAAAACAGGGTTATAAAAGGTTTATAAAGAGATTTTTATAGAAAATTAATTTTATAAGCCTTTTATAAACTTGTTTTATCTGTATACCCTTCACCTAAAATAAAATGGTGCTTACCTGTTTGTCATTCCGTTTGTAATTTCAACAATATTAATCTTAGACCCTATAATATACATATACATATTTACATATATATATATATATTCTGGGCCTTCAGAATAGCGAAGTTGATTTGACGATGTCTATCTGTCTGTGATATGATGGGGACTTGGTTGTTACAAATTTATTCATATGATATACATATTTATTATATTATTAAATTCAGGCAGATCGGTCTATAAATGGCTGAGGTGTGAGAAAAAGCACGGTACCTCTAATTGTTACCCTTAAGATCCCTTGTTGTATTGGTGTGTTGATTTTTTTTTTGCATTTTTAATATACCCACCGAGAAATATAAGGCCTCTGTACTTCTTTTGGATGTGAAACCCCTGCTCGCTCCATTCCATGTTCATATTTTCCTTACACGCGTTGTCATTTCGGGATAGGCCTTCAGCTCTCGCTTCTTACGCCAGAGATTCTGAAGGGCATTCAAATTAATGGTGCTAAGAAGGCTTTCCAGAGGAAGGTGATTTTATAACGGGATCTGAATTATTGGGCTTTTGCTTTGGCAAAAAAAAAAAAAAAAATCAAAAAATCGTGTTCCTTCTCTTGTCCCTTCTTAAATATGGAATGTGTATGTTATCTTTTTTTTATACGATGCCTTCTCTGAGGCATTCTTTAGCAGTTAGATCAGAATGGTAATTGAATCCAACAAGGTCTGAAGGTAGTCTGGTCTGGAAGGTGCTATATTTTTTTAAAATTTAAAATTTTTTGAATTTTAAGTGTTCGTGTCACCTCCAGAATAAGCTTCAAGCATCTTGGATTGGAGAAAAGATTTATTTATATCTGTAGAACGGTAGGAGGAAAATTGCCCAAATATGGTACACATAACTAGGTTATGAATACAAAACCTCTCTAAAAAAATGGCCGGAACTGGATAAGTGGGAGCGGAACCTCCCATATAAAGACATTATAGATTTCAGTATATCTGGAGAACGAAAATAGCCAAGGTTTCCAAATTAGGTACAAGCATCTTAGTCATTAATATACAAAATCTGTAAAAAATGGGTGTTATTGGATAAGTGGGCGTGGCACCTCCCATAGAAATACAAAATAGATAAGTAGCAGGTATAGTTAAAAAATTTAGTACAAATAGCTTCGATACCAATAGAAAACATCCGAAATGAAGGGGGCGGGGAAATGGCACCAGACTCGAAAATATATTTTTGTATAGCTCGACTACTTCTCGTCGGGTATAAATATATACATATATATATATATATATATATATATACATATGGGAGATTTTTTGTCATGTGACCCAACTAGTTAATCCTACTAAATAGTAGTTTAAGCACAGCATCGGTCAAAAAGTTTCTGAGTTAGAGTCAATATTTGAAATTTTGGCCAAACAGGTGTTCTTTCTAATCGATGTAACGTTTTACCCATTTGTGTTAGCAAAATTTGTCCCAAAGAAATGAATCTCTCTAAAATCAATCTCTCTAAAAAAATTCTAAAACTTTTCTTTTTAAAATAATTTTTTTTTTCTTTTTTTTGATCAAAGGAAAGCTTATGTCTTTTCCTCTAAGGTAGTTTTGGTCGCTAAGTGGGCTGCGAGTCGGATATGCTTAATAACAAGAACTCATCCTCTAACTCAAGATGAGTGTTTTTCAATTTTCAGCATATGAACTATTTTGACTATTTCCTTTTTGTGTGCAAGTGTTTCTAAAATCTTTAAACTAAAACTTAGGCTGAGAAACTAGACAAATTAACCTTTCCGACGGTATGTAACATACCTAACTAGCATTTAATACCTTCGATACTGTAATACCCACAATATGTTAATCCCAGGAATAAAATCACTTTTTTCTATAAAAATGTTTACAAATAAAATTTTTTATATTTATTTGTAATAATAATTAAATTAATATATAATTATACTAATAATAATAATATCTAATAATAATAATTATAATAATAAAAATAAAAAGATAAAAAATTTAATCAAATTTAATCTTAATCACATATATCTATCACATTAGATCCTTTTACATTATAACTTTTTTAACACTTAATTTATTGTAGCTGATAAAGTGGTTAGGTTTTGCAAATTTTCAAATATTTGACATGAAATCCCCCATATGTATATCGGTCATTTGCTGCAACGTCGTCATAGCTCAAAAAATTTAATTTTGGAGTTTGTTATGAATAATTGTTGGCTAAGTTGTTCTTTATATTGTGTATAAAACGTATCTTTATATCTATTTTATATTTCTCCGTTTGAAGATGTGTCGTTATTTCCTTTAAGTGGTTAGAGAAAATTAAAAATAAGAATGTGGAATTGCTTTCTTTTTCATAAATTGAAATACAACTCAAAGAAGAACATTCGAAAAAATGGTGAATAAAATTAAAAGTAAATTAAAAACTTTAAACACGTTTATTTCGAAATGTATTTTTTGGAGTTTGAAAATAAAGGAAATTGTCTTATCATTTCTCACGGGTTCCGTACAAATGTCCTTTGGAAAATAAGATTTTAGTACTATAGCGGCCAAACGAATAAAAAAAAAATTTAGTTATTATGATAAAAAGATAAATTGAGTAAATGCGTAGACTTTGTTTGGTCTGCGATGCTAATTTTTTTTAAATAATTTTATATTAAACAGATATACCAAATATAGACTTCTTTAAGCTAGATAATGGTACAAATCTGTTTTCCTATTAATACTTCTCTGTCAGGCGCAATTGAAATGTTTTTTATTATATAATTTTTAGTTTTTAACCGATTTCATTCCATTAGGACTTAAAGTTTTTAAAATCATTATTATATTCAAAAGAATTATTAAACTATGAATTTTGTTATTAATTGTGGTAAAGCATCTCGTCCGAAATGACAAAATTGGTGAAAAACGCATGCATTTCACTCTAGATTGCGCTTGAAAGAGAAGTAAACGTCAACACGAATCATATCAATATCATTTATTATTATAAATAATAATAGTTTGAGATATTTCACATAGTTAACATACGACTTGCCTCTTCGAAATTAGGGAGATCAGAACAGAAGACCTAAAATTGTTTCTAAAAAAATTGCAAATATAACTTACAGGACATTTTTGGCCACAGTCTTACAATAAGATTCAATTATAAGCTGCAATTGTAAAGCATATATGTATGTATGAGATTCGGCAAAGTCGAATATAGCTCTCCTTATTATTAATATTATGTACTTTCTTTTTTTGGGTATATTTTTTCGCATCTCTTGTTTTTGTTTTCATCCTCTAAATTGCGTTCATTCATGTGTATAAGAATATTCTTTATAAATATTTTGGCTGAGAAATGTTATAGTATTGCAGTTGCTTGTGTTATTTTAGAGAAACGACAACAGCAACAAAACTGATAAAAAGTAATCTCTTAGCTTTTGTTATTGTTGTGGTTTTTGCTGCTTCTTTTGTAATAATAAGTGAGGTGATGTACATATATTATCGCAAAAAAAAGACACTTAAATGACACACACGCACAGATACACTCAGAGAATTTCAATCCTTTCGAAAGAAGAAATTTTTTAGGACATTTTTCTATTTATTTGGAAATGATTTACAAGTACTTTTAGATTGATTTATTAAAAGCTGTTTAAACAAAATTTGTTACTAAAGCTCTTATTGACCCAAAGAAACGGAGCCTGCCAAAACTGTTGATGGACAAATGAATATGCTTTATTTATCACCCGTTTAAAAAATGTATGTAGGTACATACAGTTTGTCAAGAATATGTTTTTCATAGTAGAATTAGTTTGGCTTGGCTATTCAGCATTAAAAAAAGAACATCTATTTAAAGCTTACCATATTTTTTATTAATTCATATTAAGCCAAATATTAACTTACAAATAACTGCAAGGAGGGAAAATTAAGATTAAGAAATCAGATCAAAAAAGAAAATAACCTCCAGTACTTTGTTGTCAATTAATCGTTTTTACATATGACAATTTTTAATACAGTGTTCGAAAATAAACAGAACATTATTTAAATTACGGCTCACACACCCGGAAACGATATCTATTTTTGTTTTTAGTGTTTGTGTATTAGAACACAACCCTTAATATCGTTCGTAACTATATTCAAGAAAGTCACAAACGCTATTTTGTGTTCTGTTCTTCGTTATAAAACAGAAGAATTGTAGTGGTTCTGTATGCATACATTAACGTGACTCACAAGGTAGTCATAAAGTTGTAAAGTCATATGTCTTAAAATAATTGAAAGAAATATATATGACAGCTGTGGGCAACCGCTTAAAATTTAGATATCTACTGTACAGTTATGACAAATTTTTAGCAACGACCACAGCACGTATAGCTTGTGTCTGTATTGTGAACATGTTTTGTTTGTGTACAACTTTTTTGTTGCCTTTTTGTTTTTTAGTATATGTATTTTGTTTTCTTTACCAGCCAAAAGGGCGCAAAGAATAACTGAAACAAACGAACATTAATGTGCTGGAAAAACTGAACGCAAATGAATGTTCCCATCTTTTGTTAAGTTGGATAAGTCCAGTATTATTTTTTTGTTCGAAGATCACAAATGGAAAAACGTCATTTTTTTAATGATTTACTACAAAAAAACTATTAGCGTTTGTGTTTTCAACAAATCTACCGAACTGAACGCTAAAGAACGATATTTAATGTTTATTCTCGAACACTGATATAATTTGAGTTAAAATAAGTGGATCTTTAATTATTACTTCTCTAGCAGTTGTTTTTTAATTAATATATCAATCCATAACCGCAAAAAAAGCTTAAGCGACAACATTTTTAATTTTCGTTTTTTTAATAAATGAATTCATTGGCAACACTTGCATCATCTCCTAACATCTATTGGTCATAGAAGGTACCGTTACGATTTTATCGTAAAAACAATTTTAGTTTAAGCACCAATTTTCATATAAAATTTTAATGAAATAAAAAAAAAACCTTTTCCTGTAAAATTTTGTTTTTGTCGCTTGAGCTTTTTTTGTGGTTATGGCTCGATATAGATAAATCGATTTAGTAAAACCATTACCTAGCCGACAAAAATTCACAAAATAAGCTGTTTTGCAATGTTAAAACATTTTCTTGACAGTTACTTAATTTCGACATAAATTTATTTGACCGTTCGCTAGCGATTTTGTTTTTCTCAATATACCGACAAAAAACATCGTTTTTAGTTGAACACACCTTTCAAAATATATGTAAAAGTTCGTTGTCAGCAGATTGAATTTATCAGTACGGCAAATAAATAATTGACAGTTGCGGTTAGCTTCGCCGCAGAATAGAAGCAAATGAGACATTGAGAAAACCAAATTTCTTTAATGTACAGTTTTTCGTTTGGAAAAAGATAATCGTCTAATGAGAAACCGGCCATGTATGGTTCAGTAGATTATAAAGTTTAATAGATTTTTATGTGAATAAGAAGTCGGTATTTACGATTTTTCGCCTTTTTTGGCAATAGATTATTTAGAAAAAAATTTTAAGCCTTTAAGAAAGATATATACCAGCTAAATTTTTAAATCCCCTAGTGAAGTGAAACGCATTCTAATCTAAGGCCCTAATCGTGTACAACGCAGCTCAACGCCAAACAATAACATTGAAAGCACAAACAATGTCATAAATATTTTGTAATTTTGTTGTTGCTTTCTACAGAAATTCATGTACCGTTTTAAAATTTTCAACGACACAAGCAATGGAGCGTTTGAAATTTTAAGACGCAATGTGAATTTCTGTAGAAACCAACAACAAAATTACAAAATATTTATGACATTGTTTGTGCTTTCAATGTTATTCTTTGGCGTTGCGTTAGTTCTGTGGCGTTGCGCTGCGTTGTACATGATTAGGGCCTAAATTTCTGAAATATAGAATATAGGCGTTACACATTAATTAAGTGGATTTTGCAAAAAAAAAAATCTTTAAAGGAATATCTTTTATGGTTCCAATAAAACTTTAACCATATTGAGAAAGTATGCGATTAAGAAGTCACAATCATATTATGGTTGCCTCTGAACATGGTCTGGCTAATAATAACGATTTCTTTTAAGCTAACAATTGTATGTGTTTAAAATAATAATTAAATTTTCCTCCTTTCCCAGAGCAACATGTTATGGATACACTGAATAGACAAAACATGTCATCCGTACTTAAATCAACCCAAAGCGGTGAGTACGGTAAGTATGGATTTCCTTAAATCAAGTACAGAATGCTTGATTCAAGTATGGAATATTCAAGTGCCCCGTACTTAAAATAATTTGAAAACGGGATTTACTTAACAAAAAGTGAGATATAATTTATTACAAATTTAGCTTGATTCAAGAATTTCTAAGTCTTTTGTTCCTACATCCGTCGAATCAAATGAAAGTGAAAATTCCACTCAGTTTGTGTCCTTAAAATCATTGAAGTGGAATGACAACTACAATTTCATTTCCAGTTTGTTTCAAGAGGAATTTTTCTGTTATACAAATCATTTTCACTACAAAAAAAGGAATATCAAATCTAAAGCAAGCAGTCACGTGAAATAAAGTTCTTCTTGCTAAAATATTATTTTTTCTAGCTTTCTTTAATATTTTATATGTTTATTTGTTTATGGTGAGTTTATTTCTGTTTTTAAGGGAGACGCACAAATATTCGAAACAAGAAGAGGCGTTGCTAAGGTGCATCAAAACAACCTTGGACTAGCTAAAGGATTTTATAAGGGTGATAGGGCAGTGCGTGATCAGCTATGAAAGGTCCAAGCTAGAGAACTAACTTTCGTAGGTCCGTCAGAAAAATAACCTTCTGCCTAAAAAAAAGTTTGGGCTGATTAAAAAGCCTGTATTCGCAAAAAACTTCAGAATCTGGTGGTACTCCTAACAATAGGCCGTACATTTCATCTAAAGATAGAGCTTTCGAGGGTTTAAAAGGTGTACGATCATTCGGCGTTTCTAGGGAAAAGACAAATCAGTGCATGGAATTGGAAAACTTACATGCCAAAAGCTTCAAAGATACATTTTTAGATGAAATGTTAGATGAAGTTGCAGAGCCCAAATGTAAAGTAAGAATATTGTAAGTAATACAACATTATTTACATGATTTTAAGAAGACCAATATAACAACAAAGGAACAAATTGCTAAAATGTTGCAACACATCAGTAAAACATTTAAATATATGTATATTAAAAGAGCAAAAATAAATTAAAATTTCTTTAAATAGTTGTTTTAAACAAAATAAAACTGAAATAATCATGAACAAAGTGAAATTGTATACACAGAAAAAAGTATTTAATCAATTAAAAAAATTGTTTAAAAAGTATTTAAATTAAATTAATGTGATAATTGAATCAATTATTTGTTTTGTTGAAAGAAAATTAAAAATTTAATTTTGATTTAATTAACATTTTAGTTGTTTTGAAATAAATTTTCAATTAAAATTTTAATTTAATAACAAAAAATCTTAATTGACATTTTTCGTTTAAAATAAAATAATTAAAACATGTAGAACTGTTGTTGGGAATTGTCAATATTTATTTAAATAAATAAACACATTGTTTGAAATGGCAAAGTATTTTGATCACTTTTTTAATTAAAATTAAAAATATCATTTATTGAAAATATTTTTTCAATATTTTAAAATTTTTAGTTATCAATATAATCATTTTGGTAATAGGTGCAAAATCAACAACTTGTTTGCTTGATATTATGAATTTGGAATAAATTTGGTGATTGGAGAAATTTAATAACTTTTTCTGTGTATGTGGAATTAAAAAGTTTTCACTTTAATTTTTTAGTGGAACATAGAACCCATGCGCTTATTTACTTACCAGTGTTTACATGCTTATTTCACTTTTGTTGTATTCTGGCCTTAATTTGTAGGAAAAGTATCAGTTATAACACACCAGCAGCATGTCCGCTCTGGGTTTCGTAATCATTCTACTTTGAACATTTGATGTATTTAACTAAATAATTAAATGGGAATTATTATTTTTTAATCTACTCTTTAAAAATGAAAATAGTCTGAATTTTTCTTATTGTTGTGTTGTTGTCGTTTCTCCAGCAAACACATGAGTATGCACGCATTTTGGGTTTCAAAGTTCTTCCATTTTGGAATGTGTTAAGTACGTTTTGGTGTTATTCGTACTTAAATTCAAAAGAGCGACTCGTACTAAAGTAAGTAGAAAAAACTTAAATTTAGTACGAGTTTTTTCTTTCTGTGTACGATTATAAGTGGTATATGTTCTGAGAAAACAACAAAATTGTAGTGGCTTTTTAATGGAGGACCTATTTTTTTTTATCATAATATGGTTGACGGTGACAATGATACGGATAGAGTAACCATAATATTCTTAAAACTTTTCTCTTAAAATTGTTTTGTGTTATACTATATGTATATGCCTTGCAAATAACAGAGAAATAACAGAGTCAACATGCTGTATATCTAAGGTAATTTTGTAATAAATTTTGTTTTCCATGTGTTAACGCTTATTCCAGAATTGTTTATGTATGGGAATATGTGAAGTATTAATAGCGACTTGAAAAATTTGCAATACTAAGCAAATATTATTGTAGAGAATGTAAAATGTTCAATACTAGTGTTTTACCAATAGTCGAAATTCGACCAAAAATTTTAATGTAAATATGTTCCCCATTTTGAAACTTTTTTCTTCCCATTGAGGTTCGGTTGACTAAAAAAGGAGGAAAGTATTCTTAACGGGTTAACCATTTATAAAGGGTCCGCCATCTAACGCTTTTTTTTTGGGTCCGCCATCTAACTTTTTTTTCAACTAGTGCTTATTTCGTGAATGGTAACACTTAGCTCATGTCTGATTTGACAGATGATTAATTTTATCCTTCCGCTGAACGAATATGGTTGTGTATACGCTTAAACAACGCTGGGAAATATTGCGACATTACTTTGAAAATCATGGTAATGTTGCAGAATGTGTGCGAAAATTGCGTACGGATTTTGGAAGAAGAGAAGCACCGTCAGCTCCGTATGTTCGTTATCTTGTGAAAAAAGTGAAAGAAACTGGCATCCTTATCGATAAACCAAATTGTGAAAAGCCAAAAACAGTGGTACATCCGAGAATATTGCTGCTGTGGCAGAAAGTCAATTCACCATCGTTCTCAACAATTGAACATTTCGGAGACATCATTGAGACGAATTTTGCATAAAGACCTTGGTATGATGCCATTTGAATGAAATTATTTTCCGTTATTGATCGGAAGGATTGTACTCTCAAATAAAAAAAGAAATTAGAGAAAATATTCAGTAGTTTTTTTTATAGCATTTTCAAAAAAAAAAAAAAAAATTATTTGGTGGACCCTTTATATTCGAAATATTCAAAAACCTGAAAATGCTATAAAATGCTGAAAATGTTGAAAAATCGATTACCTTATTTTTATTTTTTTATTTTATAGAAAACACTTTGTGCAATTGGAATAAAACTAATTTTTTATTTATGTCTTTGGCATATGTTTTAGTAGAAAATTGTAACGCATCTTATTCCGAACATATTGGACGGATTTTAATAAAATATATATTTTATGCACTTATGTAAGTACACACCTTTCAAATGGTGTATTTGTTGTTATATTCGTTGGGCAAACAGAGGAGAAAAGTGTTCTTAACTGTTTTGCCTTTGCCGATTTATATACACGCAAAGAAAAAACATGGTTGTGGCAAACATATTCTAAGAGCAACATATTATGATAAGATTCATGATTGTAGTCACCATATTACGATTTTTATTGAATCATATAATGACCAAATATATTCGTAATATCACATCATTATATTTTTCCCTTAAACCTAATTTGTTTTTATTACATCCTATTATAATTTAATGTTATTATATTATTAGTAGGTTAATCATAATAAGTAAGGAATTAATCATATTATTATAATGTCAATCATAATAAGTTAAGAAGAAATCATATAGTTATTATGTTAATCATAATAAAATGTAGATTAAATCTAAACCGAAAATTTTTTTTAATATATATTTATGCTTATTTACTAACTGTCAACCTTAACGTAAAACTGTTACAGATATTTCAAATCATAGTTTGATGCAACTTTAAACATAATATTTTAAAGCAATTTTTGTCGTAGGTCGCAATTAGCTATAAATTATTTTATACAAATTTCATTCTTTTTCTCTAAAGTAACATAAAACAAATGGCAATATTTTTGCATCATTTTCAAACAATGTTAAAATTGTTTAGCATTGACACTTTATTTTGTGACACTTTACAATTTTTTTTATGTACCCATAATTTCTTTAAGCTTGGTTTTTTAATGGGCATTTTTTTTCATTGTTTAATAACTGAATAACAAATACTTCGATACACCCAGAGAAAAAAAAATCTTTATATATGGTCACCTCCATCAAAACTATTTTAAAAGAAAAATTTTAAACATATTATGTTTAATTTAATCATAATTTTGTCACCGACAAACATATTATTGTTAAATTGGTCCTCCATCAAGAAGCCTCCGAACATGTTTTGGTTAATAATAACTAAAATATGCTTAACACCTATAATAGCATGGTTGGTTTTCAACCATAGCTTGTTGCTCTTCGAAAAGAGGAAAATACTATTGTTAAATTAAAAACATTGGCATATGTAAAACAAACGACAGAACTGATGCAAAATGATTTTACAAATGGCGATAACAAAATATTATTAGAGCAAAGATATTTTGTTTAAAACTTAAACATTTTATGAGTACACATATAGAAAGTTATCATGTTATGTCTATTAAATATTATTAAATGGTTGTGAGGAATATAATATGTTTTCAAAGTTATAATTATTTAGTTGTTATAAAAATGATTATTTTTCAGTGAACGATAATTAAATTTATAATTGCAATAAGCATTGACATGTGTACAGTAACTGTAATATTGCTGATATTAAATAAAAATAACAATATTTTGTGTACGACAACAATATATTGTTACAATAAACATAGTGTAGTTGCCGTTACCATGACCAACCATATTTTTTTTCTGCGTGTATAAGATACAAAATGTCCATACCCATTGGAAAACTCTTACCCCAGATGGGCCGTTGCACAAGCAACCTGTGCACCTAATCTGTCTTCATCACGGTAGATTTTGTAAATAATAATTTGTAAATAATAAGAGATTCACCTCCTAGTAGAATCATTAGTAATGGGTATTTGGTTTAATTTATTTTTTTATAATACTAGTCCTCAGTGGTAGACTTTAAGTCATGTTAAAATTCGAAAAGTAATTCAAATATTAATAATTAGATATTCTTGGTGGCAGATTAAAAAATACTGATACATTCCACAATTTTCTCTAAGTGTTCTAACCTTTTTTTATTCCATTTATGGCGTAAATTGTTTGCAATTGTTTTTATTTTTAAGGAACGTTTAAGTCAAGTTATGTACTCTGGTATGTATGTAAAATTTGCTCCCATCAGTGTAACGTGTAAATGTTATATGAATTTTCCACACATCCGAATACAAAAGATTATTCTGCCTTTTTTTTGTTTGGAGATTTCATTATTTTCTTCGTTTCTTTCAAATTCCTACACTACACAATACGTGGCCATAAAAAAGAAATTACAAAAGATTTAATGGTTTTACATTTTTTCTTGGGACTTTTGGTTCTTGGTTGGCAGCATTTGTATTTTTTTTTTTTCTTTTTGTAATACATTTTGTAAAGACAAGAAGGCTTAAATTTAATTTAGTCCTTCATTGTGTAAAGGGTTGAAAGAAATATTAACACACGGGCATACGTACGCGCACAAATATATACACATACATACATACAGGTCCCTTTCAAATCCACATAAATGTGGGCAAAAAGTATTTCCCTATATTGAGTCATATGTATGGGTGTATGTCTATTCGTCCTAAGGTGTAGGTAACATGAAAGGAATTTAACACTATTGTTTTTTTTTTAATATATTGCTAATGACTTGTATTAAGTTTTGGGTAATATATGGTCTGAGATTTCAATGTTAATAACGATAAAAAAATAAAAATTATTTTATGTGATACAAAGGTATTTTGTGAAGGTGAAAGTTGTGTTGAAATAATTTTTCGAATGTAATAAAGGAAAATTCAAAGATTGGGATTAAGTGTTAAAAAAATAAAATTGAACTTAATGAACCTAAAACAAATTTATTCGCAACCAATAAAAATGTCTCTTTAAATGACCTAAATTTTTTTGTCAATGTTGTTGAAAGCGGTGCATTATGCGCTTCTCCTTATGTGTGTAACACATAAAAATATTTTGCCTGGATCCACCATGAAGTATATCGATCAACTTCAAATGTCATTCTAAGATGATTTAACGATGCCCATCCGTCCGACTGGATATCCATGTTAACCTTGTGCGCGAAGTACAGGTCATAATTTTGGACATAATTGTATGAGATTTGACAACGATTTTAATTTCCATGAGCTGGGGTACCAAAACCTGATGGTTAAACGTCATTAAGATGATTCTTCAGAGCGAATTCTCCAAAATGACGATTGACGTTCAGTATACTTTGACGATTTGTCGACATCACTACTCTTTTCTCAACAGAGACTCTACGAATAGACATACAGGCCTATTCTGAAAATCACTTTTATTCAAATCACGTGATTTCATATCACATATGCCTTTTAAAATCACACGTTTGATGTTTTTGTGTTCGGTTGTTTGTATGTTTTGGCGTGATTTTCAACTGCCGAAAACATACCGAGAAACATAAAAACGAAATGTTTTTCAGAACACCACTAAATTACACCCGTGATTTTAAAATCACGTGATTTTCAGAACATGCCCGTTATTTAAATAATTAGAAAATGATTGTTTAATAAATGCACCTTTTATTCATCTAGGGACTGGGCATAAAGGTTCCTTTTAGGCTGCCAGATGAGAGCAGTGTACTGCAGGCAGAAATCCGCGCCATAAAGCGGGCTGCAAACGGGCTGTGGTATTATCATGTATAGAGAGATATACGCATATTTATGGATAGTATGGCTGCCAATGTAGCTCTAGCTGGTGTATCCACAACATCTGGGTTAACTGTGGAATGAAGGATGACTCTAAATGAGATTGCGAAACATTTCAGGGTAACGCTGGCATGGGTACCAGAGCACAGTGGTTGCCTGGGGAGCCAAACTACAGACGGCCTAGCCCAACAGGACTGTCTCTTTCACGACATGTTCAAAAACTCTCTGTAAATCTCTCATAAAAAGTGGGTCGTACTTAAGGGCTCAGGGCAGATGACAGGGTGAGAATACCTGCCTGATGGCCAGACTCTATGGTCTGGCTACGATACGGCGAGAACGCGCGTGCCACTTGGTTTCTGTAGGGACCAGATTAGAACGGTGATATCGGTCATGACGGGGAGAATAGGTCTGGGTTAAAATGGCTACTGTAGAGTTAAACATGATGAGGAGAAAACGGCATTTTACTTTCTCTCCTAAGGGCCCGGCCACGGGGATATTAATATAAGGCATTTTGGGAGTTCAGAATTGCCATGTTTGGACGCTGTGTCTAATGTAAGACTGGGGTCGATCTCTCTGTTTTGCAAGGAGTCGTGGTGGTTTGAATCTGCAGTAGTGAGAATAATCCAGACATCACTACTGGGTCAGGGTATCACGAAGAGACCGCTATAAGGACCTAAGTGAGTTCAACCTTACCTAACTCATCTAAATCAAATAGATTTTCATGATCATACACATTTCTGCAGAAAGAAGAAGTTTTTCTTGGTGTATATGTTAAAGAAGAGACAAAAAGCAAAGAAATTTACAGTTATTGTTTTTGTACTCAACATTTTTTTATTTTTCGAATTCATTCTATGGGCTTAATTTCAGCTATGTATTTTATAAAGCTTTTTGTAATAGTTATATTCCTTAAATTTTTAGGAATGACTTTATACACTACCAGAATATTATCTTGTATATTCTTGTGACATTTTACCTTTTTCAGTTTACCAATGAAATATATTGTATGTACAGAAAAATTTACAATTATTAGATACAAGCCGAATGTAATGCATTTTCTGGCCCGCTACGGCCTTCGTCAGCCTTTTTTTTATTTCGATGACAAAATTTATAAAAATTTAGATTTAATTACAAAATCCATGATTTTTAAAAAAAAACTCCGCAATACTGCCTTTATTAAAAAGTTTTCTAAATTTTGTTTCTAAATAAAACTATCCATTTATTAAAAATGAAATAAGAAAACAAGATTTTCTTATTTTGAAGGTAGTGCCTTAAACGTAAATATATTTTGGAAGAAAGTAAAATCAATTATATTACACTGCGACAATTGAAGACTTTTGGAAAAACACGTGGAATTTTTGGAGGCACATAAAAAAAAAATTGGTCACCAAAATTGCCAAACTGTGTACAGGGTTTTACTACTGCGTTTACAATAAAATCGAATCTTTACTGTCCAATCCGTAGATTTTTGCACTGTTGCATTGTGTTACCAAAGAATTAACTTGATTTTCCAAATTTATGTGAATTTTTTATTAACCTTATGACTTTGCCAAACTCATCAGCTAATTTTAAAAGTATGTTTTCCAAAATTAATCTTAATAAAACCATGATAAGAAAGTCATTTGAAAAACACGCTTGAAGGGATTCTGTTTTTAACGGATAATTTAAAAAATAGTTCCTCGTAATGTAACAATGTCAATTATACAAAAATGTTGTCAAAACACATAAAAAAATATGGATGGAAAGTAATTTTATTTTATATTTAGTCAATTCAAAGAAATATCATATCAGCCGTTATTTGCTTAATTTATATTATTAATGGGTAAATATGTACCGACATACAATCGAATAATCAAAGAAATAATAATACAACTTTAAATACGAATGGCAAGTGTTTGAATTTCTATCAAAATTTTAAGTTTAAGTAAAATGATAAGATTTAAAATTAAAAATAAGTTGGCATTTTCATAAGCTTTGCACATTACCTGTTCGAAGTATCAAATCATTTAAGACATCACAATACGTCAATATGTAATCATTCTTTGAATTTGCCAAAAATGAGTATTGTTTTAAAGTTTTTATTCATTTTAATTGAATTGGTAATTGTAAGATGTGTGACGATTTTATGAAAAAAAGAAAAAAAAAATTTTTTTGGAAATTTTGAAGATTTTGACAATTTTATTTCCAAAATTTTACGATTTTTAGAAAATAACAATTGGCCGGCCTGGCCATAAAGACCAAGCAATGCTCCAATACAAACTTCTTTCTTAAATACAGTCTTTGGACCTAAATATGTTGGTATTTAGATTAAATTTAAAACAAAAATGTCTTACTGTAATCAATTATCCACTAAATTTTATAAAAATCGGCCCACGATTTACCATATCTCCCATACCATATATATCACTCCACGAAAATAGATTTTAATGCCACTTCCTTATAAATGGTAGGACCATAATTACACAGACGTCTCAAATAAATCTCCTTCCTAAAATCACTTTACCATGAAAAAAGGTCCTATATGAATCTTAGCCTCAAAGTGCAATTTTGATTTTTTCTAAATAACTAAATAACTAACTGCAAACAAACTAATTTATTTATGAATTGTTTTAGTGTTAATAAACTCTTGTACCACAACATGTCATAAAAAGAGTCATCGATCTGGCTACTATTAATTTTTTTTTTTCATTTATCCAAAAAAATTTTATAGTGGAATTGTTGCGTTTTGTTATGGATCTCCTCATATTTTCAGGCTCAAGTCGTATAACATCGTAAGGAGTAATTAAATTGTCATAAAACTGATCTTAATTAGCTCTACATAACTAGAAATTGCGATATCATACGTTATGAAGATCGGTCCATAATTCGCCCCTAAAAAATGATGCGCGTATACAGTTTTGACTAAATTTTTTGTTGTCACACCACTTGGTTTTAGACCCACCTTTTAGTACTTTCTTACATTTTTCTCTATGTGTTTTAACCCTAGAAACATAATCATATAATCACATACGTTAAAGATTATCTTGCGTAAAACTGTAAAACGTAAAATTAATTTTTATTTACTATATTGTTGTATTATTTTATTTATTAACAACAAGCTAATGTGGATTATATTTTTAACTATGTTTATAATAAATAGAAATACGGAAATTTTAATTATTTGTATATATCGAGCCATAACCGCAAAAAAGCTCAAGCGACAAAAACAAAATTTTACAGGAGAAGGTTTTTTATTTTATATTATAAAAATTATGTATAAAAATTGGCGCTTATACTAAAATTGTTTTTGCTATAAAATCGTAACGGTACCTTCTATGACCATGAGATTTAAGGAGATGATGCAAGTGTTGCCAATAAATTCATTTATTAAAAAAACGAAAATTTAAAATGTTGCCGCTTAAGCTTTCTTTGCTTTTTTATGGTAAAGAACAAAAACAAAAAATCAAAATCTTCATGAATCAACTTTAAAATCGTTTTACTTTGAAAACTGATCACTAATCTGCGTCATTTTGACTCAGAAACTCGCTATGTTCGAAATTCGCAATACCTACCGCAGCGACGTGTGTCCGTCACAAAAGGTCTACATAACGACTGGAATGTCTGAAGTACTCAGAAACGGGTTCATGCTAATTAAAAACGCTCTTCCGAAAAAGTATATTTCGGTCAGCTTGACATTAAAGTTCAGCAAAGTTTACTTGCGCAAAATACACTTCTCCAATTAGATTTCTCCTTTCACTACTTAACTCTAATTTTTCGCAGCAAATGTTTAAAAGTATGGACGGGGACTTACATATATTTATAATTTCAAGCAGCGTTTACTTTATTTCCGAAAATACATCAAGTCGTATAACATCGTAAGGAGTAATAAAATTGTCATAAAACTGATCTTAATTAAGTTAACATAACTAGAAATTGCGATATCATACGTTATGAAGAGCGGTCCATAATTTGCCCCTAAAAAATTATGCGTGTATACAGTTTTGACTAAAATTATTGTTGTCACACCACTTGGTCTTAGACCCACCTTCCCAAATCGGTCAAACGATGTCCGTCCGTCCCTTCAGCTAGCTGATTGTTTTTCTGTCCATGTAAACCTTGGTCACAAAGTAGGCAATTTTAAATAATTTAATAAAACTTGGTATATTGGTTCTGATTGTTACAAAAATGAACCATAGAACGAAGGAAAAGAGCCTTTGTGCCCATAAGTCATATACATTTGGCCCCGAAAAACATTTATTGCAATCTAAATCATATTACCAAATTTTATTAGAATCGGTCTATATTTTACCATAGATTCCATGAAATTACCACTCCTAACAAAAGTTTTTGGTGCCATAACTTTCTTATAAATGTAAGTGTTTAAGGGTTCAGGCACAACATTTTGACATGTGACACAGTAGCTGGTATTAAAGTTATTGTGGTCAAATTTTACTGCCCGTTCGCCGATATCGACCGTTAACGTTCGCATAGTAAATAAAATTTAAAACAAAATTTCAAAAATTGTTTTTGTTTTCAATGTTATTTTCTATGCGAACGTTAACGTTCGATATCGGCGAACGGGCAGTAAAATTTGACCACAATAACTTTAATACCAGCTACTGTGTCACATGTCAAAATGTTGTGCCTGAACCCTTAATCACTGTAGTGTACCTCATAAGTTGCCACCGCATACCCTTAAAATACTCTGATATCTATACATACCAACCTAAATAGAGTAGGGTAATTGTGCAAGATCAAGTAACGGCATTTACCAATTGACACACATCGATTGGAATGCAAGTTAATTGGGGTATGAATACGATAAGCATAAACAATAAAGTCTACTCAATCAGTATTATAAATTGAGTGACAAATAGGAATGAGTGTAATCACAAGCATTCCTATTGGTCTGAATAATCGTAAACAGAGTAATTATTGATATCTCAATAAGACCGACCGAGACAAAATGAACTATGTAAACTGGTAGAATAAGTAAGAAGGGTTAACTATAAGTCTCAAACCTAGTATATAAGACAATGTAAATCTCAATAAAACCAGACTTGAAATTAACTACTTAATCTGGCAGTAACTAGCCTAGTTTTAATTGAAAGGCTCATAATTCGGCAGTTCCTTTGAACGCCTTGTAAATCAGCTGGAACCCTAACAGCTATCTAAAATAACAAAATAACTAAGGGCTATAGGGAAAAACTACTAACATTTCACAAACTTCCACAAACACTACACATTTCATCACTTTCGGGCAATAAAAATCTCTAAGAAAAGTAGATATATAAATTATATTCGGAACAAATGACCTTTAGATGAACTTTGTTATAAAAATATAAATATATTGCTTTGTCGTGTCTATGATTGACCATGGGACCCAAATAAGGTCCCTTTCGAAAACCTGTCTATAAACACCATGCTGTAGGGTTTCGTATGGTCTTGCCTGACCGATTACACTTTCTTATTTGTAACTATTAATTTTGGTAATGACTGGTGGGCAGCCGAAAATAGTACAAAATCCATTCTGAGTGGCATAACAATTGAAACAAAAAAGGTCAAGATGACTTAAAATTGCTTTATTACGTTTAATGAGGATTAGGTCCGCAGTTCTCTTTAATTCCCATAAAAACCCAGTTTCTCAAAAAAAGCTTTTTTTATGAAATCATAATGAGCATCCATAGCGAATGTTATATGATATAAACATTTTCCTTTAAATGTTATGGTGTCAAAACTTTGATAATCTTACACTTTCCTTCCGCCGGAAAACACACATAAAATAGTAATATCAACTAAAAGAAAGTCAAATTATTACAAACTTTTTTGAAAGAAACTCAAATAAACTCTAATTTCCGAAAATCACGAGTTGCACAGTAAAAACTTTTTTATATTTCAACTTACCGTTTGTTTAAATTTAGCTCCGTTTATTAAAAAAAAAATAAAAAACTCTGCCAAAGATTAAAATATATTTATATGATAACAATTTTTCAATTCATTCATATAATCGTTATTTACTTTTATTCAGACTGTTGTCTGCAATCATGTACTCGTTAAATGGTGATGCATTTTAGTTCTTAAAATTCACTACAATTATTGTTTAACTTAAAGAAACGAAATAAAATAAAGTAAAAAAAAGATATATTTATAAACAACTTAATGGAAGCTCGACCCCAAAATTTAAAATAACTTAAAAGTAACACGTGCCAAAAACGTTAAAGGCATTCGCCCACGTCTCGCGACACCGACTTGTGTCGTACGCGTACAACCGGCGTTTCTTTACGCGCACTTCACAATAAACTAAACAACTTTGAAATAAAAGTGCTTTTTGTATAGCAATTACAGTCGCATTACAAAAGCAAAGACATTTTTAGATGGAACACAAATCGTGAAATACCGAAAAACAACAGATGAAAATTTTGCAATATTTTTTATCATGTTCACATCAACACAAAAATCTCAGAAAAAATGTTGTGATTCTTATTATTTAGCGGCAAAAAAATAAACGCACAGCAACTACTAAAATTATTTTCGACAAAAATAAGATGGACAATTATTTTTGAAAATGAAGTCGAATCTATTTTGTTTCTAATTTTCGATAGTATGCGTTCGTTTTTTTTTTTGCTTTTGCCTTTTTAGTTCCAAGAGAATTGTGTGTTGTCAGAAATGGAATTTTTTTTAATATTCCATCCAAAATAGGACCGTTAAATTTTAGGCAAAATATTTTGTAAGTCGTATACATATTCTTAAAAATTTTGAAATAATTTAGGTATTTGTATTTTAATAAATAGATATGAACTGGGCTGCCAAAAACCTAAACGTGTGGTCAAAAAAAAAAAAAAAACTTGAGTGATGAGAATGTGTTAGAAAAAATCTTAACATAGTATAAGTTCGAAACAAATGCAGGTTTCCCTTAATTTACACGGTACTTCATTAACGCGACTTAGATATACCACGGATCAATAATAGTAATTTTTTTTGGATTAACTCGCTTTTTAATAAAACCCGCTCAAAAAATTATGGCAATCCTTATTTTACGTGAAATTTAGCACTATGAATCAAGAAATTTCATCAGCTGTGTGCTCACGCTGCCTTAACACATGCAAGTAGTGGCATGCCACTGTTGTATACATATTTTTAAAGAAAAATTGTTCGAAAATGTCGAATCTTATGTCAATTGTTTTTCGGTTTACACATGTTACTGTGATTGAGCTAATTTTCAAAATGTCGTTTAAGCATCAGCATGAGAAAATTTGCTTACTTCTTAAATTTAAAAAAAAGTACCAGAAAACAAAATAGAGTTACCGAGTTCATCAGTTCAGGCACATTTATGGAGAAATGGCTTACATTGATTTATATTAGCATTATTTTAACAATATTGATGCTCTATAATTAACAAACGTGCTTTTTTTAATCCGCATTTAAAAAAATTCATCATATCAATACATTAACAACTTAAAACTTTCATTACAGCTTGACAATAATTCAGTAAAGTTGCATTAAATTTTAAACAGGATAACATTGCGTATCGTTTTGACATCTAATGACATGTAAGTGCCATATTGGAATTTTCTGCCACGGGAGCTGCTATTGTGAAAAATGTGAGTGTATTAGTAAAAACTCGTGAATTCATTGAGTTTTTCGAACTGGCAGTGGCATGTGTAAATGCTATATTAAATAGAACTGCACAAGTGCTGACATATTTCACAAAAATTAAAATTACACGCCGAGAAAAAATATGGTTGGGCATGGTTACGACAACTACACTATGCTAATTGTAAAAATATATTGTTGTTGTACAGAAAATATTGTTATTTTTGTTAAAAATTAACAAGATTATAATTACTGTAAACATGTCAATGTTTATCGAAATTATGGTTTATCGTAAGTATGGTTCACTGAAAAGTAATCATTTTTATAATAACTAAATAATGATAACTTTGAAAACGTATTATACTCCTCACACCAAATTAATTATATTTAATAGCCATAACATGATAACTTCATATACTGTACTCATAATATATTTAAGATGCAAACAAAATATCTTTACTCTAATAATATCGTAAAATTATTTTGCATCAATTGTGTCCTTTGCTTTACACATGCCTTTCGAATTATTGATTATTCATTGGTTACATAATTAAAAAAAAAAAAATACCAATTCCAAAAACCAAGTTTAAAGAAATTAAAAAATAAAGAAATTTTAGGTACATTTAAAAAAAAAATTATAGAGTGTCACAAAATAAAAAATCAATGATAAAAAATTTTAATATTGTTTGAAAATGGTGCAAAAATATTGACCGTGTTATTTTAGAGAAAAAAAATTAAAAATCTTTAAAATAATTTATAAATAATTGCGACCTACGACAAAAAATAGGTTAAAAATATTATGTTTAAAGTTGCATCATATTATGATGTGAAATAATTGTAACAGTTTTGCGTTAAGGTTGCGATTAAGTAAATAAGCATAAATATATGTATATTAAAAATATTTTTCGGTTTTACATTTAATCTAAATATTATTTTGATTACCATGATAATAATATGATTACTTTTTAACCCGTTATGATTAATATGATAATAATATGATTACTTCTTAAAATGTAAATATTACCAGTATGAAATTTTATTCAAAACTAAATACATTTTTGTGACATATTTTTTAACGAAATTAAAATAAATGATTATATTTAAAAAAGAGGATAGATTTCCGCAAAACTTATAAATATGTAGCACAGGTAGTTGAGATTAAATTTTTCATTTAGGGGGCCCGCAAACCCCTGATACATGCAAAATTTGAACGATTTTATTTCTATAATTTATAGAAAGTTGATGTTTTAAAATTATTATTCTTCATCCGTTGAGAGAAAAACAAATTTTTTTGTTTTATTATAATTTTTTATTATTTTTAAAATCGACATGATGAGGGCATTTCTAATATTTCCTGAAAATTCTATTTTTTTTTTAACAAGACAGGTAAGATGTTTCTTAACATAAAAATTATCCATTTGTATACTAAATTTTATTTTGGGTTAAACTATTTTCAGTCAAAATTGGTTATAATTTATAAAAAAAAACTAGCTGACCCGGAAAACGTTGTTTTGCCCTCAAATTTTATTTTCACTGCAAGTCTGGTTTCGTTGCAAAGTCATGGCGGATTGATATTTCGAAGAAGAATGAAAGGTGCACTAAATCGACATAGAAATTATTGTTCACATACCGTTTACCGAAGCAGAAATAATGGATTTATTTGTTTTTGGTAGCTGGGCCCGGACCGCCTTGCTGGCCCCAAATTTTTCTTTTATTTTGAACTGCCTCTCGAAGAAAATCAAAGTCAGTGTTTTTAGTTATTTATAATAGAAACAAATGTTGTATTCAAAAATTCAAAAATCAAAATTGTAAAAACACACACAGTTTATGATTTTTTTATATTTTATGTAAATGGTTCCGGTGGTTGGCTTATTTGTGGCAGCTTTACTTTGCCATTTGCTCAACATAAGCCAGGTATTTTCTTTTTATATTTAAATGCTTTGCAATGGACACATAATTCATGCTTCCGATATTAATATTGGGATGTACATTATAATCAATTGTCGGATCGTAATTAAATGCAAGACGCATAAAAGAAATGCGATTGGTATTGTGTATTGCTGCTCTAGAGGCCTTTCCCGCACCACGTTGTCGTTCGTTCCGTATTTCGCGATTTTCTTGTGAAGAATTTTGGCGTTAAAGTGACATTCGATTCCTGGCTTGTTCGTTGTCTTCTGCGCGCTCCCCTTGTATCTGCTGTGAGCGCAGCACACTCATATGGTTTGTGTGCCGTGCACGGCGACCAATATTTGCAATATACGTTTTTTATGATTTATTTTTTTTTTGTTTGTTATTGTTGGGGTAGGAAGGCTGCCCTTTGTTGTCTTACCTGTTGCTTTTTTACTTTCTTTAATAGCTTTCAATAATACAATTAATTTACTTTCAGTAACACCTTGGGTTAATTCATTAAAATGTGTGTAAAAAAAATAAATTAAACTTAAATTTAATAAGTTATTTTTTTTCGTTTGACTCCCACGCTCTTTTCACGAAAAGAGGTTATGTACGGTGCAAAAAACACAAAAAAACTAAATATCAAACTACACAGAAACACTTCTCACGGCCCATAGAGCATGCATTAAAAATTTGGTCAAAATAGGTCCAGTAGTTTTTGAGTTGAGCGATCACGAACATACACGTAATTTTTATATATGTAGAGATTCAAGTAAAATACGTTCGTTAATTTAGCATAAATTCGTCCAAATTGTTTAATATATAATGGTAAAAAAATCTTTAAACATTTTCAACAATGCTAAATAAAATGTCAAGTGCAAAATGAAAATTTTGCAGCTAAATAAAAATTTTAATAAGGAAGATCGAGAACCTGGCTCTGATGTGTGTAATACCCGCTCCACGTATGGTGAAGTGAAGTGAAAAGATTTATATAACTGTGTCATTCATTTTGTTACTTTAGCAATATCTAGCTTAGGCCCTTCAAAGTACATATATTCTGGATCCTTACAACAAGAGAAGTTAAACTCTGGTTGACCGTCTGTCTGTCTGTGTTTCCGTTCAAATGGGTTTTACCCAGATACAATGGGGACTCGGTTGTTTTATAATTATATAACATATATCCGAAAATGATAGTTTTTGAAATTCAGCTAGATCGGTCCCCAAATGCCTGAGATATGATCAAAACATCACGACTGCCTTTCCAAAAATCCCTGGTTGTTGATGTTGAGCAAGACCCAAAATTTTTCAAAGAGCAACAAGCATATTGGTTATCAGTGGACAATATTTGACAAGATATTGCTGGGATTTGATAAACGGGCGTGGCACAAAATAGATTTATTTACCGGCACAATGTGGGCGGGATTGGAGACGATTTATTTCTATACAAAGCAGTGATGCAAAATCTGGCACAATTGATGAAAATAGAACCAACTATTTTAAATCGCTTAATAAATTTTTCAATGTTATTTTCTCACTGTTTCGCAATCTACTTTAATGTACGAAATTTTTTTGTTTATTCAAGGCCAAATAAACCACACAAGCGGTTTGATGTATGATATAAAAAATTATATGAAGCATGTTTGTAAGAAAATTAAACATTATTAAAAATCACCATACATATATGTATATATCGATGGTCTCAAGTAGAAAGGCCCTAACTCGTTTTTTTACGAAATTGAGGTTTTCAGTGATTCCAATAAAGTTTACACAAATACACCTCGTCACAAAGATGTATTGCAATATTGTAAATAATAACGGCTTTACAAGCAATTGTATGAACAAGTTTACATTATGTTACATACATTTTCTATTATGTTTTTACCTTATCCTATACAGTTACTATTATTTGAGTTAGGGCCTTTCTACTTGAGACCATCGATATACTCCTGCTGTTGTGTTATTTATTTGGTCCTTTAAAGTAAGAATTCCTTAATTTTACATATTTAAAAATCCGTCTTGTTTTATATTAAAATTCTTCCAAGTAAATATAAAAAACAAAGAATATTGTCATGGTAAAAAGTGCGTAATAAGTAAATAATTTTTTATATTGAAAAATAAAATATAGTGTTAAGCAATGGTTTTTGTAAAACAGAAAGTGGACAAGTGGACTTTTAACTATGTGAATTTTTGTTGTTAATAAAATAAAACACATGTTCTATATTACTATGTTTTACTATTGGCTTTATTAAAATACAAACTTAATACTTAAATATGTATATTAAAAATTTTTTTTGGCCCTGTTAGAGGTATTTTGGCCCTATTAATTTGTCAATTTGGCCCAAGACAACTCAAATTGCATCACTGATACAAAGAACATTGTTTATACAATCAAAAGAAAAATCAATCCCTCCGTACTCAAATCAATCAGAAGCGGTATCAATAGTACAGTGAATACGGATTTTCTTGAATCAAGTACAGAAAGATTGAATTAGTACGGATTATTCAATCGCGAAATACTCAACTTATTCATATCCAATCCCCGATTCGTACTTAAAATAATCCGAAAATCAGATTGATTTAAGTAAAACTGAGATTGATTCAATCTCAAAATGTGCTTGATTCAAGTGTTATAATAAAAATAATTTCAGTTTTGGTTAATTTAAGCCAAAACTGAAATTAGAAGAAGAAAATTATTATGATTGATTTACTTACCCGTTTTACACCTTACAAAGTTCCAATTATAAAACACCATATGAGTTTTATTTTAAAAACTTAAGGTATATATTTAACTAAGAACATAAACTAAATGAGAACTCTGGCTTTCAATTTTACTTTTTAAAGTTTTAAAAGTAAAATTGATTAAGATTTATGTGCTGTTTTCAAAACACAAATGATTGAACGTGTAGTAAAATTTATATGAAAATCACTCAGTTTTTGAGTGTTTTTCATTTAAATTTGACTACACGTTTTGTCACTTGTGTTGTAAAAATCACACATTAAACATGAAAATATTGTGTTTTCTTCTTGTCCTTTGGTTTTGTTGTTTCTACATACAACAAGCAAATCGTGTTCTAGCTACCTGTGTGGTGTTGTTGTAGTGGCTAAAACAAATTTGTATAAGTTTTATGCGATAAAAACGCTATTTTTGTAATTTTACTCTCAGAGTGGCACTACCAACGAAAAGTTCAATCTTTTTTGTACTTGGTTTAAGAATTTTATACTTACGAGTACTTCAAGAAATTCCGGGATTGATTTTCGAAAGTTATGCCTCTTTGGATTGCTGTGAGTACGTTTAAGTGTTATTCGTACTTAAATGTGTGAGTACGACTCGTACTTAAAGTAAGTATAAAAAGCTTAATTTATCTCTTAATTGTTTCACATCAGGCTGTATTACATTAAGATATACATAAATTCGCGAGAGGTTTTTGCAATCATTTTTATTATAAACTCGAGGTTTGAATTACATTGTATATAGAAAATTTTTACCGCCGTACTTTATGGTTCGAATCCATACTACCTTTTTGTCGCCATGAAATCACTCTCATCAAAGTACCGAAAAAAGTGTAGAGAAAGCAATAACAACGTTTTTTTTTTTTATTACGTTTTTCATCTATAAATTTAATCTATAAATCCTGGAATTTATGTTCCCGAATTTTAAAGCAACAATGCTATCTTTCGCGTCATTTTTAAAAGCAAAAAATTTATAATACTGGGGTTTTATTTTATATGAAATATAAAATACAGGGGTATTATTTCATTCCTAATTGGGGCGTTATTTCATTTCATTAGGATTTTGTTTCATTTTCCAAATTGAGGATTTATATTTAAGAAATTGGGGACATATTTTTTTTTTTTTTTTGTACTTTTTTGTGTGCACTTATTTTATGGCATAAGCTTATTTCATACTTTCCCAACTTTCAAGGTCTTTTTCCGAGTTTTTTAAATAAAGAGCGACATGAAACAACCCCCCAAAAAATTTGCTCCCAAAAAAAATTAAGTAACCTCACACAACGTCTGGCCTGATTTCATATGAAATAAAACCCCAGCCTTGGAAGTGAAATAAGCCCTCAATGAAATTAAATAACATCCCAAACTAAAATGAAATAATTTTTAGGGTCTTGCTTCGTATGAAATAAGACCCCCATTCCTAAAATGAAATAAGACCCCATTATGTGTAATACAATTAATTGTGTAGGTTTGGTTTTAAGAATCAGGCGATATATAGCGTGGTTGGGGGCAAGGATTTTCTCCTCTATGGTATATTAAATATGGGCTTCGCAGAGAAGCTGTAGTTAGTTATACTATAGAGTAAAAAATCGTTACTCCCAAAATGTTTTCGTTATAAATTTAGAAATGAAATAATGGAATGAAGTAATTCAAATGAAATTGACTTTAAACTCTTTTTTAATGCAGTAGCTTTTTAATGACTAAACTATTACATGAAAATGATTCTGTAAAAATTTCAAATCGATATTGTAATTTTAACACGTGCCACAGTGAGCTTTAATAAAGGCAATGTTCAAGCATTAATCTTTCCACTATGATTTGCCAAAAATGTATGATATGTATGATATAAAAATAAATCCTTTTCCACTCCAAAAAACCAAAGTTTTGACAATTATACTTGGCTTTTGAAATATATGTTCTTAAACTATTTTATATATATTTAAAATATTTTATTTGTTTTTATCTAATAACAAAATTTACACAATAAGCTCTCAAACTATTCTGAAAACAACTTAAAGCATTTTATTGTAATGAAATTTTGATCTTTGTACCCATGAAAATGTTTTTCTTAATAATTATTTTTATGAGTTTAATAAACTCTACACAAATTTTAGGAAGTGCAAGTTGTGCCAAACAACAAAATGTGTATCAGTAGTTTTTCAACAATTCTAATTTTATCTGAACACTTGCCCAAGTAACATATAGAAACACATTTTATTTATACTCACACTCTCTTTCTAAAGTAAACAATCTGAAACACATGTTTTTTTACTTAAATCTTTTTTTTTCTTTTTTTTTTATTGAAGAGATAAATTGTAGTTTTTGCAGTCTTTTATTTATTTTTGGATATTTCTTGGCGCTTTAATGTCGCTCACTTGATTTTTAGTGCACATTATATTTTGCTTTTGCTGCTTTTGATCGTTTTGTTAAAAACCGAGAAAGCATTTTTATATTCTTGATAAAAATGTAGTATCACTTATTTACGAGTGATTTTAGAGTGCTGAAGAAATTTTATTTAATGTTTGATGCGATTTAAAAAAAATTAAAACACTTTAATTCATTAAATAACCACTAACGAAAAAAAATATTATCAACGTTCTTATTTAGCCAGTTAACTTGTAACTGGTTTTCTGACGTAGACTGATTTTCTGGCTTTTTCAATAACTTCTAATTTATATTAATAAAATAAATTAAATAAATACACTTAGCTTAATATTATATAATTAAAACAGAGTTTCAGAGTGCTACTTTGCTTGGCTTGTTTTTCAAAATATAACAAAAAAAAATTTATGAAAATAGTTAACTTAAAACTAAATAATCTATTAAATTTGTTTGTATTGTAGAATTGACTTATTAGCTTCAAAAAGGTTACAGTTTTCAGTAGGCTTAGTCTTAAATTTGTGCAAGAGGCCCAAAGTTCTATATCGTGCTACGCACATAGGGTTTTTTCCCTTTTAAGCACAAAAATTTTCTTCATTCGTCGTTTAAATGGAGGACAAAATACGCATATTAGTAATATCTTGATCGGTGCACACTGCTATATTTGGTATTACATAAAAAGCACAAAGCCTAAAATAATAACCGAAGAAAAATATATACTGGTAATTTATAGTTAAAGTAACAGGAACATCATTCTTCACTTTATGGTCTTACTTGTATAATATTTTTAGCTTTTGTTAAGTATTTGGAAAAAGTTTCCTGACGAGCTGGCCTAAGCAACCAGCGAAATGTGCATAGAAACTAGCTTTCCCAAAACAATAAATTGCAGTGTTTTTTATCATAAATTGGGATTATTAGCACATCATTAATAAATGAATTAATTAATAAATATTTAATTCCCGAAAATCATTTTTGATAATAAATTTGCATGTGCCCGGCAAATAAAAAACTGAAATGGCAAGCTGCTTTATTTAGCAACTTGTTTTTTTTAATTTTGTTTTTTTCTATCCTCTTACAACTACAATTCGTGTTGGAAAAAACCCAGCCAATTGTAGGGAAATGTAAGAAAGAAAAAATTCACTATTTATTGTTGTGTCTTTGTTGAAGCTTTGATATTGTTACAAGTAAGAGCTGAGTGTTTAAAATTCTTATTCACTTTATGGTCTTACTTGTATAATATTTTTTTAGCTTTTCTAAAGTATTTGGAAAAAGTTTCCTGACGAGCTGGCCTAAGCAACCAGCGAAATCCGCATAGAAACTAGCTTTCCCACAACAATAAATTGCAGTGTTTTTTATCATAAATTGGGATTATTAGCACATCATTAATAAATGAATTAATTAATCATTCTTCGACATTACTTATTAATCGACATTTTTCTTGAATTTGTTATTATTTTTATAGAATTTATCTAAACAGGCTTTCAAGGTCATTTGTATTTAAATAAAAGATTATTTATTTATATATTCATTTATTAAATATTCAATCTTTGTTAAATTTACATTTTATAATACAAACACACAAGCTTAACAACATAAAACACGAAGTTGTTAAAATAAAAATAAAAATAAAAAGTGATTAAATATCCTAGTTTATTACTGCTAATGTATCTTCGACGTTTTGGCGACGCATATGCAAAAAAAAACCCCTATTTAGCCAAAACGAAGACTGCTATACAGGCGCACTAATACAGAAAAGGAAATACGAAATAAAAACATGTGTCGTAGATTCGATGAAGTATGACGTTTTGTGGTTAAAGACTTAAAATAAATTAATACAACATACAATAAGTTCATCTTCTTAATTTGGTTGCATATATCTTAGGAAGGCTAAAAATGTTCATTGCCTTGCCTTTATAAAGGCTTTTCTTTAAGCCCAGTAGAACTTACGAAAGCGTCAGCTGTAAAAGGAACTGTCATACTGCTCTCACTTTATCTTTAATAATCAGAATGTTCTGGCCAATCATCATAAATAGATTCATGCTTAAACAACGATACAAAATTACCTAAATTTACCTAAAAAAATTATTTGTTTTGTTTTTGGTTTTTTTAAAAATTTCAAGTGCTTAGGGCTTTAAATAAAACCCTTTATAACTTATTTAGTAAATAAAATTCTAGTAATGGTTTCAGATAACACAGTCTCTTTCTAAAATTAGTTTTACAAATGTTAAGGTCGTCAACCAAATTATTTTAGAGCCATTTTTACAACTTGCCGATACTTAAAGTAAGGATTTATTACCCTTATAAAATTGTTTTCATTATTACAACCTTTAAAAAAGTTTTTTGTTTGCATCTCTTTTCCACATTTTCTTTGTTTTTTCTCACTGTTTCGCCTAACCGGCCAAATTCCAAATCATAACTCAATGTGAGAATATGCTCCACAAAACGTATTCTGGCATGGAGAAGGGACATTCCAAATTCATATGCTTCATTGAAACTATTGTGCAACTTTTCCATTGATCATTGTAAGGAACATTTGAAAATTGATTGCAATGCATTTGTCATCAAGTTTAAATATTGCCAGTTGAAGTTCTTTAATTTGATCTTTTCTTTTTCGAACTTCTTCAGTTATGACATCTTTAGTTTCCTTTTTGGAAACAGGGTTTATTGGTCTGCAATACTTTCTTGAGGAGGGAATTTCATTTTTCCATACATCCATTTCTGTAGTTCTACTGGTTGACGGCTCTAAGCCAATATAAGTTTTTCTTAAACGTAATGGAACGAAAGATACCATGAATACGTAAGCATCAGATCAATTTTCTGAATTACATTGCTTGTATTGTTTCTGACCAGAGCTTCCATCATATCCCAATTTAGATATTAAGGTCATGCTGCAATTTTTAAGTTTTTTTATACAGTCAGCATCAAGTGTATTTAATGATCATTCTACAGTCTGTTCGAGCAGATAGTGCAATATTTCTTCTGCCGAACTTGAAGTTACACTTATACCCGTTTGTCCTTTTTGACAGAAACTAAGTCTCGATATGCTGGAATGATTCCACAATTTGTTTCATTGGTTCGGTTTCGCAGTTCTGTATACTGATTTTTAGTCAGTTCGTCTTTTTTTGGGGTGGAAAAAACCCGGAAAATTTGCAATACTCATGTATGATAAGCAGAGAAGACAAAAAAAAAGCAAAAAAAAAAAAAAATTTTTACAGCAAAAAAATATTTAAAAACATCGCAAAAATTTAGAAAAAAAGCATCAAAAAAAGCAGTTTTATTTTTTTAATATATACAAATGAAATTACAGTTATTCTATTTCTTCAGACTGGTGAAAACAGTTACAATAAACAATCATGTGGGCTTTTATATTTGTACACGTAATTTTTCTTCGTCTTTCTGTTAAAAGTGGATTTTACGCCAATTAACATCCGCATGCTACTCGCTAAGACATATCTACTACCCACTTTAATGTATGGATGTGAATTATTTTTCAGTTGTGATTCTATAAGCAAGAATAAGCTCAAAGTGACCTACAATAACATTGCCAGGTATATATATGGACGAACAAGATATAGCAGTATAACTCAGTTTTCAAACCTTATCTATAATGTATCTTTTGAAAATCTATTAAAATGCCGTACACTTATATTTTTACATAAACTTATATTTAATAAACAACCTACTTATCTCTACAAAAGAATAAAATTTTCAAGATCGAAACGGGGCAATAGTATAAACTCCATAAGATACCGTAAGCAAATATCTGAAAGACACTTTTTTGTTAATGCCATCCGTCTCTGGAATGAACTTCCTCCTAAAATACAGATAATAAGCAATGCAATGCACTTTCGATGCGAAATATTTACCCTCTTGGGTTAGCGAAAAATCACAAAAATAACTAAAAAAATTTTTTTTTTTGTTATAATTATTACTTTTCTTTTGTATTAAAATCTGTTACTCATAACTTATTAATTTTTTTTAAATTGTTCTTAGTTTAAAGATAAACCTTTGTAAATGTTCTAATCTAATGTGCTTTTATCTCCCCAGTGCTATTAAATAAGATTAAGTCTTGTTTATTTTTCAAATAAATAAATAAAAAAAAAAAAAAAAAAAACAAAAAAGTGAATTGTGTAAGGAAAAACTTCTTTCCACGACAACGGATGTTGTTGGAGCAAATTTATGTTTCAAAATTTCATTTAATGAGAGGCTTTCTACCATTTTTACAATTTTTAGCAAAAATAACATGTTTGACTTTTCTTTCGCCATTTTTTTATTATTTTTTCGGTCACAACGGCCGGTTTACTTATTTTGTTTTAAACTCAAATTAGTTACATGGTTGCTTTTTTTTTTTTTTTTGAGATGGTAAGGTTATTAATTTTAGTTGTAATAAAGCGTCTTAGATTTGACCCAAAAACCTTGAGTCCACAACTAATATATTTTTGTTTTAACCCAGAAAAAAGTTGTCAATTACACTGCTTTACAAATTTTTAATTTGGAAAAATACCAAGAACGCCACACGCCTTGATAAGTTAATTGGGACCTCCTGAACACGAAAAACGCTGAATTTTTTTTCTAAGTACCGTTTTTTAGATAACGGTACTTTGTTCCAAATTTCCCGGGAATCCTGCAATTAATTACTGGGAAAGCGGGAATTGAAAACAAGCGAACGGGAAATCCCAGAAAAACCCCCTAATTTCAACAAATTAAACATAAAACTTATCAGGCTGTCTTAATAATTGTTGCGAATAAGTTTATTGTTCAAAATCATAATGTTTAATATAAAATATCGACTGTTTCATGCTTGAAAGTTGCTGTTGCAAAATGTAATCCACTAATATAAATTATTAAAACAAAAGCATTATACGTTTAAATATTATTTTGTTTGTTACACATATTTGTTTTAATTATTTATTATTATAATTTACTTTCTACACTTTTATAATTAGAAACGCGTTCATGAAACCTCTTCCGCAACAAAAATTAATCCATCTAAAATATAAACATTTTTCCAGCAACCATAAAACTGCAATTACATAAACTAAGATATGTTATTCAAAATACAAAAACCACTTTTACACAAAAAGACATAATTTTAATGGCGGTTTGAAAATATTTAAAAACTTCCATGCTACAATTTAGCAAATGCAGCAAAAGGCAACTGTAACCCATTGTCCCAGATATGTAAGTAAATGTAAACATTCAACAAAATTATTTTCTGTTTAAGATCAACAAGTGTCTTTTGTCAAGATTAACATTGGATGAATGTGCAAGTTGAAAAAAAAGGAATATAATGGTAAATCTTGTCATAAAACAAAAGAATTGTTATGACAGTTGCCACTATTGTGACAAATATGAACAATTCAGGCAACGCACGAATTGTTCAACAACGAATACACGTACATTCACTCATTCATACAATGTTGTATGAACGAACAAATGTAGATTTTTACATTCCAGCGAATGAGCAACAAAAATGTCATGTTTCTTTGAATTCATTGTAGTCATTGTCATTGTGTTTTACAGGCAGTACCAACCACCACCAGCAAACCAGATGACTAAACACAAAAACAACAGTTACAACTAAAAACGGCAGCAACAGTAACATCAACAAAAAGTGATTCTACATTTAGCTTTAGCATAAAAAATACAAGAGAAACACTAAAAAACGATGGAAAAAAAATGAAAAACCTTTTAAAAGACAAAGCTTAATTGTAAACATTAAGATGGAAAAACATTTTCCTCTGCTAGGAAGAGAAATGATGGAAAAAGCCAACAAAAATAGAAATTTACACACAACAATAACAAAAACGGTTTTAAAAACGGCTTAAGGTGATTGCTGAGGACCTTGAAAATACTCTATTTAAAAGTTTGATACACTTAAGGTAAAAGTTATCTGGAGAACATGGTGAAAATCGTAGAACTTGCATTCAGCGAGTCGCTTTAACTTAGAAGTGACTTCACAATGTTTTTATCTACACACATACACGTAACTTTAATAGCCAAAACGATATTCTAGATAAAAAAAACGATTAAAAATATCATCAAAGTTATTTTCGGGAGTACAAAGTTTTTGTATTATTCATAAATTATGATGTGCTAAATTCCCAATTTTTATTCGTAATAAAAACTCAGAACTTTATGGTCGGTTTTTTAAAACGGGTAATAAGCACAGCTTTGGGTATTTGAAAAGGAATAAAGCACTAAAACACCCGAAAGGCATTAAAATGGCAACACTGCTTTAAGGCACTTATGAAGGTTAAGTGCAATAACTTTTTATTTTCCCAGTTTTACTTAAAAAAAAATAATTTTTTTGTTTTAGTAGAATTATTTTCATAAAGGAAAACAATTGGGTAAGCAGATATTATACTCAAGACAACGACAACGTATATTTAATTTTGAATCTAGTTCAATGTATTATTGAATTAAGAGTTGCCAAATGATTTCACATACAAACATAGCAGGTCCTAGGATAATGGGGCTGACATCTGCCGTTCCCTAGAACAACGCCCTCCGTAAACTTTGGTGTAGTGGTGGGGAACCTTGCTTATCTTTTATTCCTACCTTTTCTCCCTGGGGTGGCGGATGCGTGACCCCTACCATAATGATATTCTGTTTTCCAGGGGGAGGGGAGGTTAGGGAGTTCTTGGATGGATTGTTTGGAGGGGGCTTGAATTTAAGTTTTGTAGACAAGCACTTTAACCACTACACCACGCCGCCTCCTTAGGTTAGATTAGGTTAGGTGCCATTGGCAGCCGTTCTCAAGCACGGCTCACGTGGGTCCATTGATAAGTTCTCGTTGTGTAACCATGTCACACCGTCTCCCAAGGGTACTATGTTAACTGGCTCTTAATAATCTCAATCAGCCACCCAGTCGATTCAATAACGGAGTGGATTCTGCTTAAATCAATGTAAGAGAGACACGTTTTGTCGCCAAGGGTTCTTTGACCGAATAGTTTAAGTCTCAGATCTCCGAAGGCCGGACAATAACACAGAAAATGCTAAGTTGACTCTTCCTTCTCCTCGTCGTCGCAACTTCTACAAAGGTCATTGTAAGTGAGCCCTTGCCTTTGGGCGTGCCAGTTATAACCGCAATAAGGTTCGTGAGGTGAGGTCTGGACAGCTGTAATGTCCGCCTAGTCCTTTTTCATCTATGATGGGCCAAAATTTTCTGGTTTCCCCACAGGAGATTTCATCAAGCCATCTCTTACCGGCAATAAGATAAAACTTCTGTGAAATAATTTGCTTAGTTCTTAGGAGCGAAACACCTATAACATATGTTGAATCGTTTTGATTCGCAGTGGTTCCTGCATGCGCTAACGAGTCCGCCATACAGTTTTCATGTACGTCCCTGTGTCCGGGGATCCACTTAAGAGTAACTACTGAATGTATCTCTTTCTCCTTCAGAGACTTCCGGCATTCTTGGGCAATTCTCGATGTGAAAAACAAATTCTTCAGGCATTTTATGGCCGTCTTGCTATCGGTAATAATGTTAATATCCCTGCCAGATATTACACCGTACCGAATCTCTCTCGCAGCTGTGTAGATGGCCATAATTTCGGCCTGAAAGACACTGCAGTGATCCGGCAGCCTTATGGGAATGCTTCAGTTTAGCTGCTCGAAGTATATGCCAGATCTGACCCCATGCAGTGTCTTAGACCCGTCAGTGAATATCTCAATCGCATTCGCGAGAATTTGTAGATCATCATAGTTAACCACGCTATCCAAAACGCTTGTGGTGAATCCAGGATCAAAGATTGGCTCAGGTGTGACATAAGCAACGTCACTGTGCTAATTTATCTCTACCAGGATTTTAGCATGTCCGATATTGTAATCCCTCCTCCATGCTCTAGTGGCCCCAAGTCTTACCGACGCGTTTGCAGCTAACTTTTTCGCCAAAATGTCTAGTAGTAACCAGTTCAAGATCGTAAACAATGCCTTAGAGGGGGTTGTTCTAATGACACCCGTTACCGTTATTGCCACCATTCTCATTATACGTTCAAACTTAGTTCGATGACAATTCACCTTGAGCGCCGGCCACCAAACAGCTGCCCCGAAGCCATTATACATTCCTCGGGTTGATTTCCCAATTAATGCCAACAGCCCTTTTGCAACAATATAATGCAGTTGTGCCTTATTAGTTCTGGAAATTGTGTACATCTTCCATTTCAGTTTACTGTCCAATAATAGCCCAAGATATTTGGCATTATCGGACAGAGTCAGTGAAACCCCATTTATTTTTGGGGTATTAAATTTGGGAATCTTGTATCTCCTTGTAAACAGTGCCAGTTCTGTTTTGGCAGGATTAAGATCCAGTCCACATCCCTGACACCATCTTGTTAGGACATCCAGTGCGGACTCCATACGTTCAGACAATAGTCCAGGATCCTTACCCATAGCCATTACTGCAACGTCATCCGCTTACGCAATCGTCCTGCAGCACGTCCCTTCCATGGCTTTGAGAAGGGTATTGATATTCAGATTCCAAAGTAATGGTGACAGTACACCTCCTGGCGGGGTGCCCCTAGTCACAACCTTGGAAATATTCGAGGTTTCCAAGTTAGATTCGATACACCTGAGGTGCAAAATACTGCCGACAAATTTAATGAACGCCGGTTCGATCTCCAAAAGTCTCATAGCGTTAAAAACCGATTCAAGCTTAACGTTGTTAAAAGCTTCCTCAATATCCAGGAACACAACTTAAGCAAATGCCTTGAAGTGTAGGAATCTCTCTATGTGGCCCAAGAATAAGTAAAGGGCAGTTTCAGTGGACCTTCCCTTCGTATAGGCATGTTGAGCCGCCGAAAAGGAATTATGGCCCAACGATGATATTATATGAATATCCATAATCCTCTCCAGTGTTTTCAGTAGAAAGAGGATAGACTAATTGGCCTAAAGTATTTAGCCTTAGTGTGAGATATATTTCCCCCCTTGAGGATACGCCGCCTCATAAAAACATATATCTTCATATTTTTCAAAGAAAGTAAGAGCCAAATGTTCTCTAGATCATATGGTATGGTTCCAAACTCCTTTTTTCGGAGCAAATTTGTATGGACGCTAGATGAAATAAAAGGTCGGTTTAGCTCAGCTTTTAACCTAAACAAATATCGTATATAGAGAAAGCAACAGAAAATTATAAAATGTTTTTGAATTTGTTTTTACTTTCAATGAAATTTTTGGCGTTGCGTTACGCTTTACACAATTCGGCCCTAATTTTTTTTAACAGATCTCGTGCGTTGATATCGAAGCAGTTTGTACTACACAGAAAAAATGATCAGTAGCTTTTATCAATCCAAAATATTCTTAAAAAATTATTTAAGTTAATTATTTTTGAATTTTAATTTAATGAACATTTTATTTGTTATGAAATAAATTTTTATTATAACAAAAAAAATTAATTGATTTGTTTCGTTTACAATAAAATATTTTAAACTTGTAGAATTGTTGTTGGGAATTGTGAAAACCTGAGCTATATTTAATTAAATATTTAAAACATTGTTTTAAACGGCATAGGTTTTTGGTAATTTTTTTAACTAAAATTAAAAATATCATTCACAAATATTCACTTCACCAATCCCGCCCACTTATTGAAAGTTGTTGCGCCTTAATAACAAAGCTGTTTGTACCACATTTGACAACTTTACCTATTGCCGTTCACAAGATATAAATAATTTTTTTTTGTGACCCGCCCATTTCTCCAATTCCACCCAATTTCTGCCAGATGTCATGCATTGACATCGAAGCTATTTGTACCAAGTGTGAAAACTTTTACTGTTACGATTATCCAGAAATGCAGAAATCTATTTTGTATTCGCATGAATGGTGCCACTCCGAGTTTTTCAATCCCGCCAACATTTTGTCGAATGTTGTGTATTGATAACCAAATTGGTTGTACCTAATTTGACAACGTTGGCTCTTGACGGTATGTAGATATACAGAAACCTTTAATTCTTTCGTATAGGAGGTGTTACGCCCATTTGTCTTATCCAGCTTACATTTTGACAGATGTTGTGTAATGATAGCCAAGTTATTTGTTTTAAATTTTATGACTTTTACGGCAACCGTCTTCAGATAAATATTTGCCGTATTCATAAAATCCCTTGTATCGTTGTATCAATTGTATGTTGTATTAAAACACATAGTTCACTATTGGTTTTTTATACAACATACAATAGATACAACGATACAAGGGGTTTTGTAAATACAGCAATTGTTTTTAAGCAAAAAAATATGTATGTCATACGAACTTATATCCTTTAAAGATTAAATTTTTTTTAAATAAAGCTCCCGGGATATCTCGAGCATAAAAAAATATTATATATATGGGATTAAAATTAGGCTGAAAATTTAGAAACATTTTTTGATTATAGTCTGCAGCACTTTTCTTTATCAAGCCAGAGCTCTTTTGTAATGCTAATAAAGGTTTCAGTTTTAATTATTTTATTTCTAAAATCAAAATAAGGTGGTTGCAAACAAAACGTAGAAATAAGTTTACTCAACCAAATGATAGAGAAAAATTCATACATGTAATGATATTAAGCTTACGAGCAATGAAACAATTATTTTCAACACTCAACAATGCCATCAGTAGACATGGATGGCATTGTAGTGGCCAATATTGTGCCTTTTCTTCTATTAGAGTAATAAAAATGGTTAAGATATAATCATTAACATTAAAGTCAACATAATTATTATGGTCTTATTTTCATCTTCAAGTAGAGCGAAAATAAAAAAATAAACAAAACACTATAAACATTGCCATCGCAATCAAAATTGCTTTGTATAAGTATTATGTGAAGTACGGTTAGTCAGTCAGTCGATCCTTGGCAACCCTCTGCCCCAAACATCTATTTACGTACACTCACATACACACACATAACTAGTAGTTGTACAAGACTTTTTAGTATAAAATCTAAGAAACATCACCAATGACAATGACATAAAATGGCAACGACAGACATCAAGAACAACATTCAGCAACAACAATGCTAACAGCAAAGGCAACAACATTTAAGGACACAACAATTTCATCTTGCTTTTGTCTTGTTTTTTTATTTAGAGGTAGCCACCATCAACCAACCAAACGGCCAACTAAATAGTCACTCAGCCATTGAGCCCCAGCCATAGTTGTTACATTTACAACACTAAACAATGACAAATAAAATCCTTTTGATGTCTCATTTAAAAAATTGTATACAAGTATTTGTTGCATGTTTGTGCCTGTTGTTCTACCATTAAAGAATGGCTGAACAACAAAAGGAATAACAGCAGCAATGGCAACTGCTCAACCAAGCAGTAACAGCAATAACTTTGAGCCAAGTTGTTGACAATGCTTTTGTGACTTTTGACTTTTTACTTCAAAATAATACGAGTAAATTTAAATACACTAGTTTTTTGCTTTTGTTGTAGTTTGTAATAATTTTGGGTATTACAAGAAGACGGGATTTTGTTTAAATAAAATTTGAGGACATTTAAAAAAAAAATTTATGCACATCGTTTCCGAATGTCCTGGCCGCCTTCAGCTGTATGTATTAAACTTAACGTCAAGATATTGACTTTTCAAAATGTTTACTTTGATATTGTTCACTGCTACAGGTCGAAAGTTTTGCTAGTTTTATTGGCATATATTGTAAAATAATTTTCAAATTTGCCATCGGTTTGCTATTGTCCATTCATAGATCATTTAAAAGTACCCAAAAAGTACAATTGTGCCAAATTGTTAACTACAATAGGATAATCGTTACGATTATATGCCTACTAAAGGATTTTCCGAGAGTGTGCGCTATATAAAGCCTATGTTAAATTGTGGACCGATCAGGCGCGGATCCAGCTTGAGCCTTAGGGGGGGAAATTTTTTATGGTAAAAAACAAGTAAAAAATTTGTTTTTAAAAGTTTATTAAAAACGATATGTTTATATTATGTTAAAAAAAAAATCAACAATAAGGTAAAATAGAATATAAGATAAGTTCAATAGAAATTAAAATAAATTAATCTTTTTAAATAACGTTTTGGCTATAAAAATAATTTTATTTATATTTAATGTTTTTTTTGTATTTGAAACAATTTATTTGACTTTATCATACTAAATTGTTTTGGCTGCACATACATACGTACATATGTACCTTCAGCCTTAAATGTGCTAATGCCACAATTTTTGAAAATTAAGTTTTTGATGCAGTTCAATAGAGTTAACAAAAATACATCGTTTGCAGAAAAAATACAAATATTTTCTTGTTTTGCAACGATATGTAAAAGTTCTAAGTCCAAAAATGCTAAAGCCCTTATGACACTACATTTTTTATTCATTGAATTGATATAAAATTGATGGAAAGAAACAGTAAATGTTGGAAAGAGCAAACTATAAAAAATTTAAACAGAAATTTTTTTTTTGTTTTTCTTTTGTTTTGATTTTATTCATTTTATTAAATGTTGTCAACTTTTCGTTTATAGGAAATATAAAAACAAAACAAACAAAAAGCGGTTAATCGCTGAATTTCCACATTAACCGCTGATTCAGCAACACTTTTAATATTTCAAGCTTGAAATGTCAATTTTAAGTTGAACAATTTTACATTGTTTTTGACATAACTTCATTTTTTATCGATAACTTTAGTAAAATTTTTGACAGTTTGCTATTTATCTTAATACAGCTGAACTCTTTGCACTTGGTAAATTTTTCTATTACATTATATTTGCACTGTTCACCAAAACTAGAACAATGCATTAAAAATGTAGTGTCATAAGGCCTTAAAGAAATTTAAAAAAAAAAAAATTTTGAAAATTTCAAAAAAAAATTATTAATATTTGTTAATAGTCAACATTGAAATAAATAAAATAATTTTATAGTATTTTTAATTTTTGCAAATTGACATACTAAAATGTACATTAAAAGTATAAAATATATAATAGAAAAGGTGATAAGTCACAAAAAGCTATGTAAAACATAAATGTATTATTTTTAGTTGATTTGCAAGCCAATAAAGAGTCATTAATGAAGCAAAACTGGATTAACAGACTTCAAATATATTCAGAACTAAAGACCTTATAAAATTTTTTCTCTCTCCTATAAAATTTATACATTGGACTACATCCTTTTCGACTGAAGGTAATAATATATACTTATATAGGTATATTATATTAAAAAAAAAAAATTACGGACTCTCCATTGTTTCACTCATTTTTATGTAATTTTTGTATATCAAAGAACTTTTCTTATTAATGCACTTGAAATTTGACAGTTATATAATTCTTCTTTGGTGAACTTTTACTAGACCAATAAATATATTCATATGTATATATGGGAAGGTAGAATGGCAATGCATATAAAATTCCAATTCAAATCCTACTATGATGAAAATATGATACGAAAAACGGTTATATACAAATGTATATAATAAATAATTATCATAACACAAATACAAATATTGCATATACTAACGCTTATTAATAATTCAACCGCTCGCATATTCAACCCAAACGTTTATTTTTCGGAAATAGATGGCACTTGCTGGGATTGAATGTAGAATAATATGTATTTAAATACAGTAAACTAGATGTTTCATTGGAAATATATAATAAATAACTATCAGGATAAATACTTGGATACTTATTGAAAATTCGATTAGAGATACAATAAAAAACAAAAAAAACTTGATGAGATTTCCAAAAATTGTGTACATTCAGAAATTCGTGTATTATCGAAATAAGCAAAACATATTTTTTTTATAATTTAGGGGGGGGGGAATATCCTTTCCCCCCCCCCCCCGCTGAATCCGCGCCTGGGACCGATCGTCATGAAATTTGACAGAGCGATTTCTAGTCTTATGTACAGAGTTGAGAAATTAAGCGCTTTTTAACAGCCGAAAATTTGCATCAAAAATTATTTTTGGTAATAAAAAGTTTATTATTAATAAGATTTCACTATGACGCGCTAAATACCCAATTTTTATTTTTGATAAAAACACTGAAATTTATTCTTGAGTTTCTTTGCGCATTTCGCTGGTTGCTTAGGCCTGATCGTCAGAGATCTTTTTCCAAGGACTTTAGAACAGCTAAAAATATTATACACAAAAAAAATTTTAAGTTAATAAGAATTTAAAATACTTTGGTCTTACTTGTAACAACATACAAACTCGGTACCAAATATTCCCTTTTATCTCTAGAATTTAAAAAAATATTTACTCCAGTTCCCCTGTACAAAAATTTAAGAGAAAACATTTCTTTTAAAAAGTATATCTTGCCATATCCCTAAAACTTTTCATTAAACATTTTTTTAAAGTTTGAAATTGTATGATTTTATTTCTCTTAGTTTATAAGGTGTGATGGATCTTTTCTCGGTACAAAATTAATATCAATGAAGAATTTTCATTCGAAATGTGCGAATGTGAGTGCAAATTCAAATAAACAAAAATAAGCGAACAGTTCACAAATGCGATCCCGAATATTCACCGCCCCCTTATATATATGTTCATGGTTTTATCACTTATTGAAGATTGCAAGGCTGTTAGGGCTCATTGTATAGGATTTCTGTTAAAAAATACTTCATTCGTATTTAACTGCTACTGTAAAGCGTGGTCCAACTAAAACGCACGATGTTAATTGAATGTAAACAAAAAGTTTTCAGAGACTTATCTTAATATTTTTTATTATGATAGCAGCATCTATGTTTCATGTGTGAAACAAAATATGGGACGATTGCTCGCCACGGCTTCGGTAGCATGCCTCTATCCGATGGTCCACATTTGCAATGACTCTGAGTCATAATTGAGGTTCAATGTCGTTAATGTGCCGAATTATCTCATCCTTTGGCTCTTGAATTGTTCTTGCATTATTGACATATATTTTTTCCTTTAAATATTCCCAACGAAAGAAGGGAGGGTTGATTATATACTTATTCCAACATGGCGATAAAATATCCAGAAAAATTATAGTAAAACAAAACCAAAACTTAGAAAAGAATATGAAAAACAAAAGTAAAAAATATTCTGCTCTCAACTCTACCAAAAGCAAACTGATAATGATAGTTATCAGCATGTGGTCAAAACGTACTCAAAATAGAAGTCAACTTTGGCGCACAGTAGTGAAATGTAAAAATCTGCGAATTGGAACAGAATATTAAAACGTGATTAATTTAAATTAAAAGTGTTTTAATGCAGGTCTCTATCCAGTATTTACACAATAAAATATCTTTATTGGTTTTTGTTTAATTGGCTAAAGTACCGGTCGCGAGCTTACGGGTCGCGAAAGTACGGTTTTTTCAAATGTTTTAACCGTTATTCGAACCTTTTTTGTTCCCCGGGAGTTTTATTTTTGATTGATTGTAAAAGATAGATTTTAAAGAAAGAGTGCAAACATAACAAATTTTGTTTGCATGTAAAATAATAAAAACGTCTTTAGAAGTAGTTTAAAAAGATAATATTAAATTTTCCATTTTCCAGCCCAATTTCCTCAAGTAAAACAGCTGAGAAGCATATCATAGATGCCATTCTATTATATATTTTTTTTTGAGCCATATAAATCGACCCACCCTTATATAATACCTTTGAAGCTATTGTAATTTAATTTATTTAATTCCAGCTGCCTAGTTTGAATTAAATAAAGTATAAGCATTTTCTTACCACACATGCAGAAAATAGTTTACAATTATTATGAATTAAAATCAATGAAAACTTTTTATGCTTAGACTTTTACTTGTGTATTGAATACATTATTCTACAAAATATTCAATTGACGTTAATATAAAGTCAATATAATGTGAGCTAAATTTCAATTGTAAAACTATGTTGCTGTCATTAAAAGTGCAAACATCAGCAATAGGTTTTAAGAACCAAATAAACTATTGTGGTGTGTTTATATTTTATTCACAGACTCATACAAGCTCTTTTGTCTACTACATGAATGTCCATTAATGTGCAAGAATATAATGAAATAATTTTCTTTTGTTTGATGTCAACATATGCAAACTTATGTATTCGTAAACTAATGTCCAATATTCATATTTTCCTTTACAAAATGTAGAAGTATGTATAAAGAAGTTTAAGTATGTGTAAATGGGTGTGTTAACAAAAATTTTAGTAAGTACATACAATCACATTCAAATATACCCTGCAAATAATAATGGACTACTTGATCCATTTAAGATAAAATGGACTACTTACAAGATGGTCCGATGAAATGCAATCATGGGCCCTGTCATTGACATGTTTTCGTTTCTAAACGATTTCAAAACTTATCCTCTGGAATATACCACGGAGTTGTTTCAAAACTAATCCACTGGGAGTATGCATGAACATGGAGAAGTTTTAAGACTATTCCGTTATAATGTAAAGCTGGGTCGAGCCCTATGACATCGTAATGTTAAATATACCATGTTTTTCAATACATTTGGATTACCTTTGGACTAGTCCTGGTCCCTCATGGGCTATATTAAACACGCGTGTATAGAATACTCGTATTATCTGCAGGGTACCGTCCCACTAACTAACTTAACCACTTACTCAAGAAAAGAAACAAACAAACAATTTAGCAGATACAATAAATACACATCTAAACATATTGGCGAATGAGTGTGTTCGTATTATGATGAAGCCTTAATGGCATTTCAATTAAGATGTGATGACATAACTACAAGTATGATGTGTTGTGTTTTATTTTAATGAGTAAATACACGTATGTGCTGGTCTACGTCTTCGTCTTGGTCTGGTCTTTTAAGTTTTGTTGGTGTTTGGTCTTGAAACCCTAAAACTCACAAATATATAAACAACAACTTTCAATATAAACGTACGTGTATTTCCACAAACTACAATGAATTTAAAATGTAATAAATAAATAGAAGAGACCTCAAACAATGCAATAAGAAATGTTTAAATATACACATTCACACTTGCACGTTAAATTTACATTTAATTCGTTGACGTACGACTCACATATTCGTCCTTAAATTAAGTACATACTTAAGTGTGTAGAGAATGTAAACATGGCCAGTAAAGGAATAAAAACTTTGGAGAATCAAAAATATTTAAAAGTTTCTGAGAAGTTTTATTTTGGGATAAAAGAAAGCAGCAATATCTTTTATGTAAACAACATTTTTGTAATGAGGCCAAATTTAATTTTTATGCATAAGCCTATAATAGTCCGAAGGTACGCCATAAGATCCATTTCCAAAAAAAAAAAAAAAAAAACACTTAAAACTTATCTTACCTCCGCTGCTTTTGAAAAAACGATAACAACACTACCCACAGGTGGTGAAAAATCAGCCCTTTGATGGGATTAATAGGATATTCTTTCCCGCGATATATAATAATTAACCACAACTAGCATGTGATCTTTTTAAGGGAAAAGCGAAATTTCCGCAAAGAAAATCTTTATGAAGAACAGAAAGCATTTCAATCAAGAAGCATACTTACGGAGGCCTCAATCAATTGTCAGTCCAGTGCCGCGCCACCGGTGGTTACTGCCTTCCGTGGTACCAGATATTATCTCTGGTCAGCCGCAAACAACCGAAATCGTAAAAATCTCCTGAAATCTATCCATTTAGGACTTTTGCCAATTCCAAGGTATTGACTGCACCAGATTTTCCAGGAGGATGTAACTTAGTACCACTAAGTGCACCACATGGTCGGGCCAGCACACTATTAATAAACCCATCCAAATAAGTAAACTAAACCAAATTTTGCACTTATTTTGTGTTTATTTTAAAATAAATCAGGCTTGTTATGTAACTATTTTAATATAATTGTAAAATTCTGAAATGATTCTATTATATTTTGCAAATAAACGTTTTTGTCTCCCTGTCATGTTGAAGGCGCGTAGCTTTGTTGCAGTTACCACAGCAAAAACGAGTTTATCTCTGAGGTTTGGTTGTGGCTTAACAAATAATGCACAACGGACGGTAATTAGCTAAACTTGACGGGTACGGTCATAGATTACACACAGATTTTTTGTCTCTTTCTTAGAAAGCTGCCCTTTTTTCATTACTCTTTGAACCATCTTTTATGCCGCGATACAACGAACACAAATTTATTTAGTTGAGATTTATTTGCAAAACTGTTGTAAAAATTAACTTTTAAGTTTATTGCAACACTAGTAAATAATATTTAAGTAATTAAATAACATTACAAAATAAAACAATATTACTAAATACATTTTTTTTTTTTCAAAAAATAAAACGTTTGTTGAACTAATTCTTTTGTTAATCGTGGTTTGTTTTTTGTTATTTTTGTTTTGATCACGCAATTTGTGTTGATTATAGTAGCCTGTTTTTACACACTGCCACTTCACTACCAAAAAACCCTTTTTGTCTCTTTCTTCGAAAGCTGCCCTCGCGATTTGGGCCTTTTTCATACGTCACTTTTTACATATCTGTGTGTAATCTGTGGTACCGCTTGCACAAGTTCGAAGTTAGGATTTTATGTGACCTAAAAGTGCAACCCCGAATTATAGCATGCACAATTTTTATTTTGTTTTGTAATTAAAGTAAGTTTTATTAAAACCGCTTAACAGCATACTCCATAAATGGTGACCCCGACTCGATTCTGAAAAAAAAAACGGAGTTTAGAACGCAGAACAATTAAATAGACAATCACAACTATTTTAGTTATACTAATTTATCTAAAAACATAAATTGTTATGCTCGGTGATGACGAATTATAGGGTGCTACCGCAAAGGCTACCACCGACACCAACAGACAACATGTTGTCAATAACGAAGCTGCACAAGTCGCAAGAGTGGCAGTATGGCTTCATCCAATCTGGCATTCCAAGCCCGCTCTATGGATCAAAAAAATAGAATCTCAGTTTGCTGCCTCTGGTATGTCTAACGATAAAACGAAATACCATACAGTTACAGCAGCCATCGAAGCAGCGTCTTGGCACAAATCAGTGATATTTCGCTAAATCCACCTGTGGAATCAGGTACGACACAGCAAATGCACGGCTCTTGGGACATTATGCTGATTCAGAGCAGAAACGCATGAAAGAAGTTTTACTGGATTTCGAACTTGGTGATATGCGTCCAACACAATTGTTTCGAAATGAACGCTCAAATCTGTCTGGATGCCGAATTGAACGTTCAAATCTGTCTGGACGCCGACTACCACCAATTGTGCGTACCGTAATTTTAATAAGTAGTAATCTGCTTGACAAATAAGGTATACTCGCTGACAAGATATTCAAGGAAAGCGATGCACCACATGTCAATGCAGCTTCTGTTCCACGAAACGTATCTTCAACACAACCAACACTAGAACAACAGATCAGCATACTTGTCAAAGAGGTGGCTGAAATTAAAACGAAGTTTTCCCAACGTCCACGAAGCTGATTTCGCTCCTGTGACGCCGAGTCAAATGAAGTATGCTGGTACCAAAGCAAATACGGCGACAAAGCGAAAAAGTGTGTGGTAACAACAACAATTCAACAGCAAAATACACTTTGCAAGAATAAGCAAAGTAAACTTCGTCAGCGCAAAATCAATGATTTAAAAAAGTAACGTGTGATCCAGTCAGGCCATGTGGTGAACTAAGTGAACTTTTTCTTGTGGGAGGGTTTTGTGCGCTAAATGTGATCTTAGTGATTCCAAATTTGTTTTATTCGATTCAGGACCACTTAATTGTATAATTCATAGCCTTAGTTTCTTAACACTTTTGCTACAAAAAAAGATATTGTATATGAAATTCAAATATGGTCTGGTCAGACCATATAGTACATCTTAGGGTTAAGATTATCCCTTCAAACCCCCGGTGCAAGTACAGGACAGTCACAGTGCTGGTGTTTCACTACTTGAGACGCATGCTTTCTGGTAATTTAATAGAAATATAAGATACGATTCGTTTTTATTTAGGCACAATTCGGTCCAGTAGTTATTTGCAAAATCGATAATCCTACGCCGAATTTTGAGTTTCTAAGAGAACAGAGGTGCGCCTACGCGTGCTAAGTGCAGTAAAGCCCAGAAGGGCTAATGCACTAAGGTTCTATCGTATGTTCTTATATCTTCAGACCCACATGATTCTTAGCGATCTCGTTCAGAGGTGATCGTCAGCCAAAAGCTGTATTTCTTCTAAGGAACGAAGAATTTAAGACCATAAGAGCGTTACGGCTCCCGGTGCTGCTGGATATTACCCTTAATCTTCCACTGTTAGATTTGGCAGATAAAGGATTGCGACATTGGAGTGTAGAGGAGATAACCGCAGTCACTGAAATCTTAAACTGGAGAATTTATCAAACATCTCAAGTTATAGCTCATGATTATCCCCAATAAAAAAATTTCCTATTTTGCGAAGCACTAATGGTACATTTTAAAAAGTAAGCACACATTTAAGCGCTACGCAATAAGACATACAGATATGCAGTAAGGTAAGTGAACGAATTCTTAATAAATTTAAACAAAAATATATAAAATTTGAAGAGCCACGACATGCCCTTACTACGAAGCAGGTTTGTAAGGGAACGTATAAAAGAATAACGGTAAAAAAAATTCAGTGTGCAAAGGGTATCGTTACATTCATTAATTTTGTATGCGCTGAATAAAGCGCTTTCTGTGTCAAAAATGTATTGCTTCAAAGTGGGAACTCGCCATATAAAATTCATGTCTTCCGTAAGCGATATGGTAAGCGAAACTTTAACGTTTCTCCCTTACAAACTTGCTTCGTTGGAAGCTCCATTTTTTATTGGGTCGTTATAGAACGCTGAAACCAAGTTGCAATTGGGGAATCGGTGCTTCAGATAAATGAAGAGAGAGAGAGGCGTAAATGTATATACAGATGGTTTTAAACCACAAGAATTAGTGGGATTTGGAGTGTACCAATATGACCAGTGCTGCCACGACTTATACAATTTTTACAACCAGAATTTTTAAAAAAGTAACCAAATGAAAAATAATATCGAAAATTATTTTCGGGAATGAAATATTTATTAATTAATTCATTTATTAATGATATGCTAATAATCCCAATTTTTTAATGAAAACACTGAAATTTATTGTGCTTAGGCCAGCTCCAAATAAGAAATGGCTTTTATTAATTGAGAAAAACACTAAGTCGCAAAGGTTATTTGCACTTAATAGGGAAATATTAATTACAAATTAAGAAAACAAAACAAGAAATGAAATTCTTGTACATATTAAAAAAAAATAGCGAAAAACTTAAATTAAAAGTTTTTATTTATTTAAGACCTTTTTCATAAAAAGTATTTTTACTTTATATGAGTTAAACCTGGCAAATTTCCATACAAAATTCAGTATATTGAAAGTTAATAAATTTATTTTTTTTTTTTATTTTAATATGTCCTTTACAATAAACGAAATTTGAACATTACAGTTATAAAAAACAAAAAAGGAAACAAATTAAATTGTTTTCCGCTTTTTAACTTCCAGTGGTAGGGTTGTCAAATGTGGCGATTTTTAAATTCTTTTGAAGATGAAAATTTACGTTTGGTGATATGGCGATTGTTTTGAAGAAATTGGAAACTTTTGGCGATATGCGAAATGAATTTTTTGTAAATACTTTCTAATTTAGCTTTATCTAAAATATTATTGTAATAGGTATAACTTGTTCCTCTTGTTTGTGAATTGTATTTTAGAATTATAATTTTTATAATACTGTTTCAAAATTGATCTACTTAAAATAGTTTGTGAATCATTGTATAATATTATGACGAGTCAAAGGTTTTTCTTTTATAATTTAAAATATTGCCAAATCATTATCTAAAAAACATTAAAAAAAATATACAGGCATGTTCGGACAATCGCTAAACGCTTAACATTTTCGCTTCTGACTTAAATCGCATAAAAGGTGCTCCTTAAATCGCAAGAAGTTGGTGACTTCAAACAGCAAAAGTATGCTCAAGGGAACTAGAGTATTTTTAAGAAACTTTAGCAGATAGCAGGCAAAAACCACGAGTTAAAGAACCTCATAAAATAAATTTGGCGGTTCGCGATTAGAAATAATATAAATTTAGAACATTTTACCTACATATATTCAAGTTTTAAAAAACACTAAAACCCCGCTTGTGAATTTTTTTCAGTCATGTTCTGAAATCGATTCTCCGTGATTTTATGTATTTTCTGCTTTAAGTACCACTTTTCTTTACTACTATTAAAATTATAATAAAAAAGAAACTACGTTCATCTAAAAAAAAAAAATTGGTGAAAATCTCCTTCGATAAAACTTCATTTGATTTCAATTTCAGAACATGGCCGCTCTCATATAAAAATCACCTATGGCAATTTTTTTTTTCTTAAAAAAAGTCTTTCAAAAACATCTGTTAGCTGTTTTGTAAGGGATTATTTGTTTTCGATAAAGTACATTATTCGATAAAGCACATTATTCGAAGTCGTAAATAATTTTCTTCGAATCGAAATACGCGATAACCCGCCATGTAAATAAAAGCGGTAAACATTTAGAAAACGTATATTGCAAGTGTATCAAGAAAAACATATTCATACGTATTTTATATTTTAGAAAAAAAGTAACCAAAATGAAAAGAAATTTCACATCTCCACATATAAAAAAAAAAGTACCAATTTTGATTAGAAATAACGAAAAACGACAAGTCTGAATGTGACCTCAGCCTCATCTGTTATCATGGAACATTTGAGTTATAGGTGGGTTTGCAAAGCGTCTGGAAGCAAGACACAATGATTATTGCTGCTGCTACATTGACGAATCTTGGGAAGAACATGTAGAATAACTTCTCAGTTACTTATATGCATTGGTAAAAATGCGACTGGCTGAAATGCGATGCCTCACTTTCGATTTATTGTACGATATTTCTGGCTATAAACCAGAGTTCATTAACCGAATCTTGTTTGTATCTTAATATTGCATGATCTCCTAACAATCGAGATCGGTCTCAGTCCTTTCTAGTATAACTTACAGCCCCAGAAAGTAGGATAGGCATTTTACTGGTTATAATTAAGGTCCATTTTAGGATCACGTAGTGTCTGTGGTGGAAAGATTGATTTAAGCCACCCACAACTAAGATCTGCTGCACGAAGACCATGTTTGCTGTTGATATTTAATAGAAACAATTTAATAGCTCCAATTGCGGTGTGTCAATTCAATCGAAGTTTATGCACTCTGAGATAAGGCTGTATCGATAGTTCACATTAACCTAGCAATCACATGTACAGATTTTAGCTTCCTGCTTCAGTATGAGTAAAGGAAGTACTTTAATCCAAAATTTCGATATTTTTAATAAGGCTTAAGTTCATTGAATCTAATTTTCATTAAATTATTTTTATGAAGACAGGAATTTTACTACATGAAATTAATTAAAATTTTTATTGATAATTTTTAATTCTTGATTGCGCTGAAAATTTAACACAGGCTTTCACGGACAGGTTGCCCTGACTAGTTTCGATTGTAACCACACAATCTCTTCGGAGGGGTTTGCCGTTTTACTCACTCAGCTATTGAAGCCGGATGACGTCAATAGTCAAACATAAATCTTTAAACCAAATGGTATTTCATTTTTGTAGATCGAAATTTGCTTTGAATGAATGATTATCTATTTAAATTGACTTACATGTTCTTCTTAACTTCTGTTTTTCGTACTTTTTGTCAAATATTCACATTCACATAATACATTCTTGTTTTTCATGTTCTTGTCTTTTTTTTCTTGTTGACCTTTTTTCAGTACAACTTGAAGGATAAATGTAAATGGAATTATTTTAAGATTATATTATCATAATGTTTTTTGAATAAGCCCTCACTAATTCGAATCCGATCTTCAAGTTTTGTGTAGAATTGGACCCATGTGAATATTATGATTGCATTACTTAAAATTTCGCATTCATAAGTGTGTACTTTCATATAATACTTATTTAGGTTATTTAAGTAATGTTGCTTTGCCTTTGGCGCCATTAAAGTTTTTTTTAAGACTTTAATAAAAATGAATGTACTTTTGTCACGCAATCCAAACAACAATGACTTACGACCATCGGCTATTTACAAAAATATTGAAGGAAACAAACGTTTTAATTTTAAATATTAAGAATCTATTTAAAAGAGAATATTGTAAGAAAATTAAATGCGGCAAGGGACGACGAAATGAATGACATAACAAGCAACATATAAATAAAAAAATCTATATGTATTTGAATATTTAACGTATATACGTTGAAACCCATCAAATATATGACGTCCTTCACGTAACCACTGGTTTCATTAATAAATAGTTTGCTTTTGCAAAACGTTTGCTATATCAATCTATTTGATCTATCCATATATATATATATATATAACTTACATTATAAAAGTATCTTCTTACAAATAAAGTTCAGTACATAAATATAGATTTTTAAAAATTAAGCTAAAGTTTGATTAATTTATTAATTAGATTTTTTCGTCAAATATTTGTTAGGTCCAGTGATGTTATACGTAGGGAAAAATCCCTTTTCGTAGGGATTTTCTTCTAAAAAAAGGGCCGAAGGGAAAAGAACGGCGGATATTTTGAAATCATTAAAATGTAGTTACTTTTCAAAAATGTGGCAAAACTATATATATTTGGCAATCTTTTTTGATTTGTGACATAATACAATTAAAATTATTAATACGGCAACACTACAAATTGTTGAATTTTTTTGCCTGCATGCCTCTCCCAGTTCAACTTTGATTTTAAGGTAAATTTCTTTTCGTCAAATATTTGTTAGGTCCAAAAATATCTTTAGTCATAAAATTATATCTTCAATTTGCATTGTCCGCTCTTTTTTACAAAACGCATGTACCATCCAGTAAACCAAAAATTAATTAAAACACCTGTCTGATTGTTAGGAAGTCACCAACGGGTTTGTTTGCATTGATATATTATCGTTTAAAAATTGTAGCGATTTTTGTAGGAACAATTATTTGAGAGCGTAGGGAAAAATAGGGATTTTTTTTGGGCTGAGTAGGGATTTTTTAAAAAAGTCTATAATATCACTGGTTAGGTCTGAACATACACAGAACAAATTAAAAATTGTCTCTAATCATCAAATTCATAGAATCATGCTATCATCTTGTTGATTTTACACCCATTACCAAAATGATTATATGGATTACTAAAACTTGTAAAAATTTAAAATTTTTTTTTTCAATAAATGATGTTGTTAATTTTAATTAAAAAATTGCCCAAAAAAGATTGCCGTTTGAATAATGTGTGGTTAATTGATTTCATTAAATAAACGTGAGGTTTCAACAATTCCCAACAACATTCCTACAAGTTTTAATTATTTTATTTTAAACGAAAAAATCAATTAACATTTTTTTTAATTTAATTAATATTGTAACGAACCTTCTCGGCTGGGGTATAACTCGCCGTTTATCCACGGTCCAATCACAATAAATTTCTTTCTTTTGACCTCTTAAAAGAAAACACTCACTCGTTCAATTTCAAATAGCGCGCTTTATTTACACAAAAGAAAAAAATATAAATACTATACGACTGTGACACGACCACCCTGGCTACACGAACACGGGGTTGGCCGTACGATCGGTACGCTCGTCTATTTGGACAGTGTTAGGTAGGTTTTGCACGCGCTCAACTCATGCCCAGTGAAGCCACAAAATGACTGTGAACCAGCGGGATGACCACGGAAACGCTGCGTTAAGTGACTCATAGTCGTACACCTGCGGGATAACCTCGGGCACCCCACTACGCTCGGCTTTTGGCTCTGGTGTAGCACTAGATTGAAAACCTGCGGGATAACCACAGGAACTCAAATTTGTTCTACACAAGCACCAAACACACCAAGAAAATAAACAACACTACCAAATACTACAGGGGGATAACCACCGTAGTTTCAAACTTACCCACCACTAAGCTCGACACCGACCTCGATCTCCGTTTTTGCTCGCCTTTTATACGTTTTTGTCAGCACATATGACAGGTGGTTGCATCGGCCCAGCTGTTCCGCCGAACACAACAACCACTGTAGCCGTTGATGCTGTTACTTTTTTTTTATTCCTACGCTTATCCCGCGAAGCTCTTCGCAGGAGACCAGGGTCTCAGGCGGGAATCGAACCCGCAACCCCGGTACTGATAGACTAGCTCACTACCAGCTAGCCTACCGGGGCACCCGGTGCCGCTAGGAGCGCACATGGTCGATCATACTGGCGGCCAGTAGAGGTCGCCATAAACGGCCCTTAGTTAATCCAAAAATAAGCTAACAATACTAAACAAAATTTTTTCAATGCAAAATTAATGATACAAAAAATCAATGCCATTCCGGCGTCTATGGTGGAAACGAGGGTTACCGACTTCCACCGTCACATATCCGCTCTTCGCCACGGGCCGTGGTCTTCTTCTCACGGCACAACCTCTACCGGGACAGCTGGCTATTTTTTCGAAGTGCTCGTCTCTTCCAATTGTGGTCTCGTTGGATGGTCTAAGGGAAGAGAAAGGGAGAAAGAAAGAAAAGTTATGGTAAGCGGGACTTAGGGATAAAAAGGTTTAAGATCGCCAATGTCGGCGGTTTTCATGTCCCAGTTAACAGGTATTCCAGGGTAGCAATAACGGGTGAAGTAAACGCCCTCACAGTATAAGGGCTGCCATATTTAGGAGCCAGCTTAACCGCAAAATTTTACGCGGCCTTCAACAGTGGGTGCTGCCGCAGTGACTCGCCGATCTTCGCCTTCCGTCGTCGCCGCAGGTTGTAGTATTTTTTCTGGTTGTGTGATGCCTGGTGTTTGAGGTAAAGTCGTACCATCTCAAAAATCTCGTTTAGCTCTGTCCGTCGTTTCGCGGTGCTAGCTGGTTTCGTCCATGTTCCCATGGTGACCTCATCGTATAGCTTGTGTGGCAGCCGAGGCTCCCGTCCTTTAGTGATGAATAGCCTGTGGGTTTGGACACGCTCAAGTTGATGGCCAGCATGAAATCCGGGACTTTCTCATCCCATTTTAGGTGCAGTTTATCGGCAAATGGGGCCAAGATCGTCTTTATCGTCCGCTTAGCGTGTTCTGTCGGATTTTCCTGAGGTGTATAGGGAGCTGTGCATTGCTGTCGGAGCCCCATTTCCTTCAGAAATTTTGGCCGACTCGGGCCGTGAACTGCGTGCCGTTGTCAGTAAGCAGCATCTTCGGGACCCCGTACCGGGCCAGAATGGGCACCGGTAGTGCCTTGATAACTCCCTCGGCCGTCGCCTTGCGCATTGGAATTACCTCCGTTCATTTGAAAAATTTGACGAATAGCACGAGCAGCATCGTATTGCCATGATTCGACCGGCGCAACGGCCCCACAAAATCAGCACATGGCCCATGGTTCCTCCGGGATTTTGGTCAATATTTCACCTGCCGGCTTCTGTTTATTCACCTTAAATTGTTGACAAGACTGGCAATGTCTTACGTGCTTTCACACATCACGGGACAGTCCTAGGCAGAAATAACGACTTGCGACACGGAGGGACGTCTTTCTCACCCCCAGGTGCCCGGATGTGAGATTATTGTGGTTTGCCTCTAGGACCCGCATTCTGTCTTGAAAGGCCACACATAGCTTTCACGGCGTACTGTCCTCGTCGTTCATCTGTCGTGGGAAATGGTGGGAGTTGGTTGTTTATAAGCGCGCAATCAGTATATTTGTCAGGGTTTTGGTGCACCTCACGAATCAGCCTGTCGACCTATTTACATTCGCGCGTGGGAGCGTTACAGACTCCGTGCAGCTTCCTTAATTTCGGGTGTTCTGCTGTCACTGGCTCTGCATACTTCTCATGGCACGCGATTGCCTCCCCGCAGTTGGCGGGATAATGTGCAGCCACGTAGCTGGTGTTTGTGTTTCCGCTTCACAACTAGAGCAGCTCAGCGTCCGTCCGGCAATTTGTATGCTCGTATCAAAATTCCGCAACAACTCGAGCTCCAAAATCACATCTTCACTGGCGTTGGGCATCACGAGATATCGACACTTTTTGGTTCGCTTTCCCAGTGCTGTTGTAAGCTCTATAGCTCTTGAGACACGGCACACATGTTTTGCTTAAAGTAAAAAAACAAGTAATATTTGTGTTCCAGCCAACCACTCATCCTTTAAATTTTGACTTTGTTATTTATATACATATAAGTTTAAATCTTAAATTTTTTCAGTAGGATAAATACTTTAAATGTTGTAATAGTCCAAAAATTTGCTTTTTATGTTCCTTAACAAATTACCCCCAACAAGTTGAAAATCAGTGAAAAAAGCCCAAGACTTAAAGAAAAAGTCAGTGACCATCTATCTCTGTTGCCCCTGCTATTTATATATTGTTATAGTGTATAAAGTCATAATATTCCCATCCACGTAATTTGTACACAATTTTTCTTTAATTAATAAAAATTTATTTGTTTCCTCTTAATCCCTCATTTTTCCCCATAATGGCAATTGATGGCAAAATCGATAACGAGACAAAGATTTATTACAAACTTAATATCAAACTCAACATACAGACTTCTTTCCTCTTTCCTTTCTCTGCCAATCCATTCGTTTTCCTGCCATTCTAAGAGGACGTGGATAGAAAACTGTAAAAAAAAGTAAAATAAGCTTTGTTGTTATTGTTGGAGTTGTTTATATTTTACTTTTTTATTTTTTATTTAATTCATTTTCCCTTTGTCTGGGATTTTATGAAGACATAAAAGTTGAAGCTTAAGTTGATTCTATTTCCTTCTTCTGTTTTAGTTTTTTGCCCTGTTTTAGTTATTTTTCTGTTTTGTTTATGTTTCGTTTTGAGCTTTTTATTGTTTGCTGTTAAGTGTTTTTATATTTTATTATTTAAAAAATAAAATTATTATAAAAAAGAATTGTTATAGAGTTGTTAATTACATTTAGAAGGAAATTTAAAAACTTTGTTAATGTTATGTTTTATAAAGAAGTTAAGAATTTAAGCATGCAAGTGTTTGTGTTCTGACATTTTATCATATGTGAAAATTTTCCTTTCAATCAAGGACACACACTCTCACATCATTGAGAAAAGTTTCTGTTGACAACTTAAAACATTATTATGGAAAAGTTAAATGTTGATCAAGCAGTTTACTTACATGAAAACGTTAAATTTTTAAAGCAAGCATTAGTGTAGAATATGGTCAGAATCTGTAATATAAAAAGAATCATAGCATTTGACTGTGCCGAATCCACTAAAAGTCAGAACAATTAAACCAATAAATTTTCCTTTTGTTATAACACTATTGCCACAATTACAAGTTAGAGAGAATGAACAAGCGCAATCAAAAGATACCCTACACCTATACCCTGAAGTTACTAATCATCTTTTGGGCTAGTTTGTTACTAGTTGTTAGGCGTCGAAAAATGAGAAAGATGATGCAATTTCGGCTGCGCAGCTTTTAGGCTCGGTTAGCTGAGAGTAACAGTAATGCGACCGTATCATAAAAAAGTAAGACTAATCTATTTCTTACAGATTGAGACGTAACACACTTACTGCTCACTATAATTGTTATAATTGCTTTACATACACGAAAATCTAGCAGCTGATTTGCAGCTGTTACTCTCAGCTAACTGAGGCTTTATAAGTGACGCCGCACAGTGGCTGAAAATCGTTTTTCATCGGCTAAAAATCTGGAACTTTTGAACCGATAGAGATAATTTTGCAATTTTTTTTTTGTGAGATTTTTCCAAATATCCTTTGTTTGCATCGTACTGGTTGAAGGCTCCGAGTATTCCAAATTCTTTATCAATCGCAATGCAACAAATGATACCATGAACATATCTGTATCTAAAGTATTTTCACATATAGATTGCTTGTATTGTTTTTGTCCAGAAGAACCATCACATCCCCATTTGCAAAAGAGAGTTAACTTGCAGTTCCCATATTTTTTTCAAATCATCTCCTTTAAGTGATTGTAGTAAACGCTGAGCTGTATGATTAAGTAGACCTTGAAGTTTTACCTCTGCCGAAATTGGTGTGATTTTAATAGTGTCCCTTAGTGGCAAACATTCCTTCTTAGCAGCAGTTATGTGATGATAAGCAGGATACATATTTGAACCTTTTTCAATTGCACGTACTCTGAGCTGAATATATTGCTCTTTTGTTAACTTCAAATCTAAATATAATGCTAATGCCTCTTCATTTGAAAACTGTTTTTCATTGCTTGGCGTTGGAACACTCTTAAGAATCCGTTTTGTTCTCTTGGGACTAGCGATAAACACTTTTTCAATAATATCGACTTTTGTGAGTTGTTTTTGTGATCGCAGTTGATATAGCAAAGCTTCTTGAATATTTGTATCCCCGATTTCTTCGTTGATATCCTTAAGCTTCCGCCTTTTAGATCTATCGCTACAGTTCTCAAGTGATTTCTTTGGTCTCCCAAGGTTCTTTTCATTTGTACCTTCTAAAGATATCTGGACACTGAGTTCGCCATCTAACCAGTTTGCAAAACTGTTGTAAAATCTAGGTTTACTCCATCCAACTTGTTTGAAGCGCTTTTGTAAGTTTTTGACGAAATCAGTTATTTTATTTTGCAGTTCCGATCGTATTTCAGTGCTGCAGGAATATATATTGAGTTTTCCTTCAATGTAACTTAAAACATCTTCCTCCTTTTTATTTTTAAAATACTCTTCGGATAATTCTTTATAGCTGAAGCTCTCCATTTTCATAGATATTAAAAAAAATTAGATTGTTATTGCTTAGATATATTTTAACAACTGAGATTTTGTTCGAATACCACTGGCTTTTATACATAGCTTGCGTTATACTGTCTTCCTAGGTAGCAAAATAAGGTAGAATAAAGAACTAAAATGGGCTTAAGTAGGATACGCTTAAAATCCCACAGGTATTGGTAATTATATAATAATTATATATAAATAATTATATAATATAAAATACTTGGCTTGGTACACTTATATTTCAGTCATATGAATAGGTAAAATTAAAAGAGCAAAAGAAATGTTGCGAATAATTTTACACAAATTAAAAAAGTGTTCTATAGGCTGGTCCAAACAGGTACAAAAGTGCATTTGGGTTTAAAGTGGATACTTTCACCTCCCTACAGCTAGTAAAATTTCTTTAACCCCTTTTGACCTCATAAATTCTATTCTTCTGAACTTCAATTGACTAAAATATAGAACCTGAAAAAATATTTAATAACACAGCAGGTATAATCGGTACAGTAATACAACATAACATTGTTTAAACACTGCTTTACTACCAATAAAAAAAATGTTGCGAGTAATTTCATTAAAATGAAAAAAGTGTTCAACAGACAGTTCCAAACAGTTGCGTAAGTATATATGGGGTTAAAGAGGACACCTTCAGCTTTCTGATGGTACTAAAATCTCTTTGACCCCTTTTGACCCTAACAAGTTCTACTCCTCTAAAATTCGGATTTAACTAAAATATAGAACCTGGGGAAACATTTAATAACACATCAGGTATAAATGATACATTGATGCAATGATCCATTTCTTAAAGACTACTATCCCATTAATATAACAAATTCGACCAATTATTGATAACGGTTTGCGAGAAATCATAATTTAGTTCTGATCAAATTTACAAAAATTAATTTTTTTCTAAAACAAAATAAAATATTTGTTTCCAGCACCATGCCACAGCCACAATTACGAATATTTTAATCTAGTTTTTTTGATACCTTAGTTCTAATATGTTTGCTATCGAATGGCATTAAAATTTTTGAAATCGGCGATGACAAAAAATTGGACTTTTGGACGCCGTTTGTTTTAGAAACACCAACAACACTACAAAAGTTGGTAAGAAAAAGATTTAATACTTGTTCGTTTAAGCCACAACAACAACTCTATAAAAGAAGACAAAAAAAAAAAACAATTTACTTGTCTGTTTTTTTTTACGAGAAGAAAACCGTAAATTTTTGGTTGGTATTTAGAATTGAAAAATTATTTTCATGTTCAAAAAATAAACTAAGAGATGCAAAATTCCCGTATTTTTTTTTTTTTTTTTTTTTTTTTTAAATTACATCAAATTCTTCAATGTAGAATGATGACGAAAACCATATCGAGGCGTTCTGCTAGTTTCTTAAAATTCTGTAAGCAAAGCAGAACTCAACAAAATTGAAACATGGTATTGTAGTAACAGGAAAATAAATAATTATAATATTCTCTCTGCCCCTCTCTGGTTCCAGTGGGTAAGTGCTTAGAATTAATAAATACATTCTGTATAAATTTATAATTAAGTATGAAAAAAATATTGAGGTGAATTGTCAAATTTATTTTTGATTTTATTAGTCGTGATACTGTAAACAAAGCAACTACATAGTTGTAAACTATTATAAAAATGTATAAATATAAACTTTTTGGTCTCCTCCTATGACAACCCTTTAATACGACAGTATGATATATGAGAAAAATCAAAAGTTCAACTAACTAGTTTAAAGTAAACACGAACCAGTGTATTTCAAAGTAAATCCTAGTTAATTTGTCTGCAGGGTAAATGCGGAATGATTTTTCAAAACCGATTCCACTTTCAATCAATAGTCATAACCAGGGAAACTGTTAATATAAAACTGTATGCTTTTTCTCGTGCGACAAATGAAGGCAGCAACAATGTTTTTATACGTTTTAGAACTTTTTATGACATTTTGATTCGTTGGTGCATTTTATGCATATTTTACGCTTTACAGCATTTATTTTTGTTAAAGGAGCCTTTTTTAATTTTGTAGTGCATAAGCTATTTTTTGGTTGCATAATTTTATACGTGTGAAATTTTTTAGAAGGCTACTAATGCTTTCGCAGCAAAGCAAAAAAAAAATTGCTTGAAATTCCATCTGTTATAAATATCTTTTTAAAATATCTAGGCGGGTCGATTTAAAAATCGCCCAAGTGACAAGGAAAATCGCATTCTAGGGATCAAAATAAGAAACTTTGCCCATGGAACCATACCTCTAAAATGAATTCTGATGTTCCTTATTTTGACCCAAATGTCAAATTTTGAAAAATCCCACTTTGACCCATTGTAAGTGCCCCAATCGGGTGTTAATGTATGACCGACCTTTGTCACTTGGGCGATTTTTAAATCGACCCGCCCTAATGTACATATCTGTCATCTATTTTTGCTTTAACCTTCGCTCTCATAGTATCTACCGAGGTAGATATTTTGGTTTTTAGTTGTTAATAACTTACATAGTTTTCATCAACTATCAAATTACCTTCAGCTCAGTTATCAAAATTTGACGACTTTTAAGGAAATAAACAAAAAAAAAAACAATTTTAAAGCAAGATTGCTGAAGTTTTTTTATGTTTTGTGTTTTTATAATGCGGGCTTATAAATGTATACCGTGGTAGATAGTCTTGGAAAAAATCTTACTAACTACTATCCGGTTTTCGGCTCGAGATTTTATTTGTGATATGCAATGATTTGTACTCAAGGAGATCAAGAATAATCTACATTGCTATTTTTAACTATATTTTGTATGTTGTTTTGGCATATACATATATTGTAAGTTGCTAGGGCTGAAACATCCAATCAATTAAAAAAACATCGCCAAAGGTTGCTGCTCTTTTGATTGAGTATTGATACAACTTTTATCCATTGTGTGAACTCCTCCACTAAGAATTCTTATATTAGATTTTTTAATAAAAAAAAATTTGTACATGCATAAAATTCCTTACACAAATAGATGGGATGAAGTCGTTATCTACCCAGGTAGATATGATGAGCTCACATACAAAAATGTGTTCATGAGAGCGAATGTTAAGAAAAAACTGCACGGAAAACATCTGTCAAGTTACTTGGTTACGTATGAGTATTATTTAATTCCAATTTATTAACGTACATACGCCATGTGGTACAACTAATAAATAAGACTTTTTGTAAAAGTAGGGCTTTTTCTGAAGAAAGTCATGTAAAATTAGGCTTTTTTCTAAAATTGTTGACTTGTTGTAGAAAAGAGCGACTTTTTGTAAAAAAAAAATTGTTTTTTATAATTACTATAACTTTCTTGAAAAAATGTGGAGAAAGTTTACGGACTTCTGGCAAAGTTACTTTTTAGGAAATAGTAAAATTTAGTGAAAAAACAATTCACTTTTTGTGAAAAAAGACACGTTTAGTGAACAAAATGTGATGGCGGTACGTTTGTTGAATCATCGGGATGCATTGTTGGCATTAATGACATAACCGTTGCTCCTTGATCTTCAATTTCCATCACAAATACATCAACTGTTCGTCTTCTCTGATTATGTTGATCGTGCATTAACTCTTTGAGGCGTGACTTTTTTTCACAATAAGTCACATTTTGTTCACTAAAAGTGTCTTTTTTTACAGAAAGTGAAATTTTTTTTTTTCTAAAAAAAAGTAACATTTTCAAAAGTCCGTAAGCTTTCACCACATTTTTTTCAAGAAAGTTAGAGTAATTATTAAAAAAAAATATTTTACAAAAAAGCCTAATTTTACATGACTTTCTTCAGAAAAAGCCCCACTTTTACAAAAAGTCTTATTTTATATAAAAGTTCGATTTATTAGTTGAATCACATGGCGTATGCATGTTAATAAATTGGAATTAAATAATACTCATACGTAACCAAGTAACTTGACAGATGTTTTCCTTGCAGATTTTCCTTAAAAAAATTAGGCGAGTCGATTTAAAAATCGCCCAAGTGACAAGGGTGGGTTGGCCCTTTAAAGTTAGTGGGGGTCGGTCATACATTTAGACCCGATTGGTGCACTTAAAATGGGTCAAAGTGGGATTTTTCAAAATTTTACGTTTGGGTCAAAATAAGAAACATCGGAATTCATTTTAGATGTATGGTTCCTTGGGAAAAGTTTCTTATATTGATCGATAGAATACGATTTTCCTTGTCACTTGGGCGATTTTTTTGCGCCGCTACAAATCGACCAGCCCTACTGTATACCAAACAGTGTGACCATTTTGGCATTTTTACAGCTAAATTTTGCATTAAAAGTTTTAATTTAGCAGTATAATTTTTACATTTAGCATTTTATTTAGCATTTTTAAAAAAAGTGAAAGGATTCGTCAGGATTAACACAAATCTGCCATTTGGCATTTTATTTAGCAATTTTAAAAAATGTTTAAAATGTGAAAGGGATGGTCAGGATCAACACAAATATTTTACTAGCAATATTATTTACATAAATACTATTTACATAAATATTCAAGCTTCAGTTGAATAATTTTTATATGTTACTAATGATGTGTCGTCTGCGTAGGTACCAACTTAACCATAGTCTGATAATCGCATAGCCGTTGTGTGTATTGTATAAATGCCGAGGCCTGTGATCTAATAAAGCCATAAACAGAAAAAAAGTTTAAAAATCTGTTTCATAAGAACAAATCTATAATATTTTTTTTTTTAATTTAATACATGAGTCTTTTATCTACTTTCAAAATAACCAGACATAACTACATAAAGCAAGTCAAATTTAAATTTTTAGAATACAACAAATATTTAAACAGCAGCAGTTCAAATTAATATTTTACTTCTATTAATAAACACAAACAGTACGTGCATTTCACTGTAAAAACAATTTATCTGTGTTTATAATCTTTTTTTTTGATATAAAACAGTACCATGGATTCTGAGTCCGATTGTGCTGAAGCAGATAATGAGACAAACCACAACAACTATTTGAATTGACAGCAAACTAAAACAAAGCAACGTAAGCGAAACAGGGATGGCTTTGTGAATTTTAAAATTGTACCAACAACCTTTCAAATGGTACATTATTACCCCATTGTAATAAAAGTTTTTTTATTCCGTGGATTAATTCATGTTTACCTTCAAGCTCTTTGACAGATGGTCATCACTTCTTCCATGGTGTATTAACTTAACCCTAGAATGCATAACCGGGTACACGCGTATCCACTAGCGAATTTAAACCTTTTTTGCAAAACTAATACTAGTATTTTGCTGCAAAACTAATACTAGAAGAGTATTGAAACTTCGGATCTAGGAAACTTAATTTATTTTGTGTCCTCTTCTTGACGGTTTTAAAAATTAGGCTCAGTAGTTCCACAGCTATAAACTTCCAAAGATGATTCCAGCGCAAACACATATCCGGAATAGCCGTGTGCTCAATATTTTTTATAAAAAAATAAGCAAATAAGTGGTTGTTCAAAGTTTTTTCTTAAATATATAAAATATTTTTAATTACATTTTCTAAAGTTTTGATTAAAGGCTTCTAAGCTTGCTTTAGTAAAGAATAAAATTATAAAGTACTCACTGTGTGTATAATAGTTTATAGTTATTGGCATCATTTGTTGTCACAATTAAAAAACAATTCATATTTTTAATAAACAAGTTTTAAATCGAAAATTTTTTGCTCTGAAGCTAAAAATGATTAAAAATGTACACTTGAACCCTGGTTATGGGTTTGGTATTTTTTTTGTGTTATGTGTTCTACGGTTAAGGTGGCTTTGGTACTACAACAAAACATAATCTGTATGTTATATATGCAGTTTGATAATCATAATATACCATAGTGACGTGCATAATATACCGATTCAAATACTTTTTTTACGTTAACAAATACAAGCAAATAATAAGCAGCTGGCTTATCAAGGTAACCTTCTGATAATAACACAATGACTTCTTCATTCTAAATTTCAATCTAGTCGCAAATAAGAAATAATGAAAAGAGAAAAAATAAATGCATATACAGGGTGGCCCAGAATAAGCTATATGGGTTAAATTGTATAAAACTTTTTTGCTTTTTTTGCGACAACGTATTATTACTCTTTTTCTAAATACAGTATATTTTTGGGGAATTTCGTTTGAGTAGTTTTGAAAAAGATTCCTGCTTCGCACATACGTGCACTTTTTACCATATTTCTTTTAACTTTTAAAAATTTTGGGAGTAATGCCTATAATTTTATTTCGAATGTCACTCTTTAGTTGGAGGATAATTGTTAGGTTGTTAACATATCCCCAAAGGAAACTGTCAAGTGCTGTTTAATCCGATAAACGTGGAAGCCAGTTACAATCGCTTGTGTGCGAATTAATGCGTTCGCCGATTATGTCCCTTTCTAAAGCCATTGAGGTATCTGCAAAATATGCTTGTTAAAACCACAAAGTTGGAGGATTTTCCACAACTGGCCTAACAAAATGTTCGAACATCGACCGGTATGAACAACCTATGACAGAGATTTAAACACTGATGTAATTTTTCATAAAATATGGTTCAATTATCTCTTTGGACGATACATTACATCAAACTTAAATACGTGGAATGGTTTTTTTTTTGTTGCTTGTCCGCAGGACAGAAAACCAGATTCTCTAGCGGGAATCGAACGCGCGACCCGGCGCTGATAGACTAGCTCACTACCAACTAGCCTATCGGGGCACCCTAACTGATGAACTGCTCTTGGATTCTCCGTTGAACAAATTATTTTTCTTTGTTTATACCTGACGCTGTGGGTGAAATCTGCACTTTAAAATGACAATTAAGTATACACTGTGTCAACGCAGTGGGTTGTTGGTTTGAAAAATAAATATGTATCAATTGTTTGAATACGTTGTTTGATCGCATAGTTATTCAGCTTAAATTCCCAATGTCTTTTTCACAAAATTCTGAAATCAAAAGAAATTAAGAATAATAAATTAACAAGTTATAAAAAATCCAAACCTTCAAGTGTACATTTTTAACCAAAGTCCGTTAGCCGTGGACCAACGATACATTTTATCCAGATCGTCATTGAGTGTCATGATGTTTTGAAAAACAGATTGTACTGGGCTACTTAAGCACAACTGCACATCATCTGCGTACATATTTATATTGCAGTGAACAAGATGTTTTGGAAAGTCGTTTATATGGAGTGTAAAAAGCAATGGTCCCATAATTGACCCTTGTGGTACACCTCTAGATAAACTTAATGCAGAAAATTGCGCATTGTTTGGTTGGATAAATTGCGATCGATTTGAGAGGTAGGAAAATAAAAGCCGTGTTGATGTTTCCGAAAAGTTAAGGAAGTGAACAATCTTCATGGAAATCATACTGTGGTCGACCGCTTGAAAGGCTTTTGAATGATCGAGAAGGACCAAGAAATTTAGCTTGCCATCATCTAGTTCAGGCCGTATATTTTCAGACGCATCCATTAGCGCAGAAACACAGCTATGACTAGTTCGAAACCCTGATTGTTTACTTTCAACCTGTGATGAAGGCTATACAAATATACAAGTTAGGTCAGAATGATACCATTTTCCTATTGAGAATATTTGGCTGATTTCCAATCCCCAACTACATTAAAGATCTATACATGGTCTCGGTTAAATATTGCTTGGTACTACCCACGAAATGACAAGCTCAAATGTTCTTTCATATATCCCTTGTGGTTATGCAGCATATTAATATCGCTTAAGAAATTTTCTTTTAACAATAACTGAGCTTCTTTTAAAATGCTATCCTGACTTAATATCCAATTAAAAATCAAATATTTGTAAATGCATTATAAATTATCTCTATAAATAACATCGTTTTATCGATTTACTCATGTATGCATAAATTCTTCATAAATATACTAACAGTCAATTTATATTAAAACAAAGAATAAGTTTAAGAAAATAATATTTAACAAAAATGTATAAGAAAATCTATTGGCCTTAATTCGCTTACGAATGCCAAAAAATATCTACTAGCCATCTCCAAAATTTTCAAAAGAAAAACAAGTAAAAGTGCAATATTCGGCTGCACCGAATCTTTGATACCCTCCACCTATAGTTAGAATATTAAATTATTGGCCTTTATACAAATATTAAAATTATAGACTGAAATTAATTAAAATTTACCTCACATTATTTTAATTCGTTGCGGCTTAATGTTTATTAATGTCCATATTAAAAGAACGCCTAATACTGGAACTGTGGTAAATTATAGACCATTTCTTAGGTAATTTGGCAGCGTGATTTATAATCGCATAAAACTTTGACGGCTGAGTACATAAAGTATACTAAACTGTTTTTCGCGAGTGGGCTTTATATGGAGCATTTGGTAAATTATAGACCGATCCTTACAAAATTTGGTATTCGAGTCATATAAAACAAATCTGTGCAAAATTAAATGAGAATCGTTGCATTCCGTCTGCAATTTATATTAGCTTATGTTCGTATCTATTTTCCTTCTTAAACGATTGTGCTGGTTAATCAATCACAAAATTCATGGGAGAACTTTAAACAATTTGCCACCAAAATTATTCTTTTATACTGATTGAGTACTTCGAAAATGAGCGTATTTTCAACAAATTGACAGACAGACAGGCACTTCTAAATCGAATAACCAAATGGTCCAGAATTGCATATATTATTTATGGGGACTAAGATGAATATTCAATAAAGTTTCACACGGAATGACAAACTTAATATACGCGCATTTACCAGGAGTGGTTGAGGGTATAACAAAACAAACTTGAACGAATGCCAAAGAAGTTGTGTTTTTTACAAACTGCAAATAGAGCAAAACTAATGCAATCATGTTGCCTTTTTCAAGAAAAGAGTGTCATGATTAATAATGATAAAAAACAAGAAAATTTATTTTTTATATGATTCATAAGTATTAAAATTTGGGGGAAGAGGTAAATTAAAATGGTATACAAATGAATAACGATTATACTTGTTAAGTACCAAATATGTTTTAAAATTATGATCTTGTTTGTTTTTGTAATTACATGAGAATTTTATTATATACATATTTATATATACTAGTGTTTGCCTAATGGTCAAAACTCGGGCATACATTTTTATGTAAAAATGAAGAAAACATATCTCCATGTTTTTTTAAGGGCAACGAAAGCGAACAGATATTTTGAAAGTTATGCTTTTTTCCGTTAAGTCTGCATAGATTGTTGAAGCAATAAATCTTAATCTTCAAAATATCTACAACTTTGTTGAACAATATACAATTAATTGGAACATTAAAATCAACGCAGAAATGCGAAACAATTCTTTTTAGACCATCTGTTGATAAATGTAACTCAAACATAAGAAAAAACTGGAAACAGTTTGGAATTAAATCAAATATATCAAATTGTAGCATTCCAAAAAAGGATGTCGTAAAATATTTAGGTATATACTTGGACAAATTTTTGTATTTTAACCACCATGTCAGGGAAATACTCATAAAGGCAAAAAAATGCTTTCTTTTTATATAGACCTTTATTTCATTCAAAATACATTAAACCTGAGATTAAAATTATAATGTAAAAATCCCTTATTAGACCTATAATAACATATGGTTGTCCAATTTGGTTTAATATATCGCCTTCATACATGGAAAAGATTAGAGTCTTTGAAAGAAAATGTTTAAGAACATGCAAATCATTATACAGGACTCCACAAACCTTAATTTTGGACATAACGGTATATCTCTAAAACTGGAGCTGATAGAGAAAAATGAAGGTTAGATTTGGAATCAGCGACCTCAAATTAGTAAAAAAAATTACACATAGTTCCCGGCCGCACAAAAAAAGTTCAATTTTGTTCCGCAGTGTAATGTAAATAAATAAACAATTAAAAAAAAAAATGTTTACAGCATTAATTTTTCAGTCTTAGTGTATCGATTTGACCAGGAACCAACCTTTATTTTATATATTATCTTCCTCGAGAGCCCGTGAATATTTAATTCAACTTTGTTAGTTCAATATAAAAATTATCAGAAAGTGCCAATTGAAAAACTAAAAGTATGGAAAAGTTTACTTTTCCTTTATTTTATGTTCCTATGTGCCTATGTGGTTTGTGTAATGAAAATTGATCCAAATATCAGATGTAGAACGAAAAAGTATTAAATAGCTCCCTTACATATTCTTATTCAATCAGGACCATGCATGCTTAATTTTATCTTTATAGGACCAATATCAACAAAAATTCAAAAGTACCAGATGAAGCTCAAAAAAGTTCTAACATTTTTCATCTCATAGCTTCTCATCCACTCAGGACCCTGCACCTATAATATAATGTTTCTAAGTTCAATATTATAGTAAAATCAAAAATTACCACATGCTACACGAAGTAGTAAAAGAAAGAAATTTAATTTCCCGTATTTCCCCTTTTTGATACCTTTTTCTAACCTTTGAGGTTCGGTTGACAAACAAAGAAGGAACGTGTTCTTTAATAGTTTAACAATTTATTTATAACATTTATATCATCGAAATATTCGATAACCGGTTTCTTAAAAATGTCGAATAATCGATCACTATATTTTTATTATTTGATAGAAAAAACTTTGTGCAATTGGAAAAACACATTTTTTTTACGTGTTTTGCATATGTGTTAGTAGCAAATTTGAACACTTATAGCTCCGGAAATATTGAACAGATTTTAATAACATATATGTATATTGCGCACTCCTGTAAGTAAAACCCTTAAAAATGGTGTATCCTTTGTTCAAATCGGTTGACAAACAGATGAGCAAAGTGTTCTTAACTGTTTTGCTTTTGCCGACCTAAATATCTGTGTCATTTTGACAAAACATCATAAAGTCAATTTTAAAGTTACCCACACACGAGGCAACATTTGTCGAAACATGGGCATGTTTCACTAACTGTTGCTACGTGTGTTTACGTGCTTTGTTGTAGTATATTCAAAAAACACGCAATACTGATGTTTCGTTTTTAGTGTCATCGTCTGTGGTAAAAACTGAAACATAAATAGTAACACGTTTTTCGACAAACGTTGCATCGCCTGTGGGTACCATAAAAACCTGAAAAATAAATGTTGTTAACCATACGAATTTTCATTCAAAAAACGTTTTTGTTTACGTTGTTAGTTTAATTTTCTATTATAAACGAAAATTTTCTTTAATTTTGGTTTTATTATTATTTAATAAAAATTAGTTTTTCATCGAGTTTTTCTTAAAAACTGTTTTGGTATCGTATCCCGGCCTAACATGTTTTGTCAAAATACCACAGATATAGAAATTTATACATACATATCGTCGGCTGATAATTTAATTGTCGTATGTAGATTCCGATAGTTTCGAGTAAATTGAGTTTGAAAACATTTAACTTGAAAATTGCAATCAGCAAATACCACATACGACTAACTCAACACTCCATATCTCGAAAACCGTATCAGGTCGGAAAACCTAAGGAATCGATCTTAACTGAAAACCGCAAAAAATCCACATACGAATCTTAAATTATCATCCGACGATATGTATATATATATTATTCCTAGGTAAATGTGCATATATATATAGCTTCAATGTTAACCAAAGATTGGCCTTAACAAACAAGTATGTCAAATATTGAGGGAATATGACTATTGCATGAGAGCTTTATACATTGAAATTTGATTTATTGCACACATTCGAAAAATAAAAATGGATTATATAATAAAAAAAACTTATACAGAGGTGTTCTGGAAGTCGAAAACGCAAAGCGCAAGGATTTAATAGTCGCTTTTTTAATAAGTTTTTGTAGTAAACGAAAGACAAATACAATACAATACAAATATTTTTCTTTTAAACAGAATTCAATAAGAAAATTATAAAAAGTTGGATTACGGGTGTATTGAAAAGAACTTCAAAATTCTTGCGTCCTGCGTTTTCGATTTCCAGAACACCCCTTATAAAAAGAATTAATTCTCATATTTTATATAAGAGATAATTTTGTGATATAAACTGGAGTTTCTTTGTCTTTCCACTAGCTAATTACAAAGTTTCATTTATCGAATCACTTTGTGCACATTTACATGCTTTACAAAGTTTAAATTACCCAAGGTAGTCAACTTTGACAGCCTGCATCCAGTGATGCCAGTTGAAAATTAAAAAAATTCCTACGTGTCTAAAATAATCCCTATTTTGCCCTACAGCCAAAAAAATCCCTACGTTAATAATTAATTGTTTTTAGCAACAGGCAAACAAATACATAAATATATTGTTAGAGTTTTAAAAATTTTATAATTTAAGCATTTGTTGACATTTATTATGAAATCATTTATTAACAACAAGAAAACAAAACCAAAATAAATATAAACATGCTACACACACATATAAAAATTAAATTTTAAAAATAACACTGGTTGACAAATTTATTTTTTTTTTTTCTTTTTGGTAGAAACGCCACTATCCTTTGATCTCCATTCAAAACCAATTGAAACTAGGTGCTTAATTTTTTAATTCCTTATCTCTTGTCATTTTTCAAGAATATTTATTTTAAATAATATTTTTTTAATATAAGTATCTAATAGATATTGGGAATTATTTCTTTTCATAAGTAGCTTTATTTTATTCAACATTTTTTATTTGTTCGAATTTATTCTCTGAGTTAAATTTCAGTTATGTATTTTATAAAGCTTTTTTTAATAGTTCTATTACTTAAATATTTTAGGAATGACTCCGTTGGACGTTGGATAGCAACGGAAAGCTAAGGTAAAATGTAACAAGAAAATACAAGATAATAGTCTGGTAGTGTATAAAGTCATTCCTAAAAATTTAAGGAATATAACTATTACAAAATGCTTTATTAAATACATAACTGAAATTTAACTCATAGAATAAATTCAAAAAAATAAAAAATGTTGAATATAATAAAGTTGCTTATGAAAAGATATAATTCCCAATATCTATTTGTTAAGATAGTTGAATTAAATACTTTAAATTTATAAAGTATTACTATCCAGTGTGACACAAAGAATGCTGACGAAGGCCGTAGCGCGCCAGAAAATGCATTACATTCTGCTGGTGTCTAATAATTATAAAATTTTTCTGTACATAAATATACTTCATTGCTATCCAACGGAAAGCTAAGGTTAAATGTAACAAGAAGATACAAGATAATAGTCTGGTAGTGTATAAAGTCATTGCTAAAAATTTAAGGAATAGCACTATTACAAAAAGCTTAATAAAATACATAACTGAAATTTAACTCATAGAATAAATTCGAAAAAATAAAAAATGTTGAATATAATAAGTATCTTATATTTTTTAGTAAACTCGGTGACAAATAAAAGGAAAGGATCTGTAGAATTTTAAACAAAAATATTTACTTAAGTACCACTGAACATACACTTAAAAAAAATTTCGTATTGAAAATATATCCTTAAAAGTTTTCATTAAAATTTTTTTTAAAAATTCTATATTGACTTTATTTCTCTTAGTTTAGAAGGTGTGACTGTTTTTTTCTCGGTAGAAAATTAGTTTCTATGTGGACATTTCATTCCTTAGAAATTCATTTTTAATATTCGCATACATTTCAGCGAATGTGAGAGCAAATGCAAATAGCAAAAATTAACTGAAAGTTTATAAGTGCGAACGCAAATATTCGTTGCCCCATAAACAAAAAGGGCAAAAATAAGTAGTTACTTAACTTTCCAAAAAAAATTAAGCACACTTATTAAATCACACTTATATGCATGTGAAATTTTCTGGAATAATACATTTTTTGAAATGTAAGAAAACATTTAATAAAGAATGTTTTGGCTGCTCCAAGTCATGTATAGATCTAACGCTGTAATAACAAAGTGTGTAATAATATATGTAAATATCTAGGGGATTCACAAAGTGTTCTATCAAGTCATATCTTCATAATGTCCTAAATAATATTTTACAATCTTTAAAAAAAAATATTGTTGTGTTTCAAAACAAATAAAAATTTTAATGCAGTATTCATTGATTCGTCATAAGCGGTTGCCCACAGCAGTCATATATATTTCTTGTTATTCTTTTAAGACATACGACTTTACAACTTTATGACTAACTTGTGAATTCCCAATTATGTTTTTCAAAAAATGTCGTTTACATTAGACCGATATCACTTCTAGTGTTCTAATAACAAAAATATATTGCGGGGGTAATTTTGGAACATATTTATTGATTTTTGGATTTTCCATGGATTTCACATCGAAATTATTCCTAAAATTTTATATAATTACTGGATATTTAACAAATATTAATAGAATATATTGGAAATTGATTTAAATAAAATAATTTTTTAAAACTCAAATAATACTTTTTCCAACTAACAAACGGTTATTTGTCAATTGTATTTCATCAACATCCAAAGGTACGCTAGGATTCATAAAAATCCCTAAAATATCTTTAACAACAAACAATTTTGTCTGTGATAATAAATTGCCACGTCTTATAATGGATAAGTGTTCATAAACTTTATATATCGTGGACTTATATTTAAAAAGTGTTACCTGAATTTTTCGAAAATGTGTTTTTTTTTATAAAAACGAGTTCACTGATTAAAGGGTCATCTGCCATTTAAGTTAGAAAAATAATTTTTTCCCAAAACGTTTTTATTCATAAATGTTATATTGTGCTATCTAACAAAAACTTGTTTTCTTTTTTTTTTTTTTGGTAAAAATTGTTATCTAGAAAAAAATATTAATGTTTATAATAAATTGATCAAAATTTTGATTACAAAGTAGACAAATAATACATCAATATCATTTTTAAATGCGTCATTTTTAAATTCGATGACGACATTTTACATAATTCGGTTAATTTTGACCATTATTACGGTTAATTTTGACCATATCATCGTTAATTTCGGGTAAACTGTTGCCAATTTAAAACACATTATCAACGTATTTGACCATAATATGGTTACCTGCAACATAAACATTGTTAAAATCCAACCATAGTTACCTTAGAATATGGTTACCTCCAAAATTTTTTCTGCGTTAAGAAGAACTGAATTTTTTTTACTAACGTTTAATGCATTATTAACCCTAGGGGAAAGGGAACTAACACTAAACTTGTCACGTGTCAAGTCACTTTAACATGGCGATGTCCTACGAGGGGTTAATTGGAACCTTTCTGACACTTTGTAACAGGGGTCACTGAAATAACCTTCCAATTTCGGTTAAAATAACGCCTGTCGCAGATATGGTCCCAAATAAGCCATGTCAGTATGATGGGAATCCATATAAAGTAAAAGAACTAGAGATAATCAGCCACTACCCGCACAAAATCCAGTCACATGAATAGTTTTGTCCCAATTACCTTTTATCTGGACCAACTACACTCTAAACACATTATCACCAGTTAAGTGATAGGTCTTGTTTTCACCTATCACAATTCGTTCCTTTTAATTATAAAATTTTGTTCACAGGATAAGGGCTTTAAGAGCAATTGACATAAATTTCCCTTAGGGAAACTTATATGAAACATCTCATGAATTGCTATTTGTTTAAACAAATGAAATTACATTATTATTTTCATGGTTTTATATTAAGCGGGAATTCCCTGGAAATTTAAAATTAAATCCCGCCTTCCCGGGAAATGAAAAAGTTCGGAAAAAGAAAACTGCTATTTATCACTCTTAAGAGTAAGTTTCTTTATGCATGTTTATATGGCTCCTTTATTACAACATCGTCGTATCTGAAAAAAAAAATGAAACTTTGGCAAAATGCGATTAAAGTTTTCAAAAAGTATTTTGTATACTGATTTAATAAAATACAATTTGCTATAACCTCGGGTTAGTTTGAGGTTTAACACTGGCATATAAAGAAGGTACGAAGGAGCAATTTTGCATAAGTAACTTCAAACTCTTGATATCTTGAGATAAGACTATGTTGCAATAAACAAACGATATGTGTTTTCATTTTTTGACGTTTGTTACAACTCATTTTCTTTATAAGTTTTTATATGATATTGGTTAGATGTTCGCTTAAAATATAGGCATATATTAAAAAAAAGCCGCGAATAGTTCGCAAATGCGTATGCGAATACGAGTATTCGCCACACCCCTAGTACACATTTTTTTTTTTTTGTCTGAACAATAAAAATTATGGACAATGCCTATTGTTTCATTTAATTATCAACACACGTTTATATTTGCACACATACTTACATATTTTGTTTCTGAAAACAGTAGAAAATGTAATTAAAAAAGAGGCCAAGAATAAAACGTTTCAGCGCTTCTCAGTACACACTTGACTAAACTTTGAAATGCAGTAATAAAAAACAAAAAACTTAATGTATTTGTGTTTGTACATATTTGTTAGATTGGTTATTTTAACTTAAATGTTTCACCTTACACATCCGAGGCAGTAAACACATACATATAATGAATTTAATACGAAGAACCACTGGTGTAACTACAACGAAATGTTGATTATAGTTTCTACCTTCATTCAGTCATTTTACAGTGCTATGCTTATGATCTAAATCTTATTCGCACACTTGTACTAAAACTAAAATACTAATATACACTCGTTTTCACACACTCATACACACACACACACGTTAAGTGTTAAAAACTCTCTGACATTTTGATGTTAGTATTAGTCACCTTCTCCAAAAACCGCAAGCGTATTTCATCAATCACTCAGTTTGACTGTAAAATTTTCCAAATAGTTGATGAGGCGATGGAATGCCGCAAAATTACTTTTTTATACTTCTGATACATGTCAAACTTGATAACGTGTTTGTGTTAGTGTACGATTAGGTTGTTTGTGTGTATACGTTTCCTTTAGTTTTACTTTCCACTAAGAGCCAGTCATTTTGGCAGATTGTTGTCGTAGTTGCTGTTGCTTTTATTGATACATCAGTATTAGGGTTTCTTCTCATGGAAAAATAATTCCTGGGAAAATCATTTTTAAGTTGGCGGCAAATTTAAGGCGGAAGTGTTCAATACAAATTATGGTTTTTGTGGCATTAAATGGTACATTCTGTTAAGATCGAAAAAAACTATTCAAGACAAATTTTTTAACCGGGGCAAAATATCAGAATTTGAGAACTACAAGTTCAACAGCAATTTTAACTGTTACGTTATATCGAATTTTTAGTTTGCAATATTGATCTTTAAAAACATAATGAAACTTAAGTTTTTATAAGTTCGAAATGTAGTTTAAAACTAATTGGAAACTCTCAATTACCCCGAGTTTACCAATTTTTTTTCCATATTTGGCGATCGAATGTATGTCGAAATCAATTCAATCACAATTTTATTAACAAATGTAAAATAATTCGAGCTACGAGTGTACATTTGTCAATATTTGTAGATGATGCTTAGAAATCTTAATCAAAAGAAAATTTGACCTGATTAAGCACAATTTTTTTTTTCGTTTAAAGAGCAAAGGGGTACAAGTGCCAAAATAATGTTTTTGAATAATTTGGCTTTAAAGTTTTTTTTTTTTGTTATATTTGAATGTATACTTAATATAAAGTTTCAGCCGTTATAGGACAATTTCGGGTAACTCTTCTGTTCTAAAATTTTTTACATTGATGGACATAAATAGTTAGTGTGGATTGCTGCATTTAACTCATTTTTTTTTTGTTTTGGCACTTGTACTACTTTGCTTTTCAGCCCCTTAATTGTAATTTATATCAAAATAACTTATATAGCTTTTCACATGTTTTTTCCCAGTAGTAAAAGTAAAATTTTCTAAGTTCTCGCCAATTAAAAAAAAGTCCAGAAGATTAGAACCCTAATTTGCAGAATAAATTGCCTTAAGATTTTTAGGAGACGTTATAGAGAGTGAATGAATGTTGACGGTTGGTTTAAGTTTTAAACAAAAACTTTCACGATTAATTTCGTATAAAGTTCACGCAAAGCGAATAACAATCGACAAATGAAATTGATGGTAAAATTTCTACTTGTCTTACCTTTTGATAAACACAATAGAAAATGACAAAACAACATTAAAAATCTAGAACTGGAAATCCGAATTATATAGTTTTTTTTTTAATTGTATTAAATGTTTTCATACAAGGCACACAGCAGGTACTCAAAGTAATTTATAGACACGTTATTATGAAGATGCAATTATGTTGAGGGAAATAGCACAGTAAAACATATGTAAGAAAAATATGCGTTAAACTTTTTTTTTGCAGTTTTCTTCTTAATTTAATTTGAAGACAAGGATGTAGAATATTCAGTTCAAAGAAATCAATTGTTTTATTCGAAATTTACAGAGAAGAGAAAAAATTGTAATAAACTGGCTCAAATATTATAATATAATTACCAGTCAGTCATCTTTGAGACAACTGGTGTTTAAGGCCTTTTCACTTTTCATTTAGGGAAGGTGAATTTTTAAGTCCTCCATTGCTCTAGAAATTTTATTATATTATTGCTTACTTATAACCATACACTCCAGACAGCCGGTGTATTTATTCTCGCAGATGTTCGATGCTGGTACGGTATTACAAGTTCAGCTTTTGAATATTACCATATGCCATATTCTTGATGATGGGCCACAGTTTTGTTGACGGAATTAATCCCATTAGGTTTTAATCATATAAATATCTCACTTTGTTTCTGTCTTCTAGCAACATACCGTTGAAGGTGAACCATTCAAAACAAGTTTATATAACGTGCAATTCTCTCTACCGCCGCACAGTGTCAAGACTATTACAAGCTAACGGGACAAAATTATTTATTCACTTATTTCAATTGTTTATGTGTATTCCAGGCAACTTATGCTATTTTAAGAAATAAAAAAAATTGAAAAATGTGTACTGTACTCGTTAATCATTTTTAACCGATTTTTCAATAAATGATGTTTGTTTATTTTTCACATTAATAATCCGATTCTACGATCTAATCGAATTTTTGTAGGATTTATAGCGTTTTTAAGAAAAAGGATATATGGCAGGACCTTGAGTCCTTAGTCCGATTTAAATGAAAATTTACACACACGTTGCTAGTTGTATGTATACCAAATTTTATTATGATCGGACAATTTTTGTAGGTGTTATAGCGTTTTTAAGAAAAAAGATATATGGCAGGACTTTGAGTCCTTAGCCCGATCTAAATAAAAATTTACACACACGTTTCTAGTTGTCTGTTTATCAGCATGACCACTTTTTGTAACTTAATAGGCATTATTGAAGCCAAAGTTACATTTTTAATTTTCAGGACACATGGGAGGTAGGCGTGTCCTTGGACCGATTTCTCCAAAAATTTGCATTTTTCTTAACTAAAATAGTTAATGCTACTGTACCAAATTTCCAAAATATCTTATAAAATAACTTATAAGGGTTACTTCGACCCCCTGATAAGATACGTTTATGAGGTGATAAACAAATTAGTTGTTGATATTCGTTTCTTGGGAGGGTTGCTTGCAAGACGTTATCAGTGGCTCCTGGAAATTACGTCACAAGTTTTGTCCCGCTAGCATGTTCTAGCCAGATCACTGTGCGCCGTAGAAATCTATGATGTCACATTATTGTCGTTAACCCTACTGCAGTCTTTGGGTCAATATTACCCAATTTTACTTTTCAACTTAATTTTTTTATGTTGATGATGCAGTATTGACCTAATTTTTTTTGTCCTAACCAGGAATGGAAAGAAATATTTAGTAGCAAAATAAAGTAAAATGGTTGTATTCTGTTTTTCGTTCACATAAAAAAAAATAAGTTTTATATATATGCATATGTAGACACATTTGTCATCTTGTTGGGTCAGTGTGACCCAGCTGAATTTTTACTGTTTATTCTCTTCTTCACTAAAAATTTAAATGAAATTTAATTCACCGATGTGGTACATTTAAATTCAACTTAAGTTTCCATTATTGGATTAACTAAGCAAGGTGGCTTCAATATCACAACAATATAACAACAACAGGCAAAGCAATAACAACTAGCAGTTTTTTGACACCACCCTGTAAACAACTACACTTTTGTATGATATTTTTTGTATTTAGTAGTGCTACCATACTTGTTTTCTTCAAATAAACTCGAAAGCAACTTTATTTCTAAGTCGCTACTGAACGAATCGAAATTATAAGCATTTATTTGAATTTTCACAATACTGGAAAAATGACTTCGATTCAATCAGTATCGCCTGAAAGAAATAGAATTAAAATTGCTTACGAATCGAAAAATTATTCGATCACGACTGCCATAATTAGACCCTGATGTTGATGTGGCAAACATTAATATTAGAACTTAAAGTAAAATAAAGATGTGAATCCCTTAATATAATGCAAATTAAATTTGATTTGCATTGTATTTACTTTTACCATTTTATTATCAAAACAAAACTGGTAGTTTTGGAAACATTTTGAAATTTGTTTTTATATTTTTTATAATAGTCTTATAGTGCATTTACACTTGTAATTTTCAAACTAGTTTATGATCGTAAACTACTTTCATAAACAATATCGTTTACATCAGCAGTTTTGACAGTTAACAGTTTAACAGCCTGTGGTGAACGATCTCAACAATCTATCTTATTATTTTTCATAAATTTTTTTTTATATAATAAAATTTTAAATCTAATAGACTAGGGAGAATAACTTTGATATTTATTTTTATTTTCTATTGTCAAATTTCATAAGTTAATACCAATAACAGCAAAATACAAAACATTTTACAAACAAAGTGTTGCAGAATGTTTGGTATTAACATTTGTGTTTATAATTATTTTCTTTGTATACATTACTACGTATGTGTATAAACATTAAGCTGTAACTTCTTTAAAATGCCCCTAAACAAATGTTGATAAACGATCAGATGTCCATATACACCAGGAAAATAAGGGAGACTGTGGTTTGTTTATGTTCGAACAAATTTTTGTCCCAAGATTTTAAATCTTATGATATATTATTCGGTGGTACACAAAGTTGATTCGTTTCGTATGAGAACCTTTTAAGTTATACCCTCAGATACAACGCTTCGACATTTCTTCGTATTCGGGTTTTATAAGTTGAAAACGTGTCCATTACGTCCTTTTTTAATTGAATTGTGTTGGAGATCAGACGGATTTCTTCTAGAACCTAATCGAAAAAAACATTGATCATCATTAGAAAAACTGAAAAATCTAAGTTTTAAAATATCGCTTTAATACTACCTGAAAGCGATTACATCACAATTCTTTTGGACTATTCCCACAAAAATTTATTGTTACACTTTTCGGGCGTTTGTTTTTACGTATAGGTGGTTCCCAGTAACCCACAAAAAATAAACGTGCCAAACTAGTGGGTACACCACTAAAACTAAAATCTTCAGGGTCGATGCTTAAGCATCTCCCAAAACTTGGATCACAACTTTTGTCACACGAAATCGAACTATTGGTAAGTGGTACCTTTTAAAGAACGTGCTTCTGTTTTTTTAAGTCAAAGTTTTCTTTAATAGATTGTGGCAGCTTCTTTTTGGGTAGAACATATGTTTCCTTAATTTCTTTATTCTAAACTTGGATTTAGAGTAACAAACAGATATAAAAACTGCTAAAAATTGTACAAAGAAACTTAACTTAACCTACCAATTGGTAGGGGGTACACGATCAACATAATAATAGCGGCCGCAATATTGAAACATCAGCATTCGAATATCGCTTGGCCTAAGTAGCCAACATACTGTTGTTCTTGGAGAACCCGTACCTAGGCATTAAGCTAATAGAATTCAAAATCACCTGCCTCTAAAATACCCCGAACAATATACCATAATTATCCTGGACAATACACCTGGTGAAAAAAAAAAATAACGTAGAGCTCTGCAAAATTTAGGCTAAGCCTAAAAATCTTAGGGAATAAGTAATATATTACTGATTATCTGCAAGAAATAACACCATTATTTAAAACAGCAACAATAACTAAATCAGCACCAGTGATCGACGAGGCCTCATCTTTCATCTTAAGGTGGTGAGTAAAACTATATTTTTCTTTTTTTTAAGTCATTAATGTTTTCTTGCATATAAACTTTGATTACAACTAACAAAACCACACAAGAAGAACAAGCAGAATAACCCATTCATAACTTCCACAAAAATTATCAATGAATGAGTCTTACTTTTTTGTTTTTTAATAATGTGAATTCCATCGCTCGTTCGTTTATATTTTAATACTTTAAGTAACTGCATTCATTCATTAATGATTTTTGTTGGTGTTTAGGTTTTTTTGCCAAAACACATTTTTATTTAATTCATATAAAGAATCACAAGAACAAATTTAACCAAAGCAATGTAATATTTAGTAGTGATAGGTACTTAAAAAAAAAAAAAAAAACAAAAAAAAAAAAAACAAAGACAACAACAATTTGGTGAATTTGTTCCCATAAAGTGATAATGAATTGATCGATTTATAGCCTCTTTTATATTAAATTTAGTTAGTTTATATATTATATTATTGTTTTTTTTTTTTTTTTGAAGAATGTTATTTCTGTAGTAATGCTTTGTTTTCGCGTTTTTTTATTTATAAAGGCACAGCGGAATTATGAAAAGAATTATGCAAAAAATTAAAAAAACAAGACAAAAGTAAATGATAAAATAATCTTGTTCTTCTTCTAAATTTATATTTTGCGTAGATTTTCTACTTCTTGTTATTCTCTGTCTTTTTTTTCATATTCCTTTTTATATTTTTTCTGGTTTGATAAAACCATGTAAAGAAGCAACGTAAATGTTAAAGTTACCCAATCGAGAGATTTGATAAGTAATATATTTTTAAATTTTTTCTATATAAATAAGAACCCTTAAGGTATACCCCGAATTAATGAATTTACTTACTTTTTTATAATTATGTTCTTTGAATAAAAAAACCTTGAAAATCGTGAGGATGAATCTGTAAATTTAGTAATTTTTTTTCGTCATGGGTTAATTTGTTAGGGGAAATGTAGTTTTTTTTGTGGGATCTTAGACCAAATAATATTCACTACTAAGATCATGGTGGGGCGGGTTATGAAGTGTATTCCCAGAAACACCAGGGAATAGCTTAAGACCAAGGACCGGAAAACGTTTTTTTTTTATGTTTTTAAAAAAATATTTATCATTGGTGTTCGAAAAATATTTTAAATTGTACAATAACCAAAAATAGATAAAAATATTTTGTTTGATATTGTTTCTTAAAGTTCAAAATAATAAAGTTCTTAAAAAAAACGTTTTTGAGAAAAATATTTTTTTTTTGTTCTTTTGTACAAAAAATTAAGAACCGAAAACTTAATTTTTTCTTTTTAAAAATTTAAAAATCATGCGTACAAAATAATTTTTTTTTTTCATCAGTTTAAAAAAATAAAAGCAAACACAAAAAAAAGATATTTATTTTTTCAGTACAATATTATTTTGTACATGAAAAAAAAAGAACCGAAAACTTAAAATTGAATTTTTTTAATTGACAAAATTTAAACTCATACGTACAAAATTATAGTAAAAAATATAAAGCTAATAAATAATAAGTAGTTATAACATGATAAAGATTATCGTAGAACTAAATAGTAATCTTATCAATTACCTTGATGTTGAGTTTGAGCAACAATAAATTTTCTACATGCTCAGAACTTAAATTCCTTCTATTTTTGGTCATAATAATTGGCAAGGCACTGAAGGCTGTCTCCACAGATACCTGTGTTGCGGGTACAGCTAATGCAACAGCAGCTAGTTTTGATAATTAAGAATCTCTAAGGATTTTTTGCATTTGCAATTTTAAACACAATTTTATATTATAATTTTAATTAAAATTCTCAATTTTAACTTCAAATTGAGTTTTTATTGTTAGTTTCTAAAAACAAAAAAAAAAAAATATTTTTCTCAAAAACGTTTTTTTAAGAACTTTATTATTTTGAACTTAGAAGAACAAAAAACACAAAATAATTTTTTTTTTTTTTTTTTTGTACAGTTGAAAACATGTTTTGAACACCAATGATAAATATTTAAAAAAAAAAAAAAAAAAAAAAAATTAAAAAAACGTTTTGGTGTATTTTTCAAATTTTTGTTTTTTTGTTTCTTTTCATGTACAAAACACATATTGTACTTAAAAAATAAATATCTTTTTTGTGTGTCCTATTTTTTTTTTAACTGATAGAAAAAAAAAATTTATTTTGTACGCATGAGTTTTGAATTTTTCAAATGAAAAACTTAAATTTTAAGTTTTCGGTTCTTAATTTCTGATGCCTGCTTAAGACACTGTAATCAATACCACTTTTTTGTATGCTCAAACTAATAGCATTGCAGGGGCATTTAGTTTTTTTTATACAATGCTATTACGGCCCAGTTAGTTATTTTTTTTTAAAGTAGAAAATAAAAAGGGAGTCTATATAAATTAATTTGTAGTAAAAGAGAGTTAAGAGAGAGAGGGTCACGAACCCCCCTCCGACTGATCGCTAGCGATGTAAGGCTCCCACAGACCTCTTTCTTTCTTTTCCGACCTTGCTCCTGTAATTTCGAGTTCAGTTGAGCATGATAACTTTGATATTTTACAATATCAGTAAAAGTATACTCGTACTTGTACATTACAGATTAAAAATGGCGCCCAACGTGGGGCCGAAAATGGTTCCCATCATAACATTTTCAGTTTTCCCAAAATTATTAGTGATAATCGTAGATTTCATTTCATTAGCTTAGTTGCTAGGACGTCGAGTATATACGAAATATTTTATTTTTAATAAACGTATATGTTTTTCTGGATATTTAGGAATTTGTGTTATAAAGTTCGAATTACCTAACCGCTAAACTGCTGTAGGTTCCTTTAAACTTGATTGAAAGCGAATATACCACTCCTAAATACTTCTGCATTTTTTGATAAACAATTGGTTTGTGCAATAACGATAACTGAGGTATCAACAACTAACAGTTTAAACGGATTATATTAGATTGGCGAAAGGCTATTTAATATCCTTAAATTATTAGTTCAGTAGATGAAAATTATTGCTTTAATCGTTGGTTTGTTTTCTAATTGCAAACAACTTTTGTTTATCAAAAATATTCAATAGACAAGTTATTGGATTTCAGTGTTGATTACAATTCAGTGTCGTTTAAAAAAAAAATTACCTCTAACAATAACAAAACCAGACGAAAAAAAAAAAAAACCAAGCAAAGATACCAATCTCAGATTAAAACTAAGTTTTCTTCTCCAGTATTACTATATTTTTTGTGGTGAGTTTCTTCAGAATATACTAATTGTTAAACAAAGATTTTTTGTTTACTGTTCGAAACTTTCAATGATTTAAAAACCTTCATTGTAATACATAATATTTTAAAATAATTGTACTCTCGTAAAAGTGTTCCTTGGATTAAAAATATTAACCAGGTGGTAGTTTTTATAATCATAATAATTGCGTTCAAAAAAATTGCAGTGTATTCTTTTGTGGTTTATTACGTAAATATTTTATAAAAACATGTCTCTACCGAGATCTCCACCTTCTGCACAAGCGGCGGAATCCACTGCGCTACCATCATTTTCACCTTTACCAGCACTTACTACAAGTCCTGATCCGTTTTGTTCTATCTGTTCTGAGAAAATGGACAATAAAATTCCATGTATGATTATTGGCAGATGTGCTCATGCTTTCCATAGGGCATGTATAGAGAATTTTCTTGCTAGTCAAAGTGAATGTCCTGTATGTCATTCTAATTGTGAACTAAGTGATCTTAAAAAATTTAACTTTAATGTAAAACAAGTTCCAAAGCCCAGACCTAAACCTCGTGGAGGACATATTCGACAATATCAAACTAGAAGTACAAATCGAAATCTATTAAATGAACCTTTAATTTTTGATACCTCTAATAGTGAAAGCCGGATAGTGGGAAATTCACCGGAACAAAATCCAGTGGATACTTTTACCCCAGCAGTACAACCGCCGGTTGTTAACTACGAGCAAATAAATAGAATGATTGAGGTTAACCTTAACAGAATTTTACAAAATATGAATATTGTACCTATTTCGGGTGCTAATAATAATCATTATCCAAATTCTATAAATAACCCACAGCATAGTCGTGAGAGAGTTCCAAATCCTTCAATAAGTAGTCCCAATAATAGATTCCCTCAAGCTCAATTTTCTAACCTTAATTCTAATTTCGCCAATTCTCAAACTTCGTCACTTAATAGTGATAAGATTACGTCTGTAATACAAAATTGGGGCCTTAAATTTGATGGCTCTTCAAATGGCCTAAATGTGGAAGAATTTTTGTACAGACTGAGAACTCTAACCCATGAAAACTTTTGTGGCGATTTTAGTGTTATATGTAAGCACTTACATATACTTTTATCTGGCAAGGCTCGCGATTGGTATTGGCGATACCATAAAACAGTCAGTTTTATTAATTGGAGTGATTTTTGTACCTCTTTAAGAAGCCAATACAGGGATTGCAAGTCGAATTTCGATATAAAAGAAGAAATAAGAAATCGAAAACAGAAACCAGGGGAAACGTTTGATATGTTTTTCGAAGCAGTTACCTCAATCATGGACAGACTTCAAACTCCCCTATCAGATTCTGAATTGATCGAAATCTTAACTAGAAATCTGAGACCAGAGATTCGGCTAGAACTTCTCTACATAAATGTTGAATCTATTCCACATCTGAGAAGGTTAGTTCAAATAAGAGAGAGCTTTTTAAATGACGATTACATTCGCCGGAATTTAACTATGAGAAACACACCCGGATTTGCGACAAGAAGACAAATTTCGGAGCTCGATATAGAACAAAATGTCAAGTTAGAAGAACAAGTAGATGCGATTCAACAAATGGAAAATCCACACCGCTGTTGGAATTGTGATAGTTATGGACATTTTTGGGAGGATTGTTTGGCCGAACGCACTATTTTTTGTTATGGGTGCGGTGCCAAAAACACCTACAAGCCACAGTGTCAAAAATGTATAAATCGTAAGGCAAAAAACTTAAATTTTCAGCCTCACATGAGGGAACCAACTTAAATGTTAAAAATTCCCCGGATTTTACCAAAATACCTGATGTATCAAATACCCCTGATTTAACCCCAAATTATAATTATGACCAAGCTGAGAGTTGTGGTAAATTTACCATTTTGAAACGAGACACACCTTTACATGCATTTGCGGAAAATTCAGAGAAATTATTATTGCCTAAATACCCGTACCATAAACGTTGGGAAAACTACATTGCTAAACGAAACGAAATTTTTAATAATGTTGATATTTGCCAAATGGATTACAAAAATACACCTAAACGGTCTACGCAAAGATTAAGAACATTTTATAAAAATCGCAAATTGTGCAATAAGTTGCTTGTATCTGCAATAGCTTCAAATCCAAAAGATAGTCGGTATTATGCAAAAGTGTCTTTCCTTGATTTTGATGAATTCGGTTTGTTAGACACAGGTGCCAGCATAAGCTGTATTGGGTCTGATCTTGCTACTGTTAATTTTCACAACTATCCACAATTTTCAAGTTGTAAATCTACAGTTAAAACTGCGGACGGTGCGTTACAAAAAGTTACTGGTTGGCTCTCAGTGGACTTAAAGTTCAAAAACAAAGTGTTTCCTATTAACCTGTTTGTTATTCCGTCAATTTCGCAGCGTCTTATCTTGGGTATAGATTTCTGGAAGAAGTTTGATTTACTACCATCGGTGGTGGAATCAGTAGATTTAATTGATAAATCAATATTTAGTTTTTGTCCGTCGGTTTTATGTGAAAAGTCCAATTTTCCGTCTGAAAAAATTGAAATGTCTGAGTCTGAAAATACAGATGAATATTATGTGCTAAGTTTGACCCAAAAACAGCAACTTGACGCTGTCATTGCACTTTTTCCCAGTTTTGCGCGCCAAGGGCTAGGCAGAACACCTCTAATATTGCATTCAATTGATGTTGGTGATGCAAAACCGATCAAGCAAAGATTCTACCCCGTTTCACCTGCGGTAGAAAAACTTATGTTTGCCGAAGTAGACCGTATGCTTGCCTTGGGGGTTATTGAAAGATCTAGTTCGCCCTGGAGCTCTCCAATGAGACTCGTTTTAAAACCGAACAAAGCTCGCCTATGTCTAGATGCACGTAAAATCAATATGGTTACAAAAAAGGATGCCTATCCATTGCCATCGATTGAGGGTATCTTCGCTCGCCTGCCTAAGGCTAATATAATTACTAAATTAGATCTTAAAGACGCTTACTGGCAAATAGGATTGTCTGAGGATGCAAAACCCATTACAGCGTTCACGGTTCCAGGAAGGCCACTGTACCAATTTACAGTAATGCCTTTCGGACTGTGCAATGCCCCTCAAACAATGTGTCGGTTGATGGACGACCTTATTCCACCAGATTTAAAAACATCAGTCTTTGGATACTTAGACGACTTAGTTATTGTGTCAGAAAGTTTTGAACGGCACCTAGCCATCTTAGTAAGAATCGCCGAACAATTTCGTACAGCAAACCTTACGTTGAACATAGGCAAAAGCAAATTTTGCGTAACTCGGGTGAAATACTTGGGTTATGTGATAGGCGATGGCGGCATTACCACAGTTCCGAGAAAGTAAGCGCCATAAGGAATTGGCCAACTCCAAGAAACCTTAAACAAGTTCGAGGGTTCTTAGGCCTAGCCGGTTGGTATAGACGTTTCATTGAAAACTTTTCCAGCATTGTGTTTCCAATCAGTGAAACTCTATCAACCAAAAAGAAATTTGTTTGGACGAATGAGGCTGAAATTGCTTTCAATAAAATTAAAGATTTATTGACCTCGGCACCTATTCTAAGCAACCCAAATTTTGAAAAGAAGTTTTATTTGCAATGTGATGCAAGTGATTACGGCATTGGTGCTGTCCTCGTACAGCTTGACGAGCAGGAAACTGAATTCCGCCCAAAGGAACTACAGTGTAACAGAGCGTGAGTGTTTAGCGGCGATTGAGGCAATTCAAAGGTTTCGATGTTACTTAGAGCTCCAAGAATTTGAGATCATCACAGATCACTCTAGCCTCTTGTGGCTTATGCGGCAGCAAAATTTAAGTGGACGACTTGCACGCTGGGCTCTTAAATTACAAGCCTACAAATTCACCATCAGTCACCGTAAGGGCAAGGAACACATCGTCCCAGATGCCCTATCGCGAATTCCATCCGCTGAGATAAGTGCTGTAGAAACTATAGAACCAGAAATTGATTTAAATTCAACCTGTTTTGAAGACGAAGATTATACTAGTTTAAAGGCAAAAATTACTGAAAACCAGCACAAGTTTCCCGACATAAAAGTTGTCGATCGCTATGTGTACATTCGTACACAGCACTATGATGGCACTGAAAGCAATGAAACAAATGCGTGGAAACTTTGGGTTCCCTCTGGTCTTAGAACCTCCCTTATATCACGTTTTCATGACTCGGTAACTTTTTCTCATAGTGGAATGTACAAGACGGTAGAGCTACTGAAGAGAACATTTTTTTGGCCTGGAATGATCAGTGATATAAGAAAATATATTAGAAACTGCGAAACTTGTAAATGTACTAAAGCGCCTAATTTTGTCCTTAAGCCTGAAATGGGAAAACAGGTAATTACAATTCGCCCTTTTCAGAGGTTATACATAGATTTACTTGGTCCATACCCTCGCAGCAAAGCAGGAAATATAGGTATACTTATAGTCTTAGACCACCTCACAAAGTACCATTGGTTACAACCGCTAAAAAAATTTAATTCTCATTTAATTAAAGATTTTTTAGAAAAACAGATTTTCCATTCCTACGGGGTGCCCGAGTATATCGTAAGCGATAACGGGTCACAGTTCAAATCGAACGAGTTAAATGCATTTTTTACGTCTTTAAGTATTAAACATATTTACACTGCTGTTTACTCGCCTCAGTCGAACGCTTCAGAGCGCGTTAATCGCACACTGATTGCGGCTATTCGGTCCTATTTGAAACACGACCACACAAAATGGGATGAACATCTGAGTAGCATCAGCTGTGCTCTGAGAAACACGCATCATCAATCAATAAACACTTCCCCATATCATGCTGTTTACGGATTGGATATGATAACCCACGGCTCAATGTACCCTTTGCTCAAAAATCTGAAACTTCTCGAGGAACCTAATATTAATTTGTCTAGGGACGATTCTCTACAAATGATAAGGCAAGATCTACAAAAACACCTAAAAGACGCATATCAAAAGAACCAAAAAACTTATAATTTACGAACAAGATGTCAAACCTTCAGTATAGGGCAAGAGGTTCTACGACGAAATTTTGTTCAGAGTAATCTGGAAAAACGATTCAGTGCCAAGCTGGCCCCACTTTTCGTAAAAGCTAGAGTCAAGGAGAAACTCGGTAACCATTACTATATGCTGGTAGATTTACAAAACAGGCCTATAGGCACATACCATGCAAAAGACCTTCGTACATAGCTTTAATCATTCGTGTTCAACCTAACATTGCTACTCATAGAGTCAATGTTATGTAGTTTTGTGGTGAACGATCTCAACAATCTATCTTATTATTTTTCATAAATTTTTTTTTATATAATAAAATTTTAAATCTAATAGACTAGGGAGAATAACTTTGATATTTATTTTTATTTTCTATTGTCAAATTTCATAAGTTAATACCAATAACAGCAAAATACAAAACATTTTACAAACAAAGTGTTGCAGAATGTTTGGTATTAACATTTGTGTTTATAATTATTTTCTTTGTATACATTACTACGTATGTGTATAAACATTAAGCTGTAACTTCTTTAAAATGCCCCTAAACAAATGTTGATAAACGATCAGATGTCCATATACACCAGGAAAATAAGGGAGACTGTGGTTTGTTTATGTTCGAACAAATTTTTGTCCCAAGATTTTAAATCTTATGATATATTATTCGGTGGTACACAAAGTTGATTCGTTTCGTATGAGAACCTTTTAAGTTATACCCTCAGATACAACGCTTCGACATTTCTTCGTATTCGGGTTTTATAAGTTGAAAACGTGTCCATTACGTCCTTTTTTAATTGAATTGTGTTGGAGATCAGACGGATTTCTTCTAGAACCTAATCGAAAAAAACATTGATCATCATTAGAAAAACTGAAAAATCTAAGTTTTAAAATATCGCTTTAATACTACCTGAAAGCGATTACATCACAATTCTTTTGGACTATTCCCACAAAAATTTATTGTTACACTTTTCGGGCGTTTGTTTTTACGTATAGGTGGTTCCCAGTAACCCACAAAAAATAAACGTGCCAAACTAGTGGGTACACCACTAAAACTAAAATCTTCAGGGTCGATGCTTAAGCATCTCCCAAAACTTGGATCACAACTTTTGTCACACGAAATCGAACTATTGGTAAGTGGTACCTTTTAAAGAACGTGCTTCTGTTTTTTTAAGTCAAAGTTTTCTTTAATAGATTGTGGCAGCTTCTTTTTGGGTAGAACATATGTTTCCTTAATTTCTTTATTCTAAACTTGGATTTAGAGTAACAAACAGATATAAAAACTGCTAAAAATTGTACAAAGAAACTTAACTTAACCTACCAATTGGTAGGGGGTACACGATCAACATAATAATAGCGGCCGCAATATTGAAACATCAGCATTCGAATATCGCTTGGCCTAAGTAGCCAACATACTGTTGTTCTTGGAGAACCCGTACCTAGGCATTAAGCTAATAGAATTCAAAATCACCTGCCTCTAAAATACCCCGAACAATATACCATAATTATCCTGGACAATACACCTGGTGAAAAAAAAAAATAACGTAGAGCTCTGCAAAATTTAGGCTAAGCCTAAAAATCTTAGGGAATAAGTAATATATTACTGATTATCTGCAAGAAATAACACCATTATTTAAAACAGCAACAATAACTAAATCAGCACCAGTGATCGACGAGGCCTCATCTTTCATCTTAAGGTGGTGAGTAAAACTATATATTTCTTTTTTTTAAGTCATTAATGTTTTCTTGCATATAAACTTTGATTACAACTAACAAAACCACACAAGAAGAACAAGCAGAATAACCCATTCATAACTTCCACAAAAATTATCAATGAATGAGTCTTACTTTTTTGTTTTTTAATAATGTGAATTCCATCGCTCGTTCGTTTATATTTTAATACTTTAAGTAACTGCATTCATTCATTAATGATTTTTGTTGGTGTTTAGGTTTTTTTGCCAAAACACATTTTTATTTAATTCATATAAAGAATCACAAGAACAAATTTAACCAAAGCAATGTAATATTTAGTAGTGATAGGTACTTAAAAAAAAAAAAAAAAACAAAAAAAAAAAAAACAAAGACAACAACAATTTGGTGAATTTGTTCCCATAAAGTGATAATGAATTGATCGATTTATAGCCTCTTTTATATTAAATTTAGTTAGTTTATATATTATATTATTGTTTTTTTTTTTTTTTTGAAGAATGTTATTTCTGTAGTAATGCTTTGTTTTCGCGTTTTTTTATTTATAAAGGCACAGCGGAATTATGAAAAGAATTATGCAAAAAATTAAAAAAACAAGACAAAAGTAAATGATAAAATAATCTTGTTCTTCTTCTAAATTTATATTTTGCGTAGATTTTCTACTTCTTGTTATTCTCTGTCTTTTTTTTCATATTCCTTTTTATATTTTTTCTGGTTTGATAAAACCATGTAAAGAAGCAACGTAAATGTTAAAGTTACCCAATCGAGAGATTTGATAAGTAATATATTTTTAAATTTTTTCTATATAAATAAGAACCCTTAAGGTATACCCCGAATTAATGAATTTACTTACTTTTTTATAATTATGTTCTTTGAATAAAAAAACCTTGAAAATCGTGAGGATGAATCTGTAAATTTAGTAATTTTTTTTCGTCATGGGTTAATTTGTTAGGGGAAATGTAGTTTTTTTTGTGGGATCTTAGACCAAATAATATTCACTACTAAGATCATGGTGGGGCGGGTTATGAAGTGTATTCCCAGAAACACCAGGGAATAGCTTAAGACACTGTAATCAATACCACTTTTTTGTATGCTCAAACTAATAGCATTGCAGGGGCATTTAGTTTTTTTTATACAATGCTATTACGGCCCAGTTAGTTATTTTTTTTTAAAGTAGAAAATAAAAAGGGAGTCTATATAAATTAATTTGTAGTAAAAGAGAGTTAAGAGAGAGAGGGTCACGAACCCCCCTCCGACTGATCGCTAGCGATGTAAGGCTCCCACAGACCTCTTTCTTTCTTTTCCGACCTTGCTCCTGTAATTTCGAGTTCAGTTGAGCATGATAACTTTGATATTTTACAATATCAGTAAAAGTATACTCGTACTTGTACATTACAAGCCGTGTCACAAAACAGCTGACTTCAGTAAAAAAAACTTAAAAACGTTGGTGCACGTACGTTTATACATACGATAAACATACCTTTTATTTTCGTTATCCATATTATATAAAACAATTTTCAATCAATTTTTTTAAACTTTTTCTTGATGTGTTCCTTTTTTTAACGCAAACTTTTTTAACTTAATTTTTTTTTTATGAAATGTCAAATATCACTAGCGTTGCCAGAGCAAAATTTGAAAAGAACAGAGTTGCATTAACAAAAACTGGTTGTTTGCAACTAGTTTATCTCAAAAGCTAGTTACAAACGTGTTTATAATTTGTATGGATAAACAAGTTTCTTAAACTAGTTTAGCATCATAAACAACTTATAACCTGTTTATGGTGTAGGTGTAAATGCACTATTAAGAAGAAAATAGTTTATTGAATAACATACATATCTACATATTTTGATATTTTCATAGATTCTTAGTAAAATTAGGTCAATATGACCCACAAGTATCATAGATGGGGAAGGAAAGCAGGGATGCAGAAGGGTAAAGCAGTTCGGGATGGAAATCGAACACAACCGGCTCAGAAGGAAAGAGTTATCCTGCGGGAAATTTGTGTCAATAGTTCTAAAAGCACTTATCCCATAATCAGTGCACACAATATTAAGATAAAAAGGAACGAATTGTGATAGGTGAAACCAAGACTTCACTGGTGATAAAACTAGTTATGTGAATAGACTTAGTGCGGGAGGATATTATCTAGTTATATTACTTTATATGACAAATATTTATTATATCAAATGGTTCACTCGGGACAATATCTGCAACAGGCATTATTTTAACCGAAAATGAATGTGTACGTTTAGGTTAATTCAGTGACCTGTTAAAAAGTTTCAAAAACTATGTCAAAAAGTGATGATTAGGGAGATCGAACGGATATTATTCGACCGGTTTTAACCGGTTAGTTTCAGTTTGCCCAAGTCGGTTATTTTAAAATGTCCATTTTTCGAATATCGAATAAAGCGGTTATTTTGGTATAATTAACCGGTTATTTTAGTAATGTGTAATTTATATCCTTCCTTACTCTTGTTGTAGATGTACCCGTAATTTAAATATTTTCTAATTGAATATTGGCTAAACTTAAACTTTTTATGAAGAATGTCAAAACAAAATGTAACAAAGGTCAAAAAATATTACGAACACTGTAAATACAAATCGCTTATAAAAGCGTGTGTTTTTATAGAAAAAAAACCAAAAACTATTCAAAATACTACAAAAACGTGTTCAGTTAAAAAGTAAATAGTAATTTGTGCAAGAGTATTCTAAATATTAAATATATTTTTATATAAATGATATCTCTAGATATTTTTCGAATTCGATTAAAAAGACAAAGTTAAGTGCTTGAAGTGCCCTAAAATGATTAGTTACAAAGGTTCTTCCATGTCACGACTTATTAATCTCCTTTCATTAGTGTACATGCTTGACATTCAATGTGATCCAAATGAAACTTAACTCCGTTCGAAGAAGTTCTAAAAAATCGACAAATAATACTTTACCTAAATACGCTGCAAAAAATGAACTATTGGGTGAAATATAAACCAGTTGTTTTGCCGAGGACGAAATGCCCGATAATGCACTTAAAACTCTTAAGTAGTTCTAGCATCTCTTCATGGTGAAAACTACAACATTACGGCGGAATCAACGATATGGGAAAAAATTCTACCAGTTTTATTTATTAAAACACCAAGAACTAAAAAACAAAATTGAAGAAATCAAATAATGTCATGGATTGTTTTAAATTGTAGTCGACGAGTTGACCAATATTTTACACAAAAAAATGTTCAGTTCACTATTCGTTTCTATAATGCTGAAACAAAATAATTTGAAATAGATAATAGATCCTGGCTAAGAGGCTTTGTTTGCAATTTTTAAAAAATTTGGTTGATTAATATAGATAGCTTAACCACCAACAAATTAAAATTCATTTAAAATAAATTTGAGAGAATGTTTCAAAAAATAACTTTATAAAATTCCTATAATTTATTTATATTAGTTCCTTTAAACTCCTACAAGGAGCATAGGGCCAAAACAAGTTGCTTCCAATATTCTCGATCCGATGCTTGATGTTTAAGTTCATTCCAATTTAGATTTAGTTTGGACATCTCAATTGTTATCTGGCGTTTCCAGGTATGCAATGGACGTCCTGAACGACGACTGCCTTGTGGGTTCCACTCTAAAGCTTGTTTTGCTATATCTTCTGGTGGTTTTCGCAAAGTGTGACCTATCCAGCACCATTTTCGCTTGCGGATTTCATTTTGAATCGGTTGTTGGTTGGTTTCTGACCACAGTCGAGTGTTGGAAATTGTTGAGGGCCAGTATACCCGCAGAATCTTGCGTAGACATTTATTTATGAAAACTTGTATGGCTTGTATGTCTCGAGTTGCTGCATTCCACGTCTCGCATCCATATAACAAGGTGGATTTTACATTTGAATTAAACAGACTTAGCTTTGTACGACGTGACATGTATGACGAGTTCCACACAGGATTTAGTTGCCCAAATGATTGACGAGCTTTATTTATTCGGCTGGAGATATCTGCGCTAGAGCCACCACTCCTGTCGAATATGCTACTTAGGTAGCAGAAAGATTCCACATCATCAAGTTGATGGGATTGTAAAGTAAACCTTTGCTCGTTGTTAACATTCATGCGCATTGTTTTTGTTTTGCCCATGTTTATCTTTAGGCCTACGGATAGTGCGGTTTCATAGATAGTTGTTAACTTTGACTGCATATCAGAAAATGAATGTGTAAGCAAACAGATGTCATCTGCGTAATCCAGATCCTCTAAGCGACCTTGCAGACCCCACGTTATGCCTCGTCTATGACTTGTGACCTTTTTCATTACTACATCGAGGACACAATTAAAAAGCAGTGGTGATAAAACGCAGCCTTGGCGAACTCCATTTTCTACAGAAATTTTTTTACTTAGTTGGCTCTCATGTAGTATGCCACAGGTGGCATTGGCGTATAGGCCCTTGATGAGATCTATTAGTTTATTGCTATATTTGCTTTTGCAAAACGTTTGTCTAGATCAAATATCATTCAACCGTTTCTTAATTACATAATAAAAATATCTTCTTACAAATTAAGTTTAGTAAATCTATAACAAATATCGTAAAATATTTGTTAGGTCTGATCTAAGTCATATTTATGTATTTTGTGGCACCTTACCTTTGCAAACTGTTTTATTTTAATTCAAATTAACGTTTTATTTTAAAAACTTATTTGATTTTTGAGTTTTTAAGTATTCGAATTAAAACCGGTTAACCGGATATTTAAAAATTGCTTAACCGAAAACCGGGTTTTTTAAAATAGCAACTATTCGTAATATTCGAAACCCGGTTATTGAAAAAAGTCGAATAATCGATCTCCCTAGTGATGATTCTCCTTTATTTTCAGTCTTAAGACTAGAATTAGTCAATACCACTTTAGAACTGTCACGTGACAAGTTTGGTGTTGGTTTCCTTTCCCCTACACCGCGAGAAAAAATACGTTTAAATATGGTCACCTCTAACAAAACTATTAAACCATATTGTTATCATCGACAACCATATTATGGTTAAATTAGTCCTCCATCAAGAAGGCACACCCAAATTATAGTTGTCTCCGAACATGTTTTGTTTAATAATAACTAAAATATGTTTAACATTTATAATACCTTGGTTGATTTTCAACCATAGAATGTTGCTCTTGGAAAAGAGGAAAATACTATTGCTAATTTAAAAACAAATTATTGTCAAATTTAACCATAACATGTTTAGAGGCAATCATAATACGGTTGTGGCTTCTTGATGGAGGATTAATTTTACAATAATATTGTTGTAGGTGACAATAATATGGTGAAATTAAACATAATATGTATGTGTAAAATTTTCTTTAAAAATAGTTTTGTTGGAGGTTTTTTTTTTTTTTTTTTTTTCTCAGTATTTATTTATTGAATCTTCATATACTAAATATGAACTAACAATAATTAATCAAATCTTAACCTAATATTTGATTTATGTCCTGCCAGTGCCGGACAAAAAAGATTTCGTCATCACGGTTTCTGTTCACATATGTAGGTGTTTACCGCTCATCTGATTGGGTGAGTGCTGCAGTGTCTCTTCTTCTTAATCGAGTGTGGCCGCCATAATTTAAAATATTTCGTGCTAATGGGTTTGGGTGCAGTTCCAGCCTTTTTAAATATTTTACTGCATATTTCGTTATCATAGTTTTTACTAATGGCACATTGAGATCCTTGTGGATATTTGAGTTTTTGACGTACCAGGGGGCGGCCGTGATTATTCGAAGAAGTTTATTTTGGCGCCTTTGAATCTTTTCGATGTTAGAAGCCGAGGCAGTGCCCCATAACTGAATACCGTAGCACCAAATTGGCTTTAAGATAGAGTTGTAAAGTAGAAGTTTGCAATCGAGGCTGAGAACAGAATTTCTTCCAATAAGCCAATTTATTTGAATTGCTTTTAGTTTCATTTGAGTTAATTTAGCTTCTATATGCCATTTCCACGTTAAACGCCGATCTAGATGTATACCGAGGTATTTTACATGCGAGTGTTGGGGTATTATTTGATTATTGATTTTAATAGGGGGGCATGTTTCCCGACGCAATGTGAATGTTATATGTGCGCATTTTTGCTCATTGATCTTTATCCTCCATTGTTTTAACCACCTTTCCAGTTCAAATATGTGATCCTGTAAGTAACGAGATGCTTCTTGACAATTTGCGTGTACGCTTAGAAAAGCTGTATCGTCCGCAAATGTTGAGGTATGGGTGTAGCTGTTTGTTGGCAAGTCCGATGTATAAATTAAGTATAATAGAGGGCCCAGGATGCTGCCTTGTGGGACTCCGGCGTTAATTGGCTGAGGAGAACTTAAAAAATCGCCTTCTTTAATAATAAAATGACGCCCGACTAAGTAGCTTTCTAACAGCTTGTGTATGTTTGCTGGTAAGTTTTGCTGCAACTTCAGTAGTAACCCTTTATGCCAGACTTTATCAAAAGCTTGAGACACATCGATGAAGAGTGCAGAGCAATATTTTTTTTCTTCAAAGGCTTTTCTTATGACATTTACTATTCGATGAGTTTGTTCAATTGTGCTGTGTTTTCTTCTAAAACCGAATTGATGATTGGGAATACATCTGTTTTCATTTAAAATCGGCGTTAATTTTGACACTAGTAGTTTCTCAAATAGCTTTGATATATTAGACAATAGGCTTATAGGTCTATATGACTCAACTTTTGTGGGATCCTTTCCTGGTTTAGGTATCATGGTAACTAAAGATACTTTCCACTCTTGTGGGTAGTATTCAAGGCGTAAAATAGCATTAAAAATTAGTAGAATAATTTTCTTTGCTATGCGGGGTAGCTCCAAAAGCATTTTGTTACTGATGTTATCAAAACCAGGGGCTTTCTTGGGGTTTAAATCATGAATAGCCTTTTCGATTTCTCTTATCTCAAATCTTAGTGGAACAGCTGATCTAACAACAACAGGTGGTAACTCGACCGCAGTATCGAAAGATGTATGAGGGGTAAATACGGTTTTCAAATGATTAACAAAAATATTTCCTTTTTCTATATCATTTCGTGCCCAACTTCCATTTAAGTTTCTTAATGGCGGTTTAGTGATAACTGGTCTTTTTAGATTTCTAGCTGCACGCCATAATGAGTAGTCAGATTGAGGAGTTGCATCAAGTTCCTTAAGATATTTTTCCAGAGAAGCCGTTTTTTGAGACTGCAGTAAGATTCTTATCCTTTTTGTGCACTCTTTTAGTAAATTTTTAAGTTGAGGGGATCTGTGCAATTGCCACTCCCTTCGAGCTCTCCTTTTTTCAGTCAAGAGACGCTCGACATCTGTAGAATATATTTTACTATTTTTGATGTTTTTGCGGGCTATGCTAGAATGTTGAACAGCTAGTTTGAGATAATTGTCAAAATTTACAATAGAAAGATTCACATTCTCCGGTGTTCTAAGCGGAATATTTTCAGTGCAGTGGGTACTGAGATATTTTTTATATTTTAACCAATTTATTTGTGTTGCTGACGTCACTAAGTATCCACACGGAGATACAATTCTATTAGGGTTTGCTATAGTTAGAAGTGTAGGTGTGTGATCAGAAGATAATTCTAAAGAAGCTTCAACATGAATCGTTTCTGCGGGGATGTTTTTAACCACGCCAAAATCGATGACATCTGGAATTTTTTGCTGATCAGTAGGCCAATAAGTTGGTTGACCACTCGCGACCACATTTAAATCCATTTTAGACATTGTATTGTACAAAACACGACCCTTTGGTGTTATGAGCCGTGACCCCCAGAAGGTATGTTTAGCGTTGTAATCGCCAGCGGCTAGGAAACAGGGTCCTAATGATTTAAAATATTTATAATATTGGCTTTCTGATATTGAAAATCTAGGTGGAGAGTATAATGATGAAAGTACTAAGTTTCGATTTAGCTCTTCAACACAAATGTTCGTTGCCTGCAGATAATCTTCACGATAATCACACATTAAGTAGTGTTTGATTCGGGCTTTTATCAAAATAGCAGAGCCTCCACAAGCTCTATCTCGAGGGTCCTTGGTATCATATAATATATAACCATTAATTTTAAACGTATTTCTTGAGGTCAAATGAGTTTCAGAAACCATCATTACATCAATTTGTTTACTTTTAAGAAAGTATTCAAGTTCATTTTTATGTTGGCGAATGCCGTTTGCGTTCCAAAAACAAATTTTTAAACAATTCATGGCTTGTTTAGTACAGCCTGCAATAACATCGATTGCATTCTTAACATTTCCTGCATCATATTACCCATTGTGTTCGTAAAGTTAGTTACTGTTTGCACTAGTGTTTCCATGGTTTTTTATAGACGACTTAAATTAGAAACTGGAGTCTCATCATTATTTGGTAATTCACCTTGAATTGGAATATGGTTTGATTTTAGGACGTTTGCGTAGGATGTTCTGTTATTACTAGGCTGCGGCACTTGAATGTCATTAGTGTTAACTTGATGTGATACCTGCATTTTAGGGGGATTAGGTTTCGGTCCAACCGAGCGCTTGACTATAGAGTATACAGGGCATCCTCTATAGTTGGCAGTGTGATTACCACCACAGTTGCTGCATTTTTTTACATTGGGGTCGTTTTTAGACTTATCGCAGAGAGCTGTACCATGCAACTCTCCACATACAACGCAAACAGGGGTTAAATGGCAGTATGCCTTAGTGTGACCAAATTCTTGGCAGTTTAAACATTGCACGGGACCGTTCCTTTTGTGCGGCTCCTCTATCGTTATTTTCCTATACAGGATATATTTCAGACTGTAAATGGGATGCGTTTCGTTTTTTTAAGCTTAACGTCGCCGGGTTCTAACTCCACTCGAAATAGTGGCTGGGGATTTTTTTCTCTATTTTTAATATTTGTTGGAGGTGACCATATTTAAACATATTTTTTCTCTGCGTGTAGAGCTTGTCTTCATGTAGATTTCATTGTCATGAAATTCGCTTTATATGGGGAGAAACTAACTTTCATTATGATTATATTATTCATAAACTTTATGCGGATAGTTTTATAATAATTGAAAATATTTTGCCAAATTTTATGATGATTGAGGTCGCACCCAAATGAAGCCTTATCGCTACATACCGTGAATACGCCTCTAGCTGTAACGATTAATAATACCGTCATGACATTTGGACCACAATGTTTATATTACAAGAATTTGTGATGTCATTTTTAAGGCGATTTGCTTATAGTTTTTCACATATTCCATATAAAGTTAACTTTCGAAAAATTCGAAATCTTTGTGGAGATATATTTACTTGTTTTATATTCCGAAAGCTAAGCTGCCGAATGTTAGTTTTAAGGTGCTTAAACTTTAAGGAACCGACAAGATAGACTCGATACAATTCATCTAAAGGTGAAACAAATTTAAAAACGGTACTAAAAATCTTAAAATTTGCAATCTCAACATGGAAAATATAAATTGGGTTGTCCCTAAAAAAACCTTCTGATTCCACCAAATACAGAATATCATCGGAATACAATACATATTTGTCTTTGTGTTAATATTTGTATCACTATTAAATATTTACATATATACTGGAATTTATCATAAAAATATTTTTTATATTAAATTAAGCTTTCGACGCCTAAACGGTGTTTTAAAAAATACTAGCCGTGCCCATGGCGTTGCCCGCCCAGAGTTTATTTTTAACTAACTATAAAAGTAATATCCCCTAATGGTCCAAGGTTTGAAAAAAATATAAAGCCTATGTGTTTATTTTATAAAAATCGATCTACATATTGTCACTTAAAATGCCCTGGCTTCGCTGAGTTAAGAGGCTCTTCATAGGAGGCCTACGGTCGGGAGCAAGGTTTTTGTCCTATAGGATATAACAACCACCGGTTTCGCTAGCTAAAGCTTCTCTGCGTAGCCGGCCGTCGTACAGTGGAAAATTTTAGTCCTTATCGGATCAAAAATCTCTAACTTTTTTGTTCTTAGAGATAGAGTTCTGAAATTTTGCAAAATCTTAAATGTATTTGCTATTATTCTATAAAATATGAGCCAAATTAAACCAGAACTTATTTCACAATAAAGGTAAGAATTTTATTTTTTGTATATAGAGATGACTTGAATATGTATTTGGTACAAAATAGTAACTTTAACTTGAAATAAATTTTTTTATTATATTAACATTTGTAATGTTTTTAATTTATGTGATGTAACTTTAACCCACACCTAACTTAATTTAATTTTATTGATATGCAATTTTCCCATTTTTAACTGGGTTTTGATTTTATAAAATTAAATTTACATATTCTGTTAGGTATAGTGTAATTTTAAATATTTAAGTAATTCTTTAACCGTGATATTTTTCTGGTTACTTCATCAGTTTAAGCGTATCTTCATCCAAATCTTTTGCAAGTTTGGCGGATGGTTTTCTTATACTTGTTACATATGGATCTGAGGTGTAAGGAAGTCTGTTGAAAACATCTTCGTTAGTGGCTGATCGCGAACATTTTCGAGAGTGATGTAAACGATAATTTTTGTAGTCTTTATTGCGCGACTCTTGTGCGTCTTCGGACAGCTGACCAATAGGCAACACTGCAAAATGTTTTATAATGCTTTCCCCATGTATCAATATTTTGTGGACAGATGATGGTATATGATACCAGTTGTATTTTTTTATATACAATCTTGCTGTTTACATTGCATATTCGCCAAATTTTCCAGGATCTATTATTAAATCAGACGATAAAGCTTAAAGAATGATGTGAAACCTTTTTATTAATTCTTCGTCTACTCCAGTTATATCAGCAGATCGTGAAAAATTAAAAAAAAATCTTCTAGCGGTATTACCATCATTGCTGTTACCACTTCCTTGTCTTGGCTTAACAATAATTAATCCCAACTCTTCACGAAAACGTTTTGGTATATTAGCTTTTTTAAGCTTCTTTATTGCTTTATGATTTTCAGTTAAATTCACTATTATAACCAATGTACAGAATCATTTCCATACATCGATTAACCATACTTAAAAGCATTTTCATCTTCTGGTCTCGCAGCTACTCTCTCTAAGTTATTCATTTCAGTAGGTGTCGCTTTGCATATGGTACATGATGCACTTGATGAAGGATTTGTTAAAACTTGTTCTACTTTACCATCAATCATTGTAAGAAACAGTTTATGGTTTACGGCTACATTTTTGTTGTTCTTTGAAATAATAGTTGGTGACAATAACTTTATTTGAGTTTCAATATTATCTACCACTTCTCTAGTTTTTGCTGGTGTCTCTTTGCAAAGTTCTATTGAGATGGGGCGACAATATCGAACTGGATTTTCCCAAATAATATCACCTGTTTCTTCGCTTACAAGTTTAATTGGTACTAAGGATGTTATAAATAGATTTGTATCAGAAATTAGATAAGATTCATCTGGAAGCGCTTGTTTATATTCTGATTGACCTGACGAGCCCTAACAACCCCATTTACAGTAGAGAGTTAGGTTTATTAAGCTTTTATTATCCACAGCATCAATCATTAAAATCCTGGTTGAAGTGTGATCTAACAGACTTAAGACTTAACTCTAGCATAAGTATTTGTTACTTCTAGTAACGCTGGTGGAAGGCAGCAACTTTTTTTGCTTCCTGAATTTTATAGTATGGAGGAAGAACAGTATATTTTTTTCCATCATAAGATTTCTTAAGTATATGTATTGTGCTTTTGTCAGGTCAAGATCAATAAATACACTTAACACCTCTAATTCATCGAAAGATTCACCCTTTTCGGAATCTTCCAGGTTTTAAAGAATCTCCTTCTTTTCAAGCTTAGAAGAAGATCTTAGCAGTTCAATAATTTTTACCTCTTCTAATTCTCCCATCGATCGCAAGCCTTGGATATAAGCGCCATAAATATGTTGGAACCCATTATCTTTACATAGACAAGTATTTTTACGTTTCTTTGATGATTTTGATGACGTTTCATAAGAGTTACAGGGTCTTCCTCGATTCTCCGTACATATTGAAGGTTTCACTATTGCTGGCAAAGTTCTGCAAAAGTCTCAATTTAACCACTCAGCATTTTTTTTTTTTAAATATTTTTAAAGATCTGTTAGATTTCTTCCACCGATTATCAAAACTTGGTTTTTTTTTTATATTATTCACTATATATTTTATATTTTCTTCAGAAAGTTTATAATTTTTTTCAACAAAAAAGTTAATACTTTGTGTATTTCTCCCACTTTCAATATATGTATCAATTATTTGACGCACTGACCACTTAAAATTATTCAGTTTTAATTAATGTAATACTGATTTTTAATAATCTCTTCACAAAAAAAAAAAAAAACACAGTATAACCAAAAAACATATATTAATTGTGACAATTCTTAAACTTTCCATCAATAGCCTACAAGTCAACATTTTTATATAACGGAATTGTTATTTTTTGCTCAATTTTTAAATTTTTTTTTTTAATCTAGCAAAAAAAATGACATAACAATGCAAAGCTACTTTAACAAAAATCATTTGTTCAATTATCTAAATAACTGAGTTTTGTAACATTATTGAATGTAACTTCTGTTTAGGCAGAGCTTAGCAGAGCTCCTAATTAAAAGCCTTACCGAAGTTTTTACATGCAGCCAAAACAACATTACATCATTCAGAAGCTAAAATTTCAAACGTTTTCACTAAAACCTGATCCGCTATTTATAAAATCGGAATCTACATTAAATCACCTTTCCAATAAGGTTTATAACTTCTTAATTGTAATGTGTATTTCGGGGGGTTATTTCATAATGAACTAATTTCCTAATTTTTAGAACTTAGTTAATATTTGTTTTTTGGGCTTGGTTTATTAGGGTCTTAGTTTGAAGCGCCTGCTTTTACATGAATTTTATGGACTTTTACTGTATGTATGTAGTTTCTATTTTTGATCTCACAACTGCAATGAAATAAGTTTACGTTCAAAGTCATGTGTCGACATGTTTAGGTAAGTATTTATATTGGATTTAAGATTTTGCTTTCTATACTTATCTCATTACAATTACACATAAGTATTTTCTAATGAAAGCTACAACAATATTAACACTACTGATTGTGGTTAGAAGCGATAGCAGTGATGGCTGACTTCCGATTACACTGCTGCCATAAAACTTACACACACTCATACGGATACTTCTTGACTACTTGACCAATATTCTGTATATCAAACTTGTAAAGTTGTCTGTCTCAACACAAAACATCACGTACGCGCGTAAGCTTAAGCACTTGTGCTTCAAGTCAATATATGTTATATTGTGCATGTGATTGTTACCGAACTTATGTCTGTCTGCTTGCGAGTGAGTGACTGACTACCATTGATTTATTGAAGACAAACTTGATCCGTTGGTTATTTCGAAGTTAAATGTTGTTTATAGCAGGCGTATTTACTGTTAAAGTTCTAAAAGTAATTACAAATGTGCTTTTGCTAGTTCTTAAAAATACACTCAGGAAAATAATTAAGGGTATGAGGTTTATTTGTAGTTAGTTAGCATTAAAAACATTTTGTTATTACACTTGTAGACACATTCTTCCAACCCAACTATGAATAACAGTTCTTACGGAATTTTTCCCTTATGCTTTTCTGATTTACATATTTCTATATTCTTCAACACAAGTAAAAGGATAAACAAAAGTTTTTCATTCCGTTTATTATTTTAATAATAATGATCTTAGACCCCATAGAGGGAGTGGTTACAAACTAGCTTACATTTAGCGATATTCCCCAGTTCGTGTGGTTGGCATGATATTTTCGAGCACCTCAAATAAGGTAGACACTATCGTGGATAATATATAAATTTTTTTTAAATTCAACAATATCGGTTCGTTAATGGCTGTGATATCAGCAAAATAAAAATACGATTGCCTCAAGCCTTTACAAACAAGACAAGAAACCTTCTTTTCCTTTTAAAATAAAAGATTTGGCGCAGAGGCGCTACATAATGTAAGGTAGGAGCCCAGGTAGGCTAGTTGGTAGTGTGCTAGTCTATTAATTCGGGGGTTGCGTGGTCGATTCCCGCCAGAGACTCTGGTCGGTTTTACTTCAATGGGCTTAGGGTCTAAGTTACAATTGCCTGGTTAATTAAGCTAGAATATTTTTTTTTTTGTAGCTCTTAGTTAATAAATGAATAAAAATTAATGGGAAATATAATTTCATTATCATTTGTTACCGTTTTTAAATTTCATGTAGTGTATGATTGCTATTTTCATTGTTATTATTGTTAACTTTTAACGAAATAATGAAACAAGTAACGAACAAAATCAATTTTATCAAAAAGTTTATTGCAGCCTTATTGATTACATTAATCTCTTTGCACACACAAGTAACTACATACTTACAAACAATCGCTTATTTATTTACACACAAACATACCAAATAATTTAATTTAATTATAAGACTTTTTTGTTTTTCTTGCGTTTGTGTGTGTGTGTGTCATTTTTATAAAGTTTTTATAAGTTGGAAAGTTTTATCATGTTCACACTACTGTACACATCCCACCTTGCATTCGGAAGCAATCGTTTTGCTGTTTAATTTCTGATCTAAGTCTTCTTCAAGTACTTATGATGACTAAGAACTAATTAATAAAACAAAAAAATCATTTGCGCTTACGCATAAAAATTTAATAATTTTAAATACAAAAAAATATGCGGCTGTACAGAATCTATAATATCCTTTACCGACAGTTCGATAACACTGTGGAACAAATTCAGGTTAGCAAAAGTTAGGTCGATTCTGAGAGTGAGGGGTGAAAATAGAGGCTAAATTAGAAGACCCGTATCGCGGCGTTTGTTTATGTTAGTTCCAATTTTTTTTTAATCGACCTTCAATCTTTGCAGTCAAATGCCGATTTTCAGCATATTGTTTATATGGTTTTTTGTGCCTATAACTCGTCGACTAATTGATATTTTTTAAATCTGTAAAGGCAAAATTATTGCTAGAGACCAGTGCAACAATTAAAATTTTTAAAAAAATTGACTTATAAAATTTTTGTGGCCCTTATGAAGCAAAATGTTGGAAAAATTATTTGTTTTTCATGCTTTTTGAAAATATTTGCCACAAAACTAAGTCTTTTTTGCTTTCTGTTTAATCTATAATATGCTTCTCAGTCTCTTCAATAAATTTCATTTGAAAAGAAAACAATTATAATACAAATCATGCGTTTTCCAGCTTAATATTAATTTACTTCTCATTTTTTATGTACCAATTTCAGTTTTAGTTTTGAAGAAACATTGAAAAAGAAATTATAAAAATATGGAAAAATATAATATTGATAAAAACACGAAATTTATTGTTGAGGGGAAAGCTAGTTTCTATGCGCATTCCTAAGCAACCAGCGAAATTTCACTTTTTTTTTAAAAAAATTAAGTTTTTTGTCAAAAAAGACACTTTTGGTGAACAAAATGTGACTTATTGTGAAAAAAGTCACGCCTCAAAGAGTTTACTATTTACTAAGAGTTGACTTTTTCCCACAAAAAAGTAACTCTTTTCAAAAGTCCGTAATCTTTTACCACTTTTTTTCAAGAAAGTTATAGTAATTATAAAAATCAATTTTTTTTTAGAAAAACTCACTCTATTCTACTACAAACCAAGAATTTTAGAAAAAAGCCTTATTTTACATGACTTTCTTCAGAAAAAGCCCTACTTTTGCAAAAAGTTTTATTTTTTCGCTTATTAAATTTTTAAAAGTTTGATTTATTAGTTGTACCACATGGCGTATGCATGTTAATAAATTGGAATCAAATAATACTCATACGTAACCAAGTAACTTAACAGATGTTTTCCTTGCAAATTTTGCTTTAAAAAAAATAGATAGCAAATATGTACACTATGGCGGGTCGATTTAAAAATCGCCCAACTGACAATGGTGGGTCGGCCATCCAAAGTAAGTGGGGGTCGGTCATACATTTAGACTCGATTGGGGCATTTTAGATGGGTCAAAGTGGGATTTTTAAAAATTAGACCTTTGGGTCAAAATAAGGAACATCAGAATTCGTTTTAGAGGTATGGTTCCATGGGGAAAGCTTCTTATTTTGATCCCAAGAATACGATTTACCTTGTCACTTGGGCGATTTTTTAATTTTCCTGCCCTAAATTACATGGTGTTATGTTTGGACACATAAAGCTAAACTGGATCACCTTACGCCACAATATCTATATTTGTTATGATTTTAGTCGTATTTAAATGATTGCATAGCCCTTTATAAAGGACATATGGTAAATTATGGAGTGATCTTTACGAAATTTGGCAGGGTGATTTATTACATTTTGAAATTATGACAGACTTAATTTTACTAAAATAAGCTTTATTATTTTTTTAAATGGGTACAAAGTAAAGAGACTGGGCTTTATAAGGGGCCCATGGTAATTTATGGACCGATCTTTACAACATTTTTAAGTATGGTTTCTACACATATAAAATAAATTTGAGCACTATCTAATGAGAATCGGAACATTATATTACCGATTTTTGTTAGATTTTGGAACAAATTTTGTGTTATAACTCCTTTCCTACTAAACCGACTGTACTGGACTTGAATTTCAGGAGAACAAGAAATAATTTGGCACCCATATTGTCGGGCATGGCTTAATCGACTTAGACTTTTTAAGGACCTAGAACATATGTACTTTATGGGATCTGAGATGAACATTAAAAATGTTTCACATGGAGGAAAACACTTATTACACAGTAGCACATTTTTCAACTTCAAAATCTTGAACCAATTGAGACCCCCAAAATCTGAAAGCTTATGATGGTAGAAGAAAACCCCTAGCTGAGTTTTGAATTATTAGCTAGGGTTTTTTTTTAATTAATTATTTAAGTTTTCTACTGAGTGGTGGATTTAAGTGATTCTTAAGTCTATATCTCGTGAAATATTCGAAATATGGCTTGTCTCTCTTCGGCAAATTTTTAGCTCTTAATCAGATCTCAAAATTTTTTGAAGTGTCCTTATATTTTCCATCATCAGCAATAAAAATCTATGACGAAATTTTAAGTTTTTTGAGAGTTTTGCTGTTTTGAGGAAAATGTTGTTGGTTTTTGGATTTTATCTCAAGGTATCTGATTAAGAGCTAAAAATTTGCCGAAGAGAGACAAGCAATATTTCGAATATTTCACGAGATATAGACTTAAGAATCAGTACATGTTTTTTGAAAATTGCACTTAAATTGACCCCCTAGTCGAAAACTTCAAAAATGAATTAAAAAAAACCTAAGCTAATAATTCAAAACCCAGCCAGGGTTTTTCTTCTACCATCATAAGCTTTCAGATTTTGGAGGTCTCAAATGATTCAAGATTTTAGTGCTGCACTGTGCTATACGCTAATTCACTACTAGTGGTGGACCTATACAAAATATACAAAAGTCACATGAAAGTAACACAGGTATTCAAAATGTAACTGTTTGTTAAATTTTTTATGCACTTCACCACAGGAATTTATAAGTTTGTAATATCTACAATATTGATCTTAGATGCTATACCCAGAAAAAATTAAAAATTGTCTCTAATCACCAAATTCATTCAATATTCAAAGAATCAAGGAAACAATTTGTTGATTTTGCACCTACTACTAAAATGATTATATTAATTACTAAAAATTTTAAAAATTTTAAATATTGAATTTTTTTCTGCAATAAATGATATTTTTAATTTTAATTAAAAAAAATAAGCAAAAAACGTTGCCGGTTCAATCAATGTGTTAATTGATTTCATTAAATATAGCTCAGGTTTTGACAATTCCCAATAACAAGTCTACAAGTTTAAATTATTTTATTTTAAACGAAAAAAGTCAATTAAGTTTTTTTGTTATTTAGGTTTAATCAAAAATTTATTTCAAAACAGCTAAAATGTTAATTAAATTAAAATTAAATTTTTGATTTCCTTTCAACTAAAAAAAAAAATAATTGATTGAAATATCACATTAATTAAATTTAAATACTTTTTAAACAAATTTTTTAATTGATAAAAAAATCTACTGATAATTTTTTTCTGTGCAAAGAACATATATTTTTGGTCCTTATGAATAGGGAAGTAAATATAACTTCTCTTTTGAAATGCGGTTTTTGAAGACGAATAGTCTTTAATAGGATGATACTGAAATTCAGCCAGATCGGTCCCACAAATTTTAAGGAGGTTAATGATCTGAAAAAAATTATTAAGAGTGTTTTGTTTTCTACAAAGAAAGGTGGCATTTTATTAAAAAATGCAATTTGATGTTTGTTTCTTAAAAATGTTTTGCCCTCTTAAAGGGTGGCATGTTTTATTCTTCAAAAATCACCCTTAATAATGGCATAAGGCATTGCACTTTACGCCCCGTATAAATCGACAGTATTGATAATGCCCTGTAAACAGGTCACTTCTGTTTACATATAGGGCTACCCCACGCAGTTAGGAAAAAATCGCTTCAAATCAGGGCAGTAAAAAAGTTAAGCTTTTAGAGTTATTTTTTCTATTATTTTATAGAACAAAATAAGAAAGCTTTACATTGATAATGGTAGGTTACCAGTTCTAAGTGGATTTGGTGTTACAAGATTGTTCTCGTAAAGTATCCAATTCAAAAAATCTTTAAAACTTGCTGTCGATAGATCGGCAATCTGGCAACGGTATTTCCATGTTTACATATTTTATGAAAAAAAACTAAGCCCCTAATCACGTAAAATGCAACGCAACGCCAAATAATTACATTGAAAGCACAACCAAAGTCATAAATGTTTTGTTATTTTGTTGTTGCCTTCTACAGAAATTCACATTGCGTTATAAAATTTCAAACGCTGCATAGCTCGTGGTGTTGAAAATTTTAAAACGGTGCATGAACTTCTGTAGAAAGCAACAACAAAATTACAAAATATTTGTGACTTTGTTTGTGCTTTCAATGTAATTCTTTGGCGTTGCGTTAAGTTTTACATGATTAGGGCCTAAATAAAATTTTTGAGTATTTTTGAAATATTTTTAAAGGAAATAGTTAAAATATGGATATTAACGCTTCCATTATATGTACAGAAATTACAATAAATCAATTTTTGGGTTCATCCTCATCAGATGACGAAATGAAATGTTAATTATATTTAAATGTTCACCTAAGCGTCCACCAGTTTGCCAGCGTTATCTTTAATCTCATTTTTACTTACATTGAACTGTTTTCGAGCAAACTGGAATTTCGTCATTAATTTTGTTGTAGATGCAATAAACAAATTATAAATTATTTTTTTTAAATTGCGAAGAACAAAGTTTTTGTCAGGTGTTAAAAGCAGGGCATTCCACGTTTTGATAACTTGTGTTTAGTTCTAGTCAAATAACAAATTTAATTTTTATAGGGTTGGCAAGATATTTTAGATATGCACATTTGGACAAGGTGGTATTTCTATTGTAGAAAAAAACACCATAAGTAAAAAATTTCTATTATAGTTAACCAAACAACAAAATATGTATATCAAATGCTGAATCTCAGGGCACTATTTCGTTGGCAAATGATCTTTTATGATTAGAAAATATGCTCTGTTTTAAAATATTTAATCGTGCAGAAAAATCTGACATTGCTTATATGTGGTAATACTTTTTATAAAATGCTTGTTGGGATATACTTAAAGCACACAGACACAGTCAAAAACACATACAATATAACATGTAATTAAGACGCACATTGTCTGTTTATCATCAGTTTAAGTAGAGCATTAACGCCAACATTGTCCAGAACGTCCAAGTTGTGTGAATGTAAAGACCAAAAAAGTAAAAACTCTTTCAGTACTTAAACAAACGACACAAAATAAATGTAATGAAAAATTAAACAATAATCTCATGTCGAAATGTCTGTAAATCAGTTTGTTAAACTTGTTGTTGCCATTTAAGCCAATGGGCAGAAAATTGAAATTTAATTAAAGTTGTTAGTAAATAAAATCAGGGAGCTTATTACGCTAGAAATTACTACTCTAAAATAATAATTTTAACTAAAAAATATGTTTATAGAACTAAAGTTTAATACTAAAATGTTTTTTTTTATCGTAATCTACGACTTGATTGAATTTAATTTTACTGAACTGTGGTAACCCGCAATTCCCATACGCTTAGTAATGAAAACGAGACTGATTTTTCTTTCAAATAATTCCGATTCTATAGCGGTGTCACTTACAGGTGATTTGGGCATAATTTACTAAACATTTTTGACATGCGGCTAAGAAAGTAATCGAAACTAGCATAATGTTTGTCTCCACCACTCCATCGGTTACCTCCCCATCCACAAAAAAGTACAGTATAATGTTGCCAAGGTCATCTCCAGCCTCTAGAATAACCATTATCGCTATCACTAATCTTCACTTATTTTCTTCACTATAAGTTAGTTACACTTGGGCCCGCCTTAAAATGGGTGACACTTAAGAAACGTTATGGTTTATTTAATAATTAAGTTTCTTCTATCTGATTCTGGTGAAGGCTGACATTTAGTAAAATTAAGAGTTTTGCTTGGAAATATAGTTATAATATGGTTTGAAGATAATATCTGCCAAGTGGTAGTTATTCCATAGCAATTAATATGATTTGTCTAAAAATTTAAGATCTCGGCGGCCTTAGTTTTTCTCGGTTAGTGGATTTCAGCTGTTTAAAAGTTCTTAGCTTATTGGCGTATACATTACCCTTTAGGTTCAATCCGGGAATAGAGCACAATTATCGTTTTAAGGTTCTGTCTTAAGGACAACGGAGTCCAAATGGATATTATAGTTAGGGAATAAATTCGCTCTTCCTGTGAACAAAGACAATTTTTCCCCTCTCCATACTATAGCGGACATAGACCAATGTATTCAAATAATAGGGGACAATGAAGAGAAAGAAAAGGAAATAGCACGAACAAAACTGGCTAATGAAGTGACAAGATTCAAAAGAAATGTGAGAAACACACCGAAAGAAAAATTTATACTAACGACCTACAGAAAGACAAAAAACTTTCTAAGGAGAAACAAGAATATAGTTATAATACAGGCTGACAAAGGCAACAAAACGGTAGCGATATACAAAAACCACTATGAAAGAATAATGGAGGAACTACTGGATGATAAAAACACATATCGTAAACTCAAAACTGACCCAACAGTAAGACTGCAAAGAGAGAACAACAAAATGATTACAGATCTTTTTAACAGCCAATGCATAAATGAATGGCAGAAAAAACAACTAATTTGTACAGCTGGAATAGCTTCCAGAATTTATGGTCTACCCAAGATACACAAAACTGGGACACCCTTAAGACCCATAGTTTCTTCTATACAGGTTCCGTGCTATGGACTCTCCAAATACATAGGTCAAATTTTAAAAAACACAAAACTGGGACACCCTTAAGACCCATAGTTTCTTCTATACAGGTTCCGTGCTATGGACTCTCCAAACACATAGGTCAAATTTTAAAAAACATAGTTTTAAAAGATTTTAATATAAAAAATTCAAAAGGTTTGAAGCAGCTCAAAAACATCACTCTCAATAATGGAGAAATTCTAATTTCACTAGACGTCATATCACTTTTTACTAATCCTATCAACAAAGCAATAAACATAATTATTAAAAAATGGAAAATGATAGAGAAATATACGAAAATATCAAAAACAACATTTATTAAGATCCATCGATTTTGCATTATAGAAAAGAACTATTTCATTTATGATAAAGACATTTATAGTCAAATTTTTGGAATGCCAATGGGCAATCCACTTTCTCCTACAATTGCGGATATAATATTAGACGACTTACTAGATGAAACCCTTACAAAGTTAAAAAACAACAATAAAGAAATTAAATAATAAGGAAATATGTAGACGACATACTGGCCACAGTTAAAATGGACGACAAAGAAGAAATTTTGGAAAATTTTAACAACTATAATAAAAAAAAATACAATTTACCATGGAAATTGAAACTAATAACTCTATAGCATACTTAGACACCAAACTATATAGAGAAAACAACAAAATAATCTTCAATTGGTACAAAAAAGATATTGCATCTGGAAGAATGATAAATTTCCACTCGACACAACCTAAAAGTCAAATAATTAATACAGCAAAAAATTTCATCGCCAGAGTTATAACAACAAGTGACGAACAATTTCATAAAGAGAATATTGTACACATCAAAAATACCTTGACAAATAATAATTTTCCAACAAAATTAACGAACACACTTATAGATGAAATGATTAGAAAACTAAGGAACAAAAATGACATAAATGAAAACTTGAACAATAATAAAGAACAAAAAATTTTCTTCAGTGTACCATACATCCCTGGACTTACAGATAATAAAAACATAAGAAATTCAATTGAAAATAAAAACATAAAGTTTGCCTACAAGGCCAATACCACATTAAACACAATATTTACAAAAACAAAAACTATTATAAGGAAGCAACAACAAAACAATGTGATATACGAAATAAAATGCAAGGGAAATGAAAACAACAAGTGCGATAAGATTTACATAGGAACAACAAAACGAAACTTGGAAACCAGAATAAATGAACATAAAAATGACATCGAAAAACACAAACATTCAACAGCCTTGGCACAACACATATTTGAAAACAACCACACAGCTGACTTCGACAATATACGAATTTTAGACAAAGAAAAAACAGAAAGGAAAAGATATACATTGGAGAGTCTACGAATTCAACAGAAGTGAGAAAAAACAATGAACACGAAAGAAGATACGGACAAAATAAGCGCAAGTTACAGGGTGGCAATAGGATAATTTAATACAGATCAAGTTTACATTACACAAATTAAAATAATGACAATTATAAATTTAATAATTAAAATTTATTTCTTTTATTTATATTTTAATTAATGTAATATCTATACACATTAAAAGTAAGTAAAAGTGCAATTATACAAAAAAATGTTTATAACTAGGTTATTAATAAAAATATTTAAATAGATATTCCCCTGAAGAAGTCAACAAAAAATTGACGAAACGTTGGGAAAAAATTGTAATTAAATGTCTTTTTAATTTACAATGGAAAAAAATTTAGGCCCTATTAGCTTACTAAAATATCTAAAACTTCAAATTTAACGCCTTGGCCAAAAAATAAATAAATTAAAAAAAAAAAATTTAGACAATTTTTTTAGTTTTCGTTATACAGAACAATTTACTAAACATTGTTCCCTATAAAGCCTAATAAAAAGAACCACTCAAATGTTTTTTTAAGTTAAAATATTTTGAATCTACCAAAACTTCAGGCCTTATATTCACATTAGTTTTTATTCAATTAAATATATTGTTAAACAAGTATTTAAATTTAATTAAAGTAATAATTGAATCAATTAATATATTAATTGAACCAACAATATATATTTCATTCAATTAACATTTTAATTGTCTTTAAAATAATATGTAATGAAAATATTAATAAAATAAATCAAAATCTAAGTTGTTTTTTTTTAAATAGAATAATTTAAACTCCAAAAATTATTTATGCTGGGTGTTGTCATTTATCAAAAAAAATTGTTAGTTTTTTTTCGTTCTTATTAAATCATTTCGTTTGTAATTTCTGTAATATTGGTCTTGGACCCTGTAAAGTATAACTTAAAAAAAAAATCTAGCGGAACGGTTTTTGAAGGAAAAAAATAACAGACATTTTCTTAGTTTAGCATTTTATTAAAAAATAAAATAAAGCATTAAAAATAAAACTTTTTTCTTCTCTCCCAAAATTTTATAAGAATTTTAATTAAGTTTTGTGTTTTAAAATGTATAATTCTTTTAAAGCTTTCGCCAATAGCTAACGTTGTTGGAAAAATTAGCGTAATTTGAATACACACAAAAAAGTTATATGATAAAGTGTAAATGAGCTTCGTCGATTCGACGATCAGTAACCATCCAGGGTTAATGATATCTGTCTGTCTGTCGGTCTCTTGAAATCGGGTTTCTGAGGAACAATGGGAACTATGTTGTTAAAAATTTATGTCTCATTTGCTCTGTTAAATTTTGCTATTGAAATTCAGGCAGATCGGTTCATAAATAACTGAGATATAAAAAATAACACTATTGTCTCTAATTTTTATCATAAAATCCCCTGTTGTGTTTTGTTTTATATTTTTTTTTTTTTGTCTTTCATATAACAAATACATATGTGCATAGATAATTTGCCGCTTAAATAGAGAAATGTGTTTTGAGCGAAAAAATTGTGCTCAACATATTTTTTATATTCTGTTTGATAATAAGTATTAGTATGCGGGTAGTCTAAGGCGCTCCATTAAGTTAGGGCATAGACGAATAAAGCAATCTTATTTTTGTTTTATTTGTAAGTTGGACTAGGTATATTATTTCATATTTTTTATTGGAATGTCTCATCCAAAATGTAAATTTTCATAAAATCAAAACTATACATATTAGTATTTTAATTTGAAACAAACAATTTATTAGTACTCAAGTAGAGACTTTAATTAACAAATACTCCGATAAATTAATTTAGAGATGTATTTGCAAACAATTCATTAAATTCCGTTAAAACCCACCTACCATCACCCCAGTTAATATACCTGTAATAACTTAATTGATCAATTAACATTTATTATTCTTTTAAAGTATAAATAATAAAATAGTTATTTAACTGTACAATTTTATATTTTTAGAGCCAATGTCAGCAATAAAAAACATTCATCACATCATTTTCTCCTATAATACAAAAAATAGCTAAAACGGAAACGGAAACAAATTACATCGCCTTAAAATATGCCTTAAAGGAGCGAAAATGCTCAACATGATAAATAATAAAAAAAGGATACAGTATTACATTTTATTCAAAATAACTCAACAAATACAAAAAATACTAAAATGTACAATAATATGACATTTACGCACGTAGTGTGGCCAAAAATTATTATGCTTGCAATACGATGAGAAATTTGTTTTTAATGTGAATGGAAAAAAAGAAAAATAATACAAAAGCTGGAACAACAAAATATATATAAGAATTTATATATTTTGACAGCTATACACAGGGGAAGCATCAAAACGTAAACTAGTGGTTGCTATAAAACGTGACGAAATTGGCAATAATTTAAAAATCTAAAGAATACGAAAAAAAGAAAAAAAAAACGGCTTCTCTTAGGGTAAATAAAAATACGAAAGTAAAAACAACTTAAAAAAAATGTTTGCATGTTGACTCCAGCCAATTTTATCCCCTTGAGAATTGAAAAAACATTCGCTACACTTCTCGCTTAAAAGACATCAGCAATTAGCACTAAATGCCATTTAACATTTACTTAATATTTAGGTACATTTGAATTTGTAAAAATGTGTAGCAAAACACCATAAGACATTTAAGGGAGGATAACTGTCAAATGCTTATTTATCATTCCAAACACATTTCAATGTAATTGATATTATTTCGTTAACAAAGTTGAAAAATGTACATAAATACATGTGTATACTTTTTCTATGAGTGCTCTTTTACATGCTAAAGTTAAATGAATTGGAAGATTATGAATTGTCAATTTGATTTTGTTGTAACCCTATATTTTAGTAAATGTATATTTTGTAATTGCTACTTATATAAAATTTATTTCCTATTTTAACCTTTATAGAGAGATCGTTTACATATATGTACAAGAATTTCGCAAATAACATTGAAAAAGCTTAGATTTTTAAGTAATCAGTTTGTTTCAAAAAAGGTAATGTACCACATTTCATAAAATTATCCTTTAAGTCGGACCGTCAAGGGTTGGTCTACAATAATTATTTCTATAGTCGCACAAGCGCATATTAAAATAGGTAAAAAAGTTAAGTGGGCTAAGCACGACCATATCGACCACTTTTCGCTAAAAGATCGTGAGCAACAAAAAAAAAATTGTTTTGATTAAAACTTAATGGGCCTATTCATATTTTCTAATCAACAACATGTCAAAATTTATATAAATAATGTCAAATATATAAAGTGTTCGATTTGATCGTTTATAATATTGACAATTTTCGTTATACCAATTGTTCGTAACCCAGGAAAAACTTTTTGAATTTTGGTAATAGGTCGTAGTTATTTCATACGTTACCTGGTAAGTAGTTGTCATTACAATTGTCATTATTCTGAAAACCTCAATAAGTACTTGCTAGTAATGACCTCAGTAAGTACTTTTCACTACTATTATTTTCAGTTATGAATATTTGCTTACTAATAATCAGCTAAATAACTACTTATTAGTTGACTTGTTTTCAGTACTGAATATTTACTTACTGGTAACTAGCTTCATAACTACTTATAAGCTCTATTACCTAGCGCCAATTAAATAAAAACCAGTTATTTTTTGAATTCTAGTAAGCACTTAGTACTTACAATTTAAATTACTGGTAGGTAAATAATAACTAGATATTTTGTGACTTCTAGTAAGTGTATTGTAACTACTGAATTCTGTGGACAACTCGAACAAATATAGGTAGTTGTACAGCCGAAAAATAAGTAATGTTTATATTTCTCCAACATTACTTGCTAACTTACCTGGTAAGTAAAGTTTTTGCTGGGAAGCAACACTCTGTTCGAAATTTTGGAATACAAATTTAAATAATTATTGATTTTTAAGGGTTGGTCGAAATTAAATTCCAGGTGCAATTTAAGGACTTGAAGTTTAAGCTTGGAATTTGGGATCTTAATCTTGGGATCTTGCATTTTTAATAACAAATCTTTAAGAGAAAACATGATGTAATAATTGTTCTGAAATTTTAATGACTTTATACGGCAAATAAAGTTATTTTTTAAAGATTCATACAGAAATTTTTACGGGTCGGTTTTCAAATAACACTTTTAATGATGTCGAGATCCTGTTTTGTATTAATGTCAGAACATTTTTTTGCGTCAACGTCTACTGCAAAAATTCCATTTTTAAAACGCATCATTTCCAAATTTGTTTTCTAAATAACTTAATAACTAACTGCCAGACAAGCTAATTTATTTATGATTTGTTTTAGTGCTTATAAACCCTTTTACCACAACAAGTCTTAAAAAGCCTCATCGCACTAGCTATCCTTATTTTTTCATTTATCCAAAAAATCGTTTAGTGGACTTATTGCGTTTTGTTATGAATCTCTTCAAATAACCTTTGCAACTTTCCCCTTATATGTGCTATGCGACTTAAGGAGCACTAACTTTAAGCGAAGCACTTTGGGGAAAAAATGGTGCAGTAAATACTTTAAATACAGCAGAGTTTTTAATTGTCTCCAACTCCTCGGGCTACTCACACAACCTGTATATATCCGACAAGTCAGATGCCATTCTCTCCGTCATCCTGCCTAGCACACAGTGGTCCGTGATAATAATTATCATGGTTCTAGCACACACCCTACTCCTGCCCAGCAGCGAATACGAACCGGACTTCCTAAGCACTGGCCACATCGCAGGCGATACCATGCAGTCCGTTCGGTTCCCTCAGATTTGATTAGTCCCACTTAGAACCCATTCTCTGATCCTTCCAAAATAGAAGCCCATTGGAGGCCTGACCTCTTCCAAACAGTCAGGATCCTACACCCAGAGAAAAAAATTTTTTAAATATAGTCACCTCCAACAATAAAATTGTAAGCATACTATGATTTTTTAAGCCTATTATTGACATCGAAAACCATATTATGGTTAATTAAGTCCTTCATCAAGTAGGCACAACTATATAATGGTTGCCTTCGTGCATGTTTTGGTTTATAATAGCTAAAATATATTTAACACTTATAAAGGCATGGTTGGTTTTAAACCATTAAATGTTGGCCTTGGAAAAGAGGAAAATACTATTGCCAATTGAAAAACAAATATTGTCATATATATCAATAACATGTTTAAAGGCAACTATAATATGGTTGTGGCTTCTTGATAATATGGTTGTCGGTAACAATAATATAATTAAATTAAACATAATATGTTTAAAATTTTCTTTAAAAATAGTTTTGTTGGAGGTGAACATATTTAAACATGTTTTTTCTCTGGGTGTGCATTTCCGAGCCCAGTCTCACTCATGAGCTATCTCATTCCCGGTAGCGTTGCAGTGACCCGGTAGCCAGCACAGCCTCAGCACCTACTCCCCTAAGATTTCTCCTAGAGCCCTCCTACACTCATCCGCTAGCCTGGAGGTCACATAACACCCCATCTCTTTACATATATAGTGGCCTCCGAGCCCCTAGCGATGTTGTCCCTTACAATTTCTAAGACCATCAAGATACCTCCACCAAAAATACACTGCAGTCGTCAGGAAGCCTATAGGAAATTATAATGTCCAGATACTCAATGTGGACACCTGCACCCGTGCCCTTCATCTTCGACCCATCAGTTAACATAGATAATCCCCTATAAAATCTGCACTGACCTGACCAGCTTTCCTTGGACGGCAATATTAGCCCCGACAAACTCAATCATAAAACGATTGCAATAAGTGTAAGTATGGTTAAAATAATAATGAAATTTAACAAGTTTAGAGCGATAATGCAAGGCGTTTGCATGATTATACAAGAGGAAGTTACCAGGCGACGAAAGTCGTTATCTTGCTACAACGATGCTAGTTTACAGCTATCGTTGCATTTTAAAAATTACAATTTTTGTCTTAATGCATTTAATTTTTCATATCGGTTATATGAATCTAATAGACTTACTTTTTTACTGTAGAACACATAATTTACAAAATGCAAAAAATATTTAATTCGATGCTTATAGATAGATTTTCAATATTATTTTGGCATTGTTTCTCATTTGGGACTTTCTTGCCAATAATTGGATATTAAATTGATTACATAAATGGTTGTGCATGAGTTTGCTTCAAATGTACTTACAGGAAAATATCAAATAATCAAAACCACTACTATTCCGCTCCAAACATCTAAATTCTCATACTCATCCTAAAATTCGTATCTAGTAGCGATGAAGATTACCCACTCATGCATTCAATTAAACACACACTTACAAACTTGTCATTCAACTAAATGTTTGTTTACTTGTGTGTGTCTGTATATGTGCATGTGTGAGCATGTTTGTATTAATGTTTCCTTGCAGCGTTTTTTTAAATGTGATTGAATAGATAGAAAGATAGACACAATAGTGTTAAATAGTAATCAAGATAAGGACGAAGAACTGGTGTAGGTTGTATTCGAATTTCTGAACAACTGTCATTCATGTTAATGTGATCTTCATAACATTAAAAAGTACATTTTTGGTAACATATTTAGAATTCAGATGGGTATATATGTATGATTGTAAAATAGCTTAAGGTGTGGTTATTTCGTCTTGTACATTTTCACTTGTAACATGACACCCGGGTTGTAACTACGTGATTATAGAATAAATAAAAAACAAAAAAATTGTGTGAGTAGTTTTAGTTTGATATGAATATGCAAGCGTCATCGTCCTCATCTTCTGCACAACCATCTTGTAGAAATTCCAATATGACGTTGTGCCTGTAAGTAACTTCAAGTATTATAAATGTGATTATTTTTAATCCCAGTTGAATTCAAAACACTTTTTCTCTACACATTCCATTTTCAATTTACATTCGATTGATATATTTCTTTCTATCGAATTATGTTTCCAAATCAGTGATTGCATTTGAGTCCTTACAAATAGATAATACCAGGTTTGTTCCATTTTTTTTTTTTTACCTTTCTTTTTACTTTGGTTATTTTTGTTGCTTTTGAAAAATATTTATTGGCATAAACGGGGTAATTCTTGCAAAAAAGGGAGATTAATGCCAAATGAAATTTTCTAAATTTATAATGTGTTAATAAGTCAAAGATTTTATTTCACTCCGTGTGATAGCTTAAAAATGTTAAGAGATTTAACAAAAAGTGAATAGCAAGGAAGGCATTTAGTTTACTAAAACAAGTAAAAACGATAGATTCGGCTATGCCGAAAACTGGTAAACCAGTTTTTATAAAAACTGACCTCACAGTAATACAATTCGCTGCGATTTTGAGAATATTTCAAAATTGCCCTTTTTATTCGAATGTTACAGCAATATTGATATTCCTTAAATTTTTAGGCGTAATTAAGTATTTTCCGAGAGTGTGCACATATGACAAACTACACGCATAAAAAAAAATATGTTTCAATATGGTCAGCTCCAACAAAACTATTTTTAATGAAATATTTTTATCTTATTATGGTTAATTTAGCCACATTATTGTAACCGACAACCATATTATGGTTACATCAGTACTACACTGATAGAAAAAGCGTCATAACGCTGAAGGGTTTTTACATCAGTACAATGACAAGTGTCTTCGTTTTTGACAAACAAATTTGTTTAGAATATTGGTACCACCTTCTGTTGACTGTTAAGCATCAACGTTCATTTCATCGAAGTAGTGCGGCAACAAAAGTGTTTAAATTGGAAACAACAGAAATAATTATTGCCTAATATTTATTCACACATTATTTATTATCATGAGAGTTTTAATGAATAAAACAGTTAGAAGATTTCTTATTAAAACAAACTTGTGACTTTTTTAAAATGTTGCTGTTATGACATTTATTTTTAAAGAATTTTATAGGTATGGACACATAGTCAGTAAAAAAAAATATTAAACATAACATATTTTTTTGCTTTATTTCACTTATTTTTTAAAGATTTGAACGCAATTGACGCTTTAAAATATGGGTTTGTACTATATTGAAAGGTATGGTAGTAATAATGAAGGTGGCGAAAACAATGTGCATATAATTTTTTGTTCCTCCAGAAAATAATGGTTATTTTTTGTGGAGAAGATGAACCTAAAACCGAATTAAATGGTATTCCAGATGATGTATGCCCAAAACAACCAAACGATAATTGTGAAATCCTTCTTAAAGTAGACGTAGGCCATCTACAATATAGGCCATCTACAAGCTACATAAGGATCAAGCTTCTTCCACGATTCTTTCTTAATAATTAACTTAATGGTGGTAAAATTAAATAAAGGGATGATGTTGAATGTGAACCACACCTTAACGTCATGTTTCTTTCTTCATTTCATTTGATATTTCTCAATTTCAGACTAATTCAATTTGAACCATGGAAAGATACACAATCGAGCATTGCGTTAAAGCTTATCACGCTTATTATAAAAATGGGCGTTCAAATCAAAATGCATATCGTGCACTTCGTGATTTTTACGGTCAATTTAATCGTCTAAATGTGCGTACAATCGGAAAAATCGTGCAAAAATTTGAGCAAACCGGGTCTGTAGGAGATGTGAAAACACCAGTGCATGCTCGTACAGCTGGTACTGCAGAAAATATTGCTGATGTTCGCAATAGTGTGGCTGAAGAGCCGTCCACCTCAAAATATACCTTACAATGGATTCAAGTGCAAAATAAATAATTATATTAAAACAAATTTTTTATAAAAAAAAAACAACCCATGTTTGTACCCTTGTAGCCATACGGACACACCAGTTTTCTCCACTTTGCATATCAGACTGTTGTGAAAAAGGTTTTTTTACAACAATCTGAACCTTATTGCATTATTTATGTCAACCAAAAGTCTTCACAAAAAAGTTCTTGTACAATTCGGGTTAATAATCTGCCTATCGTTTGGCCTTTAATAATTTTAAACCAAAATATTTAAAAAAAATTTTATTTTGTATATAAATTTTTTTGATGCAAAATTATTTTTACTGTATGTATTTATTTTGTAACTGAAACAAATTGTTAATATGACAATTTACAAACATGTTAGGAAAATTGTTAAATAAGTTCGAAAATTTTTAAAATTTTTTCCTTTATGTACTTAAAAACTGTTGTTATTATTTTTGTATAATAATTATAATTTATGCAATTGCTATAGTAAATATTTTAAAATAACTAAATATCTGCATTAAGTCCAAGTATACCTATTGTGGTATACATTCAATCAGCTAATTTTTTATAGTGTAGCACATTAATTTCCAAAAAAAAAAACACTAATGAAATTGTGGAATTTTTACACAAATTGTTTTTGTTATCCGTTTTTTTTTTTAATTACAACAACTGTATTGAAAATAAACCACAACTAATTTGTAAGAAATCACAATGATTTGGTAAAGTAGATCACTATACCACATTCCCAGCTTATGGTGTAACACATTACTTTCATATTTTTTTAGGTCGTGTCTAAGTGGAATTGCATTAGTTTCTTAAATATCCCTGAAAATGTGGATCTAATATTTTTCTTTAATGGCTTTGTGGAAGCCTAACATATGAAACATGTAGATAAGCTCCCTTATGCAAAAAAAAAAAAAATTAAAGTTCACATCAATTAACCAACATTGCAAAAGTGAAGAGGATTAATGTGTTGGTTAACTAATGTGAACTTTTACTTTCTTTTGCATAAAGTGGTAGGCATATAACAAAATTTTACGAAAAATTTTGCATACCACTACATAATGGCAAATATTGTAGAAGTAATGAATATCACTATTTTGGATTATTTAGGCTCAAAAATGTTCCGCACCAAACGTGATTTATAAAAAATAAAGATTTTTTTTTATAATATTATTTGGAAATACAAATGTTTTCAATTGTTACACAGAACAAATTTTTAGAAGCTTTTTATCAATTAAAAAAATTGTTTGTAAAGTAATTCAATTTAATAAATGTGGTAATTGAATCAATTATTTTTTTAGTTGAAAATATAATTTTGATTTAATTAACACGTAAGTTGGTTTGAAATAAATTTTAAATTAACATATTAATTAAATAACAAAAAATCTTAATTGATTTTTTCGCTTACAATAAAATAATTTAACCTTGTAAGATTGTTTGAAATTTTCAAAGCCTGTACCCATGTTCTGTTACTTTGGTGAGAACTTTTCGCATCGAAAAGATGTAAAACAAAATATTCCATCGTTTCTCGAAAAGTGAGAAAAAAAAGTGTGTCTGTAATTCATGTCGAAAACTATCAAAAGAGATTACGTCGTTACGTTATAAAAGTCGAAATATTCCACTCGAAGCTCACATGAAATTGCAGGTGTTGAGAACGCCAGTCAAATATATCGTTTACTTAAATTGAAAAATTTTCAACCACGGCGGCAAAAATACAGCTGTCGGCTATACCAAATAATGTAAAGTGCGACTGTAATGTTTGTGGTTTAAAAAATGGCTTTGGTAACATTCTTGTATGTTTCAAAAATGTTCAAAGCAAAATAATTAAACAATGAAAAAATCTGACAAGAACAAAATACTTACCTCTTTCGTGTTATTTATTATTCAATGCATTTTTCATTTCTTCTCACACCGTTTTTATGCCTGAGTTTAGTTGACAGTTCAAAGCGGGAACTTGCTTACAAAAATTTTACAGATACACTTTTTCTGTAAATTGGCGAGAAATTTCCTTACGTGACAGCATTTACTCGCCAAAAATGCTACAGACGCAGTTTAGTAAGAAAAACAATCAATCGAAAAGGTTCTCGATGCCGGAGTTACAGAACATGGGCACTGAGTTATATTTGATTAAATTAATTAACACATTATTGGAAATCGCTAAAAAAAAAACACAATTTTAAATTTTTTGCAATTTTTGGTAATAGGTGCAATTTTAATAAATTGTTTGCTTCAGTCTATGAATTTGGTGATTAGGAACAATTTTTAATTTTTTCTGTGTATATGAAACAATAGCAAACTGTCTTGCACGATTTTAAATGCACCATCAGCGCAGAGGTTGCTTCGCTAAACTACCTGAATAACTGATGCGGTTGTGACCCAATGTCTGAGAAAAAATTCATTTGCGTTTGGAAAGCCGAACAATGATATTTGTAGTCTGTCGAAATTATTTTTATTGAAAGTATAATCAGAAAATCAAACTTCGCTTACAAAAAGATAATAATTGCAATCTATATCCCGGAGCAAATATAAAAGACAAAAGTGCCAGAATATATCTAGAATTCCAACGAGCATTACTGAGTGATTGCTTTAAATTTATTATAGGGAAAATATTTTTATTTATTTTTTTAAGTATTTAAAACCTTGGACAAGTTCATGTAAATATTGCATGCCACACTTATATAGCTTTTTTAAACATTTTTACACAAATTTCTAAAATTAATAATAAAGCAAATAGCTATATGATCTTATGAAAAATGTAATTGCATTTGGTGCGGAAACTTATGCTATTTCGAAAAAAAATATAATGGTTCTTCATACTTTTTATGCTCCATTCCACTATGCTATGCCATTTTTCCTATTTGCAAAAATTTTAAGAAGTTATTTTAAGCGCACAGAAGCTTACAATTTGGCAATCTAAAAACATATAGGTATACCACATTACCCGCACTTACTCTAATGCATAAAATTATATATACCCAAGAATTAACTTATTTATACGGCCGCCTGTAATTTGCACATTCTGATGTAGGGACGCACTTTAACGTAGATATCGCACATTAACTTCTGAATGTCCGTTCCTTAAAAATACCCCATGACTGTGGAATTCGCTACCCAACACTGTACCAAACTACAGTAGAATCGCGAAAAATTAAATTTTGCCGTTAAGTTAACAAAATTTTTGCGCCCATGTGCCGCTCTAAAAAGTTAAATCTACGTTAACTTTTTCTAAGAGTATTAATAAAAACATGTCAACAAATCAGTACAAAACATCATAAATCAGATTAAATTTTAAGCAGAAAGTGGAAATTTCAACAAAATTTAATAAGGTATTCAAGAAAAACTATAAGTTTTTTAAAAAATTCTTGAGGCTGTGGAGAAAACATATTAAAGAGCACATAGGAAAACATTACATATACCGAAATAAGCTGATCAAAGCAACTTGGTAAGAAGGTTTTTCTTTAAGCAACAAAAATATAATTGCGCAATGACTTTTCCAGTTTCAGTTTCAAGAGCTAGGCAAGAGTTCGCGTTACTGCAACCTAAAGAAACAATAATGGTAACTTTTAAGAAGTACAAAGAATTCGCTATCTGAAAATTTGTAAAGAACGCCTTTCATGATATAAGTCGGATGTAGCACCCTTAATATATGATATGTACACGCAAAGAAAAAACATGGTTGATACAATCACAATCGCAAACTATTATTAATGTTTGTGGTTATGATTGTACCAAACACGTATTCAGTAACAATATATGCTCAGACATGTTTATAGCTTATTATTATCTCAAAAATATTATTATTATTATGTTTCTAATTTTCCTAACACCATGCAATATGGTTCTCACAATAAAACCAATAAAATAAATTTATTTCAAAAAGTGTATGTTTTATTAAAAATACATGCATTTACAGCTTAGCATATTTTAATAAATAAAATTAAATACATATATTTATATATATATATACATATAATTTACCTGTTTCAATAAACGTATAATAGTTTATTTCCTTAATATTGCATTCATGCATGGCCTTTTTCTCCCGAAAAACTTCAGTCATTCATGTTTCTCGGTTTACTGACTCTCGCAGACGGAAAATGACATGGAAGAAGATTTTATTTGCTTTATAAAAACACACTGTTTGTTTTGACAATAAATGTTTGCTCATGTAGAGAATGTATTTTAAAGCGAACAAATATGATGATATCAATCATACCTTTTGTGTAAAGCTAATATTATGATTTTAATTGTATAGTTAAAAATATATACATTATAGTAGCAAATATTTCACATAATTTAATATGTTTAGCTAGATCATAGTAACTTTTTAGGTGTAAAACACCATATAATATTATTATAGTGAATTAAAAAATGTTAAGGAGAAAAAATATTTTTTCAAGTTAAATAAGGATTATAATAAGTTTATTAGGGTAAACATATTAGGCAAATATGAATAAAAATGGTCGTAGTGACCATTCATTAATCATGTTTTTCTCTGCGTGTACATAATGATTTTACTTATATAATTATCAATTATATATTGTAGTTCAAGAGCAGTTGTGAACTTTAAACCAGCCGGTACAAGTTTAATATAAAATTTTTGTAATAATGAAAACTAAGTCATTAAAATAAATTAAGTGTGTAATTTCTGAAAAATCTAAACCCCTTAGAAAAGTTAATAGTTCAATAGAGTTAACAACCTTTGGGACATTTCGGTTAACTTTTTGCGATTCTACTGTACATGCAAAGTTATTATTTTATAATTTTTATTATTATTAAATTATATATAATTTTAAATTATAACAAGTTGTTAACTATAACACCTTTTTAACTCAATATTATGCATATATATATATATATATATATATATATATATATATATATATATTATGTATTTATTTCTCTTTTATAAAACTATGATTATTACTGTTGTTCTCTTTATGATGTTTGTAACTACAATAAATTGTATTTTTATAAGATCACATACTGTAATTAAAAAGATTCATTTCTTGTTGTATGTGATATCCAATTAATAAAGAAATAAATAACAATATATTATTACGCTACATTTAGATTTATAATTGGTGTTGGCTCTAAATAGTAAATCGAGGGCTTATATTCAAATATTGCTATATGCAATCTTTTCGAAAGTGAGTTTTATATAGCAACGTGTTAACTGACGGAATTCTCACCTGTCATTTTGATTTAAAGAAAAAAATGTTTCCCCCAAACGGTTTTTTAAACAAATTTTTTGTTGTTCTATCTGACACGCGCGTTGTTTTGTTAGTAAAAAAGCGATATCTACATTAAAAAATATTTGTGTTTATTATAATTAAATAATTAAAATGGTTTTTACACAATATGTACTCACATACATATCTATACCAATGTATGTATATATGTTGGAATTTGTATTCCACCAACAAAATTAATTCCCTACAATATGCTGTGGCAAAAGGTTAAATTACATCAAAAGAATATGGGGCGATCTTTTAACCGGCAAAGGTAGGTAAGACAAAGAACTAATTTTTTTTAGACAATTATATAAATATTGTAAGTGGTTAGCTACAAGTATAAAAATAAAAGTTCTTACCCACTGCACTCCTTCCTTTTATAACAAGATGGAAGAAAAAAATTAATTTTAGCATAATTTTGAAAACTGAAAACTTTGTATAAAATATAAAAAAATAAAAAGTGGAAATGTAGTTCCATTTGAAAAACGATTAAACTTTCAACAACAGCAAAACGATTTTCATGTTTGTCACTTATGTTCTTGTAATTTAACTTCAAAAAGCAGCAGTCGATTTGTCGAACAGTTGGCACTACATAGCGCTTTTTCAGAAAGGCTAACTGAATCATCGCGTATTACCATATTATATTTTTTTTTACTAATTTTAATAACAAAAATAAATTAATTCTGTTTTTTTATGTTAGAATATTTTTTTATCATACGTCCTTTGTAGGTGCTGATTCATAAAAAGTTTAGTTGTTTAATTTGGTAGGCAAATTGTGCCGTATTTTGGACTAAATTCTTGAAAAATGTTTGTACGCGGTAAACCAATTCGTGTCCGCTATAAATTATGGTGCCTCTGTTCTTCGATTGTTAGAAAATATAGAGTCTGCAGATAGCCGTATAGTGTATTTTGACAACTTTTTTTAATTTTCACTACCTCATGTGCCTCCTGACTGAAACAAGATTGTGGGCAACAGGTACTGTGCTAGCTAATAGAATCGTGGGAGCTGAGCTGGAACTGAGAAAAAGTTTGGAAAGAGGAGAACAAGATGTTCAGATATACAGAAAAAATAAAATTTTAATTGACGCAGGCAACACAATTAAGAAGTTACAGTAGCCACAAAATTTTATCACCTCTACCGCACTGGGTCAATGAAAAAATAGAAAAAGAGAAATAATTGTGATGGCAGCATAATAGAACACGGTCGCTTCGTGAATCCTAACAAATCCCAACTATTAAGAAACTACAACCAGGGAATAGGAGGAATGGATTTTCATGACAATGTGTATAAAATTGTGTTGCATTTCGAGCAAAGAAATGGTGTTGGCCTTTATAGATCTAATCTTGAAAATTTCGTTTGTGAATGCTTGTAAATTTGACTTTTTCCGTTATCGTTACCGAAACCAAAATATTAAATAGCAAAAGGAATTTCGAGTAGAACTTGCGTATTCTTTAATGGTAAAACATCAAAATATTGATTTATAGTAAAAACAGAGCACAATAAGAAATAGAGTTTTAAGCAGTGATGGGGTTTTCTTTAAATGGACAAAGGAAAAGGGACAGATTTTTTTACAACTTGTAAGCACCGCCATAAGCCAAGCTTATATTTATGCAAAGCATGCAATGTTGCGTTTAATACACAATGTATTGAGCCATATCATGAAGGAAAATAATATACAGTTTAACCTCGGTTATCCGTACCTCTATTAACCGATTACATATTTTAACCAGCATGCTGCTCGCTTTGTTTTACACCTCTCATTTTATATTATTTTAGCTATTTTATCCGCGCTTAATATTATCTACTTCCACTAACAGTACTTTACCTCTATTATCCATGCAAGAAACATAAGTTTTTTTTCTCTTCCAATACAAATAAGAATAATTTTATTGTATATAATTTTTTTTTTTTTTTTTTTTTTGATTATCCAAGCTCAGCCCGGTCCTGTACAAGCCGGATAATCGAGGTTAAACTGTATATTTTTAATTTAAATAAATGCCTTATTTTATTATTCTTTATCTAATAAAATGAGTTAGTTTCAGTTTATAAAAAAATTAGTTTTCCATATTTACAATCTATAGGAACAATAAAATAAAAATGCTAAATATTGCCCAATGTTCGAATAATCGAACACCATTTTCTCAAAAACAAAAAATTTAAAAAAAAATATGGACTTCAGATTCGTGGTTTTTAGTCCCAAATTTTTGGGACTAAATTTTGGCGTTGAAATACATGAAGTTCTGTAGAAAGCAACAACAAAATTACAAAATATTTATGACATTGTTTATGCTTTCTTATTTATGACATTGTTTGTGTTATTCTTTAGCGTTGCGCTGCGTTTTACATGATTAGGGCATTAGTCTCTTGTCATGGAAGAAACCGTGTACGTTTTTTTGCTAATAAGAAAATCAGTGTAAAGGCAATATTTATGATTTTCGACAGTTCGTTTAGTGTAAAATTAATTAACTATAATTCCCAATTCAATTACAAGTTTCTTAATATTTAACTTTTCCATAATAAAGAGTTATTCACTTAGCGATTTAAAACCGAATCCATCATCGCAATGTGCGTACTACCAAAAAAATCGCTACTGTGAGTTAAAGTGAAAGTTCAAAACAACTTAAGTGACCCGGACACAATTTAAAATCATATTATTTCTCGTGTCGTTTGGAAGTGAGAGTATTTTTTTTAACAGATGGACATGGCGAAATCGACTTGAAATTATTCAAGGATACAGAAGTTCTTTATCGGGTCTTAGTTGAATATTTCTTGGTGCTTTATATGAAATAATAAACTAAGTAGAACCCCTTTCAGAACTCGAAGTGTAGGGTAAAGGAATTCGTAATAATGGTATAACAATGATTTGTTCCAACATAAGGTAAGCGCTTTAATATACAAATTTATATCACCCTTTACAAGAACAAATTTAATAGACGCCAGTGATTTGTGAAAAAAAAAGTTCACTGAAGCATGAATCTTAAAAATTGTGCATTACCAAAAATGTTTTATGTCAAAACTATTTCACAACACAGACACACACTCGAGTACATTCACACCTGTTTTATGAATTGTATTGGTGTGATAAAAAGTATCAACTGTAAAAGACATATTGTCATACAAGGAAATTATGGTTACAATAACTATTTTTTTTTATTATTAAATTTTTTTATTTCCAATAATATTTATATCATATCTAAGGCACAAAATACATAAATATATTGTACATGATAGATAAATATTTGAAAAATATGTATAAAAAAATTTAACAGTAAGTAAATTCTAAAATAAGATTTAAAATGTAACAAAGTCTTAAACAATATTTGAAGAGATAAGTTAAATCGTATAGCGTGCACAGTGTCTTTTTTATTTAATTTAATAACTATAAACAATTAAGAAAGTATATAGTCATTCAAGCCCGACTATTTTATAACTTGCACCACAGAGACCCATGGTCCCGCCAAAACAAAATTATGTTATGAGACTAAGATTTATTTAAAAGTTCATAACAGCTACTGTCTTATTATCTCAAAATTTATTATCTCAAAAATGGCAACTAGTACTTTGCGCACAAGGTTTACATGGACAGCCCAACAAGAGGGCGAACGGACATCATTAGATCGATTCAAAAAGTGATCCTGTCTCGAGTGAAGACCAAAACTGTTGGCAATTTTTGTCAGACAAATAATACTTTAGTGGATTTACATCCATTCGCAAGGGGTTTATATCCGCCAACTTCGTTTATTTTCATTTCAGATAATCCGGTGGTCGATGGGAAATAGGAGGTTGAATTAAGTCAGGGGTAGGTGGAAATTAGGAGAAATTACAGAGCATTATCAACAGAGAGAGGCTTTAGCAGAGAAGTTTCGACATTGAGGTGTCAGCAGAGAAGAGAAGTCAAAGAGCGTGAGGTTATTAAAACACACAGTGCTATTAACTAAATAGGGCATTTGTAACACCAATTCCTCGATAGCGAAGAATAGGGCACTGGTTTTACAACTGGTACTGAGAGGAGGATTTACATCCGACTTCTCTTGACTGAGATTTACGTCCAGTCTGGAAGGATTGTAAAACGCAACGCAACATATTGAATTTTTAAAATTCAGTCAAACTTCAAATCAGCACATTAAAAGTTCAATTTTGTTCCGCTGTGTTATTTAACCAGAAATTGCAAGTAGCTTATCAAGTTTCGAACGAAATTGACAATGACCGCATTCCCATATAAAAAACGTAGAGGTACCCGGGAAACTTGATGCGTATTAAAGGGTGTTAAGAGTAAATTGGTCTCTCATGCAAATAACAAAAACAAATTTGCCAGACGTCTGCAAAAATACGAAAATTTTTAAAGTTATAGAAAGGTACCCACCTGCACAAAAGGGATAAATACCGTTCTATATATAAAGGGTGATTCATCGGGAGGTATGATTTTTAATATGCTTTTTAACAGAACACGCGTGACTCATATCAAACAGCTTTGTGAGTTTTGTTCAGTATCGTTTGGCAAGTCATCATGACAAGACAACAGCATCTTCAAATTGTTCAGCTATATTGCGAATGAAATCCTGTGTTTTATCGAGAAATTTTGTTCAGTGATGAAGCACATTTCTGGCTCAATGGATACGTTGATAAACAAAATTGCCGTCTTCGGGCTGATCAGTAACCCGCATTTAGTACTATGCGGGTTACTGAGGTTACTGAGCTACACGCAGAGAAAAAATATGGTTGTGGTAAACATATTCTAAGAGCAAAATATTATGATTAGATTCATGATTGTAGTCAAAACGTATTATGTTTATTACTCGAATTATATTAAAATCGGAAATAATCATGTTATGATTTAATATATGATTACAGTAATCATATTATAATTGTATGTTATCATAATATCGTTATTAAAATTAAAACTATTATATATATTTTAAAGAATTGTTATCGTTTGCCTCTTAAACAAAAATAAAACTTACAAGCAGTGGTCAATATTTTTGCACCAATATTTTCGCATTTTCACAATAGTAAAAAAAAATAAAAAAATATTTTGCAATGCTATTTTTACTTAAAAATTTTTTTAAATGTAAAAATTGTTAATTTTTTTTTTAATTTCTTAAAGCCTCGATGCTTGCAACAATTTCGTTTTTCTTCTATCTTATTTCATCCCAAAGTCTTTCATATATTTTTCTTCTTCTACTTTAGCAACAATTTGTATGAAAATGTTTATGACGTTTATAATAATGTAATTTAGTTTTGAATGAAAATTTCAACAAAATGTTTTAAAAAATAATAATAATTTAGACTTTTTTTAATTAAAATTTGATATATAATACAAACAACAGAACTGATGCAAAATTACTTTACAAATGGTGATAACAAAATATTTTTTAGAGTTAAGATATTTTGATTGCATCTTAAGCATACTATGACTCACGTATACAAAGTTATCATGTAATGATTATTAAATATCATTAAATGGTCGTAACTTATATATAATATGTTTTCAAAGTAATCATTATTTAGTGGTTAAAAAAATAATTATGTGAACCATACCCAAATTTATAATTGCGATAAACATTGAAATGTTTACAGTGACTAACATATTGCTGATATTTAAGAAAAATAACGTTTTTTTGTGTACGACAATAATATAATGTTACAATAAGCATAGTGTAGTTGCCGTAACCATGCCGAACCATATTTCTTGTCTGCGTGTACCATTACATCTATTGAAAAAAACGGTATGGTGTGGTTTATGGGTTGGTAAAATCATTGTTCCATATCTCTTCAAAAATGAGGAAAATGAGAATGTTACCGTCAATGGTAACCATTATCGCATCATGTTAACTGGTTATGTGCTTCCTGAAATGCAAGCGCATGGTATCGGTGAGCTCCTTCAACAAGACGTTTCAACAAGAACGCACTACGAGCCATGAAGCACGGAAAACAATGACTTTGTAAAGAAATCATTTTGGTAAGCACTCAACTTCAAGTTTGGCTACGGTAAATTGGCCACCTAGATCGTGCGGTCTTCAGAAATAATCCAGCTACGATTGTTGCTTTGGAAGCCAACATTACTTGTGTTATTCGCGAGATTCCAGTCGCTATGCCCGAACGAGTCACCCAAAATTGGACCTTCCGAATGGACTACCTCAAATGTAGTAATAAAGCCATAAATTGTTCTTTTAATCGATAATAAAAATTTTAAGTTCACTTTCAAATTTATGTGTTTTATTTTACATTAAAAATCAAGCCTCTCGATAAATCACTCGATATATAAATATTTGTTGTGCTACACTCACTTCTCCAATACCGACCGCATTTTGTCGGATGTTGTGTAGTGATAATTAAGATGTGATATTTGAGAATAGATACCCTGCAAGAAATATGCAAATGTTCTTCAATGAGTACTATTTCAAAATTCTGTTTAAAAAAAATGTTGAATGCTTCTTTGAAAACTAAATTTAAATTAGAAAATTTTAAATAAACACCGATTTTTTTCATTTTTTTATTCCATTAGTGTCAAAGAGCGTTTATGAGCCTGAAGTGAACCTTAGAATAAATTATGTATAAAATTTTTACACTTTTTAATCCTATTATTACTTAAAATTTTTTATATTCAACATTTTTATTTTTCGAATTTTTTCTATGATCTAAATTTCAGTTACGTATGTTATAAAGCTTTTTGTAATAGTTCTATTCCTTAAATTTTTAGGAATGACTTTATACACTACCATACAATTATCTTGTACCTTCTTGTTATATTTTACCTTAGCTATCCTTTGGATAGCAATGAAGTATATTGTATGTACAGAAAATTTTAAGATTTTTTCAAAAAGAAAGAAAAATTGTGCAGGTTTACAGTAAGGAGAAAGGCCAGATAAATCGAAAATGTTTTTTTTTTAGTTATGTTATTAATAACACTGCAAATACAGAAGATTTCATAAAATACAACACACTAAAATGATTTTTACTTAAGATAATTCACAGAGAACAAAGCTCTTAAATACATTACTGTACTGTATAAAACGGAACGGATGGTCTCTGCTATTATAAGAGATAATCAAAACATCACTATGGCTTATACCTATGTATTAATATTTTTTACTTTACATTTAGGCTATCTTGATAAAATATTTTACCAAAGAGTTAAAAATAAGGAAATGTTTTTTTGGCTATACCTAGAAGTCCATCATTAGCAGTGTATCACCGGTATACAGCTACTATATAATAAACTAAAGGTAGCTAGAAATATTCACTACTGATCCCCACTACTGAAGTATTGAATATTCCAAACTCTACTAATTAATTTAACATCATATGTAAAATGATATTTTATATTTCATTATATACAGTTTTAATTATATACCTGTGTATGTATTTTATAAAATGCACTCAAACCTTTTCATGCTTCATTAGTTTTATTTATACAAATGTTTTTTACTTCAAAAATAAAAAAATTATAAAAACGTTTTTCATTCGTTTTGCATTAAGAATTATCGTATGTGTTCCTACCTTTGCACATGGTCTGCCCTTTCTACTTAATTGAAACCCTACAAGTGACTGACGAATAAATAAATATTTTATCATTGCAAAGTAGAATAAAAGTAAATGCTACAATGTGGCTACAATGTCTGAAAGTCTATTTTCCTTTCATTAGTGTAAATATATGGCTACTATATTTGTATGTACATATGTAAGTGCATACTTATGCAAGTCCTTACTATACAATATGTTGTGTATGAATGTCTACAGTTAATAATCATACATTGAGGGTAAGTCTACTTTGTAATTTGTTATCATTTTAGTAATGCCGGTACATACGCGTGTTTATGATATGTATGATAAGTATATGTGTTCCATAATACTGCATGTAAATATTCTTGTTTAACCTTGTTATGCTAACTACGTATAGTGGGGACAATTACTTTTACCATTCCCTACGGGAAAGGGAACTAACACTAAACTTGTCACGTGACAAGTCACTTTAATATGGCGATGTCCTACGAGGGTGTTAATTGGCACCTTTTTGAAAATTTGTAACAGGTCACTGAAATAACCTTCCAATTTCGGTTAAAATAATGTCTGTCGCAGATATGGTCCCAAATGAGCCATCTCAATATGATGGATCCCCTTCATATAAAGTAAAAGAACTAGAGAGAATCAGCCACTACCAGCACAAAATCCAGTCACATGAATAGTTTTGTGCCAATTACCTTTCCTCTGGACTAATTACACTATACAAACATTATCACCAGTTAAGTTATATGTCTTGTTTTCACCTATCCCAAATCGTTCCTTTTAATTATAAAATTTTGTTCACTGGTCACGGGATAAGTGCTTTAAAAGCAATTGACACAAATTTCCCGCAGGGTTGTTTATTAAAAAAATATATCTTAGGTTGTCCAGTTTTTTTGGGTTCTTGTCCAGGTACCAGCAGAAATACTATTTATCCAGTTAAAATAAAAAATTGTATATATTGTGTAATTACTTTTTTGTTAACTATATTTTTTAATAATTAAATCATTTTTTTGTATACAGACAAGAATTAAAAATTGTTTCTTCACAGAAAAAAGTTTTTTATCAATTAAAAAAATGGTTTAAAAAGTATTTAAATTTAATTAATTTAATTGAAAATTTAATTTTGATTTAATTAACATTTTAGTTGTTTTTAAATAAATTTTCAGTTAATATTTTAATTAAATAACAAAAAATCTTAATTGACTTTTTTCGTTTAAAATAAAATAATTTAAACATGTAGAATTATTGTTGGGAATTGTCAATATTTATTTAAATAAATTAACACATTGTTTGAAATGTCAAAGTTTTTTGATCACTTTTTTAATTAAAATTAAAAATATCATTTATTGAAAATCTTTTTTCAAAATTTTAAAATTTTTTAGTAATCAATATAATCATTTTGGTAATAGGTGCAAAGTCAACAACGTGTTTGCTTGATATTATGAATTTGGAATTTGTTTACTAAAAATTGTAAAAATTTTAAATTGTGAACTTTTTTTTTCAATAAATGATTTTTTTTTTAATTTTAATTAAAAAAAAGAAACTATCAAAAAACCTTGAAATTTCAAACAATGTATTAACTGATTTAATTAAATATAGCTCAGGTTTTGGCAATTCCCAACAACAATGCTACAAGCTTAAATTATTTTATATTAAGCAAAACAATCAATTAAGATATTTTGTTATTTAATTAATATTTTAATTAAAAATTTAATTCAAAACAACTTAAATGCTAACCCTTATGTGCGCAGCTAGGTACCCGGCTACCTTTGGCGTTTTCAACACAAATTTTCTCATTGAAATTGATAATCTGCATGTCTGAAACTTCTTGCGAACTAATAACTTTAAAAAAATTTTGTATTCTTGCTGCCGTCTAGCTTAATTTATTTTTGTCATTTGCGTAAAAGACCAATTTACTCTTAACACTCTTAAATGCGCCGCAAGGTACCCGGCTACTTTCACGTGTTTTATGTGGGAATGCGGTCATTGTAGGTAAATTGTTTGAAGTTGGTAGTAGCTCTGCATAAACTAATGATAGTCTGCACATAAAAAATATAAACGTGAAGAATTTATTTTATAAAATAGAGAAACGGAGACATAAAGAAGAAATCGAAAATTATAATACTCGTAACTAAGAACCTCTTTAGTGCCACTTAACGTTGCACTATGTAATACCAACTTCAAATGTATATAATCTTGAGACTTAATCAAATGTTTTTCGCATGACAAATATATTTAATGAAAAATCCTTTAAGTACAATTTTTCCTTATTATGTTGTTTATAACACGGATGAATAATTTCGTCGAATAACAAAAACTTAAAGAATATATCACAAAAAACACTTACAGCAAAAAGTTTGAAATATGGAATATCAACTACAAACGAATGAAAGATCGGTTAATCCATCAAAAACGATAAGTTGGGTAAATAAGTATTTGTACGGGTGAGCACTTATTGAAAGCTTCTTCCAGGTTGGCTTTTGTAGGGGACACTTACTAAATGAAGCGCTGGGGATTCAGATTAAGGTGAGTATTTATCTTCCATAGGTAGCTCACACGGAGGTTGATGTATACTTATCTACAGCAAGTAAAGTATCTTTTGGAAAATCAAATACACGAGTATGACAAGGGTTTGCTTAAATTTATTAACGAAGAGGTGTAGATCTTATCGCTACTGGCTAAGTTAAATTCGTTCAAGGAAGTATTTAATTTTTGTATCTTTTAAAAGTGCGTAACTTCATTTTTATATGGTTAACTACATTTTTATACATTTAGAATTTCCAACGAGTACTAAATAAATTCAGGGATGGAAACTTATATTACGTTTAAATAATAGAAAATTATATTCTCCATTTCATATGAATATAATTAAAGTGTTTAATCTTCATTAAACATGGCGCCGGCCTTGCGGTTTACGCAACAGCTGCACTTTCCGGAGACGTAGCGCATTACACTTGCGCTAGCGATTTAATTGCCTCCACAATAATCTTGGCATCTGGGGAGGAGGTCACGGTCGGCTTTACTGCAGTTGCTCGTAGAGTAGGTTGTGGTTTGTCTGGACAAGATTCTGCTTCCAGTTACCCTCAGGCTTTGGGTGTAAGAGGGTATGATAGTAACTATCGCACTTCTTGCAAGTATCCAACGATGAGCACGCGCGCAGGTCATGGCTTGCTGCTAAGCAGTTCTAACAGTAGCGATGTTTGTCCACCATCTCTTGTCGTTTACTCACGGACATTCTTAAAAATTTGAAACAAATCCGCAGTGCGTGGAATCTTTTGCAGATCCGGCATTGATAAATGTCCGGATCATAACGTGCTGCGTCGTGGTGATGCCTTGGTGTACGATTCCGGTTCATAAACCTCTGATCGGAATCACGGTGTCGGTTTCGACGTCTATTTGTGGCTTCTTATTGATGGGGTTGGCGTCTATTGGTGACTTCTTGGTGGCGACGCGTAGCTGTGAGTCTTCTCTTAGGCCTAGGAAAAAGGGAAGTAAAAGCGAAGACAAATGTTATTAAAAGGACTTGTGAGTAGTTAAGATATTTTAAACCATTCTGAGAAGAAATAGTATTAGGAAACAAGTAATAAGGTAGTAATAAAAATTTCATAAGCATCGAAAGTTACGTTTGTGCAGAGTCCCCATCATCATTAAATGGGATATAGCATAACTTTACTATTCCAGTAGATACCCGAACGTCCGCGGTTCGCACATTCTTATCTGGGCCGGAGTAAGTCCTCCCTACTCTTCCCAACCGCCACTCGTATGGTGGTTGCACATCATCCATCACGACCACTGAATCTCCTATCTTGATATTGGGGACGGAATTCTTCCACTTACAGCGTCTTTGTAGTGCTTTTAGGTAGTCCTCTTTCCAAAGGATTGAGAATTGATGATGAAGCCCCTAAAGCTTTTCCCGTCGATTGATCAGAGACATATTCTGGTAGTTTTGCTCAGGAAAAGCCATCAGGGGAGCACCTCTTCAAAAATTACCAGGGGTGAGTGCCGTTAAATCCGATGGATCCTCGGATAAGGCAGATAACGGTCGAGAGTTTAGGGTACCCTCTCTCCGTGTCAAAATAGTGGATAGCTCCTCGAAGGTAATCTTTTGAGAACCAGCTATTCGTTTCAAGTAAAACTTGAAACTTTTTACCGCGGCTTCCCACAAGCCGCCCATGTGAGGTGCAAGTGGTTGTATGAACTTCCACTCGAATCCTTGAATGATATAGTTCTGTGCTATGCTGCGCTTTAAACAAACGTATTAAAATCTCGTTCGAGTGTTCTACTAGCCCCAAGAAAATTCCTACAACTGTCAGTTACCACCCTTTGGGGAAGCCCCCGCGTCCCAACGAAGCGACGAATGCGGCTTGAAATGCCGCTGGAATAAATCCGAGCATAGCTCCAAATGAACTGCTTTTGTGCTTAAGCAAACAAATACACTGACTTTACCGAGGTAGAGTTCCTTTACTGTGAGATTTTCAAGTCAAACGGGCCAGCAAAGTCAATGCCCGTGATTTAAAACGGCGGTGATAACGTACACTTCTCAGGAGGTAATGGCGCCATTATCTGAGAGCATGGCTTCTGTTTATATATAATACAAATTTTACAATGGCGTATTATCTTTTTTCCCCGAGTTTTTAAACGGAAAATATAAAATTCCGTTTGTACCATTCGGTACATTAGTCTGCATTCTGCGTGACAGAGGAAATAGCGTAAGTGATTCAGGTACAGTTGGAAAAATTGAGAGTTTTCTGGCATTATAATAGGGTAACGGTCATTGTATGGGAGTGAAAATTGGGATAATCTACCATTAACTCGTATAAGGGCGTTCGAATCAAGAAATGAGTTTAATGTTTTAATGGTACTTTTACTAGGTACATTTCGATTTTGAAATAAACATTCGTATTCTTCAGCATAGAATAGCTTTTAAGACAAGTGAATCAGTTGGATCCTAACAGATCTCATTCCATTCTGGGTTAAATCTTTGTGTGTGGGATTTTTTGCAGTAGACCCCTTATTGTTACTACAATTATAGAAAAATATATCAGATTACCCGTAAGGCTCTATTGTATGACGAAAACCTTTTTAGAATATCATCATCTTGCACAATATAATTTTGCACTATTTATGTATTTACCATATATTATTTAATATTGTATTTATACAGGCGGCATGAAATAACCCCCCAAAATATAACGCCCCAAAAAAAATATGAAATAACCCCCCAAAGTGTGGGGCGTTATTTCATATGCAATAAAACCCCAATTTCAAAAATTAAATAAACCCCCAATGAAATGAAATAACTCCCAAAATCAAAATGAAATAAGTCCCCAATATTTAGGGACTTATTTCATATGAAATAGTTCCCCAATTCCAGAAATGAAATAAGACCCCAATATAATACATATTGTTCAGTTTTGGTTGGGCGCAAAGACTTTTTCCTCTATGGTATAACAAACACCGGCTTCGCTAACTAAAGCTTTTCTGCATAGCCGGCCTTCGGCCGGGCGCAATGATTTTATCCTCTATGGTATTTCAAACACCGGCTTCGCTAACTAAAGCTTTTCTGCATAGCCGGCCTTCGGCCGGGCGCAAGGATTTTTCCCCTATATTGTATTCCAAACACCGGCTTCGTTAACTAAAGCTTTTCTGCTAACCCGGTCTTCGGTCGGGCACAAGGCATTAGTTAGCGAAGCCGGTGTTTGGAATACTATAGAGGAGAAAACCCTTGCGCCCGGCCGAAGGCCGGCTATGCAGAAAAGCTTTAGTTAGCGAAGCCGGTGTTTGAAATACCATAGAGGATAAAATCATTGCGCCCGGCCGAAGGCCGGCTATGCAGAAAAGCTTAAATTAGCGATTCGGGATTTTCGAATTCGAAATTATAAAGTTCGGGACTTAGAGATTCCGATTTCGGAAATTCAGGACTTAAAAATAATCCCAATTTTTTTAGGATTCTGAAATTATAGTTTTTGATACTTAGTCCCTTTTTTATGTTTGGTAAACGTATGCAGTGAATATAACAAAACACAATTTGTCATCATTATGACTTTTAAAATATGTAATTTAAAAATTAAATAAGTCCCCAAAATATTTTTAGGGACTTATTTCATTTCAGATTTTTGGGGAGTTATTTCATATGGAATAATCCCCCAATTGAAAAAATGAAATAACACCCCAAAAAAAAGAAAAAACCCCCCAAAAATCGTTTTGTTGTTCTCTGTACAAATTTTTGGGGGGTTATTTCATATTTTTTTTGGGGCGTTATATTTTGGGGGGTTATTTCATGCCGCCATTTATACACACTCTAACACTTTGTACACCTAGGTACGTTTGTTCTTTTATGAGCTATATATAAAACAAATGGGAAATGAATACTTTATAGATTTCTTTTTTATTCTTGTTAAAACATTAATTATTTACAAATTGGAAAGAAGTACGGTATTAAGTATTTTACACACAAACTTAATACATACTTATGTACCTATGTATGTATGTAGGTAATTGAGGAAGTTATATGAACCGGTATAATTACTTATGTAGTATTTAAACACCGAATTATATATGTAAGTATCGTAAATTTCCGTTATAGGTATATCTAACTGAATCAATTTTAGGGTTTTTTTTGATTTTTATTTTTCTTTGACATAAAAAATTTTTTGTATTAAAGGCGGTAAATTTAACATACAAACATATGTATGTATGTATTATATATATATTTTTTTTTATGTAGGGTTTTTTCGCAGAAGCACTTTTTGCCGTTTCTCAAATATTTGCAAAATTTTCCTGCACTTTTCTCTATAACTTCTTACGATTTTAATCTTAACACGTTTTATCAATATAGATTTTTCACTAGTTTTTTCATTAATTGTATTCTGATCGCCACTTACGCTTTCAAGTGTTAATACTGACTGATGTATTTGATATTTGTGTTTTTTCATTTACCTCATTCTCGCTGTTTTGTGTTAAGTAAACACGCAGAGAAATAACATGATTAATGAATGGTCACTACGACCATTTCTGTTTATACTTGCCTTATATGTTTACCCTCATAAATTAATTATAGTCTTAATATAACTTAAAAAATTGTTTTTTTTCCTTAACATTTTTAAATTTACTATAATAATATTATATGGTGGCTTACACCTAAAAAGGTACTCTGGTCTAGCTAAACATATTATATTATTTGATATGTTAGCTACTATAATATATATATTTTCAACTATACAGTTAAAATCATAATATTAGTTGAACACAAAAGGTATGTTTAATACCATCATTTTTGTTTGCTTGAAAACACATTCTTTTAAGATGCAAACATTTATTGTCAAAACAAACAGTGTGTGCTTTAAAATTACATTTTCTCCGTCCACGAGCGTCAGTTAATCAGGAAACATGAATGATGACAGAATAATTAAAACAAAAATGCCATGCTGCCTTGCAAAACTAACGAAATAAATGATTATACGTTTATTGAAACAGGTAAGTTATTTAAATATAATTATAAAAATATATAAATATGCAATTATTTTGTCTTTCTTGCAGCCAAAAAAACCTATAACAAATTTTGACACATAATGTTGTCATCAGCCCCGAATTTTTTCAAAAACGGAATTCTTATTTGTTTGGATATACTTGTACCACACAACGTAAATTTTCAAAATAAAACACATACACAGGTATATAAATATGTGTATTTAATTTTATTTTTAATATATGTATGCTATATTTTATTTATTATATTTGTAATAAAACATAAATTTTTTAAATTACATTTTTTATTGTTTTTATTGTAAGAACCATATAAAATGTTGAAGTAGACATTTTGCATGGTTTTGGGAAATGTAGAAAAATGGTTTGAAAGATCGTGCGCATTTTTCTTCTGAACATAATAATATGTTTGAGACAACAATTATCTAAAATCATTATAACTGAACATATATTGTTGCTTAAGACGTGTTTTACACAATCATAACCACAAACATTAATGATAGTTTGCGATTGTGATTGTATCAATCATGTTTTTTCTTTGCGTGTACAAACTGTTCTCACTGGTTGCTTCTTTTTGTTCTCGATAGGACCATAAATAAGTGTTTGTACGGGTGAGCACTTATTGAAAGCTTCTTCCAGGTTGGCTTTTGTTGGGGACACTTACTAAATGAAGCGCTGGGGGTTTAGATTAAGGTGAGTATTTATCTTCCATAGGTAGCTGACACGGAGGTTGATGTTTACTTATCTACAGCAAATAAAGTTGAGGTAAGTATCTTTTGGAAAATCATATACACGAGTATGACAAGGGTTTGGTTAAATTCATTAACGAAGAGGTGTAGATCTTATCGCTACTGGCTAAGTTAAATTCGTACAAGCAAGTGTTTAATGTTTGTATCTTTTAAACATAAAAGTGACATTTAGAATTTCCAACGAGTACTAAATAAATTCATGGATGGAAACCTTTATTACGTTTAAGTAATAGAAAATTATATTCTCCAATTCATATGAATATAATTAAAGTGTTTAATCTACATTAAACATAGGTTTAAAAATACATAGTTGATGATGGCAGATGCGCCCCTGTAGTGAATGGTCCCCCTTCTTACTTATGTAATATGACGCAAGACGGAATTTTAGCTGTTACGTTTCCTTGTTATTTTTTTTCTTTAATAAAAAAAAAAAATTTTAAATATATTACTTTGTTAACTTACTATAGCTGTATTTTTAAATTGTTCTGCTTGTTTTCAAAATCCAGTGCCTATGTTCTCTAACTCTCGCTTCGAGAAATTTTTCGATCGAAATGCGAGATATGAAACAAAAATGCCATATATTGAAACAAACAAGGGTTTTTCTCACTTAAATGCGGCTATAACATTTGTAGCGAGTAATAGCTCTCATGTAAGGTAATTACTCGCCAATTTACAGAAAAAGTGTGTCTGTAAAATTTTTGTGAGAAAGTTCCCGCTTTCAACTATCAAATAAACTCACATATAAAAACGGGGCGAAAAAAAAATATTACCACTAAAAAATATATAAAATATGCAAAATGCAATGATTTTTTTCATTTTTTAATTATTTTGCTTTCAATATTTTTGAGAAATATACGAATGTTTTTATAGCTATTTTTTAAACAACAAAAATTAAAGTCACACTCTATATTATTTGGTATAGCCGACGGTTGTATTTTCGCAATTTCACATCGGCTTCGAGTGGATTATTATGACATTTATAACGTAACGACGTAATATCTTTTGATAGTTTTCGACATGAGTTACAGACAAAATTTTTTCGATCTTTTCGATGCAAGAAGTTTTCACCAAAGTTGGAGAACATGGGTACAGGTGAATTTTTTTCTATTGTCCAGTTATTTGAATTTGGCATCTGGGATGATCAAATTAAAAAAATATATCGATATATATCGTATCGATATTTTTTAAGGGTACCGATATTTGTAATATCGATATATCGATGTATCGAACGTATTAAGCTGCAATTATTACCAAATTTAAAAACTTAATATACTTATTATCAAAAATTATTTTTGGGAATGAAATATTTTATTAATTAGTTCATTTATTAATGATGTGCTAATAATCCCAATTTTTTAAATGAAAACACTGAAATTTATTGTTGTGGGAAAGCTAGTTCCTATGCGCATTTCGCTGGTTGCTTAGGCCAGCTCGTCAGGAAACTTTTTCCAAATACTTTAGAAAAGCTAAAAATATTATACTAATATTATATTAGCTTTCCCACAACAATAAATTTCAGTGTTTTCATTTAAAAAATTGGGATTATTAGCACATCATTAATAAATGAACTAATTAATAAAATATTTCATTCCCAAAAATAATTTTTGATAATAAATTTGCATGTGCCCGGCAAATAAAAAACTGAAATGGCAAGCTGCTTTATTTAAGTAACTTGTTTTTTTTAATTTTTGTTTTTTCTTTCTATCCTCTTACAACTACAATTTGTGTTGGAAAAAACCCAGCCAATTGTAGGGGAATGTAAGAAAGAAAAAATTGACGGTTTATTGTTGTGACTTTGTTGAAGCTTTGATATTGTTACATTTAAGACCAGAGTGTTTTAAAATTCTTATTCACTTTATGGTCTTACTTGTATAATATTTTTAGCTTTTCTAAAGTATTTGGAAAAAGTTTCCTGACGAGCTGGCCTAAGCAACCAGCGAAATGCGCATAGGAACTAGCTTTCCCACAACAATAAATTTCAGTGTTTTCATTTAAAAAATTGGGATTATTAGCACATCATTAATAAATGAACTAATTAATTAATATACTTATGTTAATACATATGTACGTATGTACAAACATATTACATGTAATTCTATTCTAGCTATTTATTGTTTCTTTTAATTTCAAATTTAATGCCTATCCCTCGATTTCGAACGAAACTTTCATTCGCTTAACTTTTATTTAAAACAAAAACCAATTTTAAAATTTAGTTTTTAACGTAAGTTATGCGAACGAAGTTTTCGTTTGAAATCGAGGGACCGGCAGTTAATTCTACAATAAAAAATAAATAAAAAGTAAAGAAATCGAGAAATTTTTTATTTATTCGCCATATGAAACCTAACGAATAAAAAATTAATTGGGATTATATAATGCCAGTTATATACTGCCAGTAAACGAAACTAGTGACACATACTATGCAAGTAAACTGTGCAATATTTTATTTTTTAATATATGGGGAATTTCATGTCAAGTGACCCAACTTTTGAAATCGATGTCTTCCGATTTGGATGATTAGTAGTTTAGACACAAATTTATTATCATATGCTAAAAAATTTAAAAATCCTCGTCTTGACTTACAAATTATGTTTTTATACATAACCCACTCGCGGCCCAAAAAGTGACCAGAACTACCTTAATGGAAAAGACCTTAGCTTTCTTTTGAGCAAAAAAAAAAAAATACCCTTTTGGGTCACAGCTCAATAAATTTAAAACAAATAATTTTGTTTTTTAAAAACTTCCACGATATCTCTGAAATTACTGGCCAAATTTAAAACAATGTTAGTACGTCTTAAAGATAATATTGTTAGCGAATTTCGTTTTTTTTTTTCTTAAGGGAATATGATGCACCATTTTCATGTAATTTCAATATATGTGCTGAAAGTGCCTTATTTTTGGACATAACGGTATATCTCTAAAACTGGAGCGGATAGAGAAAAATGAAGGTTAGATTTGGAATCAGCGACCTCAAATTAGTAAAAAAATTACACAAAGTTCCAGGCCGCAAAATGGCTGTTCCGCAGTGTAATCATTCATTCAAAAAGCAAATTTCGATCTACCAAGGTGAAATACCATTTGGTTTAAGGATTGATGTTTAACTATTGACGTCGCCCGGCCTCAATAGCCGAGTGAGTAAAACGGCAAACCCCACTGACGAGATTGTGTGGTTACAATCGAAACTAGTATGGGCAACCTGTCCGTGAAAGCATGGGTTCAAATCTCAGCGCAGTCAAGAATGAAAAATTATCAATAAAATTTTAATTGATTTCATGTTGTAAAATTCCTGTATTCATAAAAATAATTTAATGAAAATTAAATTCAATGAACTTAAGCCTAATTAAAAATAACTAAATTTGGATTAAAAACCATTAACAGTTCAATAAAATAACCACAATACTAATTATTAATAAACATTTATTAAATTAAACAAGGTCAAATTTATGCATTTTTATTTATTGAAATTACTTAATTTTTAAAACAACATTATTAATCGGTTAACCGATCAGTAACAAAATTAACCGATTATTAACCGATTAAACTGAAACCTCGGTTAATTAATCAAGCGATTAATCGATTAAAGGAAAATCCCGATTAAATGAATACTCTAATACAAATTTTGTAAGCGAAGCCAAAAATATTTAAACATTTTAAAGTAAAATGAGTCCTAAATAATTGTTTTTTCACGAACAATTATTTTATTTGAAAATTTTTTATAGTAAGACATGCTTTAATATAATAATAATTTTTGGGAAAAGAAACTCCTATTTCAGATATAACCTCAAAAAAGGATTTTTTTTTTTTTTTTTTGGCTTATATGTTTGATTGGGTCCCAAACAGAGAGCTGCAAGGGGAATCGAGCCTACTCAAACACTACAGCTAAAAATTTAGTAAAATTCAAAAAAGTATTCTACAGTGTTGTTCTCGTTCAAACGTCAACACGAACAAAAAAATTCAGTAAGAAGTATGCATCGATCGCCAAACTATGCTTCGATTTGTTTATTTAAAAGCGATGCATCTGTTTATGAACGACAGCTAACTTGTACTCGCCTTTCGGCTGGGTGATTCGAACATTATTTTATTGTGATCAGTTGGAACGACCACTCGAACTTTATGATTCAATCGGTTTTGTGCAACATCAAGAAATGATTTTAATCTATAGAGCTCATTTTAAACAGTCAGTTTGAACTCTTGTACTAGCAACGAACATAAAAGTTAATATTTCTTCGGTACCATAGTAGAAAAATGCATCTTATAGTCTCGAGCCAATTGTTTTTTGTGTATTATTTATGTATATAAGCAATTTAAAGTTGCATTTATTGTCTCTTCTAAACCAATTTGATATTTTTTAATAGTTAGAAATCAAACAATCCAAAAAATTTGTGTTTTTTAATATACATATGTATTTAACATACCAAATTCGGGGCGAAAAATTAAGAGTGAATTGTTATACCTATATTTTGCGGGTAAGTGAAATTATGGGTTAAAGTTAAAATTTTCAAAATTTCCTATATAAATATCTCATAAAATTTCTTCGAATTTATTTTTATGCCTAAGCAATAATATATATAAGTACATACAAATTTTTCGCAAATTTTATTTTCAAATAATTTTTTAACAGTTTTTTCTCTATATCCATATTGCCTAACAATGCATGCATACAATGTAAAAAAAAAAACAGTATAGATCTAACATACACTCAAACATTTGTATTTTTTTTTAACCAATCATGTTGATCATGGCTGATACATACATACATATGTCTGAAAACAGGAAATTGATCAAACTTTAGGTTAGATATTCACCCAAATTTATTTTAAATGAGTTTCAATTTTTTGTTGGGTCTCTATGAATCAATAGACTTTAACCGTATTTTTGAAAAGTTGCACACAAAACCTCTTAGCCAGGATTATGTAATTAAAATTCTTTAGTATCAGCATTATAGAAACGAATAGTAATATGAACATGCTCTTTTATCAAATATTTGTCAACTCGTCGACCACAATTTAAAACTTCCATGACCTTTTTTTGATTTCTTCAGTTTTGTTTTTTAGTTCTTGATGTTTTTAAAATAAAACTGATAATTTTTTCCATGTTGTTGATTCTGCCGGAATGTTGTAGTTTTAAGCATGAAGATAGGCTAGAACTACTTAAGAGTTTTTAAAGCCTTAACGGGCGTTTCGTCCTCGGCAACACAACGGGCTAATAGTTTACTCACTGAATGATTTTTGGCTGCGTATTTTTGTAAAGTATTATTTGTCGTATGTTCTACTACTTCAAACGGGACGAAAGTTTTATTTGGAGTACGTTAATGTCAAGTGTGTGGACTAATTAAAGGTGATTAATAAGTCGTGACGTGGAAGAACCTTTACAACTTATTATTTTAGGGCACTTCGGGTAAGCAACTTTGTCTTTTTATTCCCAGAGATAACATATATATAAAAATTTATTACATATAGATATTGGGAATTATTTCTTTTTCATAAGCAATTTTATTATATTCAACATATTTCATTTTTCGAATTTATTCTATGAGTTAAATTTCAGTTATGTATTTTATAAAGCTTTTTGTAATAGCTCCATTCCTTAAATTTATTTAGAAATTACTTTATACACTACCAGACTAAAAATACATAACTGAAATTTAACTCATAGAATAAATTCGAAAAATGAAAAATGTTGAATTTATTACATATTTAGAATACTCTCGCACAAATTACTATTTAGTTTTTAACTGAACACGTTTTTGTAGTATTTAAAATAGATTTTGGTTTTGTTTACAAGAGCACACGCTATTTTAAGCGACTTGTATTTACATTATCTATAAGGTTTTTTGACTCTTGTTACATTTTGTTTTGACATTCTGCATAAAAATTTAAGTTTGCCAAATATTCAAATAGAAAAAAACTTAGAATATGGGTTCATCTACAACAAGAGTAAGGAAAATGTATAGAAACTAAACATTATTAAAATAACCGGCTTATTGTACCAAAATAACCGGTTTATTCGATAATCAAAAATGGACATCTTAAAATAACCGACTTGGGCAAAGCAAAAATAACCGGTCAAATAATAACCGTTGGATCTCCCTACTTAACTGTTTTATTTGTGCGCCTTATTTGACCAAATTTCACCACAAAACTTTAATTCCCTACGGTGTTAGTCTTATAAATGTGATTTATGAAAACAAATAAATTTTGTTTAAGGCCTGTGATGCGATTCACTAACTTTTTACGATCCGACAATCGTCATTTTTGTCGACATATATATTCGCTTGCAGTAACGATAGTTTGATTCTGTAATTTATTGTTAACGATTGTAAACAGATGTAGTTTTTGTAACATCTCTGCCTATAAAATATTAAAATAAACGAAAAGCGCAAAAGAGAATAAAAAAAATAAATGAAGTTGTGCTTAATTAACTGTTTTTATATTTTATTTTGTGAATTTTACATTTATAGTTTTGTTTTTGTTCATAATTTGCTTTTTTGTACATTTTGAATTTAGAATTTTGTTTTTGTTTATACATATGTATGTATGTATGTAGTATGTATGTAAGAAGTTTGGCCTCAGCCACTTTAAACATAAAATACTTTTTATCGATTAAATAAATACAACGTAAATTATTGTCGTTAAAATAACGAAAAAAATGCTTAAAGTAACAGCTGACTTTAATCGAAAGCGAATATCGTTAAAAATGTTACAGAATAGCAAATTCGATAAATTTTCGTTATATTTATTTTAACGATACGATTATCGTAAAAAAAGTTATTGAATCGCACTACTGAGGTAGATAATATACCGATGGTCACGAAATTTTGTGATGTTATTTGTAGCATTATTAAACGATGACAGACAAAATCTACTATAAAACCGTTATTTATTACGGTTTTAGGTTTATAAAGTACTTTCCGATTGTGGGTTTTCTATGGCCTCTATTGTAAATTATGGACCGATCTTCACAAAATTTAGTAGTATAATTTTTAGTATTATAAAAATAGAACAAGAGTTTGTGCATTTCGCCCCCAATTGATGTAAGTTTTTTTTAACAGAAATATGACCTTAAGTGTGGTTTTCCCATATTTGAGTCCATAACCATAAACTGTTTAGGATAACTGGAAGAATTTTCGTTCCTTTTGTTCAAAAGAGAGGATGATTTTAACTAACGGACAGACATGCCCAAAGATCCAGAATATATAAATACTTTATGGTGTCTTAGATATTTTTATAAAAAAATTCAAACAGAATGAATAACCAATTCATTCCGTGTAACAAGAATTTATAACGAAGTCGCAAAAGAAAATTTACCGAAAAGTGATAACATTTGGCTTTCCTATTTAAAATCAAAAAGAAAATTAAAGCATAATCCATCATCGCGTATGCGAAATTTGAAAAAAGTCTTTTTTTTCCATGACTGGACTCATTTAAAATGGTAGCACAAGCAACTTTAATTTAAAAGAAAGAAACTAATGATTAATTTATTCCATTTAAATTATTAACTTGACGAGAAATGCTCCCTTAATTTAAATTGATACTCTGGCGGAAAAAGTTGAAGCAAAAAAAAAAATATATATATATATAAAATGACACTTTCTTTATTCTTACAAGCAACTTGAAATGTGTATGTTCATACATATTAATCGCAGATAAAACACATACATATTTCAGGTAATTTTATGCCTCATAAACATTGTTGGCCAACTCGAGTTTCAACTGGTGGAGTTTGGAACACATGTATTTAATGGACATACTCCACTGACAATGCTAATGAAGAGCAGTAGCAGCACAAGACAAAACTATAAAAGAATAAAAAGTAGGGGAAAAAATTAAGAACATTATTTTCATTACCAGTCTTTCACGTAGTAAAAGTGCATTTTCTGTCTCATTAAGAGTGTGAAAAAGTGCCGGTCAAGTATAATTTTACTATCAGGCTATTCTCGCAAAGTAAGTAACTCTACGTATAGTCATACAAGATACTAAAATACACCAGACTACTGATTTCAATACACAGACAGTATCTTCTTAAAAATGAACTCATATCTGCATTTAAACGGTTGGCATTTTATGTGAGTTTGTTAAAGTAGATGCGGTAGACATTTTGCTGAAATTAACTGCATAAAGATAGTGAATGAAAAAATTAATTACGTTTAGTTTGTTAGGTAAGCGTACAAGTAAGAGTAGATATGTTTGGCAATAAAGAGTGCTAGAATTTAATGAATAATAAAAACGTAGAATGCATAACCCTATTCGAAGGCAGCATAAAAATGTTTTTTTTTTAATTAACATGCTGTTTGTACATCTAGGAATTTTGTCAATATAAAATTATAATTTAAGTTAAACTATTGACAAATTAATAGCCACCACTTGAATACGATTGCACAAGTGTTACATATATATGTGCGGTGCGGAAGGAGGGTGGCGCCGTTGTGCGGATTTGTCAATGGTCGAGTGTTCACTGTGGAGACATTTTTTAAGACTAATGATTCTTGCGTAATTGCTTGTCTCCAATTTTGTTCGAAGTTCGGTATTCGGCGAATACGTGATGGACCGAGTATACATTTAATTCGTTCGTGGGTGCACTGCAACTGCTTCGGTTATGAATGTCCTACAGCCAGGGCCCAGTCACACAAAGTATTTCATATATGTATTTTCCTTTCATTTTTCCAACAAAGTTCAGCAATTATTTGTATGAAATTGTTAATAACGATAATAATTTGATTTAGTTTTTAAAAATTTTTAAAATTTAATAAAATGCTTTAAAAAGTCTGTGTATATTATTTAATAGGCAAGTCGTTTTCTGTTGATCCTTTTTACGCCTACAGTATACATCAGATTTTAATAAATATACATCATTCGAAAGATATTTTTGGGTAAAATGTGGCAATGTACATTTAATTAAAATTAGTGGAATATTATTGGTTTGATAGGCTTTATGCCCGTAATTTCTACAAATAGATATCTAGCTGTGTACAGATATCTATGGTGTAACGAATTTTTCATAATTTTATCTACTGCATAAACTGTAGAGTATTTTACACCATCGATTTTTGACAGTTAATTCAAAAAATTAATAAAAATACGAATGTTGCCATATTTTAAAAGAAAACTTAAAGGAAAAAACACGTCGGTAAAATTAATGTTTAAATGGCCTAAATAGTTTTACCGGATAGGTAAAGATAACTGTTAGGTACGAACACGACAAGATATCTCTTTTTAGAAATTACGGGCATTAGAAAGAACTACTAAGATACAGACAATTTTAAATATTTTGTTTTCTTTTTTGAAAAGTTGTTGTTTTTAAATTTTTCCCTAAATTTCTTCACTTTTTTGCATATGCTATATTTAATGGTTCCTTTATTGTATGTTATGTTATGTTTATTTAATGAAAATTCATGTTCCTCAAACTATAGATAAACAAATAGTAATTATAAATTATTATTATACATATTCCCATAGACGGGCTCTCAAGTATAATAATTAAACAAGGGAACACAATTGAACTTTTTTTGCATTGATTGAAAATTTGATAAAATTTTTATTTTACTAATTTATTGTCGCTTATTTGATATCTTATCTCCGTTTTTCTCCATTCTAGTTATAGCTACTTATCGTATTTTTGACTAATCGAGTTTAAAAATTTTCCTTTTTTTAAAGCTTTGAAAAACAGTAAAATTTTTGAAAACCACCAAAAAAAATGGCGGAATAATGGTTGTTTACTAAAAAAAAAAATAAAAAATATAACAAATATTGTATTTATAAAAATCATTAATAAATCCAAAAAGGGAAAAAGTTAAAGTCTTATTAGTTTTACGTAAAGTTGCATAACCTATGAACAAAATGAGACATAGATCAAATCGATGAATGAGTTTTGCTTTTATTCACAATTAAGTGAAGGAAAAAACGTCCATAAATAGAGCAGCAGCAAACACACACACACATTAAAAAATTAAATTTTTGTAGATTTTGAGATTTTTATCAATTCAGTTTTCCCAGTAAATCTACATACATATATATTATATTAATAAAAATTAATGTGTGTTTGTATGTCTGTTTGAAGTCTATAGACGGGTAAAGGGCTGGACCGATTTTCTTGAAATTTTCACAGCGTCTTCCTGTATGTCTAGAAGGAATCATAGGCTATATTTTGTTTTGAAATTGGAAGTGGGCGACGTGTCACGATCAATTTAAAACTAAGTACTAAAAATAGTTAATCTTGAAAACTTATACAGTCAGAGTCTTTAAATTAAGTACGGGTAACTTCGACGTCCGCAAGACGTTCACAAATGGGCGGACTTGCAATAGTAAGAGTGGCATCTCCCACATAAATTAAATACTAAAATTGGTGTATCTGGAAAACGATAACAGTTAGCGTATCCAAATTTTTCAAGGGCAACTTTGACATCTTTATGATTATTTGAATAAGAAATGGATGCATTCGTAATAGTTGGCATGGCACCTCCAATATAAATTTAAAAAAAAATTGTTGTAATTTGGTACACATATAAGTAGGCATCTCACCTCACATATAAATGCAAAAGAAATTTCTATAGATCTAGATAATAGTAACAGCTAAAGTTTCGGAAGTTAGATAAGTTAGCGTGGCACAGAATATAGTTCCGTAAATCTGAATAAAGGCAATATAAAGTTATTAATATACATACAGTCAGCATCTGTAAAAAAAAAATGTGCAGGATTGGAGAAGTGGGCGTGGCGCAAACTGAATTTCTGTATATCTAGAAAACGCCGAAAGCTACAATTAACAAAACTGGTACGAAAAGCTTGGCTAAAAATCAAGGCTGTGGAGTCGGAGTTGCAGAGCCGGAGTTGGTGTTTTTGCAACGGAGACGGAGTCGTAGTAAACACAAAAACTGGCGATTCCGGCTCCAAAATTTTTGGGTATAAATAATTTAAAAACATTTTCTAATAATTTCGAAAATAAAAAATCTTCGAAATTGGAGATGCTAAATTTAACCATTTAAATCGTACTGCATTAAAAACAAGTTAGAATGCTATAATCGGCTGTGCCGAATCTTTGATACCCTCCACCAACAGTAAAAATATTTGAGAGCTATAAATTTTTAGTTTATCTTTATAAAAACGATCGTCAGTATAAAAATTGGGTCCGGCTTAATGCTTTTATTACTAGCAATTTGAACTAACTTGAATAAAATATCATGATTCTTAACAGTTTATGCCGAACTGAAATGATTTTCAGGAGAGGAATTTATATTTGATCCATGGTAAATTATGGACTAATCATCACGAAATCCTGTAGAGTGATTTCTGTTTTTAAAAGGCTAAATGGATAAAACTTTTAATACAGTAGTGAAATTTGTTTTAGCGTTTAAAGTGTTTTTCAGAATGCTGCTTAATATTGGGTCTGAGGTAAATATGGACCAATAATTAGAGAATTGCATGATATTATTTCTGGCCATATGAAATTGGACCAAATTTTACCCCAATATCTATATATGCTACGGTTTAAGGCGTATTTAAATAACTTCCCAGAGTGAGCATACATTTGACATTATATGGTAAATTATGGCCCGATTATCACGAAATTTTAAAGTGTGATTTTTAGTATTATAAATCTTTGACGTACCAAATTGTATGACAATAGCATTATTTATTACGTTTTTTAACATAGCTGTTTTCCATGAGTAGGTTTTATATGCTGCCTACGGCAAATTATGGACCGATCTTAACGAAATTTGAGAGTGTGATTTCTATGCCTATAAAAGTATATAGTAGCACATTTTAATATGATAGCAATATTTATTACGGCTTTAGACGTACAGTATGTATCCTAGTCATATAGAATGAGTTAGGGCAAAATTTTATATCATGTCGTGCATTATGCCACCTTTTATGTTAGTTTTTGTAACAAAATTGTAAATTTTGTAGGGTGGTGGTTTTGCATTTTGATTCATAACTCTGATCCTAGTGATCGGATTTTGCTGGATGGCAATCCCAAACTGCTTGAGTAACTAGAAGCAATTTGACACCAAAATTGTTCTTTTCTTTGGAGTTTTACGAAAGTGAGCGTGTTTTCAACAGACGGACATGGCTAAATCGACGACGAGAATTACTCAAGAAACCAGTACTTTATGGGGTCTTAGATGCATAATAATAAAGTTTCACACGGAATGACAAACTTAGTGTACCATCATTCACCACTACTGGTGGAGGGTATAAAAAGAGTTTAAAGTCAAGTTAGGACCAGTATCATATACATTTAGTATCAAGGTTAGAAATGGAGTCAGAGTCGGGAGTCGCAGTCGGAGTCGGAGTCGCACTTAAAAAATTTCAGCGTTTGGAGTCGGAGTCAGAGTTAGTACTTTTTTTGGCGAATCCACAGCCCTGTTATAAATGAAAGTGGGGCTTATTGTAGACATAGGCGGGGTACCTCCAATACAAATACTATATAGATTTCCGTGTAACTGGTTAATGCTAACAGTAAGAGTATTCAAAGTTTGTTACAAATAGCTTCGTAAACACTGCACAATATCTGTGTTTAAGAAAAAAATTGCTTATTTTATTTTAAGGAGGGTAGCGGAGCGCACTGGGTTGAACTAGTTTTGAATAAAATCAAAAGTTGGGCACCGATTACAATGAAAAAATGCTCACTTTATTCGATATATATTTAACAAAATTTTTTTTAGATCAAAACTGTAATTTTTGTCGTATTTTTATTTTTTATAAATTTTTAAAGAACAAAATTTTTATAATTTTTTTTTTTATAAATTGTCCTTTTATTAAAACTTCAACTATATCTCAGAAACTACTGGGCAAATTTAAAGCAAATATAAGCACGGATTAAAGATAATAATGTAAACGAATTTAATTTTTATTTTTTAGTTCAATATTTTGGACCATTTTAAAGTTATTCCAATATAAGTAGCGGAAGTGCCTTAATTTTGGACATAACGGTATATCGCGAAAAGTCGTGCTGATAGAAAAGCACTCAGTGCAGATTTGGATTCAGCGTACCAAATAACCTTAAAACATTCAGATCTTAGTCATAAAAGTACTGGTTTCCTTGTGTTATATATATATGAAAATTTTAATATATTTTAGAAATAAATATAAGGGTTATTTTAATCTCATGTAATTTTCAAACTGTTTACCACAGTAAAAACTAATTTTAAAATAGGTGTGGGATCTATGGTCAAATATGGACCGAATTCAAGAAAAACTGATTAGATTTAGGATACAATGCAATATTTTTGGGCCAAATCCAATCTAAATAACAATATAATCAGATGGTACAAAACCTTATTCCGGATAGAATTTTGTATGAGCGCTATGTGAAGTTGTAGACCAATTCTCACTATTTTCAGTAGGCACCATTTGTATTCAGCACAAACGTATAACGCCCTGTCCAACTTTAGTGGTGTGGGTTCAAATACAGCTACACCTCCAAAAAGAAAACTAAATATTTAAAATTATTATTCGATTGTACTGATTGTACTGTGTAAAAAAATAAATATATTGATCATGAGCAATCACAAAATTACATAATGGGATTAATATTCATATTAAAGTTGTTTGTGCCGAACATTTCTTTCCTCTTAAATTGCTTTTCGGAGGGGATTTATATGGGACCTCTGGTTCAATCTAGACGTACCAGTACAAAATTCACGAAGAAGCTGCTACAGAAGTTATCGTTTTCAAAGATACTATTAACACGATTATCTCTAAGGAAGTTGTGCCATTTAAAACTTTTACCGGGAGTGGTATTTGAATAGGAGTCATGGTCAAATGTACGGATTCCAATAAAATTTGGTAAGATGTTGATTAGGGCTTAAACAAAATATTTGTGTCATAATAAGATTGTAAATGGGCAAGAAAATGTGTTCCGGAAAGATATTTGTATGAGGTCTATGTAAAGTTATGGACCGACTATCACAATTTTTAATAGGCACCATTTTTGCTCTGCCCAAACGCATAATTTCCCCTCCACCTTCGATGGTGTAGAAACCGTTCCGTTTTTATACCCACACCAACATATGTGAAGAGGTTATTATGCGATTATACTGATGTGTGTTACCAATAACGATATTGGTTCAGGTGCACCGATTGACTCATTTCCTTTGACTGGCTTGCTTGCATTCACTAACCAACGTTTTTATTTCTAGATTGCAGTCGATTGCGGCATCTGGTGGCCATACCAGTACTAGTAAATACATATTTTTCTAGTCAAAATATGCAAATGTTTTCTTAATTGAGAAAGTGTGTGGTTGTGCAAAAAACTTGCTTTATCGTGAACCCCAAGTAAAGATGTTGCTGCTATTGCGATCGGAACTTTATAATTATTTTTATGCGACCGAAATAAACTTGATTTGCAAGAAATTTTTCATAATACTTTTCAGATCACTTTCGTACTTGAATAAATTACCAAAAATCGTTTTTATAATATCTGGCTGAGACTAATTTAAACATCTGCCACAAAAACTCTTTACATTAATTTGTGTACTGAAAAAAAGAAATTTAAATACAAAGAGAATACTACCACTTTAGATTTGAAAATACTTGTTGTTGCTCATTAGTTGGGTTTGTTTCATCTTTCAAGATCTATTTATTTTTCCTGCTAAATGAATTTATATTCCTTCTTGAAACGTGAGTATTATGATGAGTGTTTAAAAAATATTTGTGCACAAATACAATTGTATTTAAATGAATGAGTGCATTAGAGATTTTTCATACGTATGTGTATATCTGCCGAACGTGTTAAACTCAAATAATAATTACTACACACGCACAGTGGGGTATTTTAGAAAAAGAGAAATTAAATTTTTAAACTAACAACTGCCTGTTTTTAAATATTGAACGTTCACATTTTCATAGACCATGTTTTGGAAACACAATTTTCCTAGGAAAGTTTTATGCGAACGTTAGCGTCTAAGATTGGAAAAAAGGCAATTATAAATGTAGATTTTTTTACGAGGTTTAAAAATAATTAAAAGTTATTTGTAAAAATTAATCAAAACAGAATTCAAAAGTGAGTACTAATATTTATTTTCCGATATTCATGTCCCGGGAATCGTTGCGAAATCTTATTGCTTTTAATTTCGCTTTTCCTTGGAATTTAAAGCTGGATTACTGGATTTTTTTTTTTATTGGGGGCAAGAATACCTTAACTCTTAAAAGTTTTTAGTCGACAATTTAATTACATTTGCACTCACTTATAAAAGTTTTCCAAGAGGAGTTAACGCATTCGCTGCCAACTACGAGTTATCTCGTAGTCGACATCCGTATCGATGAGGCCGGCTACGAGATAACTCGTATTTATAATGATTTTTTTATACATAATATAATTTTAACATGGCATCTCAAGTTGACTTCATTTAGTTATTTTGGCATAGAGAATTGTTTGATTTAACTATTACAAAAAGCCCTAAGAGATAACTCGTAGTAGTAACTATTGTATTGCCGAAAATTTATTAATCGTTATAAATAAAAAACTTGAACTGGCCTCAGGGGTTGGTTTCATAAAAACAGCCATGGCAGCGAATGCGTTAAGAGCCTTAAGAAAGTTGATTTTCCAGAAAATTATGCCTATTACACGATTAAACGTACGTCTTACACATTTTTTAAATTTAGTATTTAAATTTAAATGTAAAATTGTTTCTTGTTGCTTGGAACAAAAGCATAAATACCATTGTATACAATGTATACTTCCACAGCGGGAAAATGTAACCAATAGGAATCGAGAATGTAATTCTCGATTTGATTACAGACTTCATTATTATTAACACAAAACATGTCCTAGGATTGTATTAAACTATTTAATCGCAGCCAGCGAATGCACTAAATAATTCTTCCTTTATAATGAAAATTAGTAGGCGACGTAAAGCTAGCAAAAATAACGAATTATTATTAAGAAAAGATGGAAAAGAAACACATTAAAAATAGTCACGAACAGAAACAATACATTCCTTGTTCTGCAAATAAGAGAATATCCGTGGTTATCTATGCATATTTATTGTGTCAAATTTGTTCTGTTGTTAAGTTTTTTAAAGCCAGCAGAGTAAAATTTTGTAGTATGAAAACTATTTGAAATCTGAAATTAATTAAATATTTTCCGATATTACAGATCAAAGAATTAAACAAACTGGTTTTAAGAAGTTTATTAGTCCACTCAACATTAAATAAATTGAAAACTGTTCGAAGTGTAAACGATTTTGTGCGACTTTGTTAAGTGGTGAGAATAGTTTTAAATGCCAATACATTTAAAAAATATTTTACTAATACAAACATGAGTTAAATACTTTTGATATATGACATAGGTACCTGTCAATGAGTCGACATACTAGTTGTATCAGTGATTTTAACTTCTATTTTCTCATTACCGTAAGGACCTCTAAAAATTACCGTTTTTAAGAACAAATTACAGTACGAAAAGATTTTTAATTAAGAGCAGTGTTATTTAATTTTTAAATGTGTTTTAAGAAAAATTTAAATGAATATATTTTTCTTAAATACTTTTTAAACCAAAATGATTGTTTTTTTTAAACGGGAGTAAAATCTTCATATATATGTATATAAAATTGTTACTTTACTGACTGACTGACAAATTCATTATCGCAGAGCATAAACGACTGAAGCTTAAAAGTTGCAACTGGGACCGGGGGCTTTTCTCTCCCCAAATCGATTCACTAGCCATGCCTTTACACATGCACGTAATTACTTAGGCTATTTCTTCGACATTTTCGAAAGCCTTGCAGGTAGCTTGAGTGTTTGCACAGTTAGTTGTAAGTTTGTTTTTCAAATATTATCGAAGTTAAAACATCTTATGAAAAATGCTGTATTTTTGGGTTTAAAAATAATATCATCTTAACGATACCATGAAATTAACTATATCTTGATTAAAAAATGATGTATTTTTTAAATTTGTGAATCCAGTTTTGCCTTAATTAAATATATTATTGTGTGCTTATGAAGTATTTTTCTTAAAAAAAAAACGCGCGTGGTATGCAGAAACTAATTTTTCAAGCAAAAAACTAAAAAAACTTGCCTTAATTACTATATATTTTATTTTGGCTTACACAAGAACACTTTTCAATTTTTATGAGGTTGAAAATAAGTATGTTATACGCCTAATTTAACAAAATTATTTTATAAGCAAATAATTGAAAAAATATAATTGCATTTTTAAATAAAAAAAGGAATATCTTATTGCTTACTTTTCTGTTTAAGAAATATAAAACTTAGGTTTTTTACTCAGAAACAACAGACTAGAAAGAAAAGTATTTGAATTGTTTCAAAAGTTAAATTATTTTAATTTTTTAATGTCCATTTCACTCCCTTGAAGCTGTTAAAATTTTTTAGTTTTACAGAAAATATATTCAGCTGTTTTTCTTATTATTTCTATAATTCATATATTTCTTTTAATTTAAGATCTTAAAAATTATTCTAATAAAATAAAAATTCTTCTTATTTAAGTTTCTGAACAAGATTTTTCCGAAAGATATTCAAAAATGTTTTTTGTAACTTTTTTTAAAATTAAGGTAAGAAAGTATCGATTACAAGGTTTGATGACTTTTTATTAACATCACTATTATTATGATTTATTTATTAAATTTTTATATTATTGAATAACAATTCGTTGTTTCAAACCTAAAAATTAAAAACTAATATTTAATAAATAATAAAAAAAAATATTTGCATTTGCCCATGAACATAATTATTTAAATCATATAAACAATTTGTAATATATTTAACAATATAACTTTGAATTGGTTGTCTAAAGAAAAAAAAATTAGTAAAATGTATTTAACATTACCATATATAAAAATAAGACATTTTTCCATTATTTTTAAACATATTTCTCAAAAATAATATCATTAAATTTAAACATTTATCAAAATGGCATTTTATTTTTGGTTAAAAGAAGGGTTAATCCAACAATAGATGTTCTTACTCTTTGAATGGGTTATTAAAGGCTTAATAGGCTATTTTTCGTTTATGAAAACAACTTTAGTAATTATTGCTTATAATCGGTAAATTATCATTAATAAATTTTTGTGAATACGGCTGTTAGTCTTTGAAATCTATCAATGTTTGCACAAGTTACAAGCTTAAAAAATTTTACATAACACGAAGTTGTCAACTTTGACACCCTGTATTTCACCTTGTGTTGTAACATCATGGCTAAAGATACAATTTTCTTAAAGCCCATGTCCTTCTCTACGACTCGCTCTTACATTATTTTACAATCTGACTAGTAGTTAAGGAGATTCATATTTATTGCCATTTTTTCGATTGTCACTATGTGCCGCTTATGTTGTTTATCTGTGCGTATAAGTAATAATTTTCAAATTTAAATATTGCTCATACGTGGCTTAGTGGGATCATTTCTTTGTAGTATCTTTTTAATTTGAAATTTATAAAAAAAGTTACTTAATTGTATAATAAATTTGTTAGCAATCAGCAAAAAGGTTTATTTAGCGGTATGAATTTTGTAATAGAAGTTCGCCTAGTCCATAACTAATCAAGGAATGGCTATATTCAGATCTTCTTGAAATATGACAGGCTCATCGATTTTAAATGTATAACTAGAATAATAAATTCAAAATACCTTTATTATCTTAAGAATAAGGTTCAACCCGACAACTTGAATTTTCCGCTTCGTACTCTTCCTTAAAAAACTTATTAGCTTGTTGTGGTTTAGTCCTACAGGCAGGCAATTATATCAGACTGAAACATCAGTCGAACAACATTGCAACCATCGAAAAATAGCGGCCCAGAAAAAATATTAGGCTGTTTCTAAAAACTACTCTTGTTATTTTTTGTCTCAAAGCGCAATATGAATTTTGGAGAGACCATGCTGCATCGTCCGTACGATCAATTATATCAATACAAAGGAAATACCGTCAAGATTTTTATACAGCAACATCTCCCGGCGTAATCACGATAAGAGGCTTAATTACCCATTCTGAGAACCAGTGTTTAGTTATTAATTAACTACGAAGAACTGTTACACGACCTGGAAAAACTGTGGATTATGTACGAGAAAGTACATAGTCAAACACATCTAACTGCCGGTTTTTAAACTTAAATAAAAATTTGGCTTAGAAAGGTATATTGAAAAAATAAACTAATTTTAATTTTCTTTATTGTTGTTTCAATAAAAAAATTTCCAAGCGCATATTTCTGTTTCATTTTGAAAAGCACAGGCAGTAAGTCTACTCTTCGACGTTCTTCAGACTATCACTACGTTCTAAAAGTTGATTTTGGAATGTTTCCATATAAAATTCAATAGGCTCAAGAATTATTGCAACGACTACACACATATAATATACTAATCAATTATTCGAAGTTAGACTACCCTTTGCGTGTATATGAGTAGATAACCTGGGGGAAATTTTTATCAATTACTATTAAAGCACTTATCCCGTGACCTGTGAACAAAATTTTATAATTAAAAGGAACGAATTGTGATAGGTGAAAAGAAGACCTATCACTTAACTGGTGATAATGTGTTTAGAGTGCAGTTCGTCCAGAGGAAAGCTAATAATATATTATATAATATATTTTGATTTACAATCTATTTTCCAAATGCTTGCAATTTATGTTTTGTTTTATTTTTATAAATGCAAAGAAAATAAAAGCATAATTTTCATTTTACTAAGTCTAGTATATTGATACAAAACGCATCTACAGTAACACTGTTTCTTTATTTGTCATTTTACTTGCTGCAAGTGTCAAAAATTTACTTGCAAGAAAATTCTGTTGCAAGTTGAACCGCAAGTACGAAAAATGTGATGGTATTAGTGAAATAGTGCCCAGCGTGAAAACTAAGAAGACCTTCTTCCTATAGGCCTTATTGAAGGCCTGCTTAGAATTTTTTTGATTCAATTACCACTCTGGTCTAACTGATAATGAAGGCCTGATAGAAGGCCTTTGCTCTTTTGTATAACAAATAAGATACACCTTCCAAACTCGCTTCTATAAGAAGGGAGAAGGAGAAGCATCTTTTGTTTTGTTTTTTGCCAAAGATAAATTAAAAGAAGCGAGAGCAGAAGGCCTACCCTTCCTTGAGCATAGAATGGAGCGAGAAGGCCTTGTTCATCCAAAAAAAAAAGTATAGAGGCCTTATAGAAGGCATCCGTACTCCTTCTTTTTCCCGCTGGATGTAAGTGTATTGAGTTTTTCGAACTTGCACCTCCATGCCTAAGCCCCAAGTAAGATGGGATTTTTGGAGATAAGAATATCGCACTTGATCATAAAGAGGGTATTAACTAAAAAATTTTATTATTTCACGCTTCGATACGTTTTATTCATACCTACATGCTGTAAAAATATCGTTCTATTTCGTCTACTTTTTGGAAATGAAACGGTTGGTAAACTTTTTTTTTCATTTGCCTTTTATGTTAAACTAAAAACTGGTTTGCTTCAACCGAAAATTTTTAAATTTGGATCTTGTACCATCTTTAAACCTACATATATGTTAGTAAATATATACCAAAAACTAAATTTCTTTAAATTACCGTATTCTTAAAGAAATTACCTTGCTGCTCAAAAGGACCGTACGAAAACAGTAATTACCGTACGGTTAACATATACAACTCAGTGATGTTACATCTCCCTCTCTCTCTCTCTAATGCGATCACCTGTATGAATTCGCTTTGGACATTTTTGAAGGGACATCAAAAGAAAACACGAATATTGTAGCCACCGTTACCGTTGGATATTTTCAAAAAGTACCAAAAAAAAAAGGAATTTTTACAAAAAATTGTTTTAAAATAGGAAGAAGTACTCAAAAGAATGTTTTTGCACGTGTTTTGTTTAATTTATTTAAAATTTAATTTTTAAATGGTAAAAAAATTCAGGAAAGCTTATGTCAGATGTAAGCAAAAGATTTTTATTTGATTTTAATTGATCTTAGCTTGCTGAATCCAAATCTGTTCAATGATTGGTTCTATCAGGTCTAGTTTTTTAAGAGCCTTTGCGTCATCCATATAATTTTTTTTATATTTTCAACTGTTTCGAAGATATTCAGAAATTAGTGCCAATATATTTTTTGCAAAATTAGTACTATTTTTGTTTTCAAAAATTTATACAAAAGTTATAAGGACAAACATTTGATATTTTCATCATTAATCTAAAAGCCACTAGTATGAATAAAATACGGCATATTTCATGAAAATCGTAGGACAAATGTTAATTTTATCTATTATTCATTGTTGGGGATTTGGATGCTATTACTAGCGAATGATTTGGAATTAAATTCCCTTTTAGACATCTTACCAATATTTTTTTTTTTTATTTTCAACAGTTTCGGAGATATTAAAAAAATAATGGGTAAATTTTTCAAAAAAATAATTGTTTTCAAAAATTTACAAAAAAAATTATAAAAGCAAAAATTTAAATTTTTACAAATTATCGAAGCTAGGTATATACCGAATAAAATAAGCCATAAACCATGAAAATGTTTATTTAAATGTTATATAAAAATCAAATATTTCGATTTTTGTCGAATTTTTCATAACAAAAATCTTAAGAAAATTAAATGTGTCGAATTTTGGCGATTTTCGGTGTATAATTGGTCACGAAGGTGAAAAAATCTAACAACCCTGATTTATACAGGCATACGTATACGCCATGGTATAAGTATTTATTTCATCATGATATACCGCATACGCACAACAGCAAGAGGTACTTCCCAAGAGCACTTACTTGCGAATAATTAATATGTACACATATTACATAATTTATTCGCAATATGTGCATAAGCTTATTACGATAGGCAAAACATTATTTCAGATAAGCTTGCTTACATATATATTAAAACAATTACAGTTTATATTAAAGCTGGGAGTTATAATAAAACAGAAAGTTCAAAAAGTATATCATCATTTAGTTAAAAGTACCAAAAAGTGGCAAGAACTACAAAAAGTATCACATGTGGTTGCATTTTGTAAAAGTATCAAAATAGTTCCAAGCAGTCGAAAAAGTGGCAAAATGCTACTTTAATAGCACCAACGGTAACGCTGATTGTAGCAGGGTAATATCGCACAGTCTAAATAACTTTTTAAAATAAAATTTGTAAATATTTTCCCTTTAGAAATTTAACTGGAGTTCTATTCACGATTTTAATGCGCACAATATGCTGATGTTATCGATTTCAAACCGACACCCATTTTACGGTTATATTAGTCCTCCATCAAAAAGATCACTTATATCACTTGTAAATATTAGTACGTTTGTTTATCAGCAATAACATGTTATTCTTGTAAAAGAGGAAAATGCCATTGTTAATTTAAAGCCATACAATTATATGTGGTAAGCATATGATTGTTATTATTAACCACAACATGTTCAATGGTAATCATATATTGTGGCTTCTTGATGGAGGACTTATATAGCTTTAACATGGTTATAATAATATTTTTAAATATGTTTTAATATTTCAAAGGGAGGACTGAAAAACATTGTGACATATTTTGGTGTGTCTTAGTTTCAATGAACATTGTGATATTTGTGTTTTACGATGTATACTTCTTTTTCAGTTGCCATTAAGAGTGAAATGCTGGCTCGATTAAAATTATAGCCTCTTTGAAAATCTACCAAATTACGCGTCGAATATTGGCTAATTGGCTTTTATGGAATAAAAATCGGCTGAGTTATATTGAATCAAATTTAAGATTTTACTAGTTTTGTCATTTCGAAAGATGTTTTTATGGTGGCATGTCATAATGTCGATTGACAAAATGTGGAACTAAAAAGTGTCATTATGGTTGTTGCAATATCCACTTTAGTCAGCGATGCCGGTGGTTGTTAAGTGGCATAACATAATGCCCAGTGTCACAGTGTCCATGGACATTATTCAGCCAATAGTGGGCTTAATTTATGTTAACTTTATTTTGCACAAGACAGTATGAGTTTAGCTTTCGAATTTATATTTTATACCAATTAAAAACATAGGGAATTTCGTAATTTTTTGCTAAAGATTGGATTAATCACCAGAGCTATATAGCGTATGCATCTCTGGATTCTTGTGAAATTTGTATGTTCAAATTAAAGAAAAAATCACCAGGAGAACATAAAGAGACAAAACTAGACAAAAGTATATGTTCCATAACGGGTTCATTATTGGCATTAAACATGGTAAGCCTAGTCCATTATCTATGTTCTCCGGCTACAATGAAAAGGGGTTTATAACAAAAGTGCAAGGGCAGGCTAGGGCAAAAATATTCATAAATAATTTGTATACACTAAATTTATTAGCATTGTAAAAGGTAGACCTAGATTTAATTAAAAATATGTTCTCGACTCTTTGGGTTTCTAAGCTGAACTGATTTATTAAAATTATTTTCTTACAAACTAACAATTATTTTCTTATCTACTTACTCCCTTATATACTATTAACTTATATATTTATTTACATATTTATTTACACAATTAGACATACCACATGTGTGGAGAAATTTGTAATTCTATTTACTTATTTTAATCCCTGCTTACATGAAATGGAAAAACCCACATCTGGTAAGATGGTACTTGTGTACCTACGTCAGTTGATATGCAGTTTGGGTTTGTCCATTTCAAGATAAACACAAGACATGAGTATGTAGGTATATTCGTACTTAAGACGGAAATTTCTAGTTAATTCAAGTACCTAACACATGTTCAAAAAAGAAGTACAGTTTATAAAACTGAACAAGCATATTTTATTTTGCCCAACACCAGTGCTAAAAACCCGTTGCAATAAGAACTGTAGCATGATTTTGTTTACAAAAAAAGTTGGACTTAATACGACAAACATTATTTGGCATTGAAAATTAAAGGAATGGTTCAGTATTTCAATTACTATAGAACTCAGACAGATCTGCATGGGTATCAAAGATTTTTAGTTGTTTCAAATGAGTCAAAATTAAATACTTTAATTCAACTTTAGCACTAAAAAAATATCATCTGGTAACGAGCTACAGAACTAATTCCTTAATTTTTTCAAAAACCCCACTGTAAGACGTGTGCAGTAGATGAAAGCTTTCCAAAAATTTTGGAATATATTATGTCTGTGTGCAGCCATATACACACATGCATTGCTAAATGGAACTCAAATATGTTTACATATGGTTCAAAATATAAAAGTATTCGTAAATAACACACATATTACACACTTTTTGAAAACGCATGCATTTTGGTTATCCAGTGAACACTTGTCTTAAAATAAGAAAAAGTGTTTAAAAATAAATAATATTAAATGAGTTCAAATAGTTTACACCTGATTTTTTAATTCAATAGTTTTTATATAAAAGTGGTAATTTAACATATTTTTATTATAATTTTGTCACTGGCAAAAAGTATTGAATACCGGGGTTAATTGATAATCTGTTAAATTTGTTTGTGTCGTTCTTTTAGATTTTAATGATATGATCTTATTTTATTCATTGGGTTATTAATTTATAACTATTGTATGATTTGTTATCATAGTGGCAAGAATATATTTTGAAATAAGCTCTGGTTGTTTACCATTTGTATAAAATGTTCACATGTATATGTGTGGTGCACTAATTAGACCGCATTAGTTTCACGTTTGTCATTTCTTGAATACTCATTAACACTGTTTATACAATATTCTATTTAAAACGACAACACTCAGCATTATATAAGAAATAAAATATTACAGCGACTAGATTTGTTACATGTTGCCTCCTAGTCAACAACATTTTTGTAGATCTGGATAATACAAACTAATGTTCAATGCTGTTGAATCAATGCAATTAATTGCATACATAAAGTATATCAACAAACTATGATCATAGATTTTATACCCTACACACCTATTACTGTGATATACATTGCAAATTAATTTAACGCAAAAAAATATTGGTTTTAAACTTACCTCTTAACTCTTAAGTAGGCACATCATTTGTGTGGCACAAACTGTTACCTGAGCCTGTTTGGGACCACTTGTATTTTTATGGAGTTTTTATGGCTCTCGCAAGAACTCAAACTAACGAACTCCTGGGCCTGCCTGGGACAAATTGTATTTGTGTGGAGTTTTATGGCTACAGCAAGAACATTTTTTGTCAACTAGAATCACTCTTTCAAATAAAAGTAAAGAAAGAATCCTTATGTGTTTCGTATGATTTTTGATACGTTTCGCTTTATGTGTTATTTACTACAGTGCATATATATTAGGCTAGGGCCTAGCCAGGCCCAGGTGGATACAATATGCACAAAATTTGCATTAGGCGAATTGCCATGCCCACTTTGTTTAAATTTACACTTTTTTAAATTTACACTTTTTCTCGTTTTCTTGTAAAAAAAACACTTTGATTGAAAAATACATAAAGTTTCGTTCTAATATATATATTAATTATATAAAAAAAAACTGAAAAAAATGCCTGGCCAGGCCCAGGTATGCACTTAAAGGTAAATGTGTCGACCGACTTAGAATAACTCCCTGAATCAATATATCGGTATCCAACTGGCTGACTAGTTGTTTGTCAATGTAAAAGTTGTGCCAAGAAATCGTAGTTTGGAAGATAATTTGGTGAAATTTTATGCATACGTTTCATTTGTCAAACGCACTACTGAAAATAGTAAAATAGGGCCATAATACATATTACCGCAATACGAAGGTCCTTGCGGTATTCAGGTTTTACACCTTTGAAATAGTTAGACTAAACTGTGGCTTACTGTATCGTATGGTCGGGTTTGTCGGGCTATACTTTACTACTTGTTTTATGTTGCCAAGCTTTAATTTATTCATTGTTGTTTTTAGTTATGCTTCAAAACGTGACATATATTAATTTTTTTTTATGTTTTGAAAAGAAAGATTATTGAGCACAGAAAAATTTACTTTTAACCACAAATATATATATAAACACGTTTATTTAAATTTTTAATATGTTTAGTAATTTTAAAGATATTGCAGAAAATTCCTAGCAAATTTTAAAAGAACTTAGTAAGAAAAAACAAGTGAGAAAGTTTAATTCGTTGGTACCAAATCTGTACTCCACCATCTGTTCAAATAAAAGGGCAAAACGTCTTAAAATACAAAAAAAAAACAATCAGCTCTACAAAATTTAAAATTAGGTTTATATACTACTTCAATTTTTTTTACTTTAAGTTTTAATTTTTATTATTAGTCTTTATACTATTAAAAATTGGAAAATTGTCAGTTAATTTATACGTATAATTAATATATTAGCAAATTACAATATTGCTCATACGTGTGGTGAGTTTCAATCAGGTTCGCGACTGTTTTTATTTTATTTTAAAAATTACTATATAATGATTATTTTTGGCTCAGATAATAAAAGTTATACTTTCACTTATATTTTTCACTCAAAAAAATTAAATAATTTTTTGGATTTTTATTGTTGCTTCACTGCCTTTTTTCAAAATAAAATAAAAATAAATCTTTTTTGTTTTTTTTATATAAAAATAAAACCAGTTCACTCCATCTGAATTTTTTTATTTGAAACAAAAAATTTATTTTTCTTTCCTTTTCGAAATAATATTAAATAAAAATCATCTGTGATATTTATGACAAAAGTTGAAAACAATTTAAATCAAGGAGAATTCATTACAGGTGATCCTAAAAGCCCTGCTGGTAACTTTTTTCTTTAGCTTTATAATTGTTGAATGTCAAAATTTTGTTTATTATCTTTGTTTCTGTTTTGATTTGTTTCGGTTTTTGACATTGTTCAATGATTTTACAAAAACAAATTGCTTGTGGTTTTTGTACGAGTTGTACTTGTTGTACTACCGAGATTACCTGGAATGAATTCGTCTTGGTTTAAATATAACAAAAATGTGTTGTAAGCAAAAATCATATTAGGAAGCCAGTAAAATAATAGAATGGTAATATGCAAATGTAAGCCCGTTTTCACAACATACCGATAGCTAAAGGTAGCATTTTATCGGCAGTATAAAAAGTGTTCCATTTTTGCAACTTTACTTTTACCTAAAGTGAGCGATAAGTTAACGGAAGGATCATCCTGCGTTTAAAATAAATAAGTACAAGAAGATTTTAGATAAAGCCACCTTTCAAGCAACAAAAACTAAATGAAATCGATATATGCGTTTGGGACCAACGGTATCACTGGCACACATACTCAAGAGGATACAGCTAAAAAAGAGGAGACAACTTTTAATCGGTTGTACCGATTTCTTCAAACAAAGTTAAGAACACTCTCGATCGCCACCTTGTAATAATCAAAATAAAATCAAAATCGGTCCAGCCCTTTTGACTCTACGATGGATCGGACAGATACTTTGATACACAAAAATATACACAGATGAACACTACTAACATGTAACATTCCTATTTTTTGATCGGAGTTAAAGGCGATTGCGGTTTAACTATAATTAACGAATTTTATTTGCTGTATACATATAAGAATTTTTTGTTCTGAAAAAAATTTAATTTAAAATATTTAAAATTTGAAAAGTGGAAGGAAAATTAACTTTTGGTTTTTCTAATATTTATCGTTTAAGAATTTTTATTTTTCGTCATGATGGTTATTTACATACTGCATATCGTCGCTGTTTTTACTAACTGACCTAACTGAAATTTTTTGAAAATTGAGTTATGTACAAAAAATAAAAATATTTGTCTCTTTCTTTACCTCAAACATAACAAAAGAAACAAATATTTATCACTTAAACTAAAAAGTGCTAAATAATTTTTTGAAAATGCTGAAAAAGTGATATATGCTAGAAGAGTTTTTTTCATGCTGAATGAGTTTAAAAAATGATAGATATAGCATTAGAAATGGTAAGCTGCCAACATTGTTTAGATAATAGTTTGAAAATATGTTCATATTATGTTTTGAAGATAATATCTTTTAAATGGTGTCCAATGTTTGCTTTGACCTGGCGTGCTCTTTGAAGAACATTTTGCATAACTTTTCTAAGAATAGAACCCAGCGCCCTCACTTCTACTCGAATATTCGCTATAAGCTGTAAGATTGTTCTTGGCTTATTTACATACACCTTGCCTTTTAAGTAACCCCAAAGAAAAAAATCGGGAGCCGTTAAATTATTTATTATGCAAAAATTTCAAAATTTTTGTTTTTTAATACAGCATAAAAAATTGCAAATTGCAGCTATGGTGCTTCTCTACATGTATAAAAAACAAAGTTTCAAGCAAAGCACGCCGACTATGATTAAGATAAGTCCACAACTTTTGATTTTAATAAATTTTGTATTACAAAAGATGAAAAAAAAAACAATGTTAAATTAACGAAACTTCAAAAAAGAAAAACCTTCATTTCTGTTGTTAATTTAAGTTTAAGTATTTATTAAGAAATTTATTCTTCTTCCTCCTGCAGATTCCAACAAATATCCCCTAAAAGCGAATCACGTTTATTGCCACTACCCTCCGAGCAAATGGTGGAATGTTTTTCGGTTGTCTACGAAATGTTAACGACTCCGTTACATTTGGTAGTTAAACAGTAGATTTCGCGGAATTTAACAACAACAAAATACGTAACAATCGAATTATGAGTTCTAAAATTATACTTTTTCGTCACTTTAAAAAGTTGTTCAGATAATTGTAATAGTTAGACAATTACAACAATAGCACGATTGATTATTGCTCGAATAATATTGACTTCTTCGCAACGATTTACTGTTAAATAGTGAATACTTAGAACAAAAGAAAAATGCGTATATTATGATAATCTTAATTGAAATTGCCAAGAGATCGGTGGTACGTGCGTGTGAAATAATATAAATTTATAAAATTATGTACACAGAAAATATTAAAAAAATTCTCGAATTACTAAATTTATACCAAATTCATAATATCAAGCAAACAATTTGTTGATTTTGCACTTAATACCAAAATGAATATATTGATTACTAAAAATTGTAACATTTTGAATTTTTTTTCTCAATAAATGATGTTTTTATTTTAATTAAAAAAAATATCAAAAAACTTTGCCATTTCAAACAATGTGTTAATTTATATAATTAAATATTGACTTTTCTTAACAATAATTCTACAAGTTTAAGTTATTTTATTTTAAACGAAAAAGTCAATAAAGATTTTTTGCTATTTAATTAATATTTTAATTAAAAATTAATTTGAAAACAACAAAAATGTTAATTAAATCAAAATTTAGTTTTTAATTTTCTTTCAATTAAAAAAATAATTGATAAAATAATCAAATTAATTAAATTAAAATACTTTTTTAACCATTTTTTTTATTGATAAAAAACTTTTTCTGTGTACAATAAAGAGAAATTTAAAATATTTGAGAAATAAAATAGTTATAATATTGTAGTCAAAATTAGGACCCCGCCGAATCCAAATGTTACTGCAAAGCGTTCTTGTACACGAAAGTTGTATAAATTAGTGCACAGAACAGCCCAAACTTATTCTTCTGCTAGATTGGGTAAATTTTTAATAATTTCTCATAAATTTACTTTTTTTTAGAGCCAATAAAAGTGAAATTAAAATTAATAAATTGACAATTGCCTTTTTTAAAGGATAACAAAGACAAAAACAGTAAAATGGACCACTTTTTATTATAAAGAACAATTTGAAATAATTTAACTTTAAATAAGTACTTTTTAGGGCTAGAAGCGATACTACTAAATTAAATTGTTATTAAACTACCAAAGCGCTCTAATTCGTCATAAAATAAAGACACTGAGTATATTCCCACTATATCCATAGTGGGGTTCTTCTTCCTGAACGAAGTAACTACTTCAACAAGAATTGAATAGCAAAATCGACAGATTTTAGCCAAATGGGGAAACTATTAAGACTATTTTTAGATCGAAATTGTTTGCAGGATATATTTGTGTTCGAGTCTGGCTGTTACTTACTTGGCAGCCACACGATCAAGTTTTGCCTTTCAATTCCATTCAATACTCAATACACTCTCACTTTTTTACTAACACACGCACACTTTTGAAATTGACAACAAGATTGCTTTCAATTTTACCTCTGCATTTGTTTGGCCATTTGACGTTCAATTTAACAGCTGATTACAAGTTTAGTTAGCAAATTTTTCGTGTATCTTTATAAATTGTTTTCAACGTCACAGCTTTCACTTTATGTTAATTTTGACAAATAGTTTATTGTCAGGTTATTATTATTTTAGGCTAAACGCCATAAAGTAGGTTTTTATGAAAACGATAAAAGTGGCTTACAATCAATTTTCGTAAAAACTGCCCGACGCTCCTAATTGATGGCTACGTAAGTTTTTAACAAAACTATAAATTTTCATGCAATAAATCCAAAGTTATAATGGTTTTTCTAAAATAACATTTTGTGGTTTTGTGCTCCATATCAAAATTTACTTTATAATATGACGTGGAGCAAAGTATGTCTACGGACAAAACAACGAAGTTGATTGAAGAAACGTGATAATTAGAGATTTTTAAGGGCAGGTAGATATGTCTTGGAATGGTGATAGTTGCTAAACAGAGAAGACTCTCCCATTAGCCCCGAACAGCAGATGCAACATAATATGGAATAGTAGGATATTATGGTTTTAAATTTTGCAATATTAATTTTTTTATTAGCAATATAACATAAAAATAGTTTTACTGTTATGATTAACCCTTATGTGAATGGCAAGGTACCCGGGTACCTTTAACGTTTTCAGCTTAATATATTTTATAGAAGCATATAATCCACATAGCTGAAACTTCTTGAGAACTCCTAACTATTAATAAATTTTAGATTATCGTTATATTTTAGCTTAAAAATAGTTTCGAAATCGTACACCCTTAACGGTACGGCAAGGTACCCGGGTACCTTCATACATTAAATATGGAAAAACGCTAATTGCAAGTATATTTTTAGTGAAATGTTACTTAGATGAAATTTAAGAAAGTCGTTATGAATATCTTAGATCAGGTGAAAGAAAAACCCATAAAAAAATATTTCTTTTTTCATATATAGGATACATAAATACATAAAATTATTATCAAAACGTAGGCACAGGAGCATCATATTGGATCTGTGAGTATGTTTCCACAACTCTATTATGTGTTCTCTATTTGACTGGTGGACGTTATAAGAATTCCTATAAAAGGATATAATTCTTAAACACGGAATGGCTTCGATGTTTTAACTTTGTTTGCTGTTCTGCATATTTTTGTGCTGTAGTTGTTTATTATTTTGTTCCCTTTATGGTAACAATACACATTTATTTATTTATATATTTTATTTATATTTATTATAACTATATAATAATATAATTATTATATAGTTGATGATTTAGAGTCTTAAGGCCATCAGCTCATATTTTATGATTTTTTAAATAAAAAGATTTAACTTCCGTTCTTTGCAATAAGGCAAATCACCAGAATAATATTTACAAGTTTCTTGTTTTGCATTTACTAACTTTGATATGCATAGCAAAATGTTAATGTTAAATTTTCAATTTGCATATCTTATCAGTAATACGTTGCATACGTTGGATATTTACAATATCTTGAAATGTTACTGAAAACGAACATCTATTGTAAGTTTTAGAGTTATTCTCCTCGATTATGGACATATTTTCAACAATAAATTTTAGTTTTCAATACTATTTCTCTATAGGTGCCCGGGTACCTTGCCATGCTGTTAAAGGTGTGTTATTTGCTACTCACTTAAGGGTTAAAACAAATTTTAAATAAATAACATTTTGTAATTAAGTCTAAGAAACGACAGTCTTTTTTGAGTAAACTAGATATAATAATTATATATATAAACACTTAAGTATCAAAAACCGAAAACTTTTTGTTAATAATTTGTACTTATATTCTTAGTAAATTTTTAAAATATTCTTTATCTTCCCATGGAAGGAATTAAAGCAAATATTTGATATATTTTTTCTTTTCATAGTTATCGATGTTAATACATTTGATTTTTGCCCAAACACATTTTGTGGCGTTTGTAAAAATTTTTTGGATGCTGATTTTATTATTGTTACATTTTGAAATGATATTTTTCTTAATGAATTTTTAAATTTGATTCGAAATTCGTAAGATTTTAATTATTTTGTGAGTTTATTTTGACCTACGTTGTTCATTATGCGAATGGGTCAAAACAATAATTAAGTATAATTTTGTTAGTTTTTTATACAAAATTTTCTCCATGTGCAACAAATGATCATACGCAGCAAAACAATATTCAATGAATCTAAAAAATGTGGATGAAGAGCAAAGTCGATGCTAAATATCTCAGATTATATACGCGATGTCAAAAAATTAATTTTGGAATATGAAGGAGAATTTTGAAGCCATATATATCTATTTTTTCACAAATGGCGTATAGGACAAAACAATAATCACCTGACGATATGTAAAAGACTATCAAGAAAAACGTGATCGTGTCTGCAGTGTTAGTGAAATCTCTCGCCATGTTCATCAGACTCAGCTGGTGATTGTTCATAAAATTCTTCTATATGACAATGCAACAAATCAATTTGCAATGACATTCTGACGTTTAAGTTTTTAATCTTGCTATTGTTGGCCATAAGTCGATATCTTTCATGTAAACTCAACTCATTATTCTCTCATTATTATATTTTACAACAGATTCTCTCAATAAGAGAAAACATAACTAGCTTTCCCACAACAATAAATTTCAGTGTTTTTGTCATAAATAAAAATTGGGAGTTTAGCACGTCAATAATAAATGAAATAGTTAACAATTAACTTTGTATTCCCGAATATAAATGTTGATAATAAATTTGCATGTGCCCAGCAAATAAAAAACTGGAATGGCAAGTTGCTTTCTTAAGCAATTTGTTTTTTTTTTAATTTTGTTTTTTTTCTTTTTATCCTCTTACAGTTACAATTCGTGTTGGGAAAAACCAGCCAATTAAAGGGGAATGTAAGAAAGATAAATTCGATGTGTATTGTTGTCACTTTGTTGAAGCTTTGATATTGTTACAAGTAGGATCTGAGTGTTTAAAATTCTTATTCGCTTTATGGTCTAATTTGTATAATATTTTTAGCTTTTCTAAAGTCTTTGGAAAAAGTTTGCTGACGAGCTGGCCTAAGCAACAAGCGAAATGAGCATAGAAACTAGCTTTCCCACAACAATAAATTTCAGTATTTTTGTTATTAATAAAAATTGGGAGTTTAGCACGTCATTAATAAATGAATTAATTAATAATAAATTTTGTATTCCCGAAAATAAGTTTTGACATATCGTCTAAAGTTAAGTAACTTTCATTTCGATCAAATCACACGGGTGTTCACAAGAAACGAAGTCGTGTTAAAATATATCGTTTGAATCTGGAAATATGTGTTTAAATAACTATCCGTTTGGTAAACAACTCCTTTTGTTTTATAAATCTAAGTAACTAAAATATTTTACAAGTTGCCTTTTACATATACAAAATATGTTCATATACTCATTTTTTAACTATTAAAAGTACAAAATATTAAAAACTTACTGTCGTTTATTGCTGCCATAACAAAACTATTAGCTAAATGAGCAAAATATATGTTTTTCGATAAATTTATAAAAATTGCATAAATATACATGTAGCAATAGGCTGCAGTTTTATGAGTATGAAAGCTATGGATTACATTTAAATTTTTTTTTATATGTATATGGACAAGTTTTCTGTTGTTCATGCAAATGTACATTTTCGCCAAAAACGATACATTTTGGTTAAAGCAGCACTTACTTAAATGCCAGAGGTTATACGTTGAAGAACATAATTATTAGGGTTATGATGTACTCATAAAAATCCTACATAAAACTGCACAGCTCTTGAAATAAGATTTACCGCGATATAAAACGGCATAAACTGCACCTGATATGTAAGAGTATATTCATTTGTTTTTCTCCATTTTTTTTGTCTCGGTGCCTTTGCATTTTAAAAACTGCTCGTATAAGTATGCACGTGTATAATAAATGTTTGTATATGAAAATGTATTTCAAATACGAAGGCGGGCTTAAAATTTATAAGTAATTCTTGGGAATACAGTTTTCTTAGAATTTTATAAATTCTGTTTCAAGACTGTATTCACTAACAGGTCTACTTATATTGTAAAAAGGCCAAAGATTCCCCAAACAATTAAAATATAATGTCCGTTCTATATATTTTGTTCTTAAAGTTACGGCTATTCCTAAAATTAATCCAGGATATATGGCCCCAAAAAGAAAATGAAGAATGGCTCAAAATTGTAAATGAGACACAATAACACGCAAATGATGGGTATCATTTATTTTTTTGGGTTTTTTTAATTTTTTCGTTAGGGTGTTTTTGAATTTTAACCCTTGGCAGTCGTACATGGTCTGGCCAGACCATTTTTGACTTTCATATGCAATATCTTTTTTTGTAGCAAAAGTATTAAGAAACGAAGTCTAGAATTCTACAAGTAAGTTGTCCTGAATCGAATAAATCAAATTTGGAATAATTTGGATCATAATTAGGGCACAAAAACCCTCCCAAAAGAAAAAGTTCGCTAAGTGGCCTTATGGTCTGGCTGGACCACCGGTTATTTTTTTGATTCATTGCATTGGCACTGACAACGTTTACGTTGCTAATGCTGCTTAAATGTCTTTTGCTCGAGAACGATGATTTTGCTGTTGGATTGTTCTTGTTTTCAAATACTTTTTTGCTTTGTCGCTGTATTTGGAGAAGTACCATATACTTTGATATAAATATCATCATATACATATATACTAAGAATATTTCTTCCACAAAAACAAAAATCAAACAAAACAAGCAAACTTCATTTGATTCGGCGTTACGGGAGCGGAATCAGCTTCGTGGATGTTGGTAAAACTTTGTTTTAAACTCAGCCACCTCTTTGACAAGTAAGCTTATCTGTTGTTCTAGTGTAGGTTGTGCTGAAGATACGTTTTGTGGCACAGAAACTGCATTGACGTGTGGTGCATCGCTTACCTTAAATATCTTGTCAGCGAGTATACCTAATTTGTCAAATGGATTATTACTTATTGCAATTACGGTAAGCACAATTGCTTGTAGTCGGCATCCAGACATATTTGAGCGTGTTATTCATTTCGAAGCAATTGTGTTGGGCGCATGTCGCCAAGTTCGAAGTCCAGTAAAACTTTCTTTATGCGTTTCTGCTCTGAGACAGCATAATGTCCCAAGAGGCTTGCCTTCACTGTGATGTACATGTTAAACACAGGTAGATAATATTGCGTGTTGCCGTTAGCTATACTAGCAGCTTCGTTATTGGCAACATGTTGTTGTCTGTTGGTGTCGGCAGCAGCCTCTGCGGTAGCACCCACCATATCGTCGCCACCGACCATAATAATTTATGTATCTTCTTACAAATAAGTACAATTAATGTAGTTGTGATCATCTATTTAATTGTTCGGCATTCTAAAGATCGTTTCTTTTCAGAATCACGTCGGAGTCTAGAGTATGATGTTACGTGGTTTTAACAGAACTTACTTTATTTGCAAAACAAACCAAAAAATGTGTATGGTATAATTCAGGGTTGCACTTTTAGCTCATATTAAATCCTAACTCCGAGCATGTGCAAACGGTACTGTGCCCTTCAAGTTCAACTAATTCCCGTTCGTTGTGCGTTATTTGTAAAACCACAACCAAACCTCAGAGAAACTCGTTTTTGCTGTGGTAACTGTAATAAAGCTATGTGCCCTCAACTTAGCTTAGAAACAACAACTTTTATTTGGGATGATTGCTTACCAGAATAATTTCAATATTTTACAATTATATTAAAATAATTACATAATAAGACTGATTTATTTTAAATAAGCACAAAATATGTTTAAAATATGTTTTAAACTCATGGCCAGACCATGAGTTGCGCTTAGTGGCACTAAGATTATAGAACATCGAAGGGTTAAGTGAAATGAAAAATGAAACCAATATCAAAGAATGAAAGATGGCCTTAAATTAAATCAAAATTTTTACTTTGGGGCTATTTTTCATTAATTAATATACACAGAAAAGTGTTTTATCAATTAAAAAAATAGTTTAAAAAGTATTTAAATTTAATTAATGTGACAATTGAATCAATTATTTTTTTTGTTGAAAGAAAATTAAAAATTTAATTTTGATTTACTTAACATTTTAGTTGTTTTGAAATAAATTTTTAATTCAAATTTTAATTGAATAACAAGAAATCTTAATTGACTTTTTTCGCTTAAAATAAAATAATTTAAACATGTAGAATTGTTGTTGGGAATTGTCAATATTTATTTAAATAAATGAACACATTGTTTGAAATTGCAAAGTTTCTTTGATCACTTTTTTAATTAAAATTAAAAATTTCATTCATGGTACAACTACACAAGGTAAACTCGTTGCTACAACAAGTACAACAAGACAAAAACAACAGGCAATTTGTTTTTGTATTTTCTACCCCAGACGTCAAAAAAAGGGCAACACTGTGCCTTCAGAAGCACAAAATAAAAACACAAATAAAAAAAACAAAACAATACGTGAAGGAAAATAATAAAAGTTTTTTAAAATTTTTCTTGAAATATGTACAATTTTTTAATTCGCCGTAAAAAAACCGAATATTCAGCACTTAATCTGAAATTTTTTACAGAAAACAAGTTTTTTATTGCATTTTACGAACGTTTATTAATTGATGTTAATTAAAAGAAAAATTCATTTTTAAAAAGCATTTTTGATGCGTTTTTTTAAACAATTTTTGAGTCCTTTCTCTAAATATGATTCTTGTATCAATCATACATTTTGTATTTCTTCCTTCAGACGAACAAATCTTTCCTCAGGTCCTTCAACCTTATTGATATGTATCTCATTGATTTTTGAACCATAACACAATTGAAATACTGATTAGTCTACCGAAGAGTCTTTTTTATGCATAATTGGGCTGAACAATTTTTGGCAAAACATATCCAGGATTCAAAAGGTTTTGAGAATTTCATCATCATCTACTGAATCGTGCCATAAAGTCACTTCTTTGGCCACATATGCACATTCTTCCGACCATTCCAAAACTTGTTTTTCACAATCTTCTAGGTAAAGAGTTTGGTGAGCGCAGCCCACTGCTACAACCCCATCGGCTGATATGAAACTATTTATTTCGAAATCACCGATTGCAATTTGGGTATTTGAGACTTGGCCCCCAATAAAACCATATTATTCAATTTTTTAATTTCTGCTTTTAACGCCTTTTCCGTGCATTCACCATCCTAAATGCCCTGAAATAACGCGGGACAACTTCCAAGGAGCATGCCAGGTGGGTTGAGATATAGTAGGAGCTTTGTTTTAGGAATTAATTGTACATTGCTAGCTTCACTGGCCGAGCGTATGCCGGGTGCTGAGACTAATGAACTACTAACAGGAATATCGCCATTTTTATTGTTTGCTGCTAATAAAACCATATTACTGTCTTTTGAGTGGCTCACACCAATGGAGCCATCTGTAATAGCTAAAGGTTTTTCCGGCCCTTCTAAAGCCGTCATAGAAGCACGACTATTTTCATATTTTTTTGCCTCTGCAGCTTGGATAACACGATTGCATACCAAACCGTAACTCTCGCGTGCCTTAATAGCTTTCCTGACTTTCTCTCTAGGAAATAAATTATTGAAATAAGACATATAATGTGTGTTCTAGAAATATATGTAGGTATTTAAACTTACAATTTTTCATCAATTTCTGGAAGAGCGCCTTGATTGGAAACGAAAATGTCGTGAGTCCTTTTTAAGGAACGAAAAATTAAAGTATGAACACTGTGTCTTTGAACTTCATCCATAAATGTGATTTGTTGTTTTTGAAAGTGGTATTCTTTGCCAAATATTTTGTTACAACTAATTGAATTAATAAAATAAATGAAAGTTTTTTTCACAAGCAAAAATGTTTTTCTTTTAAAAACATGAATAAATAAATGTAAACAAAACTGAAAATTTTTAGACATTTGGGGCTAAACTGGGGTAAACAGCTGACAAACATCTGTGCCAACGAGTCTACCTTGTGTAGTTGTACCATGATTTCATTTATTGAAAATATGTTTTCAAAATCTTGACATTTTTAGTAATCAATATAATCATTTTGGCAATAGGTTGAAAATCAACAACTTGTTTGCTTGATATTATGAATTTGGAATAAATTTGGTGATTGGAGAAATTTAATAACCTTTTCTGTGTAAAATGCAAATTTCAAGAAATGAAAACTGACTCAAAAAATTGTATATAAATTTTATAAAATTGTATAGAAGAAGTTAGAGATAGTATCAAAATCAGGAATTCTTATACCAAAGAGGAGCAAATCCTTGCCGGTTATGTAGATAAGCTTTAGTTAGCGAAGCAGGTGTTCTTTATACCATAGGGGAGAAAATCTCTTCGCCCGGCCAAAGGCCAACCCCAAACTATCTTGCATTTATATACAAAATTGTATAATTATTCGGGATATTAAAATTCATGATTTTGAAATTCTAGAGTTTTAATTTAACTTTCTTTGTTTTTTTTTAATCTTAACTTTTATTTTGAGGTAAAAATTCGTTAAAATTTTGGTGTGATTTTTCATATTGAAGAAGTACCGCAAATTGAGGGTCATATTTCTATTATTATATATATTTCTATATATTGGCGTCATTTTTTCATTAAAAAAATAGGGTCATATTGCATTATGCAAAATAGCGTCATATTCGGCGTAAATTTACATTATTTCCTGTGGACACACATATTTCGCAGCGCCAACAAATACATATCGTTAACAGCACAGGGCCGTATTTAACATTTAAAATTTTATTGTAGAAGAAGAAAAAATATTTGAAATGATAAAATGCCTTTAACTGTTTATAACTTAATGTTGTTCTATTTTTCTTGTAAAACCTACCAGTTACTTTGACGATTGACAATGTTGCTTATAATGCAAACTTTTAGTTAGGTCCTTTAACATTTATCATAAATACTTTGTATATAGTGCCGTTTGTTTTTTGTAAATAAAATCGTTAATTTTGGTTCGAAAGATTCAAAAATTTGTTCGCCTTTGCTGCAATAGAGTCAAAGCACAAATATGATTTTTCTAGCACCTTAAAATTAAATTCTTCTCTCTACAGTTGAGCATATAATATATTTGTATGAAATTTTTACACAATGAAGAAACGATATGGCGAATAACTCCACTTTATGAGCTAGTAGGCGGCCCTTTGTGCATTAAAGAATTAAATCAAGTTTATTTGAGCAAAGGCTGGATATGTATTGATGTAATACTTTAGAATCAATAACAAAGTGATTTTGTTAAAATTTGTATGTTAGAACCGTTTACGTTTAGGAAACGATATGTATAAATTCCAATACCACATTATTTCAACTATTTAATAAAAATTATTTTTGTGTTCATAATTACACTGGATTGTTACAAAAACTAATTTTAAATAAAGCAAGTAAGAGTGCTCTATTCGGCTTTGCCGAATCATTTATACCCTTCATTATGGTTAAATAAGAACAGAAAGTTAAATGTTAAATTTTTAATCAACCTACTATGTAGCTCGTTTTGTGCCAAGCCATTTTTATATGTAGAGCACTTGTATTGGGGCCAGGTGAAATACTGTACCGATTTGGCTCATATTTAATATTGATTTCCATAATAACAGCGTCATTTATGAACAGATTCATTTCAATTTTCACAAAAAATCTTCTACTAAGTTATTTTCAGATATAATTTAAAAAATTAAGTTCATAAATTATAAGGAGAATTCGGAATGTTAAGGGTACAAATTGGAGGCCTTCGTAGTGTCTTGCTCATAATTCGGTAATTTATAAGACGATCTGGATGCATATTAACGAATTATATGTGACAGAAATGTAAAACAAGCTAGTCCCCATCACATCTGGGGTCTTTGAAAACCTTCTTTTAAACCTTCGCCAATTGTAAGGATCCAGAATATGTTTACTTTATAGGACCTAACGTAAATATTTTAGAAATTACAAACGGAATGACGAGCTTGCATATACCCCTTTGGTGAAGGGTATAACTTAAATAATATATTTAGTTTAATTCTATAACGCAGAGGTCCTTGTTTTGCCTCATAAGAAAAGGTTTATCCACAAACTTTATTTAAACTCCAGAATTTAATGTTTAATTTAGTTAAAAATTCGTTTTTATATTTTTTTAGTCCATATTAACAGCGTATTGAAATTTGCTCAATTTCATGGAATATGGTATTAAATTTTGTTTATCTTTATATTTAATGTAAAAATTGCATTAAAAAATTAATTACACCTTTAACATAACGGATTGTATTAAGTTTTTTCCTTCCCTTAATAACTTACGAAAGTCGATTTACGCCTCTTTTTATTAAGCCATTAAGTTTTATTTGTAAATAAATAAATATTTTCCGATTTTATTCTTAATTTAGAAATGGAATAACATTTTTAAAATAAGAATTACAAATCTACCTTCTTGCATGTCTTAAAATAAATTTAAACACTTTGGTGGGATAACCACTGAAATTTATAAAACTACCCTTCTTCAGATATAAGTAAATCTTTTGTATGCCACGCCCACCTCTCCAATCCCGCCCACATTAAGTCGGATGGTTTGTATTGATAACCATAATGTGTGTACCTAATTGGGAAACTATTGCTCTTTCTGCTCTCCAGATATGCAGAAAAACAAAAGGACAGACGGATATCGTTATATCAATAAAAAACAAGAACAGCATGGGAATTGAAGAAAAAATTAGATTCAGTTGTGTTTTCTTGCTCACATCACCGCCATTTATAGATCGAACTGGCTGAATTTCAATAGAAAAATTTAACGGAGCAGATATGATTGAAATATATAACAGCCACATCCCCATGATACTATTTTATCAGACAGACGAAGAGTTTTACCACTTCTTACCCCATAAACTTTGGACGGAAATGAAAAACAGAATGTATTGTTACCTAAAACGCAAAAGGCCCTGACTAACCAAAAATTAAAAATCGACTTTTTATCATTGATTCATTGATGTATTGCATCAAAACAAATGTCCACAACAAATTTTGGAATCTTTCGACCAAAATTAGCGAGTTTATTAACAAAAAACAAAACGCCCTATCTACAAAATATTATACGATAAACGCTAATAGACATAACTAAACGTTTGCATTTTATGCAACATTGTTATTTGTCAAAACCACCGGTAGGTTTAACAAGAAAAATAGAAGTAAGAATAATTATAAACAGTATCAGGCAATTTATCAATTTACCATTTTAAATAGTTTTTTGCTTCTCCTGTAAAATTTTCAAAGTGTTAAATAGGGCCTTTTGCGTTTCCACCTGTTGTGAAGGGCATAAAACGGAATATATACTGATCGACTCTTGTTAAAATTGTTAAAGAGCGTTTTTAATCTAGCGTCGCATAATTGATTATATATATATGAATGTCCATATATACATACATATTTGGTATGAGGATGTTATTAAAATCTTAGTTATTGCATTGTTACTAAATGTATATATGCGCAAATACACACACACATACATTTACACATAAATACGTAGTAAATACACATTATGAAATAAAGCTTAAGTTGGTGTTATCATAAGTGCACACTCACATCTACATAAATGAATGCACATACAAACACTTAAATTTACTTACACATAAATGCTCAAATACAGTTAAAAATTTGAAACACAAATTTCATGTTACATTGTGTAGCACTCAAAACGCAATTACAGTTTTAAAATTTTCAGAGTTTTTACATAATTTTGTGTTAAGCGGTTAAGCTCAGGCAACTGACACACAAAGCACGCACTCACACACGCACGCTCTTGTACTTAGGCAACTACCAACCCATTTATGGTCACAGATTAAAGTTGGAGAGTAAAAATTTGCAAACAAAATTTTTTCTCCTATTTAAAATTATGTACTAAAATGTACTAACCAGTGCTGCCAATTCATGTGTTATTTCACATGTTATATGTAATTTTTACTTGCATGTGTAGCCCATGTGTTATTAGTTCTATGTGTAATCGATGTGTAATTTTACTTTAAGTTCTATCTTTCCATTCACTTTTGACAGTCAAAATTTTCTTTTCGAACTTAAGTTCTTGTAATTTTTTTTTTTTTGTATCCATCACAGTCAAATTGTGCTTAACCCTGCCTTATTTTAGATTTTATCTCCACGAGCAATACTCCATTGTCAGATTGTATTGCTAGGCCTGGGCTTACACGTTGAAAGCTTTCATTCAGAAAGTCTGAGATTATTTATGAGAAGTAGGGATGCCAATCCCGATCGCGAAAAATCCCGGGATTTCCGGGATTCAGCGAATTCGACTTTTTTAATACTGGGATTCTCGGGATTTTGCTATGTTATATGAGTGATACCAGATTTCCATTATTTAAGCTCTAGCGCTTCTAGTTTACGAGAAAATCGAGTTTAAAGTTTTTAATACAAAATCAGTCCAAAAATGGGATTTTGCTAAGTTATATGAGTGATACCAGATTTTCATTATTTAAGCTCTAGCGCTGTTAGTTTACGAGAAAATCGAGTTTAAAGTTTTTCATACAAAATCAGTCCAAAAATGGGATTTTGCTTAGTTATATGAGTGATACCAGATTTTCATTATTTAAGCTCTAGCGCTTCTAGTTTACGAGAAAATCGAGTTTAAAGTTTTTCATACAAAATCAGTCCAAAAATGGGATTTTGCTAAGTTATATGAGTGATACCAGATTTTCATTATTTAAGCTCTAGCGCTGTTAGTTTACGAGAAAATCGAGTTGAATGTTTTTCATACAAGATCATTTCAAAATTTGGATTTTGCTAAGTTATATGAGTGATACCAGATTTTCATTATTTAAGCTCTAGCGCTTCTAGTTTACGAGAAAATCGAGTTTAAAGTTTTTCATTCAAAATCAGTCCAAAAATGGGATTTTGCTAAGTAATATGAGTGATACTAGATTTTCATTATTTAAGCTCTAGCGCTTCTAGTTTACGAGAAAATCGAGTTTAAAGTTTTTCATACAAGATCATTTCAAAATTTGGATTTTGCTAAGTTCTATGAGTGATACCAGATTTTCATTATTTAAGCTCTAGCGCTTCTAGTTTACGAGAAAATCGAGTTTAAAGTTTTTCATTCAAAATCAGTCCAAAAATGGGATTTTGCTAAGTTATATGAGTGATACCAGATTTTCATTATTTAAGCTCTAGCGCTTCTAGTTTACGAGAAAATCGAGTTTAAAGTTTTTCATACAAGATCATTTCAAAATTTGGATTTTGCTAAGTTCTATGAGTGATACCAGATTTTCATTATTTAAGCTCTAGCGCTTCTAGTTTACGAGAAAATCGAGTTTAAAGATTTTCATACAAAATCAGTCCAAAAATGGGATTTTGCTAAGTTATATGAGTGATACCAGATTTTCATTATTTAAGCTCTAGCGCTTCTAGTTTACGAGAAAATCGAGTTTAAAGATTTTCATACAAAATCAGTCCAAAAATGGGATTTTGCTGAGTTGTATGAGTGATACCAGATTTTCATTATTTAAGCTCTAGCGCTTCTAGTTTACGAGAAAATCGAGTTTAAAGATTTTCATACAAAATCAGTCCAAAAATGGGATTTTGCTAAGTTATATGAGTGATACCAGATTTTCATTATTTAAGCTCTAGCGCTTCTAGTTTACGAGAAAATCGAGTTTAAAGATTTTCATACAAAATCAGTCCAAAAATGGGATTTTGCTAAGTTATATGAGTGATACCAGATTTTCATTATTTAAGCTCTAGCTCTTCTAGTTTACGAGAAAATCGAGTTTAAAGTTTTTCAAACAAAATCAGTCGAAAATTGGGATTGTGCTAAGTTATATGAGTGATACCAGATTTTATTTAAGCTCTAGCGCTTCTAGTTTACGAGAAAATCGAGTTTAAAGTTTTTAATACAAAATCAGTCCAAAAATGGGATTTTGCTAAGTTATATGAGTGATACCAGATTTTCATTATTTAAGCTCTAGCGCTGTTAGTTTACGAAAAAATCGAGTTGAATGTTTTTCATACAAGATCATTTCAAAATTTGGATTTTGCTAAGTTCTATGAGTGATACCAGATTTTCATTATTTAAGCTCTAGCGCTTCTAGTTTACGAGAAAATCGAGTTTAAAGTTTTTCATACAAAATCAGTCCAAAAATGGGATTTTGCTAAGTTATATGAGTGATACCAGATTTTCATTATTTAAGCTCTAGCGCTTCTAGTTTACGAGAAAATCGAGTTTAAAGTTTTTCAAACAAAATCAGTCGAAAATTGGGATTGTGCTAAGTTATATGAGTGATACCAGATTTTATTTAAGCTCTAGCGCTTCTAGTTTACGAGAAAATCGAGTTTAAAGTTTTTAATACAAAATCAGTCCAAAAATGGGATTTTGCTAAGTTATATGAGTGATACCAGATTTTCATTATTTAAGCTCTAGCGCTGATAGTTTACGAGAAAATCGAGTTGAATGTTTTTCATACAAGATCATTTCAAAATTTGGATTTTGCTAAGTTCTATGAGTGATACCAGATTTTCATTATTTAAGCTCTAGCGCTGTTAGTTTACGAGAAAATCGAGTTGAATGTTTTTCATTCAAAATCAGTCCAAAAATGGGATTTTGCTAAGTTATATGAGTGATACCAGATTTTCATTATTTAAGCTCTAGCGCTTCTAGTTTACGAGAAAATCGAGTTTAAAATTTTTCATACAAAATCAGTCCAAAAATGGGATTTTGCTAAGTTCTATGAGTGATACCAGATTTTCATTATTTAAGCTCTAGCGCTTCTAGTTTACGAGAAAATCGAGTTTAAAGTTTTTCAAACAAAATCAGTCGAAAATTGGGATTGTGCTAAGTTATATGAGTGATACCAGATTTTATTTAAGCTCTAGCGCTTCTAGTTTACGAGAAAATCGAGTTTAAAGTTTTTAATACAAAATCAGTCCAAAAATGGGATTTTGCTAAGTTATATGAGTGATACCAGATTTTCATTATTTAAGCTCTAGCGCTGTTAGTTTACGAAAAAATCGAGTTGAATGTTTTTCATACAAGATCATTTCAAAATTTGGATTTTGCTAAGTTCTATGAGTGATACCAGATTTTCATTATTTAAGCTCTAGCGCTTCTAGTTTACGAGAAAATCGAGTTTAAAGTTTTTAATACAAAATCAGTCCAAAAATGGGATTTTGCTAAGTTATATGAGTGATACCAGATTTTCATTATTTAAGCTCTAGCGCTTCTAGTTTACGAGAAAATCGAGTTTAAAGTTTTTCAAACAAAATCAGTCGAAAATTGGGATTGTGCTAAGTTATATGAGTGATACCAGATTTTATTTAAGCTCTAGCGCTTCTAGTTTACGAGAAAATCGAGTTTAAAGTTTTTAATACAAAATCAGTCCAAAAATGGGATTTTGCTAAGTTATATGAGTGATACCAGATTTTCATTATTTAAGCTCTAGCGCTTCTAGTTTACGAGAAAATCGAGTTTAAAGTTTTTAATACAAAATCAGTCCAAAAATGGGATTTTGCTAAGTTATATGAGTGATACCAGATTTTCATTATTTAAGCTCTAGCGCTGATAGTTTACGAGAAAATCGAGTTGAATGTTTTTCATACAAGATCATTTCAAAATTTGGATTTTGCTAAGTTCTATGAGTGATACCAGATTTTCATTATTTAAGCTCTAGCGCTGTTAGTTTACGAGAAAATCGAGTTGAATGTTTTTCATTCAAAATCAGTCCAAAAATGGGATTTTGCTAAGTTATATGAGTGATACCAGATTTTCATTATTTAAGCTCTAGCGCTTCTAGTTTACGAGAAAATCGAGTTTAAAATTTTTCATACAAAATCAGTCCAAAAATGGGATTTTGCTAAGTTCTATGAGTGATACCAGATTTTCATTATTTAAGCTCTAGCGCTTCTAGTTTACGAGAAAATCGAGTTTAAAGTTTTTCATACAAAATCAGTCGAAAATTGGGATTTTGCTAAGTTATATGAGTGATACCAGATTTTCATTATTTAAGCTCTAGCGCTTCTAGTTTACGAGAAAATCGAGTTTAAAGTTTTTCATACAAAATCAGTCCAAAAATGGGATTTTGCTAAGTTATATGAGTGATACCAGATTTTCATTATTTAAGCTCTAGCGCTTCTAGTTTACGAGAAAATCGAGTTTAAAGTTTTTCATACAAAATCAGTCCAAAAATGGGATTTTTCTAAGTTATATGAGTGATACCAGATTTTCATTATTTAAGCTCTAGTGCTGTTAGTTTACGAGAAAATCGAGTTGAATGTTTTTCATACAAAATCAATCCAAAAATGGGATTTTTCTAAGTTATATGAGTGATACCAGATTTTCATTATTTAAGCTCTAGCGCTTCTAGTTTACGAGAAAATCGAGTTTAAAATTTTTCATACAAAATCAGTCCAAAAATGGGATTTTGCTAAGTTATATGAGTGATACCAGATTTTCATTATTTAAGCTCTAGCGCTTCTAGTTTACGAGAAAATCGAGTTTAAAGTTTTTCAAACAAAATCAGTCCAAAATTGGGATTGTGCTAAGTTATATGAGTGAGACCAGATTTTATTTAAGCTCTAGCGCTTCTAGTTTACGGGAAAATCGAGTTTAAAGTTTTTCATACAAGATCATTTCAAAATTTGGATTTTGCTAAGTTCTATGAGTGATACCAGATTTTCATTATTTAAGCTCTAGCGCTTCTAGTTTACGAGAAAATCGAGTTTAAAGTTTTTCATACAAAATCAGTCCAAAAATGGGATTTTGCTAAGTTATATGAGTGATACCAGATTTTCATTATTTAAGCTCTAGCGCTTCTAGTTTACGAGAAAATCGAGTTTAAAGTTTTTCATACAAAATCAGTCCAAAAATGGGATTTTGCTTAGTTATATGAGTGATACCAGATTTTCATTATTTAAGCTCTAGCGCTTCTAGTTTACGAGAAAATCGAGTTTAAAGTTTTTCAAACAAAATCAGTCCAAAAATGGGATTTTGCTAAGTTATATGAGTGATACTAGATTTTCATTATTTAAGCTCTAGCGCTTCTAGTTTACGAGAAAATCGAGTTTAAAGTTTTTCATACAAAATCAGTCCAAAAATGGGATTTTGCTAAGTTATATGAGTGATACCAGATTTTCATTATTTAAGCTCTAGCGCTTCTAGTTTACGAGAAAATCGAGTTTAAAGTTTTTCAAACAAAATCAGTCCAAAATTGGGATTGTGCTAAGTTATATGAGTGATACCAGATTTTATTTAAGCTCTAGCGCTTCTAGTTTACGAGAAAATCGAGTTTAAAGTTTTTCATACGAGATCATTTCAAAATTTGGATTTTGCTAAGTTCTATGAGTGATACCAGATTTTCATTATTTAAGCTCTAGCGCTTCTAGTTTACGAGAAAATCGAGTTTAAAGTTTTTCATACAAAATCAGTCCAAAAATGGGATTTTGCTAAGTTATATGAGTGATACCAGATTTTCATTATTTAAGCTCTAGCGCTTCTAGTTTACGAGAAAATCGAGTTTAAAGTTTTTCATACAAAATCAGTCCAAAAATGGGATTTTGCTAAGTTATATGAGTGCTACCAGATTTTCATTATTTAAGCTCTAGCGCTTCTAGTTTACGAGAAAATCGAGTTTAAAGTTTTTCATACAAAATCAGTCCAAAAATGGGATTTTGCTAAGTTATATGAGTGATACCAGATTTTCATTATTTAAGCTCTAACGCTTCTAGTTTACGAGAAAATCGAGTTTAAAGTTTTTCATACAAAATCAGTCCAAAAATGGGATTTTGCTAAGTTATATGAGTGATACCAGATTTTCATTATTTAAGCTCTAGCGCTTCTAGTTTACGAGAAAATCGAGTTTAAAGTTTTTCATACAAAATCAGTCCAAAAATGGGATTTTGCTAAGTTATATGAGTGATACCAGACTTTCATTATTTAAGCTCTAGCGCTTCTAGTTTACGAGAAAATCGAGTTTAAAGATTTTCATACAAAATCAGTCCAAAAATGGGATTTTGCTAAGTTATATGAGTGATACCAGACTTTCATTATTTAAGCTCTAGCGCTTCTAGTTTACGAGAAAATCGAGTTTAAAGTTTTGCATACAAAATCAGTCCAAAATTGGGATTTTGCTAAGTTATATGAGTGATACCAGACTTTCATTATTTAAGCTCTAGCGCTTCTAGTTTACGAGAAAATCGAGTTTAAAGATTTTCATACAAAATCAGTCCAAAAATGGGATTTTGCTAAGTTATATGAGTGATACCAGATTTTATTTAAGCTCTAGCGCTTCTAGTTTACGAGAAAATCGAGTTTAAAGTTTTTCATACAAGATCATTTCAAAATTTGGATTTTGCTAAGTTATATGAGTGATACCAGATTTTATTTAAGCTCTAGCGCTTCTAGTTTACGAGAAAATCGAGTTTAAAGTTTTTCATACGAGATCATTTCAAAATTTGGATTTTGCTAAGTTCTATGAGTGATACCAGATTTTCATTATTTAAGCTCTAGCGCTTCTAGTTTACGAGAAAATCGAGTTTAAAGTTTTTCAAACAAAATCAGTCCAAAATTGGGATTGTGCTAAGTTATATGAGTGATACCAGATTTTATTTAAGCTCTAGCGCTTCTAGTTTACGAGAAAATCGAGTTTAAAGTTTTTCATACGAGATCATTTCAAAATTTGGATTTTGCTAAGTTATATGAGTGATACCAGATTTTATTTAAGCTCTAGCGCTTCTAGTTTACGAGAATATCGAGTTTAAAGTTTTTCATACAAGATCATTTCAAAATTTGGATTTTGCTAAGTTATATGAGTGATACCAGATTTTATTTAAGCTCTAGCGCTTCTAGTTTACGAGAAAATCGAGTTTAAAGTTTTTCATACAAGATCATTTCAAAATTTGGATTTTGCTAAGTTATATGAGTGATACCAGATTTTATTTAAGCTCTAGCGCTTCTAGTTTACGAGAAAATCAAGTTTAAAGTTTTTCATACGAGATCATTTCAAAATTTGGATTTTGCTAAGTTCTATGAGTGATACCAGATTTTCATTATTTAAGCTCTAGCGCTTCTAGTTTACGAGAAAATCGAGTTTAAAGTTTTTCATACAAAATCAGTCCAAAAATGGGATTTTGCTAAGTTATATGAGTGATACCAGATTTTCATTATTTAAGCTCTAGCGCTTCTAGTTTACGAGAAAATCGAGTTTAAAGTTTTTCATACAAAATCAGTCCAAAAATGGGATTTTGCTAAGTTATATGAGTGATACCAGATTTTCATTATTTAAGCTCTAGCGCTTCTAGTTTACGAGAAAATCGAGTTTAAAGTTTTTCATACAAAATCAGTCCAAAAATGGGATTTTGCTAAGTTATATGAGTGATACCAGATTTTCATTATTTAAGCTCTAACGCTTTTAGTTTACGAGAAAATCGAGTTTAAAGTTTTTCATACAAAATCAGTCCAAAAATGGGATTTTGCTAAGTTATATGAGTGATACCAGATTTTCATTATTTAAGCTCTAGCGCTTCTAGTTTACGAGAAAATCGAGTTTAAAGATTTTCATACAAAATCAGTCCAAAAATGGGATTTTGCTAAGTTATATGAGTGATACCAGACTTTCATTATTTAAGCTCTAGCGCTTCTAGTTTACGAGAAAATCGAGTTTAAAGATTTTCATACAAAATCAGTCCAAAAATGGGATTTTGCTAAGTTATATGAGTGATACCAGACTTTCATTATTTAAGCTCTAGCGCTTCTAGTTTACGAGAAAATCGAGTTTAAAGTTTTGCATACAAAATCAGTCCAAAATTGGGATTTTGCTAAGTTATATGAGTGATACCAGACTTTCATTATTTAAGCTCTAGCGCTTCTAGTTTACGAGAAAATCGAGTTTAAAGATTTTCATACGAAATCAGTCCAAAAATGGGATTTTGCTAAGTTATATGAGTGATACCAGATTTTATTTAAGCTCTAGCGCTTCTAGTTTACGAGAAAATCGAGTTTAAAGTTTTTCATACAAGATCATTTCAAAATTTGGATTTTGCTAAGTTATATGAGTGATACCAGATTTTATTTAAGCTCTAGCGCTTCTAGTTTACGAGAAAATCGAGTTTAAAGTTTTTCATACGAGATCATTTCAAAATTTGGATTTTGCTAAGTTCTATGAGTGATACCAGATTTTCATTATTTAAGCTCTAGCGCTTCTAGTTTACGAGAAAATCGAGTTTAAAGTTTTTCATACAAAATCAGTCCAAAAATGGGATTTTGCTTAGTTATATGAGTGATACCAGATTTTCATTATTTAAGCTCTAGCGCTTCTAGTTTACGAGAAAATCGAGTTTAAAGTTTTTCATACAAAATCAGTCCAAAAATGGGATTTTGCTTAGTTATATGAGTGATACCAGATTTTCATTATTTAAGCTCTAGCGCTTCTAGTTTACGAGAAAATCGAGTTTAAAGTTTTTCAAACAAAATCAGTCCAAAATTGGGATTGTGCTAAGTTATATGAGTGATACCAGATTTTATTTAAGCTCTAGCGCTTCTAGTTTACGAGAAAATCGAGTTTAAAGTTTTGCATACAAAATCAGTCCAAAATTGGGATTTTGCTAAGTTATATGAGTGATACCAGACTTTCATTATTTAAGCTCTAGCGCTTCTAGTTTACGAGAAAATCGAGTTTAAAGTTTTGCATACAAAATCAGTCCAAAATTGGGATTTTGCTAAGTTATATGAGTGATACCAGACTTTCATTATTTAAGCTCTAGCGCTTCTAGTTTACGAGAAAATCGAGTTTAAAGATTTTCATACAAAATCAGTCCAAAAATGGGATTTTGCTAAGTTATATGAGTGATACCAGATTTTATTTAAGCTCTAGCGCTTCTAGTTTACGAGAAAATCGAGTTTAAAGTTTTTCATACAAGATCATTTCAAAATTTGGATTTTGCTAAGTTCTATGAGTGATACCAGATTTTCATTATTTAAGCTCTAGCGCTTCTAGTTTACGAGAAAATCGAGTTTAAAGTTTTTCATACAAAATCAGTCCAAAAATGGGATTTTGCTAAGTTATATGAGTGATACCAGATTTTCATTATTTAAGCTCTAGCGCTTGTAGTTTACGAGAAAATCGAGTTTAAAGTTTTTCAAACAAAATCAGTCGAAAATTGGGATTGTGCTAAGTTATATGAGTGATACCAGATTTTATTTAAGCTCTAGCGCTTCTAGTTTACGAGAAAATCGAGTTTAAAGTTTTGCATACAAAATCGGTCCAAAATTGGGATTTTGCTAAGTTATATGAGTGATACCAGACTTTCATTATTTAAGCTCTAGCGCTTCTAGTTTACGAGAAAATCGAGTTTAAAGATTTTCATACAAAATCAGTCCAAAAATGGGATTTTGCTAAGTTATATGAGTGATACCAGATTTTTATTATTTAAGCTCTAGCGCTTCTAGTTTACGAGAAAATCGAGTTTAAAGTTTTTCATACAAAATCAGTCCAAAAATGGGATTTTGCTTAGTTATATGAGTGATACCAGATTTTCATTATTTAAGCTCTAGCGCTTCTAGTTTACGAGAAAATCGAGTTTAAAGTTTTTCATACAAAATCAGTCCAAAATTGGGATTGTGCTAAGTTATATGAGTGATACCAGATTTTATTTAAGCTCTAGCGCTTCTAGTTTACGAGAAAATCGAGTTTAAAGTTTTTCATACGAGATCATTTCAAAATTTGGATTTTGCTAAGTTATATGAGTGATACCAGATTTTATTTAAGCTCTAGCGCTTCTAGTTTACGAGAAAATCGAGTTTAAAGTTTTTCATACAAGATCATTTCAAAATTTGGATTTTGCTAAGTTATATGAGTGATACCAGATTTTATTTAAGCTCTAGCGCTTCTAGTTTACGAGAAAATCGAGTTTAAAGTTTTTCATACAAGATCATTTCAAAATTTGGATTTTGCTAAGTTATATGAGTGATACCAGATTTTATTTAAGCTCTAGCGCTTCTAGTTTACGAGAAAATCAAGTTTAAAGTTTTTCATACGAGATCATTTCAAAATTTGGATTTTGCTAAGTTCTATGAGTGATACCAGATTTTCATTATTTAAGCTCTAGCGCTTCTAGTTTACGAGAAAATCGAGTTTAAAGTTTTTCATACAAAATCAGTCCAAAAATGGGATTTTGCTAAGTTATATGAGTGATACCAGATTTTCATTATTTAAGCTCTAGCGCTTCTAGTTTACGAGAAAATCGAGTTTAAAGTTTTTCATACAAAATCAGTCCAAAAATGGGATTTTGCTAAGTTATATGAGTGAGATCAGACTTTCATTATTTAAGCTCTAGCGCTTCTAGTTTACGAGAAAATCGAGTTTAAAGATTTTCATACAAAATCAGTCCAAAAATGGGATTTTGCTAAGTTATATGAGTGATACCAGACTTTCATTATTTAAGCTCTAGCGCTTCTAGTTTACGAGAAAATCGAGTTTAAAGTTTTGCATACAAAATCAGTCCAAAATTGGGATTTTGCTAAGTTATATGAGTGATACCAGACTTTCATTATTTAAGCTCTAGCGCTTCTAGTTTACGAGAAAATCGAGTTTAAAGATTTTCATACAAAATCAGTCCAAAAATGGGATTTTGCTAAGTTATATGAGTGATACCAGATTTTATTTAAGCTCTAGCGCTTCTAGTTTACGAGAAAATCGAGTTTAAAGTTTTTCATACAAGATCATTTCAAAATTTGGATTTTGCTAAGTTATATGAGTGATACCAGATTTTATTTAAGCTCTAGCGCTTCTAGTTTACGAGAAAATCGAGTTTAAAGTTTTTCATACGAGATCATTTCAAAATTTGGATTTTGCTAAGTTCTATGAGTGATACCAGATTTTCATTATTTAAGCTCTAGCGCTTCTAGTTTACGAGAAAATCGAGTTTAAAGTTTTTCATACAAAATCAGTCCAAAAATGGGATTTTGCTAAGTTATATGAGTGATACCAGATTTTCATTATTTAAGCTCTAGCGCTTCTAGTTTACGAGAAAATCGAGTTTAAAGTTTTTCATACAAAATCAGTCCAAAAATGGGATTTTGCTTAGTTATATGAGTGATACCAGATTTTCATTATTTAAGCTCTAGCGCTTCTAGTTTACGAGAAAATCGAGTTTAAAGTTTTTCATACAAAATCAGTCCAAAAATGGGATTTTGCTTAGTTATATGAGTGATACCAGATTTTCATTATTTAAGCTCTAGCGCTTCTAGTTTACGAGAAAATCGAGTTTAAAGTTTTTCATACAAAATCAGTCCAAAAATGGGATTTTGCTAAGTTATATGAGTGATACCAGATTTTCATTATTTAAGCTCTAGCGCTTCTAGTTTACGAGAAAATCGAGTTGAAGGTTTTTAATACAAAATCAGTCCAAAAATGGGATTGTGCTAAGTTATATGAGTGATACCAGATTTTATTTAAGCTCTAGCGCTTCTAGTTTACGAGAAAATCGAGTTTAAAGTTTTGCATACAAAATCGGTCCAAAATTGGGATTTTGCTAAGTTATATGAGTGATACCAGACTTTCATTATTTAAGCTCTAGCGCTTCTAGTTTACGAGAAAATCGAGTTTAAAGATTTTCATACAAAATCAGTCCAAAAATGGGATTTTGCTAAGTTATATGAGTGATACCAGATTTTTATTATTTAAGCTCTAGCGCTTCTAGTTTACGAGAAAATCGAGTTTAAAGTTTTTCATACAAAATCAGTCCAAAAATGGGATTTTGCTTAGTTATATGAGTGATACCAGATTTTATTTAAGCTCTAGCGCTTCTAGTTTACGAGAAAATCGAGTTTAAAGTTTTTCATACGAGATCATTTCAAAATTTGGATTTTGCTAAGTTATATGAGTGATACCAGATTTTATTTAAGCTCTAGCGCTTCTAGTTTACGAGAAAATCGAGTTTAAAGTTTTTCATACAAGATCATTTTAAAATTTGGATTTTGCTAAGTTATATGAGTGATACCAGATTTTTATTATTTAAGCTCTAGCGCTTCTAGTTTACGAGAAAATCGAGTTTAAAGTTTTTCATACAAAATCAGTCCAAAAATGGGATTTTGCTTAGTTATATGAGTGATACCAGATTTTATTTAAGCTCTAGCGCTTCTAGTTTACGAGAAAATCGAGTTTAAAGTTTTTCATACGAGATCATTTCAAAATTTGGATTTTGCTAAGTTATATGAGTGATACCAGATTTTATTTAAGCTCTAGCGCTTCTAGTTTACGAGAAAATCGAGTTTAAAGTTTTTCATACAAGATCATTTCAAAATTTGGATTTTGCTAAGTTATATGAGTGATACCAGATTTTTATTATTTAAGCTCTAGCGCTTCTAGTTTACGAGAAAATCGAGTTTAAAGATTTTCATACAAAATCAGTCCAAAAATGGGATTTTGCTAAGTTATATGAGTGATACCAGATTTTTATTATTTAAGCTCTAGCGCTTAGAGTTTACGAGAAAATCGAGTTTAAAGTTTTTCATACAAAATCAGTCCAAAAATGGGATTTTGCTTAGTTATATGAGTGATACCAGATTTTATTTAAGCTCTAGCGCTTCTAGTTTACGAGAAAATCGAGTTTAAAGTTTTTCATACGAGATCATTTCAAAATTTGGATTTTGCTAAGTTATATGAGTGATACCAGATTTTATTTAAGCTCTAGCGCTTCTAGTTTACGAGAAAATCGAGTTTAAAGTTTTTCATACAAGATCATTTCAAAATTTGGATTTTGCTAAGTTATATGAGTGATACCAGATTTTATTTAAGCTCTAGCGCTTCTAGTTTACGAGAAAATCGAGTTTAAAGTTTTTCATACAAGATCATTTCAAAATTTGGATTTTGCTAAGTTATATGAGTGATACCAGATTTTTATTATTTAAGCTCTAGCGCTTCTAGTTTACGAGAAAATCGAGTTTAAAGTTTTTCATACAAAATCAGTCCAAAAATGGGATTTTGCTTAGTTATATGAGTGATACCAGATTTTATTTAAGCTCTAGCGCTTCTAGTTTACGAGAAAATCGAGTTTAAAGTTTTTCATACGAGATCATTTCAAAATTTGGATTTTGCTAAGTTATATGAGTGATACCAGATTTTATTTAAGCTCTAGCGCTTCTAGTTTACGAGAAAATCGAGTTTAAAGTTTTTCATACAAGATCATTTCAAAATTTGGATTTTGCTAAGTTATATGAGTGATACCAGATTTTTATTATTTAAGCTCTAGCGCTTCTAGTTTACGAGAAAATCGAGTTTAAAGATTTTCATACAAAATCAGTCCAAAAATGGGATTTTGCTAAGTTATATGAGTGATACCAGATTTTTATTATTTAAGCTCTAGCGCTTCTAGTTTACGAGAAAATCGAGTTTAAAGTTTTTCATACAAAATCAGTCCAAAAATGGGATTTTGCTTAGTTATATGAGTGATACCAGATTTTATTTAAGCTCTAGCGCTTCTAGTTTACGAGAAAATCGAGTTTAAAGTTTTTCATACGAGATCATTTCAAAATTTGGATTTTGCTAAGTTATATGAGTGATACCAGATTTTATTTAAGCTCTAGCGCTTCTAGTTTACGAGAAAATCGAGTTTAAAGTTTTTCATACAAGATCATTTCAAAATTTGGATTTTGCTAAGTTATATGAGTGATACCAGATTTTATTTAAGCTCTAGCGCTTCTAGTTTACGAGAAAATCGAGTTTAAAGTTTTTCATACAAGATCATTTCAAAATTTGGATTTTGCTAAGTTATATGAGTGATACCAGATTTTTATTATTTAAGCTCTAGCGCTTCTAGTTTACGAGAAAATCGAGTTTAAAGATTTTCATACAAAATCAGTCCAAAAATGGGATTTTGCTAAGTTATATGAGTGATACCAGATTTTTATTATTTAAGCTCTAGCGCTTCTAGTTTACGAGAAAATCGAGTTTAAAGTTTTTCATACAAAATCAGTCCAAAAATGGGATTTTGCTTAGTTATATGAGTGATACCAGATTTTATTTAAGCTCTAGCGCTTCTAGTTTACGAGAAAATCGAGTTTAAAGTTTTTCATACAAGATCATTTCAAAATTTGGATTTTGCTAAGTTATATGAGTGATACCAGATTTTATTTAAGCTCTAGCGCTTCTAGTTTACGAGAAAATCGAGTTTAAAGTTTTTCATACGAGATCATTTCAAAATTTGGATTTTGCTAAGTTATATGAGTGATACCAGATTTTATTTAAGCTCTAGCGCTTCTAGTTTACGAGAAAATCGAGTTTAAAGTTTTTCATACAAGATCATTTCAAAATTTGGATTTTGCTAAGTTATATGAGTGATACCAGATTTTATTTAAGCTCTAGCGCTTCTAGTTTACGAGAAAATCGAGTTTAAAGTTTTTCATACAAGATCATTTCAAAATTTGGATTTTGCTAAGTTATATGAGTGATACCAGATTTTTATTATTTAAGCTCTAGCGCTTCTAGTTTACGAGAAAATCGAGTTTAAAGTTTTTCATACAAAATCAGTCCAAAAATGGGATTTTGCTTAGTTATATGAGTGATACCAGATTTTATTTAAGCTCTAGCGCTTCTAGTTTACGAGAAAATCGAGTTTAAAGTTTTTCATACAAAATCAGTCCAAAAATGGGATTTTGCTTAGTTATATGAGTGATACCAGATTTTATTTAAGCTCTAGCGCTTCTAGTTTACGAGAAAATCGAGTTTAAAGTTTTTCATACGAGATCATTTCAAAATTTGGATTTTGCTAAGTTATATGAGTGATACCAGATTTTTATTATTTAAGCTCTAGCGCTTCTAGTTTACGAGAAAATCGAGTTTAAAGTTTTTCATACAAAATCAGTCCAAAAATGGGATTTTGCTTAGTTATATGAGTGATACCAGATTTTATTTAAGCTCTAGCGCTTCTAGTTTACGAGAAAATCGAGTTTAAAGTTTTTCATACGAGATCATTTCAAAATTTGGATTTTGCTAAGTTATATGAGTGATACCAGATTTTTATTATTTAAGCTCTAGCGCTTCTAGTTTACGAGAAAATCGAGTTTAAAGTTTTTCATACAAAATCAGTCCAAAAATGGGATTTTGCTTAGTTATATGAGTGATACCAGATTTTATTTAAGCTCTAGCGCTTCTAGTTTACGAGAAAATCGAGTTTAAAGTTTTTCATACGAGATCATTTCAAAATTTGGATTTTGCTAAGTTATATGAGTGATACCAGATTTTATTTAAGCTCTAGCGCTTCTAGTTTACGAGAAAATCGAGTTTAAAGTTTTTCATACAAGATCATTTCAAAATTTGGATTTTGCTAAGTTATATGAGTGATACCAGATTTTATTTAAGCTCTAGCGCTTCTAGTTTACGAGAAAATCGAGTTTAAAGTTTTTCATACAAGATCATTTCAAAATTTGGATTTTGCTAAGTTATATGAGTGATACCAGATTTTTATTATTTAAGCTCTAGCGCTTCTAGTTTACGAGAAAATCGAGTTTAAAGATTTTCATACAAAATCAGTCCAAAAATGGGATTTTGCTAAGTTATATGAGTGATACCAGATTTTTATTATTTAAGCTCTAGCGCTTCTAGTTTACGAGAAAATCGAGTTTAAAGTTTTTCATACAAAATCAGTCCAAAAATGGGATTTTGCTTAGTTATATGAGTGATACCAGATTTTATTTAAGCTCTAGCGCTTCTAGTTTACGAGAAAATCGAGTTTAAAGTTTTTCATACGAGATCATTTCAAAATTTGGATTTTGCTAAGTTATATGAGTGATACCAGATTTTATTTAAGCTCTAGCGCTTCTAGTTTACGAGAAAATCGAGTTTAAAGTTTTTCATACAAGATCATTTCAAAATTTGGATTTTGCTAAGTTATATGAGTGATACCAGATTTTATTTAAGCTCTAGCGCTTCTAGTTTACGAGAAAATCGAGTTTAAAGTTTTTCATACAAGATCATTTCAAAATTTGGATTTTGCTAAGTTATATGAGTGATACCAGATTTTATTTAAGCTCTAGCGCTTCTAGTTTACGAGAAAATCAAGTTTAAAGTTTTTCATACGAGATCATTTCAAAATTTGGATTTTGCTAAGTTCTATGAGTGATACCAGATTTTCATTATTTAAGCTCTAGCGCTTCTAGTTTACGAGAAAATCGAGTTTAAAGTTTTTCATACAAAATCAGTCCAAAAATGGGATTTTGCTAAGTTATATGAGTGATACCAGATTTTCATTATTTAAGCTCTAGCGCTTCTAGTTTACGAGAAAATCGAGTTTAAAGTTTTTCATACAAAATCAGTCCAAAAATGGGATTTTGCTAAGTTATATGAGTGATACCAGATTTTCATTATTTAAGCTCTAGCGCTTCTAGTTTACGAGAAAATCGAGTTTAAAGTTTTTCATACAAAATCAGTCCAAAAATGGGATTTTGCTAAGTTATATGAGTGATACCAGATTTTCATTATTTAAGCTCTAACGCTTTTAGTTTACGAGAAAATCGAGTTTAAAGTTTTTCATACAAAATCAGTCCAAAAATGGGATTTTGCTAAGTTATATGAGTGATACCAGATTTTCATTATTTAAGCTCTAGCGCTTCTAGTTTACGAGAAAATCGAGTTTAAAGTTTTTCATACAAAATCAGTCCAAAAATGGGATTTTGCTAAGTTATATGAGTGATACCAGACTTTCATTATTTAAGCTCTAGCGCTTCTAGTTTACGAGAAAATCGAGTTTAAAGTTTTGCATACAAAATCAGTCCAAAATTGGGATTTTGCTAAGTTATATGAGTGATACCAGACTTTCATTATTTAAGCTCTAGCGCTTCTAGTTTACGAGAAAATCGAGTTTAAAGATTTTCATACAAAATCAGTCCAAAAATGGGATTTTGCTAAGTTATATGAGTGATACCAGATTTTATTTAAGCTCTAGCGCTTCTAGTTTACGAGAAAATCGAGTTTAAAGTTTTTCATACAAGATCATTTCAAAATTTGGATTTTGCTAAGTTATATGAGTGATACCAGATTTTATTTAAGCTCTAGCGCTTCTAGTTTACGAGAAAATCGATTTGCTAAGTTCTATGAGTGATACCAGATTTTCATTATTTAAGCTCTAGCGCTTCTAGTTTACGAGAAAATCGAGTTTAAAGTTTTTCATACAAAATCAGTCCAAAAATGGGATTTTGCTAAGTTATATGAGTGATACCAGATTTTCATTATTTAAGCTCTAGCGCTTCTAGTTTACGAGAAAATCGAGTTTAAAGTTTTTCATACAAAATCAGTCCAAAAATGGGATTTTGCTTAGTTATATGAGTGATACCAGATTTTCATTATTTAAGCTCTAGCGCTTCTAGTTTACGAGAAAATCGAGTTTAAAGTTTTTCATACAAAATCAGTCCAAAAATGGGATTTTGCTTAGTTATATGAGTGATACCAGATTTTCATTATTTAAGCTCTAGCGCTTCTAGTTTACGAGAAAATCGAGTTTAAAGTTTTTCAAACAAAATCAGTCCAAAATTGGGATTGTGCTAAGTTATATGAGTGATACCAGATTTTATTTAAGCTCTAGCGCTTCTAGTTTACGAGAAAATCGAGTTTAAAGTTTTGCATACAAAATCAGTCCAAAATTGGGATTTTGCTAAGTTATATGAGTGATACCAGACTTTCATTATTTAAGCTCTAGCGCTTCTAGTTTACGAGAAAATCGAGTTTAAAGTTTTGCATACAAAATCAGTCCAAAATTGGGATTTTGCTAAGTTATATGAGTGATACCAGACTTTCATTATTTAAGCTCTAGCGCTTCTAGTTTACGAGAAAATCGAGTTTAAAGATTTTCATACAAAATCAGTCCAAAAATGGGATTTTGCTAAGTTATATGAGTGATACCAGATTTTATTTAAGCTCTAGCGCTTCTAGTTTACGAGAAAATCGAGTTTAAAGTTTTTCATACAAGATCATTTCAAAATTTGGATTTTGCTAAGTTCTATGAGTGATACCAGATTTTCATTATTTAAGCTCTAGCGCTTCTAGTTTACGAGAAAATCGAGTTTAAAGTTTTTCATACAAAATCAGTCCAAAAATGGGATTTTGCTAAGTTATATGAGTGATACCAGATTTTCATTATTTAAGCTCTAGCGCTTGTAGTTTACGAGAAAATCGAGTTTAAAGTTTTTCAAACAAAATCAGTCGAAAATTGGGATTGTGCTAAGTTATATGAGTGATACCAGACTTTCATTATTTAAGCTCTAGCGCTTCTAGTTTACGAGAAAATCGAGTTTAAAGTTTTTCATACAAGATCATTTCAAAATTTGGATTTTGCTAAGTTCTATGAGTGATACCAGATTTTCATTATTTAAGCTCTAGCGCTTCTAGTTTACGAGAAAATCGAGTTTAAAGTTTTTCAAACAAAATCAGTCGAAAATTGGGATTGTGCTAAGTTCTATGAGTGATACCAGATTTTCATTATTTAAGCTCTAGCGCTTCTAGTTTACGAGAAAATCGAGTTTAAAGTTTTTCATACAAGATCATTTCAAAATTTGGATTTTGCTAAGTTCTATGAGTGATACCAGATTTTCATTATTTAAGCTCTAGCGCTTCTAGTTTACGAGAAAATCGAGTTTAAAGTTTTTCATACAAAATCAGTCCAAAAATGGGATTTTGCTAAGTTATATGAGTGATACCAGATTTTCATTATTTAAGCTCTAGCGCTTCTAGTTTACGAGAAAATCGAGTTTAAAGTTTTGCATACAAAATCCGTCCAAAATTGGGATTTTGCTAAGTTATATGAGTGATACCAGACTTTCATTATTTAAGCTCTAGCGCTTCTAGTTTACGAGAAAATCGAGTTTAAAGATTTTCATACAAAATCAGTCCAAAAATGGGATTTTGCTAAGTTATATGAGTGATACCAGATTTTTATTATTTAAGCTCTAGCGCTTCTAGTTTACGAGAAAATCGAGTTTAAAGATTTTCATACAAAATCAGTCCAAAAATGGGATTTTGCTAAGTTATATGAGTGATACCAGATTTTTATTATTTAAGCTCTAGCGCTTCTAGTTTACGAGAAAATCGAGTTTAAAGATTTTCATACAAAATCAGTCCAAAAATGGGATTTTGCTAAGTTATATGAGTGATACCAGATTTTCATTATTTAAGCTCTAGCGCTTCTAGTTTACGAGAAAATCGAGTTTAAAGATTTTCATACAAAATCAGTCCAAAAATGGGATTGTGCTAAGTTATATGAGTGATACCAGACTTTCATTATTTAAGCTCTAGCGCTTCTAGTTTACGAGAAAATCGAGTTTAAAGTTTTTCATACAAGATCATTTCAAAATTTGGATTTTGCTAAGTTCTATGAGTGATACCAGATTTTCATTATTTAAGCTCTAGCGCTTCTAGTTTACGAGAAAATCGAGTTTAAAGTTTTTCATACAAAATCAGTCCAAAAATGGGATTTTGCTAAGTTATATGAGTGATACCAGATTTTCATTATTTAAGCTCTAGCGCTTGTAGTTTACGAGAAAATCGAGTTTAAAGTTTTTCAAACAAAATCAGTCGAAAATTGGGATTGTGCTAAGTTATATGAGTGATACCAGACTTTCATTATTTAAGCTCTAGCGCTTCTAGTTTACGAGAAAATCGAGTTTAAAGTTTTTCATACAAGATCATTTCAAAATTTGGATTTTGCTAAGTTCTATGAGTGATACCAGATTTTCATTATTTAAGCTCTAGCGCTTCTAGTTTACGAGAAAATCGAGTTTAAAGTTTTTCATACAAAATCAGTCCAAAAATGGGATTTTGCTAAGTTATATGAGTGATACCAGATTTTCATTATTTAAGCTCTAGCGCTTGTAGTTTACGAGAAAATCGAGTTTAAAGTTTTTCAAACAAAATCAGTCGAAAATTGGGATTGTGCTAAGTTATATGAGTGATACCAGACTTTCATTATTTAAGCTCTAGCGCTTCTAGTTTACGAGAAAATCGAGTTTAAAGTTTTTCATACAAGATCATTTCAAAATTTGGATTTTGCTAAGTTCTATGAGTGATACCAGATTTTCATTATTTAAGCTCTAGCGCTTCTAGTTTACGAGAAAATCGAGTTTAAAGTTTTTCATACAAAATCAGTCCAAAAATGGGATTTTGCTAAGTTATATGAGTGATACCAGATTTTCATTATTTAAGCTCTAGCGCTTGTAGTTTACGAGAAAATCGAGTTTAAAGTTTTTCAAACAAAATCAGTCGAAAATTGGGATTGTGCTAAGTTATATGAGTGATACCAGACTTTCATTATTTAAGCTCTAGCGCTTCTAGTTTACGAGAAAATCGAGTTTAAAGTTTTTCATACAAGATCATTTCAAAATTTGGATTTTGCTAAGTTCTATGAGTGATACCAGATTTTCATTATTTAAGCTCTAGCGCTTCTAGTTTACGAGAAAATCGAGTTTAAAGTTTTTCATACAAAATCAGTCCAAAAATGGGATTTTGCTAAGTTATATGAGTGATACCAGATTTTCATTATTTAAGCTCTAGCGCTTCTAGTTTACGAGAAAATCGAGTTTAAAGTTTTGCATACAAAATCCGTCCAAAATTGGGATTTTGCTAAGTTATATGAGTGATACCAGACTTTCATTATTTAAGCTCTAGCGCTTCTAGTTTACGAGAAAATCGAGTTTAAAGATTTTCATACAAAATCAGTCCAAAAATGGGATTTTGCTAAGTTATATGAGTGATACCAGATTTTTATTATTTAAGCTCTAGCGCTTCTAGTTTACGAGAAAATCGAGTTTAAAGATTTTCATACAAAATCAGTCCAAAAATGGGATTTTGCTAAGTTATATGAGTGATACCAGATTTTTATTATTTAAGCTCTAGCGCTTCTAGTTTACGAGAAAATCGAGTTTAAAGATTTTCATACAAAATCAGTCCAAAAATGGGATTTTGCTAAGTTATATGAGTGATACCAGATTTTCATTATTTAAGCTCTAGCGCTTCTAGTTTACGAGAAAATCGAGTTTAAAGTTTTTCATACAAAATCAGTCCAAAAATGGGATTTTGCTAAGTTATATGAGTGATACCAGATTTTCATTATTTAAGCTCTAGCGCTTCTAGTTTACGAGAAAATCGAGTTTAAAGTTTTTCATACAAAATCAGTCCAAAAATGGGATTTTGCTAAGTTATATGAGTGATACCAGATTTTCATTATTTAAGCTCTAGCGCTTCTAGTTTACGAGAAAATCGAGTTTAAAGTTTTTCATACAAAATCAGTCCAAAAATGGGATTTTGCTTAGTTATATGAGTGATACCAGATTTTCATTATTTAAGCTCTAGCGCTTCTAGTTTACGAGAAAATCGAGTTTAAAGTTTTTCATACAAGATCATTTCAAAATTTGGATTTTGCTAAGTTCTATGAGTGATACCAGATTTTCATTATTTAAGCTCTAGCGCTTCTAGTTTACGAGAAAATCGAGTTTAAAGTTTTTCATACAAAATCAGTCCAAAAATGGGATTTTGCTAAATTATATGAGTGATACCAGATTTTCATTATTTAAGCTCTAGCGCTTCTAGTTTACGAGAAAATCGAGTTTAAAGTTTTTCAAACAAAATCAGTCCAAAAATGGGATTTTGCTAAGTTATATGAGTGATACCAGATTTTCATTATTTAAGCTCTAGCGCTTCTAGTTTACGAGAAAATCGAGTTTAAAGTTTTTCATACAAAATCAGTCCAAAAATGGGATTTTGCTAAGTTATATGAGTGATACCAGATTTTCATTATTTAAGCTCTAGCGCTTCTAGTTTACGAGAAAATCGAGTTTAAAGTTTTTCAAACAAAATCAGTCCAAAAATGGGATTTTGCTAAGTTATATGAGTGATACCAGATTTTCATTATTTAAGCTCTAGCGCTTCTAGTTTACGAGAAAATCGAGTTTAAAGTTTTTCATACAAAATCAGTCCAAAAATGGGATTTTGCTAAGTTATATGAGTGATACCAGATTTTCATTATTTAAGCTCTAGCGCTTCTTGTTTACGAGAAAATCGAGTTTAAAGTTTTTCATACAAAATCAGTCCAAAAATGGGATTTTGCTAAGTTATATGAGTGATACCAGATTTTCATTATTTAAGCTCTAGCGCTTCTAGTTTACGAGAAAATCGAGTTTAAAGTTTTTCATACAAAATCAGTCCAAAAATGGGATTTTGCTTAGTTATATGAGTGATACCAGATTTTCATTATTTAAGCTCTAGCGCTTCTAGTTTACGAGAAAATCGAGTTTAAAGTTTTTCATACAAGATCATTTCAAAATTTGGATTTTGCTAAGTTCTATGAGTGATACCAGATTTTCATTATTTAAGCTCTAGCGCTTCTAGTTTACGAGAAAATCGAGTTTAAAGTTTTTCATACAAAATCAGTCCAAAAATGGGATTTTGCTAAATTATATGAGTGATACCAGATTTTCATTATTTAAGCTCTAGCGCTTCTAGTTTACGAGAAAATCGAGTTTAAAGTTTTTCAAACAAAATCAGTCCAAAAATGGGATTTTGCTAAGTTATATGAGTGATACCAGATTTTCATTATTTAAGCTCTAGCGCTTCTAGTTTACGAGAAAATCGAGTTTAAAGTTTTTCATACAAAATCAGTCCAAAAATGGGATTTTGCTAAGTTATATGAGTGATACCAGATTTTCATTATTTAAGCTCTAGCGCTTCTAGTTTACGAGAAAATCGAGTTTAAAGTTTTTCAAACAAAATCAGTCCAAAAATGGGATTTTGCTAAGTTATATGAGTGATACCAGATTTTCATTATTTAAGCTCTAGCGCTTCTAGTTTACGAGAAAATCGAGTTTAAAGTTTTTCATACAAAATCAGTCCAAAAATGGGATTTTGCTAAGTTATATGAGTGATACCAGATTTTCATTATTTAAGCTCTAGCGCTTCTAGTTTACGAGAAAATCGAGTTTAAAGTTTTTCAAACAAAATCAGTCCAAAAATGGGATTTTGCTAAGTTATATGAGTGATACCAGATTTTCATTATTTAAGCTCTAGCGCTTCTAGTTTACGAGAAAATCGAGTTTAAAGCAGTGTTTAAAAATGCTTGACTATTTTTAATGTTTTTGTAATTGCTTAACTTAACTTAAGAAAAAGAACACAGTAAAAGCAAAAAGCAAAAGCAAACGCAGAAAAAGTGAGAGTAAATAATTTATTTATTCTCACCATGTTTATGTTCTCAGCTTAAAAAGCCAGCCAAGCAACCACTTGAAAAAAAAAATTGCTGTTGCTGTAAGTAATAAGTTTTTGTTTATTTTTTTTTTTGCTTTGGCTTAACTGTAAATTGATGTGCTTAAATTCAGCGAGTATTAACTTCTTTGCTGTTTTTGACTTCATTGCTGTTGCTTGCTGTTGCAGGCGTTAGTTTCCTAGAATATATACATAATTACATAACACAAAATAAACAAATTAGTTTAAAAAAACGTGTAGTTTCATTTACGTATGTATGTACCTATTTATTAAAAAAAAAAAACGCAAAATACCAAAAAAATTCGAAACAAATTCGACAGCAACAGCAAAGAAGTTAACTTGCTGACTTTAAGCGCATCAAAAGCAAAAAAAAAACAATCAAAAACTTAATACTTACAGCAACAGAAAATTTGTTTTCTTAAGTGGCTTCTTTGCTGACAGATTTAGCAGAGTACATGCACATAGCGAGTTTAAACAAATTATTTACTCTCTTTGTTTTGCTTTTGCTTTTTTGCTTTTGCTGACTCGTAATCAAAGAGTTAAGTAAACACTTAGACACACAGTTTTTTAATTTGCTGCAAAAAATGTAAACAAAGCAAAAATGTGCGACTGTTGCTATTTTAAAGCAAGCAATTTAAACACTGGTTTAAAGTTTTTCATACAAAATCAGTCCAAAAATGGGATTTTGCTAAGTTATATGAGTGATACCAGATTTTCATTATTTAAGCTCTAGCGCTTCTAGTTTACGAGAAAATCGAGTTTAAAGTTTTTCAAACAAAATCAGTCCAAAAATGGGATTTTGCTAAGTTATATGAGTGATACCAGACTTTCATTATTTAAGCTCTAGCGCTTCTAGTTTACGAGAAAATCGAGTTTAAAGTTTTGCATACAAAATCAGTCCAAAATTGGGATTTTGCTAAGTTATATGAGTGATACCAGACTTTCATTATTTAAGCTCTAGCGCTTCTAGTTTACGAGAAAATCGAGTTTAAAGTTTTTCATACAAAATCAGTCCAAAAATGGGATTTTGCTAAGTTATATGAGTGATACCAGATTTTCATTATTTAAGCTCTAGCGCTTCTAGTTTACGAGGAAATCGAGTTTAAAGTTTTTCATACAAAATCAGTCCAAAAATGGGATTTTGCTAAGTTATATGAGTGATACCAGATTTTCATTATTTAAGCTCTAGCGCTTCTAGTTTACGAGAAAATCGAGTTTAAAGTTTTTCAAACAAAATCAGTCCAAAAATGGGATTTTGCTAAGTTATATGAGTGATACCAGACTTTCATTATTTAAGCTCTAGCGCTTCTAGTTTACGAGAAAATCGAGTTTAAAGTTTTGCATACAAAATCAGTCCAAAATTGGGATTTTGCTAAGTTATATGAGTGATACCAGACTTTCATTATTTAAGCTCTAGCGCTTCTAGTTTACGAGAAAATCGAGTTTAAAGTTTTGCATACAAAATCAGTCCAAAATTGGGATTTTGCTAAGTTATATGAGTGATACCAGACTTTCATTATTTAAGCTCTAGCGCTTCTAGTTTACGAGAAAATCGAGTTTAAAGTTTTTCATACAAAATCAGTCCAAAAATGGGATTTTGCTAAATTATATGAGTGATACCAGATTTTCATTATTTAAGCTCTAGCGCTTCTAGTTTACGAGAAAATCGAGTTTAAAGTTTTTCAAACAAAATCAGTCCAAAAATGGGATTTTGCTAAGTTATATGAGTGATACCAGATTTTCATTATTTAAGCTCTAGCGCTTCTAGTTTACGAGAAAATCGAGTTTAAAGTTTTTCAAACAAAATCAGTCCAAAAATGGGATTTTGCTAAGTTATATGAGTGATACCAGATTTTCATTATTTAAGCTCTAGCGCTTCTAGTTTACGAGAAAATCGAGTTTAAAGTTTTTCATACAAAATCAGTCCAAAAATGGGATTTTGCTAAGTTATATGAGTGATACCAGATTTTCATTATTTAAGCTCTAGCGCTTCTAGTTTACGAGAAAATCGAGTTTAAAGTTTTTCAAACAAAATCAGTCCAAAAATGGGATTTTGCTAAGTTATATGAGTGATACCAGACTTTCATTATTTAAGCTCTAGCGCTTCTAGTTTACGAGAAAATCGAGTTTAAAGTTTTGCATACAAAATCAGTCCAAAATTGGGATTTTGCTAAGTTATATGAGTGATACCAGACTTTCATTATTTAAGCTCTAGCGCTTCTAGTTTACGAGAAAATCGAGTTTAAAGTTTTTCATACAAAATCAGTCCAAAAATGGGATTTTGCTAAGTTATATGAGTGATACCAGATTTTCATTATTTAAGCTCTAGCGCTTCTAGTTTACGAGAAAATCGAGTTTAAAGTTTTTCATACAAAATCAGTCCAAAAATGGGATTTTGCTAAGTTATATGAGTGATACCAGACTTTCATTATTTAAGCTCTAGCGCTTCTAGTTTACGAGAAAATCGAGTTTAAAGTTTTTCAAACAAAATCAGTCCAAAAATGGGATTTTGCTAAGTTATATGAGTGATACCAGACTTTCATTATTTAAGCTCTAGCGCTTCTAGTTTACGAGAAAATCGAGTTTAAAGTTTTGCATACAAAATCAGTCCAAAATTGGGATTTTGCTAAGTTATATGAGTGATACCAGACTTTCATTATTTAAGCTCTAGCGCTTCTAGTTTACGAGAAAATCGAGTTTAAAGTTTTGCATACAAAATCAGTCCAAAATTGGGATTTTGCTAAGTTATATGAGTGATACCAGACTTTCATTATTTAAGCTCTAGCGCTTCTAGTTTACGAGAAAATCGAGTTTAAAGTTTTTCATACAAAATCAGTCCAAAAATGGGATTTTGCTAAATTATATGAGTGATACCAGATTTTCATTATTTAAGCTCTAGCGCTTCTAGTTTACGAGAAAATCGAGTTTAAAGTTTTTCAAACAAAATCAGTCCAAAAATGGGATTTTGCTAAGTTATATGAGTGATACCAGATTTTCATTATTTAAGCTCTAGCGCTTCTAGTTTACGAGAAAATCGAGTTTAAAGTTTTTCAAACAAAATCAGTCCAAAAATGGGATTTTGCTAAGTTATATGAGTGATACCAGATTTTCATTATTTAAGCTCTAGCGCTTCTAGTTTACGAGAAAATCGAGTTTAAAGTTTTGCATACAAAATCAGTCCAAAATTGGGATTTTGCTAAGTTATATGAGTGATACCAGACTTTCATTATTTAAGCTCTAGCGAGTTTAAAGTTTTTCAAACAAAATCAGTCGAAAATTGGGATTGTGCTAAGTTATATGAGTGATACCAGATTTTATTTAAGCTCTAGCGCTTCTAGTTTACGAGAAAATCGAGTTTAAAGTTTTGCATACAAAATCCGTCCAAAATTGGGATTTTGCTAAGTTATATGAGTGATACCAGACTTTCATTATTTAAGCTCTAGCGCTTCTAGTTTACGAGAAAATCGAGTTTAAAGATTTTCATACAAAATCAGTCCAAAAATGGGATTTTGCTAAGTTATATGAGTGATACCAGATTTTTATTATTTAAGCTCTAGCGCTTCTAGTTTACGAGAAAATCGAGTTTAAAGATTTTCATACAAAATCAGTCCAAAAATGGGATTTTGCTAAGTTATATGAGTGATACCAGATTTTTATTATTTAAGCTCTAGCGCTTCTAGTTTACGAGAAAATCGAGTTTAAAGATTTTCATACAAAATCAGTCCAAAAATGGGATTTTGCTAAGTTATATGAGTGATACCAGATTTTCATTATTTAAGCTCTAGCGCTTCTAGTTTACGAGAAAATCGAGTTTAAAGTTTTTCATACAAAATCAGTCCAAAAATGGGATTTTGCTAAGTTATATGAGTGATACCAGACTTTCATTATTTAAGCTCTAGCGCTTCTAGTTTACGAGAAAATCGAGTTTAAAGTTTTTCATACAAAATCAGTCCAAAAATGGGATTTTGCTTAGTTATATGAGTGATACCAGATTTTCATTATTTAAGCTCTAGCGCTTGTAGTTTACGAGAAAATCGAGTTTAAAGTTTTTCAAACAAAATCAGTCGAAAATTGGGATTGTGCTAAGTTATATGAGTGATACCAGATTTTATTTAAGCTCTAGCGCTTCTAGTTTACGAGAAAATCGAGTTTAAAGTTTTGCATACAAAATCCGTCCAAAATTGGGATTTTGCTAAGTTATATGAGTGATACCAGACTTTCATTATTTAAGCTCTAGCGCTTCTAGTTTACGAGAAAATCGAGTTTAAAGATTTTCATACAAAATCAGTCCAAAAATGGGATTTTGCTAAGTTATATGAGTGATACCAGATTTTTATTATTTAAGCTCTAGCGCTTCTAGTTTACGAGAAAATCGAGTTTAAAGATTTTCATACAAAATCAGTCCAAAAATGGGATTTTGCTAAGTTATATGAGTGATACCAGATTTTTATTATTTAAGCTCTAGCGCTTCTAGTTTACGAGAAAATCGAGTTTAAAGATTTTCATACAAAATCAGTCCAAAAATGGGATTTTGCTAAGTTATATGAGTGATACCAGATTTTTATTATTTAAGCTCTAGCGCTTCTAGTTTACGAGAAAATCGAGTTTAAAGATTTTCATACAAAATCAGTCCAAAAATGGGATTTTGCTAAGTTATATGAGTGATACCAGATTTTTATTATTTAAGCTCTAGCGCTTCTAGTTTACGAGAAAATCGAGTTTAAAGATTTTCATACAAAATCAGTCCAAAAATGGGATTTTGCTAAGTTATATGAGTGATACCAGATTTTTATTATTTAAGCTCTAGCGCTTCTAGTTTACGAGAAAATCGAGTTTAAAGATTTTCATACAAAATCAGTCCAAAAATGGGATTTTGCTAAGTTATATGAGTGATACCAGATTTTCATTATTTAAGCTCTAGCGCTTCTAGTTTACGAGAAAATCGAGTTTAAAGTTTTTCATACAAAATCAGTCCAAAAATGGGATTTTGCTTAGTTATATGAGTGATACCAGATTTTCATTATTTAAGCTCTAGCGCTTCTAGTTTACGAGAAAATCGAGTTTAAAGTTTTTCATACAAAATCAGTCCAAAAATGGGATTTTGCTTAGTTATATGAGTGATACCAGATTTTCATTATTTAAGCTCTAGCGCTTCTAGTTTACGAGAAAATCGAGTTTAAAGTTTTTCATACAAGATCATTTCAAAATTTGGATTTTGCTAAGTTCTATGAGTGATACCAGATTTTCATTATTTAAGCTCTAGCGCTTCTAGTTTACGAGAAAATCGAGTTTAAAGATTTTCATACAAAATCAGTCCAAAAATGGGATTTTGCTAAGTTATATGAGTGATACCAGATTTTTATTATTTAAGCTCTAGCGCTTCTAGTTTACGAGAAAATCGAGTTTAAAGATTTTCATACAAAATCAGTCCAAAAATGGGATTTTGCTAAGTTATATGAGTGATACCAGATTTTTATTATTTAAGCTCTAGCGCTTCTAGTTTACGAGAAAATCGAGTTTAAAGATTTTCATACAAAATCAGTCCAAAAATGGGATTTTGCTAAGTTATATGAGTGATACCAGATTTTTATTATTTAAGCTCTAGCGCTTCTAGTTTACGAGAAAATCGAGTTTAAAGATTTTCATACAAAATCAGTCCAAAAATGGGATTTTGCTAAGTTATATGAGTGATACCAGATTTTCATTATTTAAGCTCTAGCGCTTCTAGTTTACGAGAAAATCGAGTTTAAAGTTTTTCATACAAAATCAGTCCAAAAATGGGATTTTGCTAAGTTATATGAGTGATACCAGATTTTCATTATTTAAGCTCTAGCGCTTCTAGTTTACGAGAAAATCGAGTTTAAAGTTTTTCATACAAAATCAGTCCAAAAATGGGATTTTGCTAAGTTATATGAGTGATACCAGATTTTCATTATTTAAGCTCTAGCGCTTCTAGTTTACGAGAAAATCGAGTTTAAAGTTTTTCATACAAAATCAGTCCAAAAATGGGATTTTGCTTAGTTATATGAGTGATACCAGATTTTCATTATTTAAGCTCTAGCGCTTGTAGTTTACGAGAAAATCGAGTTTAAAGTTTTTCAAACAAAATCAGTCGAAAATTGGGATTGTGCTAAGTTATATGAGTGATACCAGATTTTATTTAAGCTCTAGCGCTTCTAGTTTACGAGAAAATCGAGTTTAAAGTTTTGCATACAAAATCCGTCCAAAATTGGGATTTTGCTAAGTTATATGAGTGATACCAGACTTTCATTATTTAAGCTCTAGCGCTTCTAGTTTACGAGAAAATCGAGTTTAAAGATTTTCATACAAAATCAGTCCAAAAATGGGATTTTGCTAAGTTATATGAGTGATACCAGATTTTTATTATTTAAGCTCTAGCGCTTCTAGTTTACGAGAAAATCGAGTTTAAAGATTTTCATACAAAATCAGTCCAAAAATGGGATTTTGCTAAGTTATATGAGTGATACCAGATTTTTATTATTTAAGCTCTAGCGCTTCTAGTTTACGAGAAAATCGAGTTTAAAGATTTTCATACAAAATCAGTCCAAAAATGGGATTTTGCTAAGTTATATGAGTGATACCAGATTTTTATTATTTAAGCTCTAGCGCTTCTAGTTTACGAGAAAATCGAGTTTAAAGATTTTCATACAAAATCAGTCCAAAAATGGGATTTTGCTAAGTTATATGAGTGATACCAGATTTTTATTATTTAAGCTCTAGCGCTTCTAGTTTACGAGAAAATCGAGTTTAAAGATTTTCATACAAAATCAGTCCAAAAATGGGATTTTGCTAAGTTATATGAGTGATACCAGATTTTTATTATTTAAGCTCTAGCGCTTCTAGTTTACGAGAAAATCGAGTTTAAAGATTTTCATACAAAATCAGTCCAAAAATGGGATTTTGCTAAGTTATATGAGTGATACCAGATTTTCATTATTTAAGCTCTAGCGCTTCTAGTTTACGAGAAAATCGAGTTTAAAGTTTTTCATACAAAATCAGTCCAAAAATGGGATTTTGCTGTTATATGAGTGATACCAGATTTTCATTATTTAAGCTCTAGCGCTTCTAGTTTACGAGAAAATCGAGTTTAAAGTTTTTCATACAAAATCAGTCCAAAAATGGGATTTTGCTAAGTTATATGAGTGATACCAGATTTTCATTATTTAAGCTCTAGCGCTTCTAGTTTACGAGAAAATCGAGTTTAAAGTTTTTCATACAAAATCAGTCCAAAAATGGGATTTTGCTTAGTTATATGAGTGATACCAGATTTTCATTATTTAAGCTCTAGCGCTTCTAGTTTACGAGAAAATCGAGTTTAAAGTTTTTCATACAAAATCAGTCCAAAAATGGGATTTTGCTTAGTTATATGAGTGATACCAGATTTTCATTATTTAAGCTCTAGCGCTTCTAGTTTACGAGAAAATCGAGTTTAAAGTTTTTCATACAAAATCAGTCCAAAAATGGGATTTTGCTAAATTATATGAGTGATACCAGATTTTCATTATTTAAGCTCTAGCGCTTCTAGTTTAAGAGAAAATCGAGTTTAAAGTTTTTCAAACAAAATCAGTCCAAAAATGGGATTTTGCTAAGTTATATGAGTGATACCAGATTTTCATTATTTAAGCTCTAGCGCTTCTAGTTTACGAGAAAATCGAGTTTAAAGTTTTTCATACAAAATCAGTCCAAAAATGGGATTTTGCTAAGTTATATGAGTGATACCAGATTTTCATTATTTAAGCTCTAGCGCTTCTAGTTTACGAGAAAATGGAGTTTAAAGTTTTTCAAACAAAATCAGTCCAAAAATGGGATTTTGCTAAGTTATATGAGTGATACCAGATTTTCATTATTTAAGCTCTAGCGCTTCTAGTTTACGAGAAAATCGAGTTTAAAGTTTTTCATACAAAATCAGTCCAAAAATGGGATTTTGCTAAGTTATATGAGTGATACCAGATTTTCATTATTTAAGCTCTAGCGCTTCTAGTTTACGAGAAAATCGAGTTTAAAGTTTTTCAAACAAAATCAGTCCAAAAATGGGATTTTGCTAAGTTATATGAGTGATACCAGATTTTCATTATTTAAGCTCTAGCGCTTCTAGTTTACGAGAAAATCGAGTTTAAAGTTTTTCAAACAAAATCAGTCCAAAAATGGGATTTTGCTAAGTTATATGAGTGATACCAGACTTTCATTATTTAAGCTCTAGCGCTTCTAGTTTACGAGAAAATCGAGTTTAAAGTTTTGCATACAAAATCAGTCCAAAATTGGGATTTTGCTAAGTTATATGAGTGATACCAGACTTTCATTATTTAAGCTCTAGCGCTTCTAGTTTACGAGAAAATCGAGTTTAAAGTTTTGCATACAAAATCAGTCCAAAATTGGGATTTTGCTAAGTTATATGAGTGATACCAGACTTTCATTATTTAAGCTCTAGCGCTTCTAGTTTACGAGAAAATCGAGTTTAAAGTTTTTCATACAAAATCAGTCCAAAAATGGGATTTTGCTAAATTATATGAGTGATACCAGATTTTCATTATTTTAGCTCTAGCGCTTCTAGTTTACGAGAAAATCGAGTTTAAAGTTTTTCAAACAAAATCAGTCCAAAAATGGGATTTTGCTAAGTTATATGAGTGATACCAGATTTTCATTATTTAAGCTCTAGCGCTTCTAGTTTACGAGAAAATCGAGTTTAAAGTTTTTCAAACAAAATCAGTCCAAAAATGGGATTTTGCTAAGTTATATGAGTGATACCAGATTTTCATTATTTAAGCTCTAGCGCTTCTAGTTTACGAGAAAATCGAGTTTAAAGTTTTGCATACAAAATCAGTCCAAAATTGGGATTTTGCTAAGTTATATGAGTGATACCAGACTTTCATTATTTAAGCTCTAGCGCTTCTAGTTTACGAGAAAATCGAGTTTAAAGTTTTGCATACAAAATCAGTCCAAAATTGGGATTTTGCTAAGTTATATGAGTGATACCAGACTTTCATTATTTAAGCTCTAGCGCTTCTAGTTTACGAGAAAATCGAGTTTAAAGTTTTTCATACAAAATCAGTCCAAAAATGGGATTTTGCTAAATTATATGAGTGATACCAGATTTTCATTATTTAAGCTCTAGCGCTTCTAGTTTACGAGAAAATCGAGTTTAAAGTTTTTCAAACAAAATCAGTCCAAAAATGGTATTTTGCTAAGTTATATGAGTGATACCAGATTTTCATTATTTAAGCTCTAGCGCTTCTAGTTTACGAGAAAATCGAGTTTAAAGTTTTTCAAACAAAATCAGTCCAAAAATGGGATTTTGCTAAGTTATATGAGTGATACCAGATTTTCATTATTTAAGGTCTAGCGCTTCTAGTTTACGAGAAAATCGAGTTTAAAGTTTTGCATACAAAATCAGTCCAAAATTGGGATTTTGCTAAGTTATATGAGTGATACCAGACTTTCATTATTTAAGCTCTAGCGCTTCTAGTTTACGAGAAAATCGAGTTTAAAGTTTTGCATACAAAATCAGTCCAAAATTGGGATTTTGCTAAGTTATATGAGTGATACCAGACTTTCATTATTTAAGCTCTAGCGCTTCTAGTTTACGAGAAAATCGAGTTTAAAGTTTTGCATACAAAATCAGTCCAAAATTGGGATTTTGCTAAGTTATATGAGTGATACCAGACTTTCATTATTTAAGCTCTAGCGCTTCTAGTTTACGAGAAAATCGAGTTTAAAGTTTTGCATACAAAATCAGTCCAAAATTGGGATTTTGCTAAGTTATATGAGTGATACCAGACTTTCATTATTTAAGCTCTAGCGCTTCTAGTTTACGAGAAAATCGAGTTTAAAGTTTTGCATACAAAATCAGTCCAAAATTGGGATTTTGCTAAGTTATATGAGTGATACCAGACTTTCATTATTTAAGCTCTAGCGCTTCTAGTTTACGAGAAAATCGAGTTTAAAGTTTTTCATACAAAATCAGTCCAAAATTGGGATTTTGCTAAGTTATATGAGTGATACCAGACTTTCATTATTTAAGCTCTAGCGCTTCTAGTTTACGAGAAAATCGAGTTTAAAGATTTTCATACAAAATCAGTCCAAAATTGGGATTTTGCTAAGTTATATGAGTGATACCAGACTTTCATTATTTAAGCTCTAGCGCTTCTAGTTTACGAGAAAATCGAGTTTAAAGTTTTTCATACAAAATCAGTCCAAAATTGGGATTTTGCTAAGTTATATGAGTGATACCAGATTTTCATTATTTAAGCTCTAGCGCTTCTAGTTTACGAGAAAATCGAGTTTAAAGTTTTTCATACAAAATCAGTCCAAAATTGGGATTTTGCTAAGTTATATGAGTGATACCAGACTTTCATTATTTAAGCTCTAGCGCTTCTAGTTTACGAGAAAATCGAGTTTAAAGTTTTTCATACAAAATCAGTCCAAAATTGGGATTTTGCTAAGTTATATGAGTGATACCAGACTTTCATTATTTAAGCTCTAGCGCTTCTAGTTTATATGAGTGATACCAGACTTTCATTATTTAAGCTCTAGCGCTTCTAGTTTACGAGAAAATCGAGTTTAAAGTTTTGCATACAAAATCAGTCCAAAATTGGGATTTTGCTAAGTTATATGAGTGATACCAGACTTTCATTATTTAAGCTCTAGCGCTTCTAGTTTACGAGAAAATCGAGTTTAAAGTTTTGCATACAAAATCAGTCCAAAATTGGGATTTTGCTAAGTTATATGAGTGATACCAGACTTTCATTATTTAAGCTCTAGCGCTTCTAGTTTACGAGAAAATCGAGTTTAAAGTTTTGCATACAAAATCAGTCCAAAATTGGGATTTTGCTAAGTTATATGAGTGATACCAGACTTTCATTATTTAAGCTCTAGCGCTTCTAGTTTACGAGAAAATCGAGTTTAAAGTTTTGCATACAAAATCAGTCCAAAATTGGGATTTTGCTAAGTTATATGAGTGATACCAGACTTTCATTATTTAAGCTCTAGCGCTTCTAGTTTACGAGAAAATCGAGTTTAAAGTTTTGCATACAAAATCAGTCCAAAATTGGGATTTTGCTAAGCTATATGAGTGATACCAGACTTTCATTATTTAAGCTCTAGCGCTTCTAGTTTACGAGAAAATCGAGTTTAAAGTTTTGCATACAAAATCAGTCCAAAATTGGGATTTTGCTAAGTTATATGAGTGATACCAGACTTTCATTATTTAAGCTCTAGCGCTTCTAGTTTACGAGAAAATCGAGTTTAAAGTTTTTCATACAAAATCAGTCCAAAAATGGGATTTTGCTAAGTTATATGAGTGATACCAGACTTTCATTATTTAAGCTCTAGCGCTTCTAGTTTACGAGAAAATCGAGTTTAAAGTTTTTCAAACAAAATCAGTCCAAAAATGGGATTTTGCTAAGTTATATGAGTGATACCAGATTTTCATTATTTAAGCTCTAGCGCTTCTAGTTTACGAGAAAATCGAGTTTAAAGTTTTTCAAACAAAATCAGTCCAAAAATGGGATTTTGCTAAGTTATATGAGTGATACCAGACTTTCATTATTTAAGCTCTAGCGCTTCTAGTTTACGAGAAAATCGAGTTTAAAGTTTTGCATACAAAATCAGTCCAAAATTGGGATTTTGCTAAGTTATATGAGTGATACCAGACTTTCATTATTTAAGCTCTAGCGCTTCTAGTTTACGAGAAAATCGAGTTTAAAGTTTTTCAAACAAAATCAGTCCAAAAATGGGATTTTGCTAAGTTATATGAGTGATACCAGACTTTCATTATTTAAGCTCTAGCGCTTCTAGTTTACGAGAAAATCGAGTTTAAAGTTTTTCAAACAAAATCAGTCCAAAAATGGGATTTTGCTAAGTTATATGAGTGATACCAGATTTTCATTATTTAAGCTCTAGCGCTTCTAGTTTACGAGAAAATCGAGTTTAAAGTTTTTCATACAAAATCAGTCCAAAAATGGGATTTTGCTAAGTTATATGAGTGATACCAGACTTTCATTATTTAAGCTCTAGCGCTTCTAGTTTACGAGAAAATCGAGTTTAAAGTTTTGCATACAAAATCAGTCCAAAATTGGGATTTTGCTAAGTTATATGAGTGATACCAGACTTTCATTATTTAAGCTCTAGCGCTTCTAGTTTACGAGAAAATCGAGTTTAAAGTTTTTCAAACAAAATCAGTCCAAAAATGGGATTTTGCTAAGTTATATGAGTGATACCAGACTTTCATTATTTAAGCTCTAGCGCTTCTAGTTTACGAGAAAATCGAGTTTAAAGTTTTGCATACAAAATCAGTCCAAAATTGGGATTTTGCTAAGTTATATGAGTGATACCAGACTTTCATTATTTAAGCTCTAGCGCTTCTAGTTTACGAGAAAATCGAGTTTAAAGTTTTTCATACAAAATCAGTCCAAAAATGGGATTTTGCTAAATTATATGAGTGATACCAGATTTTCATTATTTAAGCTCTAGCGCTTCTAGTTTACGAGAAAATCGAGTTTAAAGTTTTTCAAACAAAATCAGTCCAAAAATGGGATTTTGCTAAGTTATATGAGTGATACCAGATTTTCATTATTTAAGCTCTAGCGCTTCTAGTTTACGAGAAAATCGAGTTTAAAGTTTTTCATACAAAATCAGTCGAAAATTGGGATTGTGCTAAGTTATATGAGTGATACCATATTTTCATTATTTAAGCTCTAACGCTTCTAGTTTACGAGAAAATCGAGTTTAAAGTTTTTCATACAAAATCAGTCCAAAATTGGGATTTTGCTAAGTTATATGAGTGATACCAGATTTTCATTATTTAAGCTCTAGCGCTTCTAGTTTACGAGAAAATCGAGTTTAAAGTTTTTCATACAAAATCAGTCCAAAATTGGGATTTTGCTAAGTTATATGAGTGATACCAGATTTTCATTATTTAAGCTCTAGCGCTTCTAGTTTACGAGAAAATCGAGTTTAAAGTTTTTCATACAAAATCAGTCCAAAATTGGGATTTTGCTAAGTTATATGAGTGATACCAGATTTTCATTATTTAAGCTCTAGCGCTTCTAGTTTACGAGAAAATCGAGTTTAAAGATTTTCATACAAAATCAGTCCAAAAATGGGATTTTGCTAAGTTATATGAGTGATACCAGATTTTCATTATTTAAGCTCTAGCGCTTCTAGTTTACGAGAAAATCGAGTTTAAAGTTTTTCATACAAAATCAGTCCAAAATTGGGATTTTGCTAAGTTATATGAGTGATACCAGATTTTCATTATTTAAGCTCTAGCGCTTCTAGTTTACGAGAAAATCGAGTTTAAAGATTTTCATACAAAATCAGTCCAAAAATGGGATTTTGCTAAGTTATATGAGTGATACCAGATTTTCATTATTTAAGCTCTTGCGCTTCTAGTTTACGAGAAAATCGAGTTTAAAGATTTTCATACAAAATTAGTCCAAAAATGGGATTTTGCTAAGTTATATGAGTGATACCAGATTTTCATTATTTAAGCTCTTGCGCTTCTAGTTTATGAGAAAATCGAGTTTAAAGATTTTCATACAAAATCAGTCCAAAAATGGGATTTTGCTAAGTTATATGAGTGATACCAGATTTTCATTATTTAAGCTCTAGCGCTTCTAGTTTACGAGAAAATCGAGTTTAAAGATTTTCATACAAAATCAGTCCAAAAATGGGATTTTGCTAAGTTATATGAGTGATACCAGATTTTCATTATTTAAGCTCTTGCGCTTCTAGTTTACGAGAAAATCGAGTTTAAAGATTTTCATACAAAATCAGTCCAAAAATGGGATTTTGCTAAGTTATATGAGTGATACCAGACTTTCATTATTTAAGCTCTAGCGCTTCTAGTTTACGAGAAAATTGAGTTTAAAGTTTTTCATACAAAATCAGTCGAAAATTGGGATTGTGCTAAGTTATATGAGTGATACCATATTTTCATTATTTAAGCTCTAACGCTTCTAGTTTACGAGAAAATCGAGTTTAAAGTTTTTCATACAAAATCAGTCCAAAATTGGGATTTTGCTAAGTTATATGGGTGATACCAGATTTTCATTATTTAAGCTCTAGCGCTTCTAGTTTACGAGAAAATCGAGTTTAAAGTTTTTCATACAAAATCAGTCCAAAATTGGGATTTTGCTAAGTTATATGAGTGATACCAGATTTTCATTATTTAAGCTCTAGCGCTTCTAGTGTACGAGAAAATCGAGTTTAAAGATTTTCATACAAAATCAGTCCAAAAATGGGATTTTGCTAAGTTATATGAGTGATACCAGATTTTCATTATTTAAGCTCTTGCGCTTCTAGTTTATGAGAAAATCGAGTTTAAAGATTTTCATACAAAATCAGTCCAAAAATGGGATTTTGCTAAGTTATATGAGTGATACCAGATTTTCATTATTTAAGCTCTTGCGCTTCTAGTTTATGAGAAAATCGAGTTTAAAGATTTTCATACAAAATCAGTCCAAAAATGGGATTTTGCTTAGTTATATGAGTGATACCAGATTTTCATTATTTAAGCTCTAGCGCTTGTAGTTTACGAGAAAATCGAGTTTAAAGTTTTTCATACAAAATCAGTCCAAAAATGGGATTTTGCTAAGTTATATGAGTGATACCAGATTTTCATTATTTAAGCTCTTGCGCTTCTAGTTTACGAGAAAATCGAGTTTAAAGATTTTCATACAAAATCAGTCCAAAATTGGGATTTTGCTTAGTTATATGAGTGATACCAGATTTTCATTATTTAAGCTCTTGCGCTTCTAGTTTACGAGAAAATCGAGTTTAAAGATTTTCATACAAAATCAGTCCAAAAATGGGATTTTGCTAAGTTATATGAGTGATACCAGATTTTCATTATTTAAGCTCTTGCGCTTCTAGTTTACGAGAAAATCGAGTTTAAAGTTTTTCATACAAAATCAGTCCAAAAATGGGATTTTGCTAAGTTATATGAGTGATACCAGATTTTCATTATTTAAGCTCTTGCGCTTCTAGTTTACGAGAAAATCGAGTTTAAAGATTTTCATACAAAATCAGTCCAAAAATGGGATTTTGCTTAGTTATATGAGTGATACCAGATTTTCATTATTTAAGCTCTTGCGCTTCTAGTTTACGAGAAAATCGAGTTTAAAGATTTTCATACAAAATCAGTCCAAAAATGGGATTTTGCTAAGTTATATGAGTGATACCAGATTTTCATTATTTAAGCTCTTGCGCTTCTAGTTTACGAGAAAATCGAGTTTAAAGTTTTTCATACAAAATCAGTCCAAAAATGGGATTTTGCTAAGTTATATGAGTGATACCAGATTTTCATTATTTAAGCTCTTGCGCTTCTAGTTTATGAGAAAATCGAGTTTAAAGATTTTCATACAAAATCAGTCCAAAAATGGGATTTTGCTTAGTTATATGAGTGATACCAGATTTTCATTATTTAAGCTCTAGCGCTTGTAGTTTACGAGAAAATCGAGTTTAAAGTTTTTCATACAAAATCAGTCCAAAAATGGGATTTTGCTAAGTTATATGAGTGATACCAGATTTTCATTATTTAAGCTCTTGCGCTTCTAGTTTACGAGAAAATCGAGTTTAAAGATTTTCATACAAAATCAGTCCAAAAATGGGATTTTGCTTAGTTATATGAGTGATACCAGATTTTCATTATTTAAGCTCTTGCGCTTCTAGTTTACGAGAAAATCGAGTTTAAAGATTTTCATACAAAATCAGTCCAAAAATGGGATTTTGCTAAGTTATATGAGTGATACCAGATTTTCATTATTTAAGCTCTTGCGCTTCTAGTTTACGAGAAAATCGAGTTTAAAGTTTTTCATACAAAATCAGTCCAAAAATGGGATTTTGCTAAGTTATATGAGTGATACCAGATTTTCATTATTTAAGCTCTTGCGCTTCTAGTTTACGAGAAAATCGAGTTTAAAGATTTTCATACAAAATCAGTCCAAAAATGGGATTTTGCTTAGTTATATGAGTGATACCAGATTTTCATTATTTAAGCTCTTGCGCTTCTAGTTTACGAGAAAATCGAGTTTAAAGATTTTCATACAAAATCAGTCCAAAAATGGGATTTTGCTAAGTTATATGAGTGATACCAGATTTTCATTATTTAAGCTCTTGCGCTTCTAGTTTACGAGAAAATCGAGTTTAAAGTTTTTCATACAAAATCAGTCCAAAAATGGGATTTTGCTAAGTTATATGAGTGATACCAGATTTTCATTATTTAAGCTCTTGCGCTTCTAGTTTACGAGAAAATCGAGTTTAAAGATTTTCATACAAAATCAGTCCAAAAATGGGATTTTGCTTAGTTATATGAGTGATACCAGATTTTCATTATTTAAGCTCTTGCGCTTCTAGTTTACGAGAAAATCGAGTTTAAAGATTTTCATACAAAATCAGTCCAAAAATGGGATTTTGCTAAGTTATATGAGTGATACCAGATTTTCATTATTTAAGCTCTTGCGCTTCTAGTTTACGAGAAAATCGAGTTTAAAGATTTTCATACAAAATCAGTCCAAAAATGGGATTTTGCTTAGTTATATGAGTGATACCAGATTTTCATTATTTAAGCTCTTGCGCTTCTAGTTTACGAGAAAATCGAGTTTAAAGATTTTCATACAAAATCAGTCCAAAAATGGGATTTTGCTAAGTTATATGAGTGATACCAGATTTTCATTATTTAAGCTCTTGCGCTTCTAGTTTACGAGAAAATCGAGTTTAAAGTTTTTCATACAAAATCAGTCCAAAAATGGGATTTTGCTAAGTTATATGAGTGATACCAGATTTTCATTATTTAAGCTCTTGCGCTTCTAGTTTATGAGAAAATCGAGTTTAAAGATTTTCATACAAAATCAGTCCAAAAATGGGATTTTGCTTAGTTATATGAGTGATACCAGATTTTCATTATTTAAGCTCTAGCGCTTGTAGTTTACGAGAAAATCGAGTTTAAAGTTTTTCATACAAAATCAGTCCAAAAATGGGATTTTGCTAAGTTATATGAGTGATACCAGATTTTCATTATTTAAGCTCTTGCGCTTCTAGTTTACGAGAAAATCGAGTTTAAAGATTTTCATACAAAATCAGTCCAAAAATGGGATTTTGCTTAGTTATATGAGTGATACCAGATTTTCATTATTTAAGCTCTTGCGCTTCTAGTTTACGAGAAAATCGAGTTTAAAGATTTTCATACAAAATCAGTCCAAAAATGGGATTTTGCTAAGTTATATGAGTGATACCAGATTTTCATTATTTAAGCTCTTGCGCTTCTAGTTTACGAGAAAATCGAGTTTAAAGTTTTTCATACAAAATCAGTCCAAAAATGGGATTTTGCTAAGTTATATGAGTGATACCAGATTTTCATTATTTAAGCTCTTGCGCTTCTAGTTTACGAGAAAATCGAGTTTAAAGATTTTCATACAAAATCAGTCCAAAAATGGGATTTTGCTTAGTTATATGAGTGATACCAGATTTTCATTATTTAAGCTCTTGCGCTTCTAGTTTACGAGAAAATCGAGTTTAAAGATTTTCATACAAAATCAGTCCAAAAATGGGATTTTGCTAAGTTATATGAGTGATACCAGATTTTCATTATTTAAGCTCTTGCGCTTCTAGTTTACGAGAAAATCGAGTTTAAAGATTTTCATACAAAATCAGTCCAAAAATGGGATTTTGCTAAGTTATATGAGTGATACCAGATTTTCATTATTTAAGCTCTAGCGCTTCTAGTTTATGAGAAAATCGAGTTTAAAGATTTTCATACAAAATCAGTCCAAAAATGGGATTTTGCTAAGTTATATGAGTGATACCAGATTTTCATTATTTAAGCTCTAGCGCTTCTAGTTTACGAGAAAATCGAGTTTAAAGATTTTCATACAAAATCAATCCAAAAATGGGATTTTGCTAAGTTATATGAGTGATACCAGATTTTCATTATTTAAGCTCTTGCGCTTCTAGTTTACGAGAAAATCGAGTTTAAAGATTTTCATACAAAATCAGTCCAAAAATGGGATTTTGCTAAGTTATATGAGTGATACCAGATTTTCATTTTTTAAGCTCTTGCGCTTCTAGTTTACGAGAAAATCGAGTTTAAAGATTTTCATACAAAATCAGTCCAAAAATGGGATTTTGCTAAGTTATATGAGTGATACCAGATTTTCATTATTTAAGCTCTTGCGCTTATAGTTTACGAGAAAATCGAGTTTAAAGATTTTCATACAAAATCAGTCCAAAAATGGGATTTTGCTAAGTTATATGAGTGATACCAGATTTTCATTATTTAAGCTCTTGCGCTTCTAGTTTACGAGAAAATCGAGTTTAAAGATTTTCATACAAAATCAGTCCAAAAATGGGATTTTGCTAAGTTATATGAGTGATACCAGATTTTCATTATTTAAGCTCTTGCGCTTCTAGTTTACGAGAAAATCGAGTTAAAGATTTTCATACAAAATCAGTCCAAAATTGGGATTTTGCTAAGTTATATGGGTGATACCAGATTTTCATTATTTAAGCTCTTGCGCTTCTAGTTTACGAGAAAATCGAGTTTAAAGATTTTCATACAAAATCAGTCCAAAAATGGGATTTTGCTAAGTTATATGAGTGATACCAGATTTTCATTATTTAAGCTCTAGCGCTTCTAGTTTACGAGAAAATCGAGTTTAAAGTTTTTCATACAAAATCAGTCCAAAATTGGGATTTTGCTAAATTATATGGGTGATACCAGATTTTCATTATTTAAGCTCTAACGCTTCTAGTTTACGAGAAAATCGAGTTTAAAGTTTTTCATACAAAATCAGTCCAAAAATGGGATTTTGCTAAGTTATATGGGTGATACCAGATTTTCATTATTTAAGCTCTAGCGCTTCTAGTTTACGAGAAAATCGAGTTTAAAGTTTTTCATACAAAATCAGTCCAAAATTGGGATTTTGCTAAGTTATATGGGTGATACCAGATTTTCATTATTTAAGCTGTAGCGCTTCTAGTTTACGAGAAAATCGAGTTTAAAGTTTTTCATACAAAATCAGTCCAAAATTGGGATTTTGCTAAGTTATATGAGTCATACCAGATTTTCATTATTTAAGCTCTAGCGCTTCTAGTTTACGAGAAAATCGAGTTTAAAGTTTTTCATACAAAATCAGTCCAAAAATGGGATACCTAACTAGCATTTTATACCCACAATATGTCAATCCTAGGAATAAAATCACTTTTTTCTATAGAAATGTTTACAATTTAAATTTTTTTATATTTTACATCATAACTTTTTTACACTTAATTTATTGTAGCTTATGAAGTGTTTAAGGTTCGCAAATTTTCAAATACAATGTCTTTCATCCTCCCCATTTATCGATTTTATTTTCTGCTATCTTTGCCAATCCTTTCTATCATAAGGAAACCAAAAAATAGAAGTGATCACAGATTTACATTATTTAAGCTCTAGCTCTAATAGTTTTCAAGAAAAACGCATTTAAAGTTTTTCATATAAAAATCATAAGGAAATCAATATTTATAGAATAATAGAAGTGATCACAGCTTTTCATTATTTAAGCTCTAGCTCCTATAGTTTTCAAGAAAAACGCATTTAAAGTTTTTCATAAAAAATTATAAGGAAATCAATATTTATGGAAAAATATAAGCGATCACAGATTTTCATTATTTAAGCTCTAGCTGTTACAGTTTTCAAGAAAAACGCATTTAAAGTTTTTCATATAAAAATTATAAGGAAATCAATATTTATGGAAAAATATAAGCGATCACAGATTTTCATTATTTAAGCTCTAGCTGTTACAGTTTTCAAGAAAAACGCATTTAAAGTTTTTCATATAAAAATCATAAGGAAATCAATATTTATGGAATAATAGAAGTGATCACAGATTTGCATTATTTAAGCTCTAGCTCTAATAGTTTTCAAGAAAAACGCATTTAAATTTTTTCATATAAAAATCATAAGGAAATCAATATTTATAGAATAATAGAAGTGATCACAGCTTTTCATTATTTAAGCTCTAGCTCCTATAGTTTTCAAGAAAAACGCATTTAAAGTTTTTCATAAAAAATTATAAGGAAATCAATATTTATGGAAAAATATAAGCGATCACAGATTTTCATTATTTAAGCTCTAGCGCTTCTAGTTTACGAGAAAATCGAGTTTATAGATTTTCATACAAAATCAGTCCAAAAATGGGATTTTGCTAAGTTATATGAGTGATACCAGATTTTCATTATTTAAGCTCTAGCGCTTCTAGTTTACGAGAAAATCGAGTTTAAAGTTTTTCATACAAAATCAGTCCAAAATTGGGATTTTGCTAAATTATATGGGTGATACCAGATTTTCATTATTTAAGCTCTAACGCTTCTAGTTTACGAGAAAATCGAGTTTAAAGTTTTTCATACAAAATCAGTCCAAAAATGGGATTTTGCTAAGTTATATGGGTGATACCAGATTTTCATTATTTAAGCTCTAGCGCTTCTAGTTTACGAGAAAATCGAGTTTAAAGTTTTTCATACAAAATCAGTCCAAAATTGGGATTTTGCTAAGTTATATGGGTGATACCAGATTTTCATTATTTAAGCTGTAGCGCTTCTAGTTTACGAGAAAATCGAGTTTAAAGTTTTTCATACAAAATCAGTCCAAAATTGGGATTTTGCTAAATTATATGGGTGATACCAGATTTTCATTATTTAAGCTCTAACGCTTCTAGTTTACGAGAAAATCGAGTTTAAAGTTTTTCATACAAAATCAGTCCAAAAATGGGATTTTGCTAAGTTATATGGGTGATACCAGATTTTCATTATTTAAGCTCTAGCGCTTCTAGTTTACGAGAAAATCGAGTTTAAAGTTTTTCATACAAAATCAGTCCAAAATTGGGATTTTGCTAAGTTATATGGGTGATACCAGATTTTCATTATTTAAGCTGTAGCGCTTCTAGTTTACGAGAAAATCGAGTTTAAAGTTTTTCATACAAAATCAGTCCAAAATTGGGATTTTGCTAAGTTATATGAGTCATACCAGATTTTCATTATTTAAGCTCTAGCGCTTCTAGTTTACGAGAAAATCGAGTTTAAAGTTTTTCATACAAAATCAGTCCAAAAATGGGATACCTAACTAGCATTTTATACCCACAATATGTCAATCCTAGGAATAAAATCACTTTTTTCTATAGAAATGTTTACAATTTAAATTTTTTTATATTTTACATCATAACTTTTTTACACTTAATTTATTGTAGCTTATGAAGTGTTTAAGGTTCGCAAATTTTCAAATACAATGTCTTTCATCCTCCCCATTTATCGATTTTATTTTCTGCTATCTTTGCCAATCCTTTCTATCATAAGGAAACCAAAAAATAGAAGTGATCACAGATTTACATTATTTAAGCTCTAGCTCTAATAGTTTTCAAGAAAAACGCATTTAAAGTTTTTCATATAAAAATCATAAGGAAATCAATATTTATAGAATAATAGAAGTGATCACAGCTTTTCATTATTTAAGCTCTAGCTCCTATAGTTTTCAAGAAAAACGCATTTAAAGTTTTTCATAAAAAATTATAAGGAAATCAATATTTATGGAAAAATATAAGCGATCACAGATTTTCATTATTTAAGCTCTAGCTGTTACAGTTTTCAAGAAAAACGCATTTAAAGTTTTTCATATAAAAATTATAAGGAAATCAATATTTATGGAAAAATATAAGCGATCACAGATTTTCATTATTTAAGCTCTAGCTGTTACAGTTTTCAAGAAAAACGCATTTAAAGTTTTTCATATAAAAATCATAAGGAAATCAATATTTATGGAATAATAGAAGTGATCACAGATTTGCATTATTTAAGCTCTAGCTCTAATAGTTTTCAAGAAAAACGCATTTAAATTTTTTCATATAAAAATCATAAGGAAATCAATATTTATAGAATAATAGAAGTGATCACAGCTTTTCATTATTTAAGCTCTAGCTCCTATAGTTTTCAAGAAAAACGCATTTAAAGTTTTTCATAAAAAATTATAAGGAAATCAATATTTATGGAAAAATATAAGCGATCACAGATTTTCATTATTTAAGCTCTAGCGCTTCTAGTTTACGAGAAAATCGAGTTTATAGATTTTCATACAAAATCAGTCCAAAAATGGGATTTTGCTAAGTTATATGAGTGATACCAGATTTTCATTATTTAAGCTCTAGCGCTTCTAGTTTACGAGAAAATCGAGTTTAAAGTTTTTCATACAAAATCAGTCCAAAATTGGGATTTTGCTAAATTATATGGGTGATACCAGATTTTCATTATTTAAGCTCTAACGCTTCTAGTTTACGAGAAAATCGAGTTTAAAGTTTTTCATACAAAATCAGTCCAAAAATGGGATTTTGCTAAGTTATATGGGTGATACCAGATTTTCATTATTTAAGCTCTAGCGCTTCTAGTTTACGAGAAAATCGAGTTTAAAGTTTTTCATACAAAATCAGTCCAAAATTGGGATTTTGCTAAGTTATATGGGTGATACCAGATTTTCATTATTTAAGCTGTAGCGCTTCTAGTTTACGAGAAAATCGAGTTTAAAGTTTTTCATACAAAATCAGTCCAAAATTGGGATTTTGCTAAGTTATATGAGTCATACCAGATTTTCATTATTTAAGCTCTAGCGCTTCTAGTTTACGAGAAAATCGAGTTTAAAGTTTTTCATACAAAATCAGTCCAAAAATGGGATACCTAACTAGCATTTTATACCCACAATATGTCAATCCTAGGAATAAAATCACTTTTTTCTATAGAAATGTTTACAATTTAAATTTTTTTATATTTTACATCATAACTTTTTTACACTTAATTTATTGTAGCTTATGAAGTGTTTAAGGTTCGCAAATTTTCAAATACAATGTCTTTCATCCTCCCCATTTATCGATTTTATTTTCTGCTATCTTTGCCAATCCTTTCTATCATAAGGAAACCAAAAAATAGAAGTGATCACAGATTTACATTATTTAAGCTCTAGCTCTAATAGTTTTCAAGAAAAACGCATTTAAAGTTTTTCATATAAAAATCATAAGGAAATCAATATTTATAGAATAATAGAAGTGATCACAGCTTTTCATTATTTAAGCTCTAGCTCCTATAGTTTTCAAGAAAAACGCATTTAAAGTTTTTCATAAAAAATTATAAGGAAATCAATATTTATGGAAAAATATAAGCGATCACAGATTTTCATTATTTAAGCTCTAGCTGTTACAGTTTTCAAGAAAAACGCATTTAAAGTTTTTCATATAAAAATTATAAGGAAATCAATATTTATGGAAAAATATAAGCGATCACAGATTTTCATTATTTAAGCTCTAGCTGTTACAGTTTTCAAGAAAAACGCATTTAAAGTTTTTCATATAAAAATCATAAGGAAATCAATATTTATGGAATAATAGAAGTGATCACAGATTTGCATTATTTAAGCTCTAGCTCTAATAGTTTTCAAGAAAAACGCATTTAAATTTTTTCATATAAAAATCATAAGGAAATCAATATTTATAGAATAATAGAAGTGATCACAGCTTTTCATTATTTAAGCTCTAGCTCCTATAGTTTTCAAGAAAAACGCATTTAAAGTTTTTCATAAAAAATTATAAGGAAATCAATATTTATGGAAAAATATAAGCGATCACAGATTTTCATTATTTAAGCTCTAGCTGTTACAGTTTTCAAGAAAAACGCATTTAAAGTTTTTCATATAAAAATCATAAGGAAATCAATATTTATGGAATAATAGAAGTGATCACAGATTTTCATTATTTAGGCTCTAGCTCTAATAGTTTTCAAGAAAAACGCATTTAAAGTTTTTCATATAAAAATTATAAGGAAATCAATATTTATGGAATAATAGAAGTGATCACAGATTTTCATTATTTAAGTTTTAGCTCTTAGAGTTTTCAGGAAAACCGCATTTTTTAACTCGATTTTCTCGGAAACTAGAAGCTCTAGAGCTTAAATAATGAAAATCTGGTATCACTCATATAACTTAGCAAAATCCCATTTTTGGAGTGATTTTGTATGAAAAACCTTAAACTCGATTTTCTCGGAAGCTAGAAGAGCTAGAGCTTAAATAATGAAAATCTGGTATCACTCATATAACTTAGAAAAATCCCAATTTTGGACTGATTTTGTATGAAAAACTATAAACTCGATTTTCTCGTAAACTAGAAGCGCTAGAGCTTAAATAATAAAAATCTGGTATCACTCATATAACAGCAAAATCCCAATTTTGGACTGATTTTGTATGAAAAACTTTAAACTCAATTTTCTCGTAAACTAGAAGCGTTAGAGCTTAAATAATGAAAATCTGGTATCACTCATATAACTTAGCAAAATCCCAATTTTGGACTGATTTTGTATGAAAAACTATAAACTCGATTTTCTCGTAAACTAGAAGCGTTAGAGCTTAAATAATGAAAATCTGGTATCACTCATATAACTTAGAAAAATCCCAATTTTGGACTGATTTTGTATGAAAAACTATAAACTCGATTTTCTCGTAAACTAGAAGCGCTAGAGCTTAAATAATGAAAATCTGGTATCACTCATATAACTTAGCAAAATCCCAATTTTGGACTGATTTTGTATGAAAAACTATAAACTCGATTTTCTCGTAAACTAGAAGCGTTAGAGCTTAAATAATGAAAATCTGGTATCACTCATATAACTTAGCAAAATCCCAATTTTGGACTGATTTTGTATGAAAAACTTTAAACTCGATTTTCTTGGAAGCTAGAAGAGCTAGAGCTTAAATAATGAAAATCTGGTATCACTCATATAACTTAGCAAAATCCCAATTTTGGACTGATTTTGTATGAAAAACTTTAAACTCGATTTTCTCGTAAACTAGAAGCGTTAGAGCTTAAATAATGAAAATCTGGTATCACTCATATAACTTAGCAAATCCCAATTTTGGACTGATTTTGTATGAAAAAATTTTAAACTCGATTTTCTCGTAAACTAGAAGCGCTAGAGCTTAAGTAATGAAAATCTGGTATCACTCATATAACTTAACAAAATCGCAATTTTGGACTGATTTTGTATGAAAAACTTTAAACTCGATTTTCTCGTAAACTAGAAGCGCTAAAAGGAAAAATTATAAGCTTTCTAAAAAAGATTCCCGCTTAAAGAAAAAATAAAAATTTAAAAATTTTTTTAAAAATTAAAAAATTTTTGATAGAAAGATTGAAGAAATAGCTATTTAATTTATTTGGGACAAATTTTGCTAACACCAATAGGTAATAATATACATCGATGAGAAAGAACACCAATTTGGCCAATATGTCACATTTTGACCCCCTCTAACTCAAAAGCTTTTTGACCGATCTTGTTGAAAATTTGTGTCTAAACTACTATCCAATAGGTCTAACCTTGGTGAAAATTTCATCCAAATCGGAAAACATCGATTTAAAAAGTTGGGTCACTTGACATGAAACCCCCAAAATTATTTTTTTATTTTCACAAATTATGTTGTTGGTGCCTTTTTGAATTGTATTGACGTGTATGATATTCATTATGACAAGTTTTTTCTGTGTATATAAAAAAATTATATATAAAGTTTTGTGTACACTAATAACGCTGATGTATTTTGACATCAGTACTATGACAGTTGTCTTCTATTTTGATCCCTTGACATTTTACTTCATTCTGATGTCAGCCTTAACATCACTTGCCCAAATGGACATCAGGGTACACAATTTAAATAACGTCATCAATTTGTTGACACATTGGCATCATAGAAATGACGAATCGAGGTCAGTTCATTAAACATGTCATCAGTGCTATGGCTCAGTAACATCGAAGAAACGACTAATAGGGCTCAATTTAATGACAGTTTGTCATTGGGATTGGCTTAAGTCAAAGGGAAATAATATGTATTATTATTTACTTATCCGTTACACATGTTTGGTGCACTCTTGTTGTATTACGCCGTTTGTTTACAGAAGAACTCTCAATTATTTGTCCTTAGCAGTATGCCCGATATGGTTTTCGTATTCATTATACTTTGAAAATTTGATACATTTAACTAAATAATTTAAAAAAATAGAACATGGGAATTTTTGCTTCCACTTTTTTTTTTAAACATGTAAATAATGTAATAATACACAAAATGTGGCATCGAATTGATGTCATTGAATAGATGACGCATAAAATATGACAACATTTTGTGGTGACGTTCGTCATTGGATTGATGTCATTTGTTGCCTTATGGATGCCATTTGCAATAACACTGATGTCACAATACTGATGTTAGGGTATCATCAATATGAAGATGCATTTTTCTATGAGTGTAGATTGGATAAAAAAAAGTCTAAGCAAAAACCGATTGAATAGTGAATGCAGATGTTTTTAAGGTCGTAAAACTTTTATTCTAGATGATAATCGAAATGTGGATTAAATCATGTTTTCAAAAAGGTATAAAAACCCAAAATCGGTTAAGAGCTAGCACAGTAATAAATAATACCCGGACAAAGTATGGGACAATTATTACTTGACCGAGAAATTCGAGCACATGCCTCTAACATTTTTCAAATTAATTTCTGCAATCTAATTTTTTTATGCATAAGCCTTAAATTTGTGATATATGGGTGAAATGAGTTTAATACGTTTGATTTGAACGATATATTTCAATAACGGATAAGCTTGTCTTAAGAAATATAAAAAAATCAAAATAATTATGTTTTTAAATTAAATTTTTTATTTTTTTTTTTTTTTAACATAATTTTATCCTTATTTCGGTTAATGTATCATCTAGAATTAAAGATTTTACGACATTTCAAACAGTCGGCAATTACTTAAAAAGCGATTTTTTTCGCATTGAATTTACTATGCAAATTGTTAATCGATTTCCGCCTCGACTTTTCTTTAGTGGACTTTACATTAACTATTTTTATATACAAAGGAACCAAATTAACCCATTCATTCACATGAGAATTCACAATAAGTTTTTGGAACACGTCTAATGTTCATCCTCGACTGCTCATAATACGCATAAGCTACGATTCAATTTATAGTTAGTTTTCATTTTCCTCTTAACGTTTAGAGTTTATTGCAATTTATGTTTATATGGTTTTTTTCTATTCTAAAATTTATATGTTACAAGTTTTTACCATCAGCCCACTTTAGTTGAAGCTTAGTAACGAAATGTAGTTTGTTCATACCAAACATTTAATAGTAAGTGTTCATTATGAAATATTGTAATGCTCTAAAAATATATGCAAAATACCAGACAATATTTTCCCAGTCGCTGATTACAATGAGTTGCAGAACCTAAATATGGTCTTTGCTACAACAGCTCATAAAATACACTTATGAGCAGAGATAAACGACCAAATGGACCACCTAAAAGTTGTTAAAACTTATACAATATTTTGTAAACATTAATCCATAATGCTAAATACACTGAAAAAATATATAAGGGGGAATTAGTCAGGTGCGAAAAACAATATTACAATTCATTGAAATTCATACAACAGGCCCCTCCATACATTTTTGATTTACGAACGCTTTGAGAAAATAGTTTTACCCAATCGTAATTTAGTTATAAAATGTATAGGGCAATATTAACCAAACACCTCCTTCTTTCAGTAGTTTTATATGAGAAAGATTTCACGGTATTAAATATATATGTATATATATATCTTTCTTTGAAATTTTTGCAAATTCAAATAAAAACTTTTGGAAAATTTTAACAATTTTTACAATCAGTTTATAAACAAACAATTTATGTCTGTGACCATAAAATTACCGTTATTCCAAAAAAATTACGGTATTCAATATCGATCGAAATTTTCATTTAAATTGTATTGAAATTTCGATCGATACCTGCATCAATAAAGCAAAATCGGTATATCGCGTTAGAGTTGTCGCCTATATGACCGTCGGTTCCAGCGTGAAAGTATATCCTTTCAAAGATGAGTGTGGTTTTAACAGAAAGAAATTGAAATTTCCACCGATAGTTCCAAAGGAACAAGAAAATTATAAGTTTTTGAAAATACTTTGGTTTAGCATATTTTAACAGGGAAACAATCAAATTGAAATAATGTACAAACATGTTATATTTATTTATAACCTATTTCGAGGTTTATGAATGCAAAGTCGAGCAAGTGTAATTTTTCTCTTTTTGATATTACAATTGCATGTTTTGTTTTTATAAAAATTTTTAAAGAGAGACATTATGCATTGACTTTTTTTCTCCATAATCATTCGCAGGGTACAAAGAGGCAACAAAAATATGCATTAGAAAATATGCGATTGCAAATAGTTCTAATTTTTTTCTTTGGTTTATCTTATATTTCTATGTCACTTGCGAAATTGAAAAAATATTTATATTAGTGCGTCGAAAGTAAAAGCAGATACATTTTCAAATATCGAGAACACGTTGAGATTTAAATTAAAAGAAACCTTACTGCAAAATAAGAAAATTTGTGATCTTGGTCCTTATATAAAGTTGGTCACGTGCGACATCGTAAGTGTGAAAATTAAAAACTGGAAAACTATTTTATTGCATAAATAATTAATTTATGTAAATATATACGTTAACATGCAAACATACAAAACGCACTGGTTCTCTCGAAAAATATTGTGTTGCTGCAGTGAAGTCCTTGGTTGTAGCCATTAACTTTTGTTTTAATTAATATTTTAATTAAGCTTGAGGTCTATTATTGTCTATTACATTATTTATATTTTATTTACCCGATATTTCGTCACGGCTTTGTGTGTCTTCTTCAGGGAAAATTAACAATTTAACATTTTCAATAATTTTTGATGAATTACAAAATTGTTTATGATTTTATAGCGAAATGAAAGTGACAAATAAAAGAATACGTATATGGAAAGCCATTTGTTATTTGAGTTTGAAGAAAGAATCACATATACATACATATGTACATATATATATATATGGTTGTCGATGAAAATAATTTGGTTAAATTAACCATAATATGTTTACAATTTTATTTAAAAATAGTTTTGTTGGAGGTGACCATATTTAAACATGTTTTTTCTCTGCGTGCATAAAAAGAGAAATAGAAACGACATAAATATAATGATGGTAAACATTTTTTCGGGCGATGGGTCACAGTAGGGTATTCATTCATTCTACTGTTAATCGGTTAACCGACTAATTACTATCCGATAAACTGATCGGCTAATTTAAAATTGGATATTTTCGATTAACAATTAACCCGGTTAGTTTCCGTCGATTAATCGATTAACCGATGTAACAAAATTTTTAGTTTTTTGTAGTATTTTAACATATTTTTTGTGTTTTTAATTATTGACACGAAACACTCATATACAAAAGGTATGTCTTTAGAAAATATTTTTTTCTTTAAATAAAGAAGGTATTCAGTGATCTCCATTTTAATTGAGTGTTTGCTGTCAACAGATTATTGTTTCACGTACTTTTTATATGTATGAGATTAGTTATTTGTTTCTTCTCATATCTTCTCATATTAATATTTTACTAGACTCTAATGTCATAATGGAAGATTTTATACGTTTAGGGAAATCCAGGAAAAGGACTAAGTAATAAGATATTCTATATTATGTGTTGCTTTCGATTCCTCCAACATCTACGATACGTGAAAGAATTTTTCAAAGTCAAGTTTTATCAAAACAAAAGAAATCGCTTAGATCCTAAACATTTAAACCAAACTATGTTTTTAAAAGATTATTTTATAAGATGTCCTTAAACTTTTGAAATAACAAATAAAATGATCTCAGTGTTTTTTTTAATTAATACATAATATGTATTGATTAAAAAATATATATTGTATATTTATAAATTATTTTTTTTTGGTATTGTTTTTTTTTACTAATATACTTCAAATAATAAATAGCTTATGTATTTTTATTTTTTGAAAATGCGTGATTTATAAAAAAAAATGGTTAACCGATCAAACAAAACAAACCGTTTATTAACCGATCAAACCAAAACCTTGGTTAATTAATCGAGCGATTAAACGATTAAATGAATACCCTAATCACATGCGACAGTGATTAAAAATAACTTAAAAAAGTAGTAAATCATTTATGGTTAAAATCGTAACCATTTTAAAGACATTTTGGTGCATACAATTCTAAAGCTAGTCACATCAGGTTACGCTGAAATCGGCGTTTGAATTGTTTCCCGCGTAAACTTCTTCTGTTTTTTCCATGTGCGAATGCCTTGATTTTTTGAAGTTGTCTTGAAAACAAAAAAAAAAAAAAATGGATTAATATGAACAATAGCACCAATTAGAGATCTAATTAAAAGGTATAACTTAAATCTATTTTTTTCAATTTAAATGTATACGACGGCCACATTCGACATGATGGAAATGCCCAAATGCAAATTTTTCTTAGTATTCATTCTAATAAAAATTTAACCGCCTTAAAAAAGTTACGTCTTAAATAAAATCTAAAAATCAATCATATCTTAAGGCCATTTTCCGTTCGATAATTAATGTATTTCATTTAAGCCGAAAGCTTATTTCTGCTTCAGTATCTTTTCAGTTTCTTTAAAAAAGTTGTCTACTTTTAAATGAAATAGCCTTCATTTAGAATCTAAACTGTCTTAAATCACTTTTTTTAAAATAAATAATGAAATTTTGTATAGATATTCAGCCATGTCACAGAGTACAATTCCGTTCGGAAACGGAATTCAATCCGTATTTTGGTGCTTCAGAAAATGACGAAAAAACTTTGCGGCATGAAACCATTTTTGTTTTCATGAACGGAATGGGAGTTTTCTGTATCTTAGAGGCCAAAAAACTATAAAAAAATACTTTCTATCAATAAAGAAATATGTTTTCTTCAGTTCCGAACGGAATCATTCCGAACGGAATTGTGCTCTGTGACATGGCTGATTGTTTTGAATGAAACCATATACAATTTTAACAGTTTCGGATTCTAATATCGCAATTTAAAAAGTAAAAAACAATACTAAAAATCACTTCATATAACAGGATATAGTTACAAACAAAAAAACTGCAGGATTAGTAAAGGTACTGCGTAAAAGGCAATAATATATCTTGATTTAATTAATTAACGCGACGAAATACTAGAATCAAAATAATATCGGTAGCGAAATGCACCAATAGCCATAAAAAGTTCCACAACTTCGGTCTGTTGTGCTAGATATATACATATGTACACTGTACACATATTTATGTTATTTTTTTTTTTAAGAAAAATCTGCAAGGAAAACATCTGTCAAGTTACTTGGTGATGTATGAGTATTATTTAATTCCAATTTATTAACATGCATACGCAATGTGGTACAACTAATAAACCAAACTTTTAAAAAAAGCAATAGCGGAAAAATATAACTTTTTGTAATTTTTGTTCACTACATTTGCACCACATTTTTTTAAGAAAGTTAGAGTAATTATAACAATCAAATTTTTTTAACAAAAAGTCACTCTATTCTACAACAAGCCAAGAATTTAAGATAAAAAGTTTTATTTTTCGTGACTTTATTCAGAAAAAGGCCTACTTTTACAAAAAGTCTTATTTTTTCGCTTATTTAAAAATTTGATTTATTAGTTGTACCACATGGCGTATGCATGTTAATAAATTGGAATTAAATAATAATCATACGTCACCATGTAACTTGACAGATGTTTTCCTTCCAGAGTTTTCTTAAAAAAAAAAAAAAAAAAAAAAAAAAAAAAATTAAATGTATACTAGGGCGGGTCGATTTAAAAATCGCACAGATGACAAGGGTGGGTCGGCCCTCCAAAGTTAGTGGGGCTCGGTCATACATTTAGACTCGATTCGGGTAATTTAAATGGGTCAAAGTGGGATTTTTAAAAATTTTACTTTTGGTCAAAATTGGGAACATCAGAACTCAGATTAGATTATGGTTCCTTGGGCAAAGCTTCTTATTTTGATCCCTAGAATATGAAATCGACCCGCCATATTTTATACCCAACAGTGTGACCATTTTGGAATTTTTAAAGCTAAATTTTGCATGAAAAGTTTAAATTTAGCAGTATAATTTTTACATTTAGCATTTTTAAAAAATGTGAAATGATTCGTCAAGATTAACACAAATTAGAGTATTGTTCCTTGGGAAAAGTTTCTTATTTTGATCCCTAGAATACGACTTTCCTTGTCACTTGAGCGATTTTTAAATCGACTTGCCCCAAAAATATATATATGCTGACTTTTATAATGATCGGTGCATAATTTACTATAGGTCTCTTTTTATAAAGTCAATTATATTGTTAATATTTATTTACAGCAAGTAAAAAAGTATAGTCGGTCAAGCCCGACCATTTGATACCATACAACGCAGTGGTGAAATTGGTCCTGGCCAAACAAAATTTCTTTGTACTTAATATAATAAATTTTTTGACTTAAAGCGATTTTATAGATGGAGTTTGTATTGGATCTATGGTTAATTATGTACCTACCAGCACACAATTTTGACATGACATTATACAATTTATCGAAATGCATAAATTTCAAGCTTTTCCTGCAATCAAGTTATAAGAAATAAGTTAAAACGAGGTTTAAATTATAAATAGTTTTTCATTAAGAGCTTCCAATCTTTAAATTTAAATTTATTTAAGTATCTGTGTCATTCATCAACATTTTTTATTCGATTGAAAGGCCTATCGATGCTTTAATGTAAGGCATATAGTATTGTGTGACTTTGCCGGGTGGCGCTGTGTCGAAAAGTCCTTGTGCACAAAAAACTTACCGAAATTTGGAGTTAAATTTTTTAATTGGTATAAGAACCAAAATGGTGACATTCGATTCATGATTTCACCTAGCCATCATAAAAACTCCCGGAATAGTTATAAGGCTATTGCGGCAGATCAATCATGCAAATTTGTATTGAATTTCGCAAAGGTAGGAACAGGCGGGAAAACCTTGATACGGCCGAAGAAGCTGTGCGTAAGGTATAACTGTGGAAAAATTACTGTTCTTCCATTATAATATTAAAATATAAAATGTTCAATACTATTGTATTGAATTTTTTCTTTAGGGTACTTACAGCTACTCCCACTATAAATGGGACACCTCATAAAAATACTTAGTTTACATTTTCATGTTCATTATTTTGCGTAAGTCTAAATAAAATTGGGATAATTTTATTAATATAGTTCATATAAAATGAAGAATATTAAATTAAAATTCTTAAGTAAAACAAAGGTTTTTTAACTTCCAAAAATAGCAACATCTGACTTCTTTTATGTGTCCCACTTTAGATGTGAGTAGCCTTTTCAAAGAATGTTGTTTTTAGTAATAACACAATAAAGATGCAAATACTTGTATATACAATGATTTTGTTTTTATTAAATAAGTTTGTTTTTATTCAATAAATAAATTACAGACGTAAAATTGTTTTTTTTTTATAATAAAAAAAGATCGGCTTCGCTCTGAAAAAGTAAAAAATATTATTTATTTTTATTTTTTCTGATTATTAAATGTGATTTCCCATATGGTCTGTTACCACGCCAATAATACATATATGAACATAACTCTATCTTTCTTGAACTCCTATATATGGCCTAATATTTAGATCGGCTTTAGGCAGGAAATATTTATATAAATTTATGACAATTTATAATAATTTTTACAATTGCAAAACTACCAAGCCTTTTCTCTCTCTGCATTCTGGTAAGTAGAAAAGCAAACATTGAAAACAAGTGCGTTTGGCACATAATTTTAAGGGTATTTGTCGAGTAAAATATTGATTTAACATGCAAATATGAGTATTTGGTCAGCAATTAGCAGGTAGAAGCCCCCAAAATTATAAACTATGCAAATTGAGATGAAAATTTTGTAAAGTTCTATTTACGAAAGAATGTATGAAAATAAACAGGCATGGATGGCTGTTTTATGGTTTCATAATCAGCGTTACCGCTGTGATACTAAAGTATCAATTTGACCCTTTTTTTAAGGCTATCAAAGGTATCCCAACTTTTATGAACCTTTTGTAAATCACACTTTTGTATTTATTTTAACTATTTTCTGGCACTTTTTAACCCTTTTTAGATATAGCACTTTCATTTTGTTTTTTGGCCATACTGTTGTAAGGGCTTTTGTAAGCGCCATGTCGCAAGCATTTCGAAATTATGTCCCGCAAATTTATCAAGAATAAATTAGAATAAAAAAGAGACGAGAATATATAATAAGATATAATTTTTTAGCTTTTGTCAACAAATTTAAGTTATAAGAAAGTAAGATAAATGACAAAACGAATCAAGCCAAATGCGGAAATTGAAAAAAATTTATTTAACGAAAATAATAACTCAACTCATAATAAATTCATTGCACTTATTTTTTCTTAACTCCAAATTAGTTCTTTAGCTTAACAAGTGTGTTCGAAATTAGAATTGCTCAAAAATGAACTTTGAAACAGACTCAGAGCAGAAACTTGCGATTCCATGCTTAATTTGTTCGAAACGGAACTGGAAGAATGGATACAAAATATTGAAGAACATTCACAAAAAGTAGTTATTATGCGTAAAAGCTTTTGTTAAAACATCTTTTATACGACTTCTTAATTTTTTTTACAACAGAAAAGTAGAAATTAAAAGTACAGTGTCCCTTTTAACATAACTCATATACATATTTTTTTTATATTTTTTTTTAATTATTGAATAACTTACAATATTAATAAATATGTAAATAAATTAAAGTTTTGTTTTAAAAGCAATACCTGCTTTTTTTGCTTATAAAAACCTTAATTTTTTTTTAAATGCACTTGCGATCCCTTAATTGGTAAATACTGCTTATAAAAAACCTGACCCTTTTTTAACTTTGAACTTTTGAAATTGTAACGTTTTTTTGAAAATCCCCTTTTAGTGACCCTTTTAGAAAATTTCCAACGGCAACGCTGTTCGTAATGTCCACGTTCCATGATGCGGTAGTGCTATTTTTGAGCTGAATAAAAGGTTTTTATTTACTTTTAAAGAGGATACAATTAAGAAAGTCAATTTTAGTTGTCTAAAACATGACAAATATAAAGTGAGATCAATTTAAGTAAAATACATTTTTATTTTAAAATTGACATCTACTAAAAAATTACTTACTCACATAAATAATAAAACTTGCCCAATATTACAATTATCCTAAGACTTTATTTCTTAACACATATTGACATTTTTATTATTAGAAATTTAATTCAGCTAAAGTGCGTGTGCGAAAGCAAAAAACAAAAAACGAAACACAGGAATTAAAAGAGAAATGTAAAGAAATAAACAAATAAAAAAAAAAACAAAAAAAAAAGTTAGAACAAAACTTTTCACATTTGAGTTGAAACAAAAAAGTTTCGTAATCTAACCTTGACATGATAAAGTTTTTTAAACACCTATACACAGATAACAATAAACACACCCTGTCATATAAAAAAATAACAATAAAATAAAAATGTGAAAAGTTTGGCTAAAAGTCCTGGCCATTTATAAAATGACAACATACATCCTTTGATGCATATAAACCTTAAGTGTTTATGTGCGAAACGCTGCAATAATTTTTAACTTTCACATTATATAGGGAGATTAAATGAAAGAAAATTTATTTATTCTATACTAAGTAAATAAATGTCGAAAACATTTATGAGAGATTTTGCACCACAAATCGTCCCGTGCACATAGACCCTTATGCCATGAGGCATGTATGTCGGATCTATGGGATATAATGGTCCCATCTCCCCCACTTTTAATACCAACCAAAAATTTAAGCTGACAAATTTTTCACCAAGTTATATTTTCAAGAAATACATATTAGTCATTTGCCTTAATAGCGTTATAATTAAAAAATATTATTTTTCAGTGGAGCGCCCTTATAAGTTTTTGATCAAAAATATCAAAACTAAAATATATCAAAAATATATTATCAAAAGGGTTATTGAATAAATCAAAAATATCGTTCAAAGTCATTAAATATCATTTATTCTGAAAAACCAATGAACTTCATGACGACCCTTGCTAAACTGAGCCATGTATTTGGTTTAATTAAAAATGTGTAATAACAAGTAAACAACGGCACATTTTCAATGGAAGCAGTAATTTTGAAACAATTCAGAAAGGATTGTTTCTTATAATAACAAACATTATAAAGCGCACATCTCTGCACGCTTATCTAAAAAGTCGAGCTCATAAAGTTATGTTTGTATGTATATTGGTTCAAAAAGACGGACTGACAGCAAAAGATCATTTTAGAGTTTCACAAAAATGTGTTACAAACTCAATGACAAAAATAATATATTTCCATATTTTTGGACATGAATAAACTGCAAAACTTTTAAGCAAATAAAGTTCGAAATTTCTAATATTTCGCTTGAAATATATTCTTAAAAATTTTAATTTTTGAAATTCGACGTTCTTTTTTAAATAAGCATTTAAAGACTAGAAAAACATGGGAGAAAATAACAGTTAATTTTTTATTTTTAAAATAAAAAAAAATTTATGTCATGATCGTCCTTATAATGAACTTTTAATTTTTTTAAGCAGAGCAGAAATAAGAGTTAAATTCGAAAGTCAGAAATTTAGCCGACCTAAAATAAATTTGGGAATTTTTTTTTATTTCTTAACATAATTTCCTTTTACTTCGATATTCCTTTTCCTCTGTTAATCAATAGCTTCGATACATACAGGGTATAGTGGTGTTTTGCATTCCTATAACAATAACGAAGAACGATTTTCTGTTTTGATTAAATACTAGCGGATACCCGGGGTAGTCCTATCTTTGAAAAAATACATATAATTTGGGAATTATGGTTCTCATGTTGAGATTCATTTTTATTATAAATTTTTATATTAATTCGAATATAAACGTACAAACAAAATTGTGATAGTGCCAAAAAAATATGCTTGGAAAATATTGAAGGAATAAGAATATTAAAGTATATAAGCTTTTTAAATTGCAATTTGACTTAGAATACACATTCGAATTAATATAAAAATTTATAATAAAAATACATACATAGCTTATGTGTCTATATAAGTAGGGATCATTCTATTTATTAATTTTATTAAAGATTAATATGAGAACAAACAAATAACTAAAGACATACATATATATACGAAGTTCCAGCAAAAAGTCTCCTTTTTGTAACGTAACGCCAGAAGTAATTTAAATCGTTTATAAAAAATTGAATATGTATAATTTATTTTTTTTTACATGTTTTGTTAAACGCAACTAGCTCTACATAAAATTACAAAAGGGATAATATTTGAGCAACATGATCCTAAAATACAAGCTTATTTGCTTTCTGGCGTTACATTACAAAAAGTAGGCTTTTCGCTGGAAATTCCCATGTATCTTAAACGTGCAAAGATTTTTAAATTTGCTAACTTGGAAAATAAGGCCCTTATCACGTAAAACGCAACGCAACACCAAATAATTAGATTGAATGCACAAACAATGTCATAAATATTGTTAAATTTTGTTGTTGCTTTCAACAGAAATTCATGTACCGTTTTAAAATTTTCAACGCCACAAGATATGCAGCGTTTGAAATTTTAAAAGGCAATGTGAATTTCTGTAGAAATCAACAACAAAATTACAAAATATTTATGACATTGTTTATGCTTTCAATCTTATTCTTTTGCGTTTCGCTGCGTTTTACATGGTCAGGGCCTAAATCTTTATAAGTCCAAAGCTTACTTAAATAGGTTTTATACAAAAAGTCTTGCTCAATTCGCAGACTTATGCAATTTTGTAATGCAAATACACTTCTGTGTTTTGTAACGCCACGCCAGCGCAATTTTTGCTTACATCTTCAAATCCTTAGGGTTGATTGTTGTAAATTTTTTTTGGGAATAGAGTGCTTCTTCATAACCTTGTAAATATAAAACAACCTTTTTACAAATTTAACTTCTTACTTTAATTTTTTTACATTTTGTCGTACAACTATCACGACACGTCGCAATGGAACTGTCCATATACAACTGTTCATTTTCTTTGATGTCTTCAAAACGTATTGCACGACAAATCATCTAAAAAGCAACAATAACAATATGGCACTCAGAATTTATCCACCTTTTAAACTTAGTCATTAGTTTTTTTAACTTCAATATAAATTTTAAAAGTTACAAAGCTTTATTTTTTAAATTTATGCTAAATTTACAAAAAAATGTGATTAGGGGTACCCAAATGAGCAAAAAAATAGCCGAAACTTTTAATATCTGCACAGAGAAGTAAAGTTTGAGAAGTTTTCTTTAAAAAAATTGATTTAGTAAGAAAGAAAATCGTGCTAATGGGCCGAGTAATTAGCAAAATTCACACTATTGAACATAGCGATGCTGTTATTGACGGTGAGTAAGCTAAAGACAATTTTCCAATACAAAATTTAAAAAAATATATTAAGTTAATTGATATTGGGAATTATTTCTTTTTATAACCAACTTTATTATATTCAACATTTTTTATACAAGATAATATTCTGGTAGTGTATAAATTCATTCCTAAAAATTTAAGGAATAGAACTATTACAAAAACGCTTTATAAAATACATAACTGAAATTAAACTCTTAGAATAAATTAGAACAATAAAAAATTTAGTATATTAAGTTAATTTTAATGAAATTTGTTTAATCATTCTGTTTGTAACACATAGAAAAATCGTAGAAAATCTTATGAGGTATAATACTTTTGACGATCTCCGTCTGCATGTTTGTCTGTGCTAAGTACTCTCTCAACTTGCGATGCAGGAATATAAAAAAAGGTAAAAATATTTACTTTGTTGATAGTAAGATCGCTTTTAGGTTTGAGTTTCCTAACTCGGTTCCATATTTTATCTTGTCCCCATACGATTTTTATTCACACGAAATGTGGTAAGATAAAAAAATGTATCATAAATAACCCTGCACTCATAAAATTATTACAGTAACGGATTGTGGGTTATTAAATTTGTTTTCCGTACTGTTAAAATTTAATAAAAATATAGTTATTTTACGAATAACTTTATTTTTTACCATGTATGTCTTATTTAAAAAACAAACTAGCAAAAAATAATATTTTTCCTAAGCACAGCCACGAATAACGTTGTAAGTTTTTTCAGGAGAGCAAAAAAACGCTTTTACAGGCAGGATTACAATTTCTTAATTTTTTTTTTAGATTATCAAACATAATAACAATAAAAAATGTTTTGCAAAATATTAAGAAAATCGAATTTTAAATACATACTTAATTACAGTTTATAATTTTTTTTAGTGGAAAAACGTTTCATATCCACATTTGCGATGTCATTAAAAACGTTATTCCACTACGAAAGCGGCTTTTAAAACGTTATTCCACAATGCAAAACCAGTTCGTTCGTATCATTTTCTTAGTAACTTACAACGTTCTTCTACTGGCTGACTCTTTGTATCGCATTTCGACGTCCTTACGGTGCAAAATTTTGGGTGATTTGATATTGAAACAGTGTAAGAGAATAATGTTAATGGTAATCTGCAAAAAAACAGTTTTTGCAAAGAGTTGCATTTATAACATTATTCGCGGCTTTGCTTCATTTGTTAAAGTTTTTTTCTTTAGCCCGCATTTTAATTTAAAAAATTTTTATAAATTTAATTTAAGTGAGGAAAAACATGTAAATAAAAATTGCAAAATTAAAAATCACGCACAGCAAATTTCGATCTTCCAATTCCATTTTTTTTTAAAATGTATGTTTGACTATAGACTGGCAGGTGCCGCAGTTGCATAAACGGTATAACGACAAAGAATTATGTTAATGAGAATGTGGTTATTCTCGAAACATGTAAATTCGACCCGAGTTCAATCCCGTGTTCATCATTATAAAAAAAAAAAAAAAAATTCATCTTGTGTTGTAAATTCCTTCCTTTAATTAAATTTGCTGAACTTCAGCCTTATTAAAATATTCAAAACTTCAATTAAAAAAACCAAAAGTTCAATAAAAAATCACATTTGTTATAAAATTTTAAATTAATTTTTATCGTTTGTGCTAATTTTTTTTTCGTACACAAAAAAGAAAAAAAAAAGATCAGAATCATCGCATCCGTTAACTTTCGACGCCTGAGTTTTTCTTCACTATCAGCCATGTTCTGGAAATCGAAATCACGTGAAATTGAAATCGTTGGATATTTTTAATTCAATTTCCTGATTTGAAAAGAGGTAGTGGTAAAGGTTAGTTTAGGTTAGTAAATATGAGGCATATAAAAAGGAATATTTTTATAAACTTTAAACACAAGATAAATTTCAAATTTTGTTCGTTTTCAATTTCATGTGATATCGATTTCCAGAACATGACCGTATGGTAAGCACTTTTTTCTTCCATTGCAGCAATTATTGATATGCCCGTCATATTTACTTTTTTATTTTCACAAATTTTAAAGTTTATCACTTTTTTATAAATAAATAAAAACTTAACTGTAAATCTCTTTGTATAAAAATTTGTATAAAAATTTTTTGAGTTTTTATTTTGTGTTGCCTCTTTTAATCCTTTAAATTAAAAAAAACCTTATTGTATTTTTTATAAATTAGATCAATATATTGCGAACATTGGGTTCATCTTCATATTTTTTCAATCAAGTCAGCTCCTGAAGATGAACCCCATGTTCAAAATATATTGATCTAATTTATAAAATATACAATGAAGTTTTTTTACTTTAAAGGATTAAAAGAGGCAATACAAAATAAAAACTCAATAATTTAATTTGATCCAACAATAATTCATAATTAAAGCTGTTTTTTTGCTAAGTGAATTTGTTGCCATATTATTTTACATAAATATCGATTAAAGAAATGAAAACGATTGGAATCTAAAGCACCAACAATTATTTCGAACTGAATGGTAAGTACGGAATGGACAGCTTTCCGAATGGAATCTGTGACACAGCTGAATATCAGTCGTTTGCAGCAAATGAGCGACAAGTTTTTCAATAATTTTCAACAATTTAAGCTTCATATAATAACTGCGACACATAGGGGTCTCAGCAATTCACACCTGTGAAAATAAAAATTTAAACAAATTGAGAATTTTTTTATTTTGTTATTATCTATGGACCCTTAAAAATTACATCCTAAAAAATTACAAGATAAACATCGGGATGATAGTGTTGTCGACTTGATAAGACAACAGTTTACAATTGACAAAAAATTACATAAAATGGATGATTAACGTTTAAAGATTGTTTTATTTTTGAAATAAATATTTCAACAAATTTTTCGGCTGCTGTTACTGAATAAATCCCTGCAAAAGTTTTTATTAACTTCCAACAACATGATGTGTTTTTTTTTGCATATTTCTCTTAATTTTACAAGGATCGACAGGATTTAATATGAAGTTATAATTTCCTATATTTATTCATTTAACATCCATTATTATGGAATAAAAAAACCAATTTTCTGAACATTAAGCAATTTTTTCATGTTAGTTTTCTCATTTTGTTGTAATGGGTGCATCTAATTCGGTACAGCTGAATTTGTAATTTGTTTTCTATATATTTTTTTTGGTAATGCTGGTTATACTCTTTTGTGTTTAGACTTTTTATAATGTTGACAGTTTCAAAAGTAACTTAATTATATTATTATTGCCTGGGGCTATAAACTTTTAAGTATGTATTTGTAACACTGCTCTCACATTCTTATGTAGATGAAAATATGCTAGTATATAAAACAAATACATATGTATATTTATAGTATATTATTTTCTTTTAATGTTTGCTATTTTATTGCTGCTGTTCCTAAATATTACCTTCGGGTCATAAATTAACTTTTGGAGAGAAATTAGTCAAAAAACGTGTGAACGTTTGTTAGCATATATTTATGTACTTAAGTGTACAGTAATAGAGAGCTTATTCATTATTAGTGATATTAATGCAAAAATTAATCCATTTATTTATGCATATTCAACAGCATAATAAAACTTTTAATATTATAAGAGCAAAACAACGCAAAAGAAAGGACATCAATTATGAATATTGAATTATTTATTTAATTAGTTAATAAGCTCGTAACTAATGCTCATTCCCTTTAACCATAGCACTAAAAAAGTTTTTAATATCTAAGTTATATCGTGATATGTCTTGGGAAAATCATTTACATAACAATTTAACTATTTACATACATATATATATATATATATATATATATATATATATATATACGTATGTAAAATATATATATACATTAGGTGGGTAAATTTTTATGATCGCAAGGCGTACGACTATTCTAAGAAAATTTCTCCAAGACCTTGCACAATAAGTACAAATGGTGGCATGTCATAACGTCCAGTGACACAGTGTCCATGGACGGTATGACGCTAAAAAAAGTGTCATAGTGTCCATTAGAGCAGTGTCGTAATGTCCGTGGACGTTATTACACTTTGCAGAGTGTCATAATGTCCACAACTTAAGAAATAATCTTAAATATTAAAATATGTAAAATTTGTTTTGAAATACCGTTAAAAAATGTGAATTATTTCGATAGTATATCCGTCCTTCGGCCGGACGCAAGGATTTTCTCCTTAATGATATAACAAATACCTGCTTCGCTGACCAAAGCATTTCTAAGTAGTTGTCCTTCGTTCGGGGACAAGAATTTAGAAGTTTTACTTATCGAAGCCGGTATTTGTGATAAAATTTAGTCCTATTTAGATTCCTATGGTCATAAATAATGCCATGCAGTTTTGTGATAATTAGTCTATAATTTACCCTCTGTCCCATATAAACCAAGGACAAGGCCGATTTTAGAAGCTTTACTTAGCGAAGCCGGTACTTGTTATAACATAGAGAAAAAACCCTTGCGCCCGGTCGAAAGCCGGCTGTTCAGGGAAACTTTAGTGAGCGAAGCCGATCTTTGTTTTATCATAGTGGAGAAAATCCTAGATGGGGAATTATTTCTTTTATTTAAAAGTTTTTAAACTGCATACGTGGTAGGGTATTCAGTCGGTTAACCGATTAATTACTACCCGATTAACTGATCGGTTAATTTAAAATTGGCTATATTCGATTAATGATTAAACCGGTTAATTTCAGGTGATTATCTGATTAATCGATTCAACAACATTTTTAATGTTTTTTAGTATTATAACATATTTTTTTGTGTTTTTTTAGACGAAACACTGCTATACAAAAGGTATGTGTTTAGAAAATATTTCTTCATACAAACAAAGAAGGTGTTCAGTTTTCTTCATTTTAAATACGTATGTAATTGCTTGCTGTTAACAGCTTTTTGTTTCACGTACAGTGCAACTTCGATAAACCTGACAATCGCCAGTCCGGCCACTCCAATAATTCGAACGCTGCTTCATTCCGGACAATTGAAAATTTTTTGCATCTTTAATCCGGACAATTTTTTTATACAAAAAAAATTTAATGCCGTTATTTTACCATCTTACCTCACATGTTTTGTCATTCACAAGTTGATTCACATTTTACACCGTCATTACATCAGTTTCGGGTTTCCTTTTCAAACGTGTTAGTCTTATTTCATACAAAGTGCCATGTTTCTAAATAATAAACATAAAACACTCAGCCATCGAAATCGATTTCGAGTGAAGTTGAAATCAAGCAAACTTTGAAAAATATCCTGTTCTTAAACTTCATAAAAATCTTAATTTTTATATACTTCATACTTTGAGGACCACTTATCTTTACTAGAACCCCTTTTGAAATCAGAACAAGTCACGTTCATTTAAAAAAAAATTTAATTTAAAATCTCCATCGATTTTAATTTCATGTGATTTCAATTTCCAAAACATGGCTGACTAACTTTAAAGGAAAAGTGTCATATTTTACAAAGTCTTGATGAGGGAAAAAAATTTTTATTCCTGAATTAACGATTTGCGGCATTAAAATAACTATGGAGAGGGTAACACAATTTATTTCGAAGACCTATAATGGACCCGGTTACATTTGAACCAAAATAATGTATTAAACCATTTTCATAATATACAATTTTTTTTAATGAATAAAAAAAGTTATGAAATACACATGGTTTTGAAATAGAGATACAATCATATCCCGATTTCATTAGGAATTTTAAAAGCAAAGACCAAATTTTTTTTATGTAAAAATTACGGGGAATGTCGGGTTTTCAGCGAGCACAGTCACCAGCCGTTATTTAGATGTAGGTTAAGGCATGGCATTCGTTATCTAAATATTTGTGATGACAAAGATTTCAAAAGAGTGAGTACATGTTTTAATTCTCTTAAATTATTTCAATAAATTTCACTGCTATAGTCCGGACAACTCGATAATCCGACCGAGCCTTAAAAACTATATGTGTCCAGGTTACCGAAGTTGCACTGTACTTCTTATGTTGTGTTTCGTCTCATATCTTCTTATATCAATCTTTTAACAGAATTTACCGAAACAATTAGAATTGCTAAAAATTTTAAAAAAATTAAAATTAATGGCATAATGGAAGATTTTCTATGTTTAGAGGAATGCAGGAAAAGGAATGAGAAATTAGATGTTCTGTATTATGGGTTGCTTTCGATTTCTCCAACATCTACGATAAGTGAAAGAATTTTTTCCAAGTCAAGTTTTATCAAAACTTAAGAAAACATTCACTTAAGTCCTAGACATTTAAACCAAATTATTTTCAGTATATGTATAATGAGAGTTCTACTTCAAATTTACCCAAAAAGCCATTAAAATCACCCAAAAGCCATTAAAAAGCCATTAAAATTACCCAAAAGCCATTAAAATTACCCAAAAGCCATTAAAATTATCCAAAAGCCATTAAAATTATCCAAAAGCCATTAAAATTTTTCCAAAGCCATTAAAATTATCCAAAAGCCATTAAAATGAACACGTGTTAAAGTATGTCAAATGAACACGTGTTAAAAAAGGTCAAATTTTTAAAAAAAAAAAATTTTCAAAAACAAAGTAATAAAAAAAAGTCGTTAAATTTTATAGGATAGCAATGCACAAGTGGTGGGTGCATTGTTGAAGCCTTTCTTTTGTTGTGATCGATAGACAGACAGCCAGACAGACATAGAGATATGTAGATAGATAGACATACAGACCTTGTAGAAGCAATTGGAAAATATTGTTGATAATTCTATCTTTTTATTTTCTTGAATTATGTGAAGAAAAAATTTTTGTTGAGGAAACACACAAAGCTGATAAGCGCATTTTTTTATTTTTTTTTTTTATGATATTAAAATTAATAATTTATGGGGTGTGAGATGATAAGGGTATTGTATTGGAGTGTGTCTTGAATATAGATAGATAGATACACAGACAGACCTTGAGGAAGAAATTGGAAAAATATTTTTTTTTTATTTTTGTGTGTGTTTTTGTGGATTGTTGGGAGAAAATACACATTTCTGATAAAAGTCCTTTTTGTTGTGTGTGTGTGTTTATGGGTAACCAGATGGAGGGTTGTTGTTATTTTGTTTGTTTGGGTGATCGACGAAAATATTATTGGATGGATAGACAGACATACAGACAGACTGGCTTCGTAACAGCAAATGGTTTTTCAATTTTATTTGGGGTTGAAGAATAAATTCAAAGTATCTATAAATTATGATTTTATTTAGTTATTAAAAAAAAAATTGTATAGATGCAATTGGTGTTTCTATTTTTATTTTGGAGTGGATAGGGAAATAAAAATTCAAAGTATTTATTTATGATTTTTAAAAGAAAAGAGAAGATAAAAAGGGGGAAAAGGAAAGTTAGTCAGACAGACAGATATACAGAGACAGTCTGGCATTTTATTTGTTGATAAGTAAATTTACGATTGTATAGATATTTGAAAGTATATAAAAGGTTTTAAATATATTCTATTCATTAGTTTCTAAAGTAGACTTGCTTAAGAAAGTTTGTTTTTTTTTTGTGAAAATAAAAAAAGAAATTAATATTTTAAAATAATAATAATGGCTAGTGTACTAATTTGTGAAATTTGCCAAAACCAATATAAAAAGAAACAAAAATTAAAAAAACATATTCAAATTCATGTGCCATGTGATGTGTGCAATCATATATCCCTGACATCAATGGAGAGGAAAAAACATATGGAAATCCATCTAGATTTCCTTCAACAGCAACAACAGCAACAAAAACAGCACCAACAACAACAACAACAGCAACAACAACAACAACAACAACACCAACAAGAGCAACAACAACAACAAGTAGAAGAAATGGATGAACATCCTTCAACATCGGATGCATCTAGGAAGCGTCTATCGATGTTACAATCAAATATACCATTTAAACAACAAAAGCCTGAGTCATGTTCAGAATCTTTTATTATGTGTGAGGATTGTAATGTTAAAATTCAACCACAACAGTGGTTTATTCATTGCTCCCAACCCGAACACAAGAAAAATGTACAGGAGAGAATTGGAAACCGGATTCAATTGATAAAAAATTCATTTAAATCTCGACTTTTGACGTACCGTTTCCCGAAAGGAGATTTGAATTTGAATGTAAATGAATATTTGAAAGAGGGTCAAATGTATGTTCAGAAATTATTAAATAATTGTCTGGCTGAGCACATAATTGTGAAATTTAATTTGGAATTGACAGCTCGATATAAGCTACCAGCACATCCTCTTAAACCAGAAACTGATATGTACCACAATACGGAAATGATACGCTTATCAAGGGCAGACAATATTGGCTCAGCTCTCACACTTCAATTTGAAAAGATTAAGGCGAAGATGTCTGAGTTTCAAGAAAGAGATTCTGGTTGGACGCTTATCCAAATTAAATGGCTGGAAATAAACATAAATAAAGCATCACCATTATCAGGATCCCAATATATACCTACACCCGTAGAGCTGGCGAGGAAGAAAGCTTGTGTCAACATTCAAAACAATGATGTATTTTGCTTTAAATGGAGTGTAATAGCAGCATTTTATAATGGTGATAATATTAATACACATAGGCAGACAATTTACAATATACCAAATATTGCTGACAATAATATTAAGCTTGATTGCGGTAGAACACTTAATTTCACATCAATGCAATTTCCTACTGATGTGAAAGATATTAAAGTATTTGAAAGAAATAATACTGATATAAGTGTAAATGTGTTCGGGTTTGATAGGAAATCCAAGGCTGTTATTGGACCATACTACATTACCAAAAAGGAAAAAAATATGCATATAAACCTTATGCTGCTGGAAGACGAATGTGGTGATAAAATGCACTACATTCTAATAAACAATATTTCAAGGTAGTTATCAAAAACTTATATAAAATTTTTTAAAAAAAAAAATCTATTCAATTTAATAAATTTATTTCTTTTTTTAGACTACTTTCAAGTCAAATATCTGCGCATAATGGAAGAATTATATTTTGCAACGCATGCCTTTACCACACAGATATACCGGAAAAAATGATTTTTCACAAAGAAAAAGAATGTGGAGAGTGCATTCCCAAGATGCCGGAGGGAAACAAATCCATCATAAAGTTTTCCCATCATGAGCGACAAATGAATCTCCCGTTCACTGTGTATGCGGATTTTGAATGCGTTCTCGAGGAAGTAGATGTAAGTAGTATTAATGAAAATAGTAGATTTACAAAAAAACATGTTCCATGTGCATATGGTTTTAATATTAAGTGTAATTTTAATGAAAATTTAGATAAGTTTAAAATGTTTAGTAGTAGTAGTAGTAGTGTTAATGTAGGGCAACATTTTGTAAATAATTTAATAAATGAATGTAGACAAATGTATAAGAAGTATTATGAAAAAATTGTCCCCATGCATTCATTAACCCCCTTAGAAGAAGAACAATTTTTAAACTCTATTAACTGTCATATTTGCGGTTTAGCACTAGGCGATGAACTAGCTGTGAGAGATCACTGCCACTTATCAGGAAAATATAGAGGGGCTGCACATAATTCGTGTAATTTAAATTTTAAAATTCCAAATTTTATTCCTATATTTTTCCATAATTTTTCGAAATATGACTGTCACTTATTTATTAAAGAATTACTTAGTATTAAAGGGGAGACAAATGTAATTCCAATAAATAAAGAATTATACATTTCTTTGTCGCATACTGTTCGGGTATATACTGATGAAGAAATTGATGATTATATAAATGAGTTGTATATAAGAAAAGTGCAGCAAAATATTCCTCAGCATATTATTTCAAAACAACTTGAAAAGGTGCGAGTTTATAAAACTGGAAAAAAAATTGAGCTTAGATTTTTAGACTCTTTAAGATTTATGGCATCTGGTTTGGAATCATTAGCTAGTAACCTCAATGATCAAGATTTAAATGCAGTTAGAAAATATTTTCCAGATGCTGAGAAGTTTTCTCTTATGAAGCGAAAGGGTGTTTTTCCTTATGAATATTTAAATTCATTTGAAAAATTAAATGAAAAGAAACTCCCACCAATTGAAGCATTTTATAGTAGGTTAAATGATAAAAAATGTTCAGAAGAAGATTATTTGCTAGCACAAAATATATGGACAAAATTTGATTGCGAGACTATTAAGGATTACATGGAGCTGTATTTAAAAACTGACGTGTTGTTACTTACAGATATATTTGAAAACTTCAGAAAGCTCTGTAAGAAGATTTATAACCTAGATCCTCCACATTATTATACCATCCCAGGGCTTTCTTGGGATGCAATGTTAAAATATACAAGAATTGAGCTAGAATTATTAACAGATCTAGAAATGTATAATTTTATTAAACGAGGAATTCGTGGTGGTCTTTCACAATGTAGTAAGAGGTATAGTAAGGCGAATCATAAATATCTTAATGATTATGATCCTACAAAACCCTCCGAATACATTTTATATTTAGACGCAAATAATCTTTATGGTTGGGCAATGTCAGAGTCACTACCATATGGAGGCTTCAGTTGGACAAATGACTTCATTCACCCCAAAAATATTCCACATAACTCAGATGTTGGTTATATTTATGAAGTCGATTTATCATACCCGTCTAGCTGTCATGATTATCATAATGACCTGCCATTCTGTGTGGAAAACAAAATAATTGGTGGAAGTAAATATGAAAAATTAATTGCTGATCTATCTAACAAAAAGAAATATGTCATACATTATAAAACATTAGAGCAATGTTTAAATAATGGATTGGTTTTGGAAAAAGTTCACCGAATTCTGAAATTTAATCAAAAGCCGTGGTTAAAGACATACATAGATTTAAATACGACACATAGAACAGAAGCTAAGAATCAATTTGAAAAAGATTTCTATAAATTGCTCAATAATGCTGTGTATGGTAAAACCATGGAAAATGTCGATAAGAGAAAAGACGTTCGGTTGGTTAGTGAATGGGGTCGTACTAATCGCAATAAATTGGGTGTAGGTGAACTTATAGCAAAACCAAATTTTCACAGTATTTCACAGTTTACTGATAAATTATGGGCTGTACAAATGAACAAAACTTTGACATATTACAATAAACCCATTTATTTAGGCTTTTGTGTACTTGATCTATCAAAATGGAAAATGTATGATTTCCATTATGAGTATATGAAACCTAAATTCGGAGATAATATAAATCTCAATTATATGGACACTGACTCTTTTATTTACTCAATTAAAACTGATGATTTCTATGATGATATAAGAGGAGATTTAAAAACACTCTTTGACACATCAGCATATTCACAAAATAATCCATTTAACTTTCCTCAATTAAATAAAAAAGTACTTGGAATGATGAAAGATGAAACTGAAGGTAAATTCATCACTGAATATGTAGGCTTAGGACCCAAAGTTTATTCTTTCACAGTTGAAGATGATAAAGATGTTAAAAAAGCTAAGGGGGTTAAAAAATGCGTGGTAGACAATTATACTATAGATCATTATAAACATGTCTTATTTAATAAGAAATCAGTAGGGGCATGTATGTACACATTCACATCTAAGTTACACACAATACTAACAAATAGAGTTAATAAAATAGCTTTAAATTTTATTGATAGTAAACGTAAAATAAGAAATGATGAGATTAATACACTTGCATGGCACCATTATCAGTTAGATACTGATAATGGTGATTTAGAATTAAGTAGGTTAATTAGTGATATTGAGTCACTAAATAATTAGTATAGAATATGTAAATGTAAATATATGTAAATATATACACCTATATATACATAAAATAAAAAAAAACCAAAATTTATTTAAAAAAAAACCAACAGTTTTATTCTTTATTTAATAGAAATTAAATGAAAAAAAAAGTAAGTATTAGAATGTATTTTAAAATAGATAATATAACTTTTCGAACAATTCCAGTTAAAGGTGTGTACTCCATCATACGATCGTGTAGGATTAAACAATAAGCATTTGTATTTTTTGATACTGGACTACTTGTCTCGAACTCAATTTTCACATCGATAGGCCCATTTTTAACAATTTCATTTTGATAACTAACATCAACTACTGCAATTGGAATATTTTTAAATTTCTCACATGAAAGAAGAGGTTGTGCTTCTCTCATATAGTAATTTTGTTGAAACTTAGCATACATATCATACAAAATAGCGTATCGATTCTCCTCAAATTTTAAATTTAAATCATCATATGGATACGATTCTGAATTTAAATGCACTTTAACATTTTTCAAATCTGAATGTATATATTTATTATCGTTTTCTAATACGAATAAAAGAAATCTTGGCCTTTCTCTATTCACTGATAGTTTAATATTCCAGTTGTGATTTCTGCCTCCGGAAAATGTTGGATTAAAATAACAGTCCCAACTGCGAAATGCTATGGGTAATGAAACACCCTCCTTTATAATCTTCATTATTTGTATTTTTCGTGTATCTGATAGGTGAATATGTAGTATTCTCCATGTTATGTTTTTAATCGATAAACTTAATTTTTCATTAGCATCTGTAGAGTAATACGCCTTATCATCATTTGAACTTCGTAAAAGAATAAGTTCATGTTTACTATTTAAAATTATTTTATTGAAATCCTCAGCAAATCCCAATAGTAGTTTAAGGGGAATATAAAAATTAAATTTTCGCATTGACAGGTCTTCAGAAATATTCCACCCTGCATTTCTCATCATATTGCTTTCAAATTCATTTAGTGAGACATAATTCTTAATTGTACTGGATATTCCCAAGTATCGAGTACGATCAATTTCAACACCATTAATCTCATACCGTATTTCATCAAATAAGTATGCAACACAATTATTCCTCAATCTAGTATTTTCTGACGCTTCTTCACCTTTAGTGTTTTTTATGTTTCCTTCTATATATAAGTAGCTTTCAGACGGAAGAACATATAAGTCTTGATTTTGTAGTGTAATTCGAATTTCATCATTGTTTTTAAATGATTGAATATAGGGCACATAGCTGTGATAATCTTTTTTTATTATATTTTCATCAGAATACGGTTTTTCAATGACATTGAGTATATCAGACATTTTTCTTTATTTTTAACTTAAGCAATTTTAAAAAGGTGGTGTTTTCTTTCGATAATGATGGTCTTATAGCTTTAATATGATTAGTAGGAATGACCCTATTAACTTTAATGTGCTTAGTTTTATTGTAAATTATCATTTTTTTCTGGGTCTTAGATGTAATCTAAGTGTTATTTCTTCACCTCTGAAATTAACTGCACGATTTTCTTGGTCAACAATCCAAATTTTGAGATATGTTATTTCTTTGACGTTTACTGGTAAATAAATTAGGTTATTAGCAATAACATCTAATTTATAGCCTGGTGGTACGTCTAATGCGAACTCGTGTAGTATATGTGCGGGAGAATTATTCATATATGCTCCTGTTATGATGTTACACTGAATTTGTATAGCATTCACTTTTAATATATTTACAGGTTGATTTGATATATGTTTCATACCAGCCTTTAAAATTTCTTCACTAAAACCTAACAGCGTACCAATGGATCGTTTTCGATTAAATAAAATTGCATCGTGGGATGAAGTTATTTCAATTTGTAAAGTATTATTATTAGCTTTAATGAGAATAGATTTATTATAATTTTCTGCTTTATACTGCCCAACTATATAATCAACAATATCTTGTAACTCGTATGATCCAATAGGAATTTCAATTATTTTATCTCCTATATGAAATAAATTATTATCATAATCTACATTAGGAATAGAGTTATATGAATGAAAATCAACTAGAGAACATTCATAGTCATCTTTTAGATCTATTGGTGGGAAATAATTTGCCGTTAGGATTGATGAATTTCCACTTAAAGCTAAAGTAATTGACATCCTGAATGGTAAATTGTATATGAAATGAAAATGCTTGAGTTTTTTTGTTTTATTAAATTTATACATTTATTAGAAAAACTTTTTTTTTTGTATTTGTTTTCTTATAATATTTCATTTTTACTTATCCAAGAATTATGTTGGTTTGGAAAACCTAACCATTTAACATACGCTTTATCACCTTTTTCTTTTAAAATTTTTTCCACCAGAAATGTATTAGGATAACGTGTACGACGTATTTCTTCCTTGTAAAATGCGCCTTTTATAGGATTTCCTTGATAGTCTTCAAGTAAAAATGTTATTGGGTAGGTGTTCTGTATCGATTTTATTTTAAATATTTCTGTAGTCCAATTTGGTGTATAACCTTTTTCAAATATATGTTTATATTTACTTATGCGAACATAGTCCCCAACCTTAAACCTTGATGATTTAAACATTTTTAAACTGCTAAATGCAGTTTTCAGTAGATGTTGTTCATGTTCACGTTTTACATCAATAGGCGCCATTTTAATTTTACTATGAGTTTTTCTGTTATATTGATCAACTAGTTTTTTATAAATATCAATCCAGTGAAATGTTCCATTATAACTAAATTCTCTCCACATCATACCTTTTAGTGTTCGATTAAAGCGTTCAACAATTGAAGCTTTCATTACACTATAAGTAGAGTAATGATTAATTGAATATTTACGCATTAGTAAACCAAACTCCTTATTAAAAAATTCTTTTCCGTCATCTGTTTGTAAATTTTTAGGTATTCGCCCCTTACTTAGTATTTCCTGGAAAGCTTTGGAAACTTCATTTGCGGTTTTTGCTTTAATTGCTGCAGCCCAAGCATATTTTGAAAATGTATCAATAACTGTTAGCATATATTTGTATCCGTTGTTTATAATGGAATAGTTACCCATTTCTACTAAATCTGCTTGCCAAAGATCATCAATTCCCTTTGTTATTACTTTCCGTCTTAAGAAATTTTTGCGTGCTCTAGAATGTAGTTCATTTATTATCGTTCTTTTTTCCATTATGTTGTTGTTGTTGTTGTTGTTGTGATGAAAGTTTGTTGTGATGAATCATTGCACTATATATATCAGAAATTTTCTTATTTAAATCCTTTATTTCATTTCTTACAATTAAAACTTCTTTGTTTATACCCCTTTTTAAATGTTCTTGCATATGGGTCATTTGTATATTCACATAATTTTTGTTAACAGCATCTGTCCCATTCATTGGAGGTGACAAATTTAAAATTCTTTTATTCTCTATATCAATATTATTTACGTTGAGTTTGATACCGAATTTTTTTGAAATGTTGTTTCTTGTTATATCTCCTATATATTTTTGATTATAGTAATGACCAAATTTGTCAACAGTCATAATTTTTTTTATTTATTTATTTATTTAAAAGTTATTCAATTATATTTGCTTCCCTTAGTTCTTCGATTATAGATATTATTTCATTAGAATGATTATTGTTACCAGCATGTTGTGATGCTATTAACAGCCTCAATCGGTCTACAATTTCATTAGGATTATCCCAGTATATATAGTTCGGTTTATTAAGATTTACCTCCATTAAACCCTTACCAACGTGAGTAGTTGTAGTAAACAATTTATTTATTATTTTTTCATATTTATAACCTCTGTTTCCATTGATTTGATTATTAGGATCATAGTTTCTTCGATGTGCATTTGTATCAAGTAAAATATTTTTATATATTGCTAGCTCTGACGAATCAAATTGTTTTGGATTTTTATGAAAAAGTAATGAGTATAACCCTGGGGTTAGTGCCCAAGATTTTTGACCTATTATTATTTTATCATCGGTTAGCTTTAAAATAGAATTTCCAAATTTCCAGTCTCCATTTTCCATTTTATGAGGTCCAAATATAGTGTCAAGCTTTTTATTTCCATTTAGGGTTGATAAATCAAACTCCCAATCGGATGATTGAGAATAAAATTGTTCATTTTTCGATTTATCATTTACTTGATCTTCACTATTACTATTATAGTCTTCTTCTTCTTCTTCTTCTTTATCCCTTTTTATTTTATTAGGTGCTGAATTAATGTTTTTCTCGTTCAATAATTTTTTCTTAGGAGTGCTGGTGAATATAGTATTATTTTCCGTTTTTATTTTAGTATTGTGCTTACATTTATATTTTTCGTCTGTGGGTATTGTTAGATTTGACGAATCTGACAATTTGACTAGTTTCTTTAGAGGTTCTGTTAAAGGTTTAAACGTTCTTTCTAAATTATTAAATTTTTCCAATTCTCCCAGTCTTATGCTTTGAAATTTTTTCTTTAAAATTTTTTTGGATTTCACCAACTCTTTTAAAATATTTTCTTCCATGATTATAACTTTGATGAAAAAAAAAAAGCTAAACAGCTTCTTTAAACAGTTAAACAGCTTCTTTAAACAGCTAAACAGCTTCTTAAAACATCTAAACAGCTTTTGAAAACAGCTAAACAGCTTTTGAAAACAGCTAAACAGCTTCTTAAAACAGATAAACAGCTTTTGAAACCAGTTAAACAGCTTTTGAAAACAGCTAAACAGCTTCTTAAAACAGATAAACAGCTTTTGAAACCAGTTAAACAGCTTTTGAAAACAGCTAAACAGCTTCTTAAAACAGATAAACAGCTTCGTGGAATAATTTTGACAGTTTCCAAGTGGAAAAAAAACGTATTTAATATTAATAGGTATACGTCTGATGTAGTTAGTAGTATTTATATGACTAAATCTGAATGAATAGATCAAAGCCTTTTCTATAACGCCCTTGCTTCATTTCATCATCTTTACTTATTATAAGAAATCCATATTTATCCTTCCAACATTCTCCGCAAATGTAACGAAACATATTTAAACTCATGTCACTGCCAACATGATCATTGTAGATGTGCTTTAAATTTAATTCATCTTGCTTGAATAAAATAATCATATTTGCATTATCACGTACTAAATGTTTTGGAATATGTGTATAAGTCTGACATAAATAAAAAGAATCAATATCCTTATGTCTCCCCATACAGAAATATGATCTTATATTATTTTGTTTTTCACAAGCGACATCGTCAAATATCATAATAGAATTTACTTTAGCTTTTTCGGGTGGTATGACATGTTCATTGTCTGAAAATGTATAAAGTCCCATACCCTTTACTGATGAAATTAATCTTGACAGATATTTATATTTCGGTTGATTTAATGATTTTGAGTATATATAAATATTTTTAAATTTTAAACCATTCGGACTTTCAATTAAACTTAGCATTATATTTGTTTTGCCACAGTTTGAGGGACCAACTATTAGTGCTCTGATAGAATTAGGTAAAAGACAGCTATGTTTAAAACCATTTCTGTTTTCCGTTAAATCCAAGTTTCTCACTGAAATATTCGATTGTTGTTTTACCAAACGCATCTTAATAACTGAAAGCATACGTTTGTTTAATGTAACGTTTTATTTACTTTTAGATTTTTTATTTATTTTTTATTTTCAGAAAAGCAATTTTTATATATATATAAATGATTGTGTATAAAAATAAAGAATTTAGTAGAAAACATTTCGTCTTTGGAAAAGGACTTGTAAATAGCTTAATTAATTCACTACCACTTGAACTTCATTTACCGGGTTATCAATTTTGTGGACCAGGCACTAAATTGGAAAAACGATTACAAAGGGGTGATAAAGGTATCAATCCGTTAGATGCAGCTTGTAAAATTCATGATATTGCTTATGCCCAGAACACTGATATTCATAAACGACATTACGCAGATAAAGAACTAGCAGAAAAAGCTTGGAGTAGAGTTAAAGCTAAAGATAGTACATTTGGAGAAAAACTCAACGCATACCTTGTCACTAACACAATGAAGTCAAAAGTTAAATTGGGCTTGGGAGTAAAAACTGACAAACAAAAGAAAAAGTGTAGACGAAATATTTTTAAGAATGCCGTTAAATCAGCAACCGATATTTTAAAAAAGGAAAAACCAAATGACATCAAAACCGCTATTAAAACTGCACGAAAAGCTATCCAACATTCATTTCTTGGAAAAAAATCTATAGTAAAAATTCCTAGAATTATCAACATACCTAAACTTGGCGGTTTTCTTCCACTTGTCCCTATTCTAACAGCACTTGGAGCATTGGGAGCAATAGCTTCTGGTGGGTCAGCAATCGCTAAAACTATTACTTTAGCTAAAAATGGTAGACAACAGCTCGAAGAAAGTAAGCGTCATAACAAAACATTAGAGGCAATAGCTATGGGTAAAGGTCTATATCTTAAACCCTATAAAAAAGGCTATGGAATATTTTATACCTCATCAAAAAACTATTAAAGCAGCTACCTAATAGACCGCTAACAGATGTGGACTTGAGAACATTTGGGAAGAAGTATATTCCTTATTTTAGAGGAGTATATATGAGGGATAAACTTCCTAAAACTCCACACCGAATAGAGAATGGAATTATAAACTTGGATTCAAATAGAGGATATGGAACGCATTGGGTAGCATTTTATAAAAATAATGACAATGTAGAATACTTTGATAGTTTTGGTAATCTCCAACCACCTATAGAAGTTTTAAGATACTTGGGTAAAAACATTAAATATAACTATTTAAGATATCAAAAATTTAATACTTTTATTTGTGGTCATTTATGTTTAAAATTTTTAATAAATTTCAAAATAAAGAATTAATAAAAAACTCAAATATTTTGTTTTTTTTTATTATTTTTTTTGTTTGTTTGTTTTATTTATTATCCATTCTTAATAATAATCTATAGATTTTAACATCTGTTTTAATTTTATTTTGCATTTTTTTTCCAAACTCATAACAAAGTCTGGTTAAATCAATTTCTATATCTCTTTCATTTATATTTTTAATTTCATAATATTGTACATTTGTTTTATTTAAAATAGAGCAATTAGGAATATAATGTTCATAATAAAAATATAAGATTTGCTTGCGAAGAATTGTATTCCAGCTTAAAAATGTCGTCAAGAATATTCCCATTTGAGTCAGAGATTTCCAAGTTTCAGGATCAATTTTTATTTTATGGTTTCCCTGTTGTAGGATGAGATAGAAAATACTATTCCTATACTGAAATGTATATTGAACATCCTTCTTTTCATCCTTATTAATTAGATTCATACAATCTTGGAATTCATACTGATTAAGTGTTGCCTTAATATATTCCTTATAGCTCATAAGGTTTATCCATTCATCCCGGTCCAATCCAATGAAGTTCCTATCCTTATAATGCAACCAGACAATAGGCTTAAAACCAAGAGCTGTGGAAAATCCGCAGGATATCTTTAATTTTAAATTTATAAAATATTCCAACTCAAATACACAGTCGTATATTTTCGGGCTTCTTACAAGATTGAACATTCTCGATGAATTTTAAATGTAAACTAATAATATTTTTGCTTTGAAACTCTCTATTTAAAGAAAAACTGCTTTTATCTTTTTTTTTTTTTTTTTTTTTTTTTATTTTTATTTAATTATTTTTGTTTTCTTGTACATAAATTTAGACTTCTAAAATATTTTAATATCTTTTTATAATTTTCTATAATTCTTATAACCTCCTTTTTCCTCTTATAGAAAAAGTAGCATCCACACAAACCCACGACATCTCCACTTGTACTTTCGTGAGAGCAAGGCATATTATATATATTAAAATTTGTATATTCTCTTTTGAATGTGCATAATAATTCCAAATGTTCTTCAAAGATTACACTTCCAAATTCTTGTAGAAAAGCTTCAATAACCTCCATCTTTCCACATTAAGATTTCAGTTACAACTTATTAAAAATATTAATATTTCTATATTATATATATATATATATATATATATATATATATATATATGTATGCACAAAGCTCATTTCGAGCACACATTTACGATGCAAAGCATATTTAGAGCACATTTGCATTCTTTGAGTACATGTCTCAAACTAATCGGATATCAAGAGCATTATTTGAGTACATGCTTAGTTTGAGCCCATTTTTTTTTATTATTGGATTTTAATTTTAAATAAATTCTCTTTATTAATTAATTCATCTCTACATATCGCACTAACTATAGACTCTTTTCAAATATACAAATTTTTTAAATTAAGTTTAAATTACAATTCAGAGTATTGCCGTACTTTAGCCATTAATTCAGTGCTTTTGCGTTTTTTTTTCATTGTTTATGAAGATGAAGCATTGTAATCAAGGTGGATACTAACAACCAGCTGTTTTCTTTTTGATTTAATTTGTCTATGCCTGTTGTTGTAATGGTTGTAATACTTAGACCACCTTTTCAGTACACATGTGCATTTCTTACAAAAAGAATAAACAAAACGTGTTACCGCTGCAAATCTTTATATATTTTCTTAGATATATAGATATGACAATGTTTACTTACTTGTTCGTTTGTATGTCTGGCTGTCTGTCTGCCCGTATGCTTGTTTGTTTGTTTGTTTGTTTGTTTGTTTGTTTGTTTGTTTGTTTGTTTGTTTGTTTGTTTGTTTGTTTGTTTGTTTGTTTGTTTGTTTGTTTGTTTGTTTGTTTGTTTGTTTGTTTGTTTGTTTGTTTGTTTGTTTGTTTGTTTGTTTGTTTGTTTGTTTGTTTGTTTGTTTGTTTGTTTGTTTGTTTGTTTGTTTGTTTGTTTGTTTGTTTGTTTGTTTGTTTGTTTGTTTGTTTGTTTGTTTGTTTGTTTGTTTGTTTGTTTGTTTGTTTGTTTGTTTGTTTGTTTGTTTGTTTGTTTGTTTGTTTGTTTGTTTGTTTGTTTGTTTGTTTGTTTGTTTGTTTGTTTGTTTGTTTGTTTGTTTGTTTGTTTGTTTGTTTGTTTGTTTGTTTGTTTGTTTGTTTGTTTGTTTGTTTGTTTGTTTGTTTGTTTGTTTGTTTGTTTGTTTGTTTGTTTGTTTGTTTGTTTGTTTGTTTGTTTGTTTGTTTGTTTGTTTGTTTGTTTGTTTGTTTGTTTGTTTGTTTGTTTGTTTGTTTGTTTGTTTGTTTGTTTGTTTGTTTGTTTGTTTGTTTGTTGGTTTGTTTGTTTGTTGGTTTGTTTGTTTGTTGGTTTGTTTGTTTGTTTGTTTTTTTGTTTGTTTGTTTGTTTGTTTGTTTGTGTGTTTGTTTGTTTGTTTGTTTGTTTGTTTGTTTGTTTGTTTGTTTGTTTGTTTGTTTGTTTGTTTGTTTGTTTGTTTGTTTGTTTGTTTGTTTGTTTGTTTGTTTGTTTGTTTGTTTGTTTGTTTGTTTGTTTGTTTGTTTGTTTGTTTGTTTGTTTGTTTGTTTGTTTGTTTGTTTGTTTGTTTGTTTGTTTGTTTGTTTGTTTGTTTGTTTGTTTGTTTGTTTGTTTGTTTGTTTGTTTGTTTGTTTGTTTGTTTGTTTGTTTGTTTGTTTGTTTGTTTGTTTGTTTGTTTGTTTGTTTGTTTGTTTGTTTGTTTGTTTGTTTGTTTGTTTGTTTGTTTGTTTGTTTGTTTGTTTGTTTGTTTGTTTGTTTGTTTGTTTGTTTGTTTGTTTGTTTGTTTGTTTGTTTGTTTGTTTGTTTGTTTGTTTGTTTGTTTGTTTGTTTGTTTGTTTGTTTGTTTGTTTGTTTATTTATTTATTTATTTGTTTGTTTGTTTGTTTGTTTGTTTGTTTGTTTGTTTGTTTGTTTGTTTGTTTGTTTGTTTGTTTGTTTGTTTGTTTGTTTGTTTGTTTGTTTGTTTGTTTGTTTGTTTGTTTGTTTGTTTGTTTGTTTGTTTGTTTGTTTGTTTATTTATTTGTTTGTTTGTTTGTTTGTTTGTTTGTTTGTTTGTTTGTTTGTTTGTTTGTTTGTTTGTTTGTTTGTTTGTTTGTTTGTTTGTTTGTTTGTTTGTTTGTTTGTTTGTTTGTTTGTTTGTTTGTTTGTTTGTTTGTTTGTTTGTTTGTTTGTTTGTTTGTTTGTTTGTTTGTTTGTTTGCATGTTTATTTTTTGTTTGTTTGTTTGCTTGCTTGTCTGTTTGTTTGTTTTCTATACATTTTATCACCCAAGGGGCGAGTCCTGGGCAGCTATTTCTTCAATATATTTCTAGTCTTTATTGAAAATTTTGTATGGGAGCCCCCTTAAGGAATGGAGATAGCGGGTAGGTATCTTAGAAAGATATTGTGGGGATCAAAAATTAAGTGGGGTTGGTCATAGATTTGAACCGTCTAGGAGCATCGTACGCGCTGCAGGGGCCACATTTATGAATTTCACTAAACCGCCATATTTGTATGGAAGCCTCCCTAAGGAGTGCAGATAAGGTGCAGGTATGTTTAAAGAAAATGTTGTGGATACAAAACTAATAGAGGTCGTTCATACATATTATCCCCCTAGAGCGATTCCTGGGCAGTTATGGGACTTTTTCTTCAATATTTGAAGTCTGTATTGAAAATCGGATAGGCATGTTAGCAACAAATGATGATGATATAAAATAAATTATGGTTGGTCATGCATTTGACCTGTCTAGGAGCATAATACGCGCTGCAGGGTCCAAATTTAAGAATTTCACAAGATCGAAATATTTGTATGGAAGCCCCCTAATGGATGCAGTTAAGCGCAAGTATGTTTTGAGAAAATGTTAATGACAAAAACTAATGGAGGTCGGATTTTTCATCAATATATGTATATGAATTATATTCTTCTCCCCTTATTAATAAAAAAAATAATTTCTATGAAATTCTTTTTAAATTTCAACATACGCACACTTAGACAAACATTGGTTAATCAACTTCTCTACTAATAAGAACCCTAAATAAATATACTTTGTAGGGTCTAATATCAATATTGCATAAATTACAAACGGAATGACAAACTTATATGTATATACTCTTTCCACCTTAACAATGACAGCAGCAGGCCATTTTACAGCCAAAATTAGAGGCACTCGCGATTTTTTGCACATATCTCACTCATTTATGGACAAATCTGGCCGAACTTTAACAGCAAACTTTAACAGACTAAAAAATCCTAGTCCCGATCTTATCTGGGAACTTCGTAAAACCCATTTTAACCAACAGAGGGACATACGAACATCGTTAAATCAACTTAACTCCTCATAAGAACTTTGTAGAGTCTAATATCATTATTGTAGAAATTATATCGCTGGCTTAATACAAAAATGCGTAACTTCATTTTTGGTTTGTTTAAAGTGGAAAAATAAAACTTAATAAAATCCGTAAAATTTTAGATATAAAATTAGTTTTAGTGCAATTTTACACTATATGTAGCTCCTTGAAATTTTCAAGCAAGATGCGTTTGAAATTCGTCTTCCAGAATAAACAAAAAATCTATTAAAAAATATTTGTTAAGATTTTTAAAGCCATCGATATGTATTCCCTTTCCACCTGTGGTAAAGGCTATAGAAAAAATTGGGGAAGATTACAAAATAACTTTTGAATGATTTTAAAATATATTTAATAAAATTTGTGACAAAATTATAATACATACCCTACAAGAAATGAATAACCAAAACTAAAAGAAAATTTTTTACTAACCCACTTGCAACAATTTTACATTGAATTAATGAGTTAGAGAGAGCGACATAATAAGTTAGAGAGAGACAAAATCACATGTACACAAGGTTTCGGTCACTTTTTTCATTTTACTCTTAATAATCTAATAGAAACTATAACCAATATAGCGGTTAGAACTATCGGTCATATAGCTAGTAAAATGACCAGTAGTCTTCTTGCAGGGTATTAATGTGTAAGTGTACACAATATCAAACAGAGTTACATTTTACCAGCGTTGCCATTGTGAAAAAGTTTCCCTTTTTTTTGGCAGGTTATTTACGATGTTTTAAAGTTATAGAAGGTTTTTAAATACAATATACTGCCGAATTCATAAAAAATTACAGTGCACGACAATTTTGCATTAAAACACATTTCAAACTTATTTTATTTTTTATGAATACGGCTGATATAATTTAAATTGCTGTATATTGGATGAAAATATTAAGTGATAATTTTTTGCTATTGACCGATCTTATATTTTATCTGTCCTTTATTATTGAAACGTTGTTTAATTTTGTGTACCCTTTCATACTACACACCTTAATTAAGGGTTGCACGATCAAGTTTTGCCTTTTAAGTTTTAATAGACTCACACTTTTTTTTACCAATATACTCATACTTTTAAAAATTTAACCGAATTTGATTTTAAAATTCTTTCTTGAGTGGATCGACCTACTAGGTTTAAATTTTTAGGAACATTATTAATGGAAAGTGCAAAATATTAGAAATTTTTGCTTATTCAAAGAAAAATGTTGCGATGGGTCTGAAGTTTTTCCATATTTAAAAAAAAAGTTATTAAATTTTGTCGTTACCAAAAATTAATTTAAACAGAAATTTTGGATTAAAACACTATTGTTGAACAGCGTTTTATGTTATATTAAAGATCTGCTTATATGAATTTTATTTTATGTTTTTATTTTTAAAATAAATAGTTTCTTGTTTTTTTTAAATAAATAGTTTCTTGTAAATAGTTTCTTGTAAACTATTTTTCTTTAAAAGAAAAATATATTTTTTTTAATTTAATTTTCTTATATCATTTTTTGTTGTTTGTTTGATTGCTTGAAACTTAAAAACGCCTAGGCTAAATTGGATACTTCCCTCTGCGTGTTTGTTTGTAATTGCTACGAAAAGGTTTAGGAAAAAAGAAAAGTCGACTAAACCGGGTTAAAAGCCCTACTTTGTGTACTTTTTGTATATATTTTTTTTTAAACAATTTTGCTTAAAATTGAAACCTATGTTATTTATGATAAAGGCAGCAAACAAATAAGAACGTAGGATGTACGGCCGTACATTTCTTAAAACACGATCTATTTACTTACAATTCCGTCGTAAACATATCGAGTTTTCTTTTGAAGATAATCTTAAAAATTCAAAATTTATTGAAATTTTTGTTAATTTTTTCGTTCATTTATGTGGTTTTTAAATATTCAATTTGAAAACACAAAAATAATATAATATAAATTTTAAATTTTTCTTTTTCTATACGGATGCAACCGGCGTATGAAGTAGAATTAGACGTCGTTTTTTCTTAGGGCCTAACTGTGTAGAGTGCAACGCAATGCCAAAAATTTCATTGAAAGCAAAAACAAACTCAAAAATATTTTGTTGTTGTTAAATACAAAACAAAATGTCTTTCTGTAGAAAGCAACAACAAAATTATAAAATATTTTTGACTTTGTTTTTGCTTTCAATGAAATTTTTCGCAATGGGGTGCGCTGTACACAATTATGGCTTTATTTAACGGTACGGACAAAACGGGTAAAGTATGGTAAACTTGGAACTTTTTAAAAAAAAAATTTTTTTTTTCGGAACAATTTTACGGCAACCTTAAGGAAGTGTTTCAAGTTCAAGACACAATTAATGTCATTTATATAAGATTTATTAAGAGAAAAGAGCTTAAAAGGGTAAAATAGATTTTTTTATTTTAGTAAAAAAGCCATCATAGGACTGAAGATATGAAAATACATTTACTTTTATTAGAATAATTACACTATGCAACACATAAAATACAAGCTAACAAACCCCTATTTGGGTTTTCCTAGTTTAGCTGCCGATCTGATTTTATGGCCTATTGAACATTTTGGCTAAAACTTGATTTTTTCGAAAAAACATGAAATTTTTTTCGGAAACCCATTACAATTTTGGTTTTTATAATTGCAGCTTTAGACTAGGAGACAAAAATTGTGTAACGAAAAATTGGACGCGAAAAACTGCAGCTACTAGTGCCATAGAATTGCTAAAATGTCGAAAAATTTTCATTAATATTAATTTCTTTTTTCAAAATTTTTGGCCCGCATCGGCCAAATTGTGGACAATTTAGTAAAATAATATTCAGAATAAATAATTTTTATATTATAATTCAAAATTCTTTAGAACATCATAATTTTTCTTTTTTTACCTTTTTTAGCTGTATTAACATCGAAAATTCGAAATATGTGTGAAAAATTAATATTGATTAATTTACTTTTTTGCAACATTCGATTTCATAAATTTCAAGAATTTTCGATAAAAAAATACAACTGGAAAATGTGAAAAAAATGCATTTTCCTGTAATTTTATACAAGGAATTATGAATTAGAGTAAAATGAATATTTTTTCTGAAGAGTACCGTTTGGCAGCTACGGGCCAAAAATTGTGCAAATATATAAATAAATTAACATTTTTCGATATTTTAGCAATTTTGATGCATTAGATGAATTTTTTCGGATTATTTTGTTCTACTTTTTTTCTTATAGTCTAATTTTGGCTATGGGCCAAAAATGGTGAAATATATATAAAAATTTTATATTTTAGCAATTTTAATGCACTAAATACAGTTTTTTATGGTTATTTTCTTTTAAGATTGCCCTCTCCCAGTTTATATCTAAGATTATGGCGAAGACAGGAAAACAAAATTCTAATTGGTTTCCGAGATGAAGAGTATGTAACGGGTGTATAAGAAAACCCTTGGTACATTTTTTTATTAATAATAAAATATTATAAAGAATTATTAGAGCCAAAATGCATTATAGAATAAAACGCGCTTAAAATAGTAAGAAGTAAAACTACAACGTGTTTCAGAAGGTCGTTATCAAAATCGAACTTTTGAACAGAACATTACATAATTGAACATAAGACTTTGAACAGTGAAATCGAAAGCCGATTTCATCATCTTTAGATACTTCAGCACATAAAAGAATATATTTGGGATCTTTAAGGTATGAAGTGTTGAAGGAGTAAACAAAATTAAACAACGTTACAGTAATAAAGGACAGATAGAATCTAAGATTGCTTTGTTGCATAAAAACTTCACTTAATGTTTTCATTCATATATAAAAATCTTTATAAAAATTGTAAACATGTTATCGTCTAATAAGACTTTCAAAATGGAAAACATGACAAATGGAAACGCTGGTAAAGTGAACCTCTGTGTGTTTCTTTCTACACTGCTGCCAATTTAGCTATTTTCTCGTCAAATCCAGCGATTTTTAATAAATTTTTACAGGAAAAACTTTTTAAAGTATTATCGCAAAATTTTATAATATATCAATAATTTTATTTCAAAAAGGGTTGTTTTTAGCGACTTATAGCTAAATTTACTTATTATTTACAAAATTGAGCTATTTTTTAATTTGTTTGAGCAATATTTTTTAGACAAATAAAATACATTGTGTCAAGCATTCTTTAAAAACGTGTTTACAAAAAGTACCAGAAGTAAGAATTATTACCGTATTTTGCCTTCATATTAATGAAAATGTATTTAAAGTTTATGCACAGCTATGTAAAGCAAATCGTATGAAAGAAAAGTACCAAAAGGTCTAATTATTACCTAGTTTTGGTCCTTCAGTGTACACGGAAAGAATTACTTACCTAATCACCAGAAAATATGGCTTAAACCAAGAAAATGTTGTGTGATTCTCGTATATGCAAAAAATCTTCATTCTAAATATATGTGTGGCTTGACCTAATCAGAAAAATATTACTTAAAGCGAATAAAAATTCAGCTGAATACAGCAAAAATATCATCTTAGTTCTATAGCTACTTTAATCCAGTTTTTGTTGCTATATTTTTACATAATAGAAACAAAAAAAACCTGCTTAATTCAAACCATCCGTTTGTAGAATCAACATATCTTATTTGTACATGCAGAAATCTTTTCTTGAATTGAAAAATTTGTAATGTTAATGCCTTAAATTTTCACTCAAAAGTTTCTCATAATACACCTTAGTAAATTGCTTTAGGAAAATATTTCTTGAAAAACTTAAGAAATTATAACCCGATTCAGGTAAATAAATTTCAAGTTTTCTAGAAAAAGTAAGAAATACTTACTAGGGAGATCGAACGATTAGTATTCGGGCGGGTTTAACCGGTTATTTAAGTTTTGCCCAAGTCGGATATTTTAAAATGTCCATTTTTCGAATATCGAACAAACCGGTTATTTTGTTAAAAAAAAAACTATATTATGAGCAATGTAAATACAAATCGCTTATACAAGCGTGTGTTCTTGTAATAAAAACCATTAGCAATTCAAAATACTACAAAAAAAAATTCTGCTAAAAAAGTAATTAGCAATTTGACAGTATTCTAAAGATTATATATATTTGTATAAAGATGTCATCTCTGGTGATATTTCGAACTGATTCAAAAGACAAAGGAGGTTACTCAACGTCACGACTTATAAATCACCTAAAATTAGTCTACAAGCTTGACATAAATATACGCCAAGTAAAACTTGACTCTGTTCCAAGCAGTTCTTAAGAGACTGTAAATAATAATTTACTAAACTATGCAGCGAAAAATGATTGGGTGAAATATTAACCTGTCGTGTTGGCTAAGAGGTTTTGTTTGCAACTTTTCAAATATATGGTTGACGTCTCCTGATTCAGATAGACATGCTTAACCACCAACAATTTAAAACTCATTTATAATAAATTTGGGAGAATATCTTAAATAATAAATTTATTAAATTCCTATAATATTTTTAAAACCAAAGTTTTTCTAAATTTCTACAGCTATGTTCACACCTATTAAATCTTTGATATCCTACACGTAATCACTTGTTTTTTTAAAGAATTGTTTGCTTTTGCAAATCATTTGGCTAGAGCAAACATTATTTAACAGTTTCTAAATTACATTATTTTATCATCTTAGACATAAAGCTTAGTAAATAAATAGAAATTGTTAAAAATAAAGCTTAAATTTAATAAATTTACTGGTCACGCTTTTTTTTATTTTATCTCCAAATATTTGTTAGGTCTGAACATACCTTAAAGGCCCAACCATAATGTGTTTTGTTAAGTTTTATGAAATTGTCATTTGCTTAAGCAAAGTGCGAAATTGATCGTACATTCCGTACGGAATCAAATGTTTTTTTAAATTCATTTTTGTTGTTTTAAATACATTTGAGAGACTTTTTGTAAATTTTGGTTGGGCCTTAAGTCATATCTATGTATTTTGTTGGTTCCTAACCTTCCTGAATTGTTTTGTTTTTATTCAAATTAACTTTTTATTAGAAAAACTAATTTATTCGACTGAATTTTTGTTCTCGTTGAGTAATATTTTTTTGATTAAATCAAGCCACACATATATTTAGAATGAAAAATTTTTGCTTATACGAGAATCACGCAACATTTTCTTGGTTCAAGCCATATTTTCTGGTGATTAAGAAAATAATTCTTTTCGTATACACTGAAGCAGCAAAACTAGGTAATAATTAGACCTTTTGGTACTTATCGTTTATACGATTTGTTTTACATAGCTGTGCATTACTTTTAAAGCCATGTTCATTAATATGAAGGCATCCAAGCAATACGTTCATTTAAGTAGCAAAATACGGTAATAATTCTTATTTCTGGTACTTATTGCAAACACGATTTTAAAGAATGTTTGACACAATGTATTTTATTTTTTCCAAAAAATATTTTTAAATAATAAGTAAATCGCTATAAACAACCCTTATTGAAATAAAATTATAGAAATATTATAAAATTTTGCGATAAAACGCTAAAAAGCTTTTCCTGAAAAAATTTATTAAAAATCGCTGGATTTGACGAAAAAATACCTAAATTGGCAGCAGTGTAGAAAGAAACACACAGAGGTTCACTTTACCAGCGTTACCATTTGTCATGTTTTCCTTTTTTGAAAGTCTTTTTAGACGATAACATGTTTACAATTTTTATATATGAATGAAAACATTAAGTGAAGTTTTTATGCAACAAAGCAATCTTAGATTCTATCTGTCCTTTATTACTGTAACGTTGTTTACTTTTGCTTACTTTTTCAACACTTCATACCTTAAAGATCCCAAATATATTCTTTTATGTGCTGAAGTATCTAAAGATGATGAAATCGGCTTTCGAGTTCACTGTTCAAAGTCTTATGTTCAATTATGTAATGTTCTGTTCAAAAGTTCGATTTTGATAACGACCTTCTAAAACACGTTGTAGTTTTACTTCTTACTACTTTAAGCGCGTTTTATTCTAAAATGAATTTTGGCTCTAAAAATTCTTTATAATATTTTATTATTAATAAAAAATGTACCAAAGGTTTTCTTATACACCCGTTACACACTCTTCATCTCGGAAACCAATTAGAATTTTGTTTTCCTGTCTTCGCCATAATCTTAGATATTAACTGGGAGAGGGAAATCTTAAAAGAAAATATCTCGGAAATCAATTATTTTCGCCACAATTGTAGCTATAGACTATTAGAAAAAAAGTAGTACAAAATAATCCGAAAAAATTCATCTTATGCATCAAAATTGCTAAAATATCGAAAAAGGTTAATTTATTTATCTTTTTGCACAATTTTTGGCCCGTAGCTGCCAAACGGTTCTCTTCAGAATAAATATTCCTTTTACTCTAATTCATAATTCCTCACATATTATTACTGTAAAATGCATTTTTTCACATTTTCCAGCTGTATTTTTTTATCGAAAATTCTTGAAATTTATGAAATCGAATGTTGCAAAAAAGTAAATTAATCAATATTAATTTTTCACACATATTTCGAATTTTCGATGTTAATACAGCTAAAAAAAGAAAAATTATGATGTTCTAAAGAATTTTGAATTAAAATATAAAAATTATTTGTTCTGAATATTATTTTACTAAATTGTCCACAATTTTGCCGATGCGGGCCAAAAATTTTGAAAAAAGAAATTAATATTAATGAAAATTTTTCGACATTTTAGCAATTCTATGGCACTAGTAGCTGCAGTTTTTCGCGTCCAAGTTTTCGTTACACAATTTTTGTCTCCTAGTCTAAAGCTGCAATTATAAAAACCAAAATTGTAATGGGTTTCCGAAAAAAATTTCATGTTTTTTCGAAAAAATCAAGTTTTAGCCAAAATGTTCAATAGGCCATAAAATCAGATCGGCAGCTAAACTAGGAAAACCCAAATAGGGGTTTGTTAGCTTGTATTTTATGTGTTGCATAGTGTAATTATTCTAATAAAAGTAAATGTATTTTCATATCTTCAGTCCTATGATGGCTTTTTTACTAAAATAAAAAAATCTATTTTACCCTTTTAAGCTCTTTTCTCTTAATAAATCTTATATAAATGACATTAATTGTGTCTTGAACTTGAAACACTTCCTTAAGGTTGCCGTAAAATTGTTCCGAAAAAAAAAATTTTTTTTTTAAAAAGTTCCAAGTTTACCATACTTTACCCGTTTTGTCCGTACCGTTAAATAAAGCCATAATTGTGTACAGCGCACCCCATTGCGAAAAATTTCATTGAAAGCAAAAACAAAGTCAAAAATATTTTATAATTTTGTTGTTGCTTTCTACAGAAAGACATTTTGTTTTGTATTTAACAACAACAAAATATTTTTGAGTTTGTTTTTGCTTTCAATGAAATTTTTGGCATTGCGTTGCACTCTACACAGTTAGGCCCTAAGAAAAAACGACGTCTAATTCTACTTCATACGCCGGTTGCATCCGTATAGAAAAAGAAAAATTTAAAATTTATATTATATTATTTTTGTGTTTTCAAATTGAATATTTAAAAACCACATAAATGAACGAAAAAATTAACAAAAATTTCAATAAATTTTGAATTTTTTAAGATTATCTTCAAAAGAAAACTCGATATGTTTACGACGGAATTGTAAGTAAATAGATCGTGTTTTAAGAAATGTACGGCCGTACATCCTACGTTCTTATTTGTTTGCTGCCTTTATCATAAATAACATAGGTTTCAATTTTAAGCAAAATTGTTTAAAAAAAAATATTTACAAAAAGTACACAAAGTAGGGCTTTTAACCCGGTTTAGTCGACTTTTCTTTTTTCCTAAACCTTTTCGTAGCAATTACAAACAAACACGCAGAGGGAAGTATCCAATTTAGCCTAGGCGTTTTTAAGTTTCAAGCAATCAAACAAACAACAAAAAATGATATAAGAAAATTAAATTAAAAAAAATATATTTTTCTTTTAAAGAAAAATAGTTTACAAGAAACTATTTACAAGAAACTATTTATTTAAAAAAAACAAGAAACTATTTATTTTAAAAATAAAAACATAAAATAAAATTCATATAAGCAGATCTTTAATATAACATAAAACGCTGTTCAACAATAGTGTTTTAATCCAAAATTTCTGTTTAAATTAATTTTTGGTAACGACAAAATTTAATAACTTTTTTTTTAAATATGGAAAAACTTCAGACCCATCGCAACATTTTTCTTTGAATAAGCAAAAATTTCTAATATTTTGCACTTTCCATTAATAATGTTCCTAAAAATTTAAACCTAGTAGGTCGATCCACTCAAGAAAGAATTTTAAAATCAAATTCGGTTAAATTTTTAAAAGTATGAGTATATTGGTAAAAAAAAGTGTGAGTCTATTAAAACTTAAAAGGCAAAACTTGATCGTGCAACCCTTAATTAAGGTGTGTAGTATGAAAGGGTACACAAAATTAAACAACGTTTCAATAATAAAGGACAGATAAAATATAAGATCGGTCAATAGCAAAAAATCATCACTTAATATTTTCATCCAATATACAGCAAATTATATTATATCAGCCGTATTCATAAAAAATAAAATAAGTTTGAAATGTGTTTTAATGCAAAATTGTTATGCACTCTAATTCACTGTAATTTTTTATGAAACATCGTAAATAAACCAGCGAAAAATAAAAAGGAAAAATTTTCACAATGGCAACGCAGGTAAGATGCAACTCTGTGTGATATTTCGTACACTAATAGCGATTTCTTTTCTGAGAAAAATGTTGCATAAATGGTACATGCTGTACACAAAAGAGAAAGAGCATGTACCATTTATGCAACATATTTCTCAGAAAAGAAATCGCCATAACACATTCTTACATTAATATGTATCAGGGTTGAAAAATGTGGTACAGTTGTACTTTTTTTTGGTACAATTTAAACGTCAAAAGTACAGTGGTGCACCAATTACTAATTTGGTACAATTTACAAACTTTCTCAGTTCATGTTTTTAAGGAATTTTCCTAATTCATCGTTTAATTAATTTTCGTTTTAATTAATTTGATATTTGCTATCATTTCTTTATTATGTGAATTACTGCCAATTTCACGAAGTCGAAAGAACGCTTTCTTTCGCACAAATACATATGTAGCTTCAATTTTATATCGTCTAAATAAGGGTTGACTGACTCTCAAATCGCGAAAAAAAATCATAAATTTTTAGCAAATTCGACTGGTCCCCTTAATATTAATAACATAACTGAGTTTTGTAAGAAAAACTACTATTCTATTGTACTTGGTGGCTCTGAAACAATAACATTCCCAAAAATAACATGGTTCGTATAACGACTGATAATTGTGCTGTAAAGATGGGCTCTGCAAATGGTGTACATCAAATTTTTTTAGTGCCACATTTATTTGAAAAATTGTTGTTTATGCCACATTTTGAATTTCCGCAGCTGCATCGAAACATTCGATTTGATACTGGCATCCATGTTATTTTTAAATATTGCGCTATAAGGTGGTTATCACGATAGGATGTTAAAAACAGGAAATTTGAACAGTAGTAACCTCTAAATCATTATTTTACTTTAAATGATTTTGAGGCTGAATTTAAAAATTCGAAATTACGATTCATCTGTATCAGGTTTTTCTAATCCACTTTACAAACGGTTATTTCTCTTTCTTCAATATGTATTAAATTTCATACTATAAATTTGGGAAATGCAAGCAGAAGACGGACGTATGCATATTTCAAATGGGCCGCAATTTAAAGAAAAAAGAAATCCTTAACAAATATGAAATATCAAATATAAACTTTATTGTGTGACAGAAGTAGAAATTTATATTTTCACAAATGTTGTTTAACGTGATGTGGGGAAGAATTTCAACTGTTGGTTAAAATGGGTTTTCCGAAGTTCCCAGATAAGATGGGGAATCGATTTTTTTTTGTCCGTTGAAAGTTTGCTATTAAAGTTCGGCAAGATCTGTCCATTAATGAGTGAGATAAGAGCAAAAAATCGCGAGTGCCTCTAATTTTGGCAGTAAAATGGCCTGCTGATGTCATTGTTATACCACCCTTCACCAAAGGTGGAAAGGGTATATACATATTAGTTTGTCATTCCGTTTGTAATTTCTTCAATATTGATATTAGACACTATAAAATATATTTATTATGGGTTCTTATTAGTAGCGAAGTTGATTAACCAATGTTTGTCTAAGCGTGCGTATGTTGAAATTTAAAAAATGTTCATAGAAATTCTTTTTTTTTTTATCAGTAAGGGGAGGAGAATATAACTCATAAACATATTTTGATGAAAAAGTCCCATAGCTGCCTTGGAGTCGCCCGCCATTAGTTTTTGTCCTTAACATTTTCTCAAAACATACTTGCGCTTAATTGCATCCATTAGGGGGGCTTCCATACAAATATTTCGATCTTGTGGAATTCTTAAATTTGGGCCCTGCAGCGCGTAGGATGCTCCTAGACAGGTCAAATGCATGACCCACCCCATTTTATTTTATAATATCATCATTTGTTGCTTACATACCTACCCGATAAATCCGTTCCTTAAGGGGCTCACATACAAAATTTTCAATACAGACTAGAAATATATAAAAAGTCCCATAAATGCCCAGGAATAAAATGTATGACCGACCTCTTAAGTTTTTTGTCCTCGACATGTTCTTTTAACATACTTGCGCCTTATCTCAACTCCTCAGGGAGGCTCTCATACAAATATGGCGGTTTAATAAAATTCTTAAATTTGCCCCTGTAGCGCGTAGGATAGTCCTAGACGAATCTCATTTATGACCAACCCCACTTTATTTTTGATCTCCATAATTTTTTTTGTACAACTACATCCGTTCCTTAAGGGGCTCCCATACAAAATTGTCAATACAGACAAGTAATATATTAAAGAAAAAGTCCCATAACTGCCCATGAATCGCCCCTAAGGGTATAAATTCTATGGCCGACTTCTATTACAAATAAACAAACAAATAAACAAACAAACAAACAAACAAACAAACAAACAAACAAACAAACAAACAAACAAACAAACAAACAAACAAACAAACAAACAAACAAACAAACAAACAAACAAACAAACAAACAAACAAACAAACAAACAAACAAACAAACAAACAAACAAACAAACAAACAAACAAACAAACAAACAAACAAACAAACAAACAAACAAACAAACAAACAAACAAACAAACAAACAAACAAACAAACAAACAAACAAACAAACAAACAAACAAACAAACAAACAAACAAACAAACAAACAAACAAACAAACAAACAAACAAACAAACAAACAAACAAACAAACAAACAAACAAACAAACAAACAAACAAACAAACAAACAAACAAACAAACAAACAAACAAACAAACAAACAAACAAACAAACAAACAAACAAACAAACAAACAAACAAACAAACAAACAAACAAACAAACAAACAAACAAACAAACAAACAAACAAACAAACAAACAAACAAACAAACAAACAAACAAACAAACAAACAAACAAACAAACAAACAAACAAACAAACAAACAAACAAACAAACAAACAAACAAACAAACAAACAAACAAACAAACAAACAAACAAACAAACAAACAAACAAATAAACAAACAAACAAACAAATAAACAAACAAACAAACAAACAAACAAACAAACAAACAAACAAAAAATAAACAAACAAACAAACAAACAAATAAAAAACAAACAAACAAACAAACAAACAAACAAACAAACAAACAAACAAACAAACAAACAAACAAACAAACAAACAAACAAACAAACAAACAAACAAACAAACAAACAAACAAACAAACAAACAAACAAACAAACAAACAAACAAACAAACAAACAAACAAACAAACAAACAAACAAACAAACAAACAAACAAACAAACAAACAAACAAACAAACAAACAAACAAACAAACAAACAAACAAACAGATATACCAACAAAAAGGGTCAAATTAATACTTTTGTATCACAACGGTAACTCTGGTCAAATTAATACTTTTGTATCACAACGGTAACGCTGTTTTTCAATAATGAAAAACATAATGCTGTAAAAAACGCAGTTTTTATATGGATCATGTGGCAACAAAAATTTTCATATGCATAATGAATAAATTGGGCACACGTCCTTTAAATGTGCACAAGGTAGAGCTATGTACTATAAAAATGCGGTTTATGCTAAAAACGATTTTCCTCCGATTTTTCTAAGAATTAGAGCAAAATATTTGAATCTATAACCACGATTATCAGAAATTTTGTAGATTCCGTTAAAAAAAGTGACAAAATTTCATGTACTCTAAATATGCACTGTGCATACATATATATATATATATATATACTAATAAAATAAAAAAAAAAACACTAGAATCTATAATAATTTTTTTTATTGTTCAATCATTTTTTTTATTGAAAAAATTATTTTATTTAAATGTATTAAAATGAGTATAAGGGTAATATCCTTTCATAGGAGCAGCCGTCTTAATTTCTAGCTTATAATTAATGCTATCCTTTTCGTCATCTAAAGGAATCTTTGAAATTATATATGAGCCAGTTGATAGGCTCCCAACATCGTTTTCAGTTAAGACATTAAACCTTTTAGGAAGATAAAGCATAGCTCCATCCAATTCCAAGACAATGGCATCTCCATATTTTGTAGTTACCCGTTCAGCTCCTGTAATAGGATAGTCCTTTCCACCTATCATATTTTTAACACTTAAAATATGTTTTATATTTAATTTGTTGAATGAAGCAATTAATTCCGCGTTAATATTCATCGTTTGATAATTTATAATGAAATGTAATAAATTACTAAATAAATTCACAATTTATAGAAAAAATTTTTGTTTTTTTTTTTTTTTGGTTACACTTAGTTTTAACATATGTTGTTTGCTCTAATTCATTAAAATTATCGATAATGTTTTTTAATTTTACCCACCACACCCATTGTAAAAACAAACAAATTCTAATTTCAATTTTATTAGTTTTTATTATTTACTAGCTTAACCCGGTGCGCTTCGCTACACTGACCCCGCACATTTTTATATTGAAATTTATAGTTTACTATAATAGTAGCTTTAACCACGTTTGAAGACTCTCCCTTTAATAGTTCTTCAGTTGAGCGATATTTAATGTATGCATCCTATGGGAGGTATTTCCCCCCCTGCGCCTACCCGCTTTATTTTTATTTTCAAAAGTGTAGTATACCATAAGAGTGACTTTTAGAAAGTTTGAATATTCTCACTATTACAGTTCTTAAGATATGCGATGTTAAACATTGGCGTCCTATGGGGTATTCCTATACCCCCGCTGCTATTTTATTTCAATTCCGGGGCTCAGAAGATCCTACTACAAAAAGTTCAGCAAAATGCGTGCAGCGGCTCTTAAGATATGCGATAATTAATATTGGCATCCTATGGGGGGTACCAATTCCCCTGCCCCTATCGAAAAATAAGTAGCCTATTTTATTTTTAGGGCTCTCGTGATGTTACTGTTAAAATTTCAGGAAAATCGATGCGATAATTAATATTGGCATCCTATGGGGGGTACCAATTCCCCTGCCCCTATCGAAAAAATAAGTAGCCTATTTTATTTTTAGGGCTCACGTGATGTTACTGTAAAAATTTCAGGAAAATCGATGCGATAATTAATATTGGCATCCTATGGGGGGTACCCTGCCCCTATCGAAAAAATAAGTAGCCTATTTTATTTTTAGGGCTCACGTGATGTTACTGTAAAAATTTCAGGAAAATCGATGCGATAATTAATATTGGCATCCTATGGGGGGTACCCTGCCCCTATCGAAAAAATAAGTAGCCTATTTTATTTTTAGGGCTCACGTGATGTTACTGTTAAAATTTCAGGAAAATCGGTTCAGTAGTTTCGGAGTCTATAAAGCGACAAACAAACAAACATACATAATTCATTTTTATATATATAGATATTTTTTATTAATTTCTTAAAATATATTTTGAATTAAAAAAAAAAATCACTACTACATCTATAAACATAAGTCTACTTCCCTAATATAACGATCTCCATCTTCGTCCAAATAAAAACCATCATTTGCCTTCAAAATGATGGTATCTCCCTCTTCATCGTCCAGAAAATCCTCAATTTCCCACAAAAAATCATAGTATGCCAGCTGGTTGTTGGGGATTTCAATTCCTGGGGTTTTTAGCATATTCGCTATAGCTTCGTCGATTAACGCATTTGTACGCGTCTGTGTAATGTCTTCTTCTGCTGCTTCCATAGAATTTTCGTCCACAAATTCAATTTCCAACAGGCTCGAATTCATTCTTTATATCTTCAGTGTTCAAATGTAAATAAAAGTAGTTTTCAGAAGTATACTCCACTAAGCCTTTTTTTTACTTTTAATACTTACATAGGAAAATCCATGCAAACTAGTATAAATACTATCTGTCTGTCTGACTAACTTTCCTTTTCCCCCTTTTTATCTTCTCTTTTCTTTTAAAAAATCATAAATAAATACTTTGAATTTTTCTTCCACCCAAATAAAAATTTAAATAGAAACACCAATTGCATCTATACAATTTTTTTTTTAATAACTAAATAAAATCATAATTTATAGATACTTTGAATTTATTCTTCAACCCCAAATAAAATTGAAAAACCATTTGCTGTTACGAAGCCAGTCTGTCTGTATGTCTGTCTATCGATCACAACAAAAGAAAGGCTTCAACAATGCACCCACCACTTGTGCATTGCTATCCTATAAAATTTAACGACTTTTTTTTATTACTTTGTTTTTGAAATTTTTTAAAAAAATTTTCAAGAATGGTTTCATATTTCCCTATCCACTCCAAAATAAAAATAGAAACACCAATTGCATCTATACAATTTTTTTTTTTTTAATAACTAAATAAAATCATAATTTATAGATACTTTGAATTTATTCTTCAACCCCAAATAAAATTGAAAAACCATTTGCTGTTACGAAGCCAGTCTGTCTGTATGTCTGTCTATCCATCCAATAATATTTTCGTCGATCACCCAAACAAACAAAATAACAACAACCCTCCATCTGGTTACCCATAAACACACACACAACAAAAAGGACTTTTATCAGAAATGTGTATTTTCTCCCAACAATCCACAAAACACACACAAAAATAAAAAAAAATATTTTTCCAATTTCTTCCTCAAGGTCTGTCTGTGTATCTATCTATCTATATTCAAGACACACTCCAATACAATACCCTTATCATCTCACACCCCATAAATTATTAATTTTAATATCATAAAAAAAAATAAAAAAATGCGCTTATCAGCTTTGTGTGTTTCCTCAACAAAAATTTTTTCTTCACATAATTCAAGAAAATAAAAAGATAGAATTATCAACAATATTTTCCAATTGCTTCTACAAGGTCTGTATGTCTATCTATCTACATATCTCTATGTCTGTCTGGCTGTCTGTCTATCGATCACAACAAAAGAAAGGCTTCAACAATGCACCCACCACTTGTGCCTATAAAATTTAACGACTTTTTTTTATTACTTTGTTTTTGAAATTTTTTAAAAAAATTTTCAAGAATGGTTTCATATTTCCCTATTCACTCCAAAATAAAAATAGAAACACCAATTGCATCTATACAATTTTTTTTTTTTTAATAACTAAATAAAATCATAATTTATAGATACTTTGAATTTATTCTTCAACCCCAAATAAAATTGAAAAACCATTTGCTGTTACGAAGCTAGTCTGTCTGTATGTCTGTCTATCCATCCAATAATATTTTCGTCGATCACCCAAACAAACAAAATAACAACAACCCTCCATCTGGTTACCCATAAACACACACACAACAAAAAGGACTTTTATCAGAAATGTGTATTTTCTCCCAACAATCCACAAAACACACACAAAAATAAAAAAAAATATTTTTCCAATTTCTTCCTCAAGGTCTGTCTGTGTATCTATCTATCTATATTCAAGACACACTCCAATACAATACCCTTATCATCTCACACCCCATAAATTATTAATTTTAATATCATAAAAAAAAATAAAAAAAATGCGCTTATCAGCTTTGTGTGTTTCCTCAACAAAAATTTTTTCTTCACATAATTCAAGAAAATAAAAAGATAGAATTATCAACAATATTTTCCAATTGCTTCTACAAGGTCTGTATGTCTATCTATCTACATATCTCTATGTCTGTCTGGCTGTCTGTCTATCGATCACAACAAAAGAAAGGCTTCAACAATGCACCCACCACTTGTGCCTATAAAATTTAACGACTTTTTTTTATTACTTTGTTTTTGAAATTTTTTTTTTTTTTTAAATTTTACCTACTTTAACACGTGTTCATTTGACATACTTTAACACGTGTTCATTTTAATGGCTTTTGGATAATTTTAATGGCTTTGGAAAAATTTTAATGGCTTTTGGATAATTTTAATGGCTTTTGGATAATTTTAATGGCTTTTGGGTAATTTTAATGGCTTTTGGGTAATTTTAATGGCTTTTTAATGGCTTTTGGGTGATTTTAATGGCTTTTTGGGTAAATTTGAAGTAGAACTCTCATTATACATATACTATTTTCCTAAAAGATTATGTTTTAAGGTTTCCTTAAACTATGAAAATAACTAATATAATTAATTATCTTACAGTTTATTTTTGAATTATCTAATACATAATTAGTCAATTCACAAGGTATCCTAACATGTCTTATTGTCAAAATGTCCTAATATTTCACAATGGTTTAAAAATATTGTTGTTGGTTTGTTAACAAAAAGTGTCTTAAATAAATAGAACGTTGCTTGCTGTGTTTATTGTGCTGTCGTAATTAATCAGAAAAGTCCAGCGCTGAGCGGCTGAGCCGTACAACAATATTTTTAAACCATTGTGAAATATTAGGACATTTTGACAATATGACATGTTAGGATACCTTGTGAATTGACTAAATATTTATGTATTAATTAAACAATATGTTCATATTACATATTTATGAATTTTTTTTTTTGTTTGCTCGGCTTAGTTTAAAAATTGTTATCTTTATTATGTAATTATTTTTTTTACTAATAACCTCCAAATAATTAATAATTTATGCATTTTTTTTTTATTGAAATTACTTCATTTATAAAAAAAATTATTAATCGGTTAACCGATCAATAATAAAATTAACCAATTATTAACTGATAAAACCAAAACCTCGGTTAATTAATCAAGCAATTAACCGATTAAAGAAAGCCCGATTAAATGAATACCCTAATACGTGGTATAAATGAATTGTGATTTTATTGTTTTACTATATTTTAATTTTTTTGTTTTTTTTTTCTCCGGTTTATTAATAAAATAAAAGTATCAAATCAAATAGACATGTATTTTATTTCCATTGGATAAATTTTTTTGAATTATTCGAGTTATTTGAAGATATTAAAACTCTTATTCGAATAATCGAGCAAAGTTAAAATGTAAAAATGGATTAATTAGATACTCGAACAAAACAAAAAGTCAAATAATTAGATACTCTAATAGTGATATGACAGTAGTTGCACACAAATAGCTTGACAAACTTGTCAACATTTTACATTTGTACAAATATTTTGTATGGTAAATTGGGGTGTTTTCTGTTTCGACAAACAATTGAAGCAATGCTTGTAGAAATATTAAAAATATTTAATATTTGGCAGACATTTTGGATATTTGCCGAACTTTTTGTTGTGTCTAGTTGTAAAAGTAATCATTTCAACGAAAATTTTGCAGAGCTAAGACGTAGAAGAAGAAGCAATAAAATCAATTTCAGCCGTAAATTCTATTTTTTTTTTTTGGAGACCAAAACAGCTCGCTGTTAAGAGCACTCTTTACTCCAAATTCTTTTTCTTTCTTTTACATCTCTTCTCCGTTTTAATCAAATAGCGAGTAAAATTGCCGCGCACAATCATCGTCTGCATTCATTAAAAACAAAACAAAAATTAAAAATGTATGTTTGTACAAAATATGATTGTGCTGTTTATTGGCAAACAGGTGCAAAAACAAAGTCCATGTTTGCCAAGCAATTTGTGTGGTTTATTACGCCCTTAAGTAATAAAAAATTTTAACAAAATGTAAGTAAGTAGATTCTAAAGCTTATAAAATTAGCATTAAAACCAGGCTAAACTAATAATATATTGTGTTTGTTTTAGGCCCCACAGCTTACAGTCATTAGTTAGCTAATATCAAGAGTTCAACCAATCAATATCAACCAACTAAATATTATTTCCCGTTTTTTGTTAATCATTAGTAAAACCATTAATTGTTATTATTTAACTACTAGTTAGACAACAGCTGTTCCGTTAAAAATTTTATTTCTATTATTATTATTATTTTTTTTTTTTTTTTTTTTTTGTAGAAAATTATAATTAAAAATTGTAGACAGACACCATTCATCTACTTTTTGTTTAGCAGTGACACTGTCACTTTATTTCTTTTTTTATAACATTTTGGTATTGTCCAATCGTCTAATATTTTCTTCTGTAAAGTTGGAGGAACTCACGGTCGTTATTTCTATCTTAAGAAATAATTAAAATGTTAAATAAAACATATCGAGCCTTTGGTGCAATACCGTAGTAAGTCAAAAAATCGCGAACTGAGAAAAATGCATTTGAAGTTTTGAATCACCTTTTTGATAGTATTTTCGTTTACTAAAGTTATTTTTTTACAAGTTTTTTAATAAAAAGGAATGTTTTATAATTAAATTAGGTAAAAAATTATTAAAAATTTGAAATATTTATTTACATTTAAGTATTTTGTATCAACCTATCAATAATGTATCGTTATTGTCACAAAATTAACGACAAAATTATGAATTAATTCGGAATATATCGATATAGCAAATAAAGCATAAGAAGAAATGATAACTAATTTTTTTTCAACAAAGATGAATTGTGAAATAATACGAACAAGTAAAAAAGAACACAAATTATGCAGTTGTGTTTTTGTGCCTAAAACGTAGCAAAAAAAATTATTGCCTTATTGTTTTTTCACAATTTGTTTTCTGTTTGTAAGTTAAAGGAAATATTTCATTATTGCAAATAAATATTGTTGGAGAAAGCTAGAGGCAATAAAGCCATTTTTAACTGTAAAATCTGAACAGTTAGAGATTCAGATAGATATATCCCCAAAGATCATTACTGCATACCAAGTTCAAAAAATTCAAATTTTGAGTTACTACGGTCTTGCACCAAAGGCTCGATATGCTTAGCACTGTTATTAATATTAAAATTTATTATTTTGATTGAAAGATACCTTAAACTTAAATCCTTATATCTCTCTTTGGTAGCTTGGCTTTAATTTTATACCTATGCTTTCTTTGGGTAAATTGCTTAGAATTTTGTGTAGATTTCGTTTCTGATATACGCCTGTCACGTTTTTTCTCCCCCGAACAAATTGACCAACCCTAATATACATATGTATAGTAAGTGTATATTATGTAAGTAGCTGCTCTTTGTTTTCTTTGCCATTGTACTTTTAATCTTCACACATTTAAAACTTATTAATTAAATGCCCTAAATATTTTATAACTTCCGGGCATAGCCAGAAACAAACATTTAAGTCAAACAAACAAAATTTTGTTATGGGCCGACTGGCTATTTTTACTCGTTACGCATTTTTGATGCAATTAAAATTAACATAATAACAATAAAATAATAATGATAACAGCCTAGAATAACTAATATAACTGTTAACAAGAATAGCGGAAAATAACCTAATTATGTATGTATATTTAAGAAAGCAAATCGGAAAAATAGAAAAAGTATAAGCACAGGCTTTTATACAAAATTGAATGTATTAAGGAAACAGAGAACTAGAGAAAAAATAAAAGTATGGGCTGTTCCATAAAAACTTTAATCTTTATAATAAAATTTAGTAAAACTAGTCATTAAGGCCAAATTCACAAGGACAGCAACATTTTCGCTTGGTGTTCCCAATAAAGCAAATTTTTTTTATTTTTCATTAGCACACACATTTTCAATCAAGAAAACGGTTGTAAATTTTGCCCGAGACAATATTACGTACATATTTATTATTATTCTTCAATTGGAAAATTCACAAAGTGTTATATATATTTCGAGCAAGTGGATTTGGGTGCAACTCAAGCCCTTTTAAATATTTTACTGCATACTTCATAATAATAGTTTTTACTAATGGCACATTGAGATCCTTGTGAATATTTGAGTTTTTAACATACCAGAGAGCGGCTGTGATTATTCGAAGAAGTTTATTTTGGCGCCTTTGAATTTTTTTCGATATTTGAGGCTGAGGCAGTGCCCCATAGCTGAATACCATAACACCAGATTGGCTTCAATATAGAGTTGTAAAGTAGAAGTTTGCAATCGAGACTAAGAACAAATTTTCTTCCAATAACCCAATAAATTTGAATTGCTTTTAGTTTCATTTGTGTTAGTTTTGCTTCTTAATGGCATTTTCATGTTAAACGCCGATCTTGATGAATTCCGAGATATTTTACATGCGATTGTTGGTGCACTTATTGATTATTGATTTAAATAGGGGGACATGACTCCCGACGCAAGGTGAATGTTATATGTACGCATTTTTGCACATTGACCTATATCCTCCATTGTTTTAACCACGTTTCCAGTTCAAATATAGGATCCAGCAAGTAACGAGGTACTTCATGACAATTTTCATGTACACTTAAAAAAGCTGTATCATCAGCAAATGTTGAAGTTGGGGTGTGGTTATATGTTGGCATGTCTGAGGTATATATTAAGTATAACAGTGGGCCCATGCTGTTTCCCTGAGGGACTCCAGCTTCAATTGGCTGTGGAGAACTTAAAAAAGCATCTTCTTTAATAATAAACTTTCGACCGACTAAGTAGCTTTCTAACAGCTTGTGTGTGCTTACTGGTAAGTTTAGCTTCAATTTATGTAATAAGCCTTCATGCCAGACCTTATTAAAAGCTTGAGAAACATCGATGAAGAGGGCGGAACAATATTTTTTTTCTTCAAAGGCTTTTCTTATGGCGTTTACTATACGATGGGTTTATTCAATTGTGCTATGTTCTCTTCTAAAGCCGAATTGATGGTTAGGATTACATCTATTTACATTTAAAATTGGGGCTAATTTTGACACTAACAGCTTCTCAAACAGCTTTGATATATTAGACATTAAGCTTATAGGTGTATATGACTCAACTTTTGTAGGATGCTTTCCTGGTTTAGGTATCATGGTAACCAAGGATACTTTCCATTCCTGAGGGTAGTATTCAGGGAGTAAAATAGCATTAAAAATCAAGAGAATCATTTTCTTTGCTATGCTGGGTTGCTCCAAAGGCATATTATTACTGATCTTATCAAAACCAGGGACTTTCTTGGGGTTTAAATCATGAATAGCCTTTTCGATTTCTCTTATCTCAAATCTTAGTGGAACAGCTGCTCTAACAGCAATAGGTGGTAACCAGACCGCCATATCGAGAGATGTATGAGGAGTAAATACGGTTTTCAAATGATTAACAAAAATATTTCCTTTTTCTATATCATTTCGTGCCCAACTTTTTTTTTTTTTTTTTTTATTAGTTATTTATTATTGTACATAAATAGTATAAATTCATTTTTCAAAGGATGCTATTTTATGGGACTATAGTAACTTTCTTAGCCTTTTTGTGCACTCTTTAAGTAAATTCTTAAGTTGAGGGGATCTATGCAATTGCCACTCTCTTCGAGCTCTCCTTTTTTCAGTCAAGAGACGCTCGACATCTGTAGAATATATTTTAATATTTTTAATTTTTTTGAGGGTAATGCTTGAATGTTGAACAGAAAGTTTAAGATAACTGTCAATATTTACAATTGACAGATTCACATTCTCCGGTGTACGAGGGCGGATCAATAAGCTCGTGACTTTTTGAAAGAAACTGTTTTTTTTGTCCATAAAATAGGCATTTGTTTGACCAATAATTTCATCGATGGAGCTAAATCTCTTTCCACCGAGCCATTTCTTTAGGCTCGGAAATAGGAAATAGTCACAGGGGGCTAAATCCGGAGAATATGGCGGTTGAGGTACCAATTCGTAGCCCAATTCATGTAATTTTGCCATTGAAACTGCAAAATTACATGATTATCCCGCGTGCATCACAAAAAACTGTTGCCATCACCTTATTGGCCGACAAAGTTACCTTGCAGACAGCTTTCTTAAACCCAGCTGATCATTTAAAATCGAAACCACACTGCCTTATTAAAAACCTATGGCATCAACAATCTCACGCACTTTCACTATTCGATCGGCGAACACCATATCGTGAATGCAACACTGCTCCCTCTTTAATGGGAGCAGTGTTGCATTTCATATAACTACGATCCCTCCTTGATGGGAGCAGTGTTGCATTTCATATAACTACGAGGAAAGTTCGAAAAGCCACGGACTTATTGATCCGTCCTCGTACTAAGCGGTATATTTTCAGTGCGGGGGGTACTGAGATATATTTCACATATCACATTTGTTCAACAATACTACATTAACTTAAAATTTTTATTTCTTCACTTTTTAAAAAAATCGATACGTAATATTTAGATCTAAATACTGTAAAATTATCGTACTATTTTGTCTACTTTTTGATAATGATACAGTTGGTTTAGAATGTAAATTAAAAATGGTTTTACTTCTTCTGAAATTTTTTAAAATTTGAGTTAATACAGTATTAATGAACAAGTGCGATATGTAGGTATACGAAATATAAAAATGCATAAATTTATATATAAAAAAAAAAAAAAAAACTGCAGCTATCTTTCAGTTGCGAAGGCAGCTTTCGAAGAAAATGGCAGTAAGTGGTTTTGGCAGTGAAGTGGCAATGTGATAAAACAGATCACTGCAATCAACACAAATTGCGTGATCAAGACAAAAAAAAAAAAAAAATACCATAAATCACGTTACCTAAAGCATTAGTTTAACAAACGTTTTGCTTTGTGCAAAAAAAAATGAATGTAGTAACATTTTTTTGTTTTATAATAATATTAACTTACTTAAACATTATTTACTCGTGTTGTGGTAAACTTGAAATAATAATATTTACAACCGTTTTGAAAATAAATATCAACTAAATAAACTTGTGTTCATTGTATTGCGGCATAAAATATGGTGATAAGAGAAATGCAAAATAGGCAGCTTTTGAAGAAAGAGATAAAAAAAAGCAAAATAGCTTCCGTCTCGTGACAGCTCTATATAGTACCCTGTGAAATTTCATTCAGTAGCTTGCACATGTTTTTTTTTTTTTGTAATTATGACCGTTGGATTTTATTATGAAAGATTTTGTAGCGTTGTTAATTTACTGCAAAAACTTAAGTTTATGAGAGGAAAACAAAACAAATATGGCTTTCCAGAGACCATAAAAGCAACATTAGAAAATATAGAACGATACTTAAATTAAAAAATAATGTAATAAATTAAGTGATACAGGTTATTTTTTTTTTGGTACATTTCAAGAAGATATTTTGTAGGATTTTTTACTGTAAGCAGCCCCGGTTGCAATATTCACGAAGAGAATAAATAAACACCAAACAACTTTGTTAGCCAGGTAAGTAATATGAATGAAGACCACTGATTTAATATCGGTTGCACAGAAAAAGTTGCTGCGATATAATATATAAACGCAAAAAGAATTTTAAAGAAGAATCGACAAAAACTGCAGCCACAAAAGTTGTATTATGTTAATGGACACTAGGGATATCAATCCTGAAAATCCGGGATTTTCTGGATTTTGCCAATCCACAAAATCGTTAACTTAATTTTTTTGTTTTACATTTTTTATAAAAAGAAATTAATCATGACATTCTCCCTTGAGAGTATAGGGAACACAATATTGATCTTTCATATGTATTTGATTGCCATTGAAACGAAAGAAAAAAGTTACACTTTGTTATTCTTTTTAAGCGTGACCAACAATTATAAAGAAATTTTAATTTGAGAAGAAATATTTAAAGAAGAAAATTAATTTAAGAAATAAATGTCTTTTGAAATGCACAAAACAAAAAGAAAAACCAAAAGTTCCGTGAGATTTTAATTATGAGTACACATGTTATGGCTATAAAATATCATTAAATGGTTGTGAGGAATTTAATACGTTTGCAAAATTATCATTATATAGTTGTTATATAACTGATTATTTTTCAGTGAACCATACTTAAATTTATAATTGCGATAAACATTGACATGTTAACAATAACTATAATATTGTTGATTTTAAATAAAAATAACAATATTATGTGAACGACAACAGAATATTGTTACAACAAACATAGTCTATTTGCCGTAGCCATGCCCAACCATATTTTTTCTCTTCTTGTATATTAATTGTTTTTTATTAAGTTCTAAACAACTGACCTTATTGAGTAAAACATAGATTTTACTTTAATTATTTTTTAATTGAATTAATTGTCACATTGTTGGAAATCGTACGTTGTGTTTTATCATATTCTTAATTAAATTAATCATTAATTAAGAAAAATATCACAATTTTTAGAAAAGCCAAAGCTATCTGCAAACAAGACTACAGAAAGAATTTACATACACTCAAAAAGTCTTATTTGCAACGATATTAAAGCCTAAACAAAATACCGAAAATAACTTTTTTGATAATAAATTTGCAAGTGCACGTGCATAAAACACAGAACTGGCAAATTGCTTTATATTGGTTTTCTTGCGAAAACAATAAAGCAAATTGTTTTTGTTTTTTTTTTTACAATTTTTAATATTTATAAATTTAAGTAATCAATATAATCATTAAACAACTTTGTAATATTAAATTAATTATAAACGTCTTTTCAAGACGTTTTTTTTTTAATAAATATCTATACAAAGCATTTGACTTTTGACTTTAAAAAATCCCGGGATTTGCAAAAACCAGTCCCTATTGGAATTCCTAATGGGCAATAAATACCAAAGCAGATCCTGAATATTTTCCAACGATTTCAAAGCACGACAGATGGTTTGCGCGGGTGAAAATTTGTGATTTTGATATGGAAGATAAAGCCTGCCCAAGTCAGTTAAAAAGGCTGAAAGAAAAAATTTAGCTTAACAATTTCATAATATTTCTTGTATGATTCACATATGTACATAAATATTTCAAATTCAATTTGACAATTTTATCTGCACATAAAAACAGAAAAACTACTAAAAGCTAATTGTAAGCGTGTTATGTGTAGCATTTTTAGTGGGTATAACAAAATGAAATAGAATAGCCCATATATACGATGTAACAATTCATTACTGACAATATTTAAGCCGTCACGAGGGAACTTTGGTCACACATACACACAAATTAACGTACGCAGACACACATACTATAAGTACAAGTAAATGTATTTATAAGGTGCATTTATCATAATATAAATGAAATTTTAGTACCGTTCTCATTCTCTTGGCTACGAGCATTTGTTGTATTGTGCGTTCGACAAATACTTAAATTCTCCATCTAATCGTAAAACACTGTGTGAAACTTTATTAATGAGCAACAGAATTTTCAGCATTTAACAGCCCAAGTAATAGAAAAACTAAACGCAAGCAAGGAAACAAGTAAGAAAGTATCGTTGGGCCAACCCGGCCACATGATACCCTTTTCACTTGAGAGTAAAGATATAATAATGGATTGGATTGTATAAGGACATAAAGAAAATTATGAATCTAGATCAAAGGATTTTTTTTTCATAAATTCATCTTGATGCAAAAATTATTTCCATTAATTTGATTTTATATGAGACTTATAGGAGGGATATTCTGGGCCTGCTCCACAAAATCTTGACATGACCTAAAAGTTACTAAGTACAAAATTTATTTAAAATAATATGAGATATTTAGTGCGCTTAAGTGATTTTTGAAGGTAGTGATTTATCGGAAATATAATCAATAAACTATGGACCGATTTCCGTAAATATTTCTAACATAATTAAGGTAGCAATGAAAAATGTTTGCAATGAAATTTTTGTTTGAACACGAACGTATTAAGTTAGATTTTGTCCACTAAAACTGTATTGCGAGAGGACAAAGGATAAGGTATAGCTATATAGAGATTGCTGTTATTTTCAATTGGAATCTTTTTTCTGCTATGCTTCTTTAAATAATCTTTGAAATTTACATTACATTGGTTTAAAAAGTATTTAAATTTTATGAATGTGATAATTGACTATTATTTTAGTTTAAAGAAAATTAAAAATTTAATTTTGATTTAATTAACATTTTAGTTATTTTGAAATAAATTGTCAATTAAAATTTTAATTAAATTACAACAAATTTTAATTCACTTTTTTCGTTTAAGATAAAATAATTTAAACATGTAGAATTGTTGTTGGGAATTGTCAATATTATGTTAAATAAATTAACACATTGATTGAAATGGCAAAGTTTTTTGGTCATTTTTTTGATTAAAATTAAAAATATCATTTACTGAAAAAAAATATTTACAATTTTTAGTAATCAATATAATCATTTTGGTAAAACGTGCATAATTAACAAATTGTTTGCGATATTATGAATTTGGTACATATATGGTAATTGGAGAAAATTATTAATTTTTTTTGTGATATATTTAAACTTAAGAAGAAAGTCCACAATAATGTGATAAACTCTTCACTTCTTTGTATTAATTGGAAAATGAATATACAAATCTACAATCTTTAAGATTGTGACCTATACTTTATGGTCTTTACATTACGGATCAATGAATGTAATAAATGCAGCTTGAGTTATGAGTTATAACATAGAACTTTTTAGATTCATATATGCATACGACTTGTGTTGTAGAGTGTAATGAAAATACCACTCAGCTTATCATTTTGTATTACATCCATCCAATAAAATGCGTCTTTCCCACTAAAATCTACCCTTATTTAGAAATTTGGTATTTAAGAGTCCTTAAGAAGCTTTTGTTAAATATAATAATTGTGGTTGGTATTGAACTAAAAATAATATCCTATTGTGTTTATGTATGTATATTCGAATATGCGTCTATACATACAGACCGGTTTTATTGTTTATATAACTGTGCAGAATTATTTGCACACTGGTGTTATTTTGACTTACTATTAGCTGCATTATCAGAACTGATTTCATTGAAATGTTTACGTGTTCAAATATAAAATCAAAAGAAATAAATAAAAAAAAATAAAACTTTTAAAGCTGAAAAACAATAGATGTTTTATTTGTAATTAATATTTGCATTTTTTCAATTCAACAATTTTTGAAAACAGCTTTCGTTATTTGTGGAGGGCAGAAGAGTTTTTTTTAATACAGGGTAGCACAACAAGACTACCAACAACATCTACCAATTTCGTTGTTGGTGGTCTTGTGGTAGCAGTGATTGCACAATTTGAATTTTGTATTGTTGCATCTTAAGATGGATCTTTTTATCACTCAGCCACACAGCATCTACGCTGCTTTCAGTACGAATATTTCGAGTAGCACTTCGTTCAGAATGGTAGCTCACTAAAACCCCTTCTTAAAAACTGCGGACTTAATTCCTAATAATGAAGGCTGTGGGAGCTGATGTGGAGTTCCAATTTTTTGGTTTTTATACCCACACCACCATTGAGGAGGAGGTATTTAAGTTTGTACTAATGTGTGTAGCAATTTTAAATATTGGTGCTAAGCCCACCTTTAAGTATACATATGTCCATCCACCCGTCCGGCTGTCTATGTAAACACTGTTCGCATTTTTATTTATAATATGTTGAAATTTAACATATGAATAGGTTTTAGTTGTCATATTGACCAAGCCTATTGAAAAAGGTCACAATCGATCCTTAAATTAACACAGCCCACATACATACTTTTTTCCAGAATAGAGTTTTTGTGCCTATAACCCATCATATTATATTGGTATTAAGACTAAGTTTAGCCCAAATATGTATTATTATAACCTATCAGTAATTCTATCAAATTTTGACGGATTAGGTCAATATTTAACCATAGCTCCCACACAAACACCACTTCCGAAAATAGCTTTAAGACCCGTTTTCACAACTTACCAATAGCTAATGGAAGGATTTTATCGGCCGTATAAAAAGTGTTCTATTATTATGAGGATGAACCTTACTTAAACTTATCGCTCACTTATGGTTAAAGTAAAGTTGTAATAATGGAACACTTTTTGTATGTACGACCGATAAAATCCTACCATTAGCTTTTGGAAGGTTGTGAAAATGGACCTTAGTGCCATAATTTTCTTATAAATGTTTATATTGATATAGAATGTAGCAGCGAACACTTTAACAAAGCTACTATTCCATATAAATACTTGGGTAAATCACAAGGTGTGCTATCACGTCATATCTTCATAATGTCCTAAATAATATTTTACAATCGTTAAAAAATTTTTGTTGTGTTTCAAACAAAATAAAATTTTAAAGATGTGCTCATGGATTCGTCATAACTGTACAGTAGAAATCTTAATTATAAGCGATTGTACACAGCAGTTATATATATTTCTTGTAAATTTTTTAAGACATATGACCTTACAACTTTATGGCTACCTCGTGGATCACCTAAATCTCTCTAAAATCGCTTTAAGACGAAAAAAAAAATTCCACTGATTTTGATAACTTGATAATATTCGGCACAAAAAATAAATGTTAACCTCATATTAAAATTTTCGTGTGTCGGGTCCATGATTGCCCATGGGTCCTAAATAGGATACACTAGACTTGCCAGCCGCCCAGTTTTCGCCGGGAGCGTTAAGTTTTAGATTAAAATGTCCCGTGTCCCATCGATACTCCGAGCTGCACGCCATTTATTCCGTTTTGTTGCAAGTAGATCGTGAAAAAATCAATATTATTTGAATATTTGGGTAGATTATTCAAAGTAAGTTTTTTTTTATAATTTCTTTTTTAATAAAAGGGGTATCCAATCAAAAATTTTGAAAATTTTCAGTAGAATAAAAGCTATTTTTAAATAAACATTAAAGGCATATGCAAAAAATTGTGCTATTGAACAATGAAGTCCGAAAACCACATTTAAATAAAAAAATTCAGAGGCCCAATTTGTTTATAAAAGTGCAATATATTTTGCTTGTACCGCCTAGTTATTGTTATGCTTAGCGTGTATTCAGCGTCATGAAAATTAAATGGAATGATTCTTGCTCTCGGATGCTTGCACCTTTAGCTAAAGCTGAGTTCTTGGTCGACTTAAATTTTTGCTTCATATGTGCTGAGTTAGCTAAATTAATTACTTCAAATAAAGATTTAGTAAAAGCTGCTAAAAGCGATACAAAAATATAAATTTAAAACTAAATACTGTAATAATTACACTTAATTAAACATATATGTATGTTTTTATTATTATTAACTTTTCGTACAATCATAGAAAAATGCATCTTCATATTGATGATGCCCTAACATTAGAATTGTGAAATAAATGTTATTATAAATAGCATCAATGAGGCAAAAAGTGACATCAATCCAATGATGACTGTCATCCAAAAATTTTGTCATATTTTATGCGTCATCTACGCTATGACATCAGTAACAATTCGATGCCACATTTTGTGTACACTGATAGAAAAGGCGTCATAGCGTTGATGTATTTTGCCATTAGTACAGACAAACAGTCATCAGTGCGATGACATAATATACCATGTCATAATATATTATTAACAATATTTTCAGTTATCAAAAATTATTTTCGGGAATGAAATATTTATTATTAATTAGTTCATTAATTAGTAAAACACTCCGGTCTTACATGTAACAATATCAAAGCTTCAACAAAGACACAACAACAAACCGTCAATTTTTCTTTCTTACATTCCCCTACAATTGGCTGGGTTTTTTCCAACACGAATTGTAGTTGTAAGAGGATAGAAAGAAAAAAACAAAATTAAAAAAAAAACAAGTTGCTTAAATAAAGCAGCTTGCCATTTAAGTTTTTTATTTGCCGGGCACATGCAAATTTATTATCAAAAATTATTTTCGGGAATGAAATATTTATTATTAATTAGTTCATTTATTAATGATGTGCTAATAATCCCAATTCTTGAATGAAAACACTGAAATTTATTGTTGTGGGAAAGCTAGTTTCTATGCGCATTTCGCTGGTTGTTTAGGCCAGCTCGTCAGGAAACTTTTTCCAAATACTTTAGAAAAGCTAAAAATATTATACAAGTAAGACCATAAAGTGAATAAGTATTTTAAAACACTCCGGTCTTACATGTAACAATATCAAAGCTTCAAAAAAGACACAACAACAATATTTTCAGTTATTTTAGATATTTAAGACGCTCTCGTTTGCTATATCGGTCTCCCCAAATACCTCTTTGGAATAAGGGTTTTTAGTATAACAATTAAAGAATTTTGACCTCAATGATTAATATTGCAAAAAAATTTATGTACGTATGATTAATATTTTAAAATACAAAAATTAATCATACCCACCGCCATAATTTGAAGATGTTGGTTAGTTGGCTAAAAATTGGCTAAAAATGGCAATTTTTTTTTAATAAAAACACACTAAAATTCAATAACAAAATAAAAATAATTTATCAAAAGTTTTTTCCAATAAAATTCTAAATTGATATCAATTTGTAACTTAAAAATAACCGAAAGTTAAATATTTTTTTTAGCGTTTAAAATATTAATTCGTCTATAAATTCGATATCGTTATTGTTAATCTCATATGCATCAATTGTACCTATTAGTTTTAAACATTTTGGATTCATGAAAATTAAATTCAATGAACTTAAGCCTGATTAAAATATCGAAATTTGGATTATTAAAAATATTTCAAAAACATTTATCAAAACAAAAAATTCTTAATTAGGAACTTAAATACCCGAAGTGGATGGTTCCATTATATTTTAATTTTAAGAAAACTTAATTTAAAAAATATCACTCAAAATATCTCAATTTTCTACTGTTAAAACGGCGCTCAAAATTTGTAAGAATTATTTGACTTTGACCCTTGACAGACCATAAAATAAGTTACCTAAAGCAGTAATTTTAACAGTTATTAATGTAGAATTTTATTTACATTAACCCAATACCAAACATGACTGTGAACGATAATTTTCAGATTTCTAATTTTTTTTAGTTAATTGTAACGCCCTATGTGCTGTTTTGACTATTTACAAATAAGGAAACTCAGAAAATAACCTTATTTTAGGTAAACAAATTAAGGTGAATCTACTTCTTTTTTTTATACCATGATACTTGCTATTTAGAACCAACATTTGCTTGCATCCTAATAATATATTTTGTTGCCATGAAGGGAGGATTACATCACAAAAGTCTTGACTTAATTTATTTACGCAAAAAATACCGAAAATTAGCATCAAATTTGTGGTAGAATCTTGGTATTCATATGAAATTTGGTCAAAATTAGTTTTTCACAGAAAAAACACGCCTGCTGTTTTAAAAGGTTTCTTACTTTTGTATAAAAATTTTTAAATATGTATGTACCTATTTTAGTTATTTGAAAAAGCATTGGAGAAAAAATTTAATGGAAAGAAAACAATTTTAAACTATTATTTATGTAATTGTAAAATCAGAATCAAACAAGTAAGAATACCATACTCTGCTGTGTCGGATTTGAGATACCCTCGGCTGGATAATAATTTTTTGGAAGTGGATTTTATGAACCAATCTAACATCACATTTTCTAGTCATATAAAACTAATGTAAGCCAAGTTTCATGTATTCGTTAAAAATAGTGTATTCGAGAGTGTAACTTTTAGTCTTATTAAATGTAAACTACGTTTGGGGTTTTCAAATAAATTTTTTTTATTGAAATCGATAATCTGCTGATCTGAAACATCTTGAGAGCTACTAATTTTCGAGAAATATACCATTTTTGACCCCGTACAGCTAAAATTATTTTTGTAATTTGAGTAAGAGACCAGTTTATTCTTAACACCCTTAAATGCACGCTAAGGTACCCGGGTACCTGTGCGGTCATTGTAAGTATTTTTTGACGTTTTAAGTAGCGCTTCGTAAATAAACAAAAGCCTTTAAAAAATATAAGCGGATACAATTTATTTCATGAGATGAGAAATTAAAAGCAAAACCATTTGAATTTATTTTGAAAGGCATATGCAACAGTTCTATTTTTAAATATAACGATATTTTTACAGCGGTTTGATATGTATATAACGTGTCGCTCTTTCCAAAAAGTTAAAAAATAAAAATGTTTGAGGTAAAACCCTTTTGTTGATCAAGTGCGAAATAATTGACTGATCATCATGAAAGTTCAAGTTATAATTTCCAGTTACATAAAACGTATTTATGCGAAAATTAAATTAATTAATGGTTAGTAATTTGTCGCCAAAATATATGAATCAATTATGTAGGCATATGAAAAATGTTGTTATTGGAAAAACAATGTATTAATTTATGTTAAAATATAGCGATGCCCTAAAAAAAAAAACAAGTGAAGGTGCTATAAATAGAAAAAAAGATATTAAAAACAACAACAAAGGGTTTATGGGCACAACAAGAAGGATTCGTCATTTTTTGCTCATTTCTTATTTATTTATGGACCGATCGGGCTGAGGCTTAATAGCAAATTTAAACGAAGTATATGTGACATAAATGTGTAACAACCTATTCCCAATCATTTTTTGGGTCTTCAGAAAACCCATTTCAACGTAGAAACGGACATCGTTAAATCAACTTCGCTACTCATACGGACCCAGAATATATTGTAGTGTACCATAAAAGTGTCCACTGCTTACACAATAACCACTCGGAAATGCATACATGCCACTCTAATCGGAGTAGGGTACATGCCATACATAAAATATCAAACAACGGCACTTACGCAATGACTTAATATGTTTAATACGAATAGATTAATGGAAAATCAGATCAATCAGAATGTGAGTGACATAATTTTCAAGTGTCAAAAGTAAATGAGTGCATTTCTTACTCAAACATTCTGATTGGCTAGAACCTTAAGCAGTGGGAAAACCTTGTAATTCCATGGTACTGACAGAGAAAACTAGACTTAAACAACTATTAAACAATAAATTAAAAATTGTATCTAATAACCGAATTTATACCAAATTCTACAAGTTTTAGTTATTTTATTTTAAACGAAAAAGTCAATTAATATTTTGTTGATTTTTAATTAATATTTTAATTAAAAATTTATTTCAAAACAACTTAAATATTAATTAAATCAAAATTATATTTTTAATTTTCTTTCAACTTAAAGAATAATGGATTCAATTATCACATTCATTAAATTTAAATACTTTTTAAACCATTTTTTTAATTGATAAAAAACTTTTTTCTGTGTACAATAAGTTAGAACAAGTAAATAATATTAAAACAGACTTTGATTTGAAGAGCATAAAATTATATTGGGCTATAAGGAAAACACATAAGAGAATTTCCAACTCATTTGCACGTAGAAAGCCTCTGGTGTCACTTGTAAACCGTCAGAAGTAAATTTCTTTTGCCAAGGATGTTTTAAAGGTCACTAAAATACTTAGGACCAAGCGGATTTCTCCACACAAACTGGTTACCCCTTATAAGATATGTGCAAAAGTTGCTCTCGCTTTAAGCATTGACGTAATTTTGACGTCAATGCAAAGCCACAATAAACATTGCGTGTTGTGTGATGACGTCAAAATTACGTCAGAACCACATGCGCATGTGTATTTTTACATGCCGTGTACTATAGGCTTTAGTTATAAAAAAGTCGCATGCAAGGCGAATTCATGTTAACGGTGGTAGCGATACTACAACAAGTACAACACCAAAACACTACATTGTATTTTATTTGTTGCTTTCGTTGGTCAATATGTCAAAAACACAAGCAACTTTTGAAATTCCTATCTCTATGTAAGAAAAAAAGTAGCTCATCTGTGCTTTCAACGCCACTTTGATCGCTTGTTTGATTTGATAAGAATTTGACACAAATCAATATACTTTTGATTTTCCAAAAAAAAAAAAAAAAAATTTGTGTGTATTTGATGTGTATGCACGTAATATAAGGGCGTTTACAGTGTGTCTTTTCACACATGTCTAACAAACACGTTTGTTTTGTTCGTAGGCGATCGGGTAAATGAAGCAAGAGGAGTTGTCAAACAGACACGAAGCGAGTTTTCATGTTTGATTTATGAATTTTCATGTTTTTTATTTGTATGTATCTATATGGATATTAGACAATCTCAGCTAGAGTTTTTTGAAATTTTTAATCATATTCGAGTCTTTTTGACTCTGCAGTTCGAAAAAAATACCAGAATATGTGCTCATTTTCTGATCATATATTTTACTTTTGTCGGGATAAAATGGTACCCTACCCACGACTCTTCTTGATGAGGCATTTATGATTCGTTTTTTTCATTAGTTAAGAGTAATGTTAGATTCTTTTCTGTATGATATTTATGATAATTTTCGAATAATTTTCTAGTCATTTATTATTCTTATTTAACTTCTTTTCTGGTTATTTTTCGGTTCATATATTAAACATATTACTAATCGCTTATGAGTCATTTTTGAGTTGTTATTCTCATTATTCTGATTTTTGAAAAAACAATATTCCAAATGCTATCTATGTCTACTATTAGACAAGTAAACAGAGATATTTAGAAAGACATCACGAAAAGACAATATGTTTTCGGTAGCATGTTCAAAAGAGAATGAATAAAACAGACATGTCTGAAAAGACACCATATAAATGCCCCTTATCTTCAAATTTCATTTAAGTAGGTTGGGCTTAAAATTTTTAGAAAAAAATAATATTTTCAAATTTTTTCTTAATGAAATTTTATTATTTGACAAATAATCAAATATACTTCGACAAAAAAATCCAACTTTTTTTTTTGATATTTACACAACTTTTATATAGATTTTGATGGTTTGACTTTGATGTGTGGCTGCGCAAAGCAAAGCAAAATATTACCAACACATACTACATAAATGTGATAAAGCAGTTTGATGTGTTACGGCGCACAGTGCGTTGTCCATACCCAAAAATTTAAAAATCACTGTTCATCTGATCATCAAAAAATGTATTTTTTTGAAAGCTAATATGTCGAATATAGTAATTACTGAACGATTTTTTCGGTAACTTCTCGATATTGTCGCAAAAGGGCACCAAGTTCAATTACATAATTTATAAAAAAATACTATTTTAAAAAATAAGGTTTGAAGTGCTCCAGAAAATAGCTGCAAAAACTCTATCCCCCATATTCATAAAAAAATATTTTACAACATCTATTATAAATAAAATAGAAGTTTAAAAATTTTTTTATTTGGTTATTTTTTACTGTGCTCTAGACTTAAGACTACTAAAATTACAGATAAAGCCCATCTCCACCGTGCACGCAAGGAAGTGCGCATATGACAGAAACTAGCTCAAACGTTTCAAAGTAGGAAATACATCTTTACAACACCCACCCGGTTATAAAGCTGATCCAACTGGTGTTACTCCTTGCGATGATCGCAAAAGTAGTAGTTATGGTCGTCTGAAGCTTCTAAAAGTATCTCAGGCTGCATAGTGGCGATAAGCCTAACTTGCTAGGTTTTGCTGCTAAGGCGGTTGTTTACTTTCTTATTTTTTTAAAGTAATTGGGAGAAACATTTTGTAAATTTTAAATGGGCTCTCTCGTTGCTAGTTACTGCTAGAAAAGTAAATGAACAAACCTTTTATGTTATTTTAAAACTTCTATATTTTTAAATTTCTTTGTTAAACATAAAAATTGCATTTTTTTTTTAATATGACATGAGAGTGAGTGAAAACTTAAGTTCATGCTTGTCACGCGTAAAGGTGTGCAAAACTAGACCACAAAAGCTAATTGCGCGTAGTCATGCGAGAGTAAATATGTTCACATCAAAAGTTTACGTGACAGTTAGTCAAAAACAGTCACGTGCACTTGACTGAGTAAATATATTCTTATTGTTAGTCAAAAACAGAAAAGCGCACTCGTGTGCTATTAGATTTTTAAAAATGTGCCAAATTTCATTACATTCGAATAATCATTGTTGTTATTGCATATTTTCTTCAATGGACACTTAAAAGGATCAAAAGTCCTTTTCGCAATTACGGTAAAAACTAACTTACAAAGTGCGATTGTGATGTATATAACAAATATAGGTTTAAACAGTTTAAGTTTGTAGTAGGCGTGTCTTTAGTTTGATTATTTTCTTGACGATTATATTTAATTTTTCTTAACTAATGTAAATGTAAGTTCTGTTAGAAATTTAAAAAGTCTGCGGAGACTCTTAAGTAACATTCCAAACTTATTATACTTTTCCAATGAAATTAATTAAATATTTTAGATTCAAAGCAATTTTCATCACATTCTAAAGTTTTCTTTCAATTTAGCATTTGAATAAAAAAAAAATTTAAGTTTCAAGCATAACAAGATTTAAAAGCATTCAAAAGTATATTTCTTAAAAAGAAACCGCAAGCAATTTATTTGGATGAATTTTCTATTGCAATTGAGGAAGACGAGATACTCATAAAATAAAATTATTTATAAACAATACCATGTAATTTAGAAAAAAAAACTTCAGTCTTACTCAGCTTACAGAAATATTTATCAATCAACGTCCTCTATATCAGCGTTGACTTCGTTTCCTTCTGGTGCATTTCAGCTTTTTTTTATTCGAATGTGTATCTGAGTACTTACAAATATTTTGCATATAAATAAATTTAACGCACCAAACCAAATGCTGTGTTTAAAGTATCACCATCTAGAAATCGTTTCTTTTGTTCCCACAGCATATTTTCATCGTTAATATTCTTCATGGCGTGCCATCCTTGTAATGCCATATATATGACTTCGCTGGCAAGAAGTGCTTGCAGAGACAAGAACAACATCAATATTGTCATGGACGAGAAGACATTGAGGGCTTCATAAACTGTAGTGATGCTAAATAACATCAGAAATTCACCAACATTTTGAAACCAATTTTGTATAAATGTTATTATCCATGGCACAAAACACATCCAATAGTATTTGCGCTGCACGCCCATCATTGATTGCTCAAAAGTTGCTAAAGTAGTCCCATAAATACCACAGCCCACGCCTCCAACGCTAACGACTGCACAGCCGCAACCGCAAAAGTAACCAAATAAGGCGAGTGTCGAAAAGAATGTTGACTCGAACAGCGCCATCGAAGTATGCCGATGCATACGAATGATGCATGTTAACTGCTTTGCTGAGGAGAAAAATGAGTTCGGTACCCAGCGTTCATCTATATCAATGGCAGGACGTAGAAGTGTAGACCAAAGCAATAGTTGAAGATACAGAAAAATGAGGACAATCGTTACCAGTTTTATAAATAAATTTTGTTGCGGTTTTGCTGACATGTTCTTCCGGTACAATGAGATTCAATAATTTGTTGCTCTTGTTTCTTGTTGTTCTTATGTTTATTTGTAATTTTCTTTTTTATTTTCTGTATGTCCTTGCTGCATGCATGTATGTAGTATATTTTCTGGTTGATGTTGTGGTAGTCGTAGTATATCACACCAAACAAAATGCAATAGTTATTTATTGTTATTGTTGTTGGTATGTGTTCGTGTGATAGTTTATTGCACAGAGACGATTTTTAATGAAGAATAATGTTCTACGATTATTTGATAGAATATTTGTTTTATGTTGTACATTGTTTTGTCATTTATCTTCTTGTTTATTTGTACAATAGTTTTGATTTAAAAAGCAAACATTTCTTAAAACTTAAAACTAGAAGGTGGAATAAGTTCTTTAAAACAAATTTAAGACTACAAATTGTGTTTTAAAAAGCTTGCATATTTAATAATAAACATTTATCGAAAAGTTCCAAACTTTTATTGTATAAAACTTGTATTAGACCTGTATTTTTATATGGCTTTCCTATTTGGTTCAACATCTCTCCTATAATAATTAAGGAACTTTACATTTTGGAAAGAAAATTTTTACGTTGCTGTGTTGGGAAACATTTTTGAGTCTTTTACGAAGCGCTATTCAAATCTTTACATTTATAAAAAATCTAATGTTACACCTATGGTTTATACGTTTGTGATATATTGAGTAGGGTTGTAACTAGATCACGGTTTCATGAAAATAAATTCATTATAGATATTTTTAATAGTCAAAAAAATTTTACCTGTTCAAATACAAATTACTTGTCTCCTATTGGATTTATTAATGAATCACCTTCTTTTGATTTGAATTTATCAATTAAACATTCTTTTTACTCCAAAAGTTCTTTAGGAACACAAAGGAGTTGATTTTATTTTTTATTTTTTTGTTGGTTGTTATTTTAAGTTTATTTTAAAGTTAGTTTTAAGTTGATAATTTTAGTTTGGGAGATTTTCTCTCAAATTTTGGAAGCCTCGGGAGCAAGGGCGGAAAAAACATAATTTTATGTGTTTTACATAAATTACTTTTTATTGTAAGCTTGTTGCTATAAACACTCTAGTTTTTTAAGATGCTACATTATAGTCTTAAGTTTTCGTTTTATGTATTTTTTGTTTATCTGTACTTTTTATAACGTTGGAAAAGGCTCAATAAAGATAACTTTAACATTTTAAAATTTCGATTTTTGAAACAAAAAGAATCAAAATAAAAGCCTCTCGCATACAGATCAACAACTATTTAAGGCATATAATGGGGTATTTTGTCCTGGCACCAATTTTCAGGACAAGCAATAACCCAAATTTGTGCTTTAATGTTAGTTTTGATTTTATACTATTTTATGCATTAAAGCAGTTTTTTTGTAAAAGTCTTATTTCTAGACCCTAAAGACCGGGGGAGATTTTTGAAAAAAAAAAATAATTTTGGATTTTGTAAATGGTTAGTCCGATTGGAATACAATTTCAGGTGGTTATTAAGGAATTGTATTTGAATTAGAGTTTTGGACTAAAGGTCTCTAGACATATCAACAAGGCCGCCATATGTTCCCCAAAATTAGGGCACCTTTGGTGTAACAAAAAGTAAGAGCGATCCAGAATTCTTAATATTAGACCGATTTAAAAACTTTTTTCTATATCAATGGAGTGTACTATTATCTGAATTTTTTCTCTTCTAAGAACGGTCGTGGGATTCCCTAGACATAATATTTAGGAACGTATTAATTCATGCAAAAAGTGCCTTGCATTTCTAGCATGCAATTCTAGTATTTAAAAAGAAAATCAATTTTTAACTAAAGCTGTAAGGTAGAAAGGCTGGTGTGAAGTCGTCTTCACACCTTCACCCAGAGACCAATATGGTCCATTGTGATAACTATAGCTGTAAACTAAATTAAATTCTATAAATTCTTTTTTTGATATTTTAATTAGGTTTAAGTTCATCAAATTTAATTTTCATTAAATTATTTTTATTGAAGGAATGAATTTACAACATAAAATAAATAAAATTTTTTTATTCGTTCTACCGTTTGCACCTGTCAGTTTATATTCAAACTTCAATCTTTAACCAATTGTATTGGTATATCTAAATTTGCTGTAATTGATTATCAATTTTCAATTTAAATTTACATGTTTTTCCATACTTCTTTTTTTCGCACTTTTTTGAAAATACTTTGTCCGTAAAATAAACAATGCATAAAATGCAAACTCCTTCTCTTGTGGAATTTTTCGAAGTACTTATCGAAACTAACAAGAAACTTTTTGGGTTTGGCTGGTTAAGCTGGCGTTCGGATTTTATGATTTTTCCGAAGGACATGAAATTTTCTCACGGTTATATCGCGGAAACCAGTTGGAATTTTGTTTGCCTGTCTTCGGCAAAGTTGCAGCTATAGACTAAGAGAAAAAAGTCTGTAACAAACTTATGCAAAAAACTTCATCTGGTGCCACAAAATTGATAAAATCTCAGAAAAATTTTATTTTTTATATATTTGTATATATTAAAGTAAAGTCACCTTTAGCAAAATTATTCCTTTCAATATAATTAATAATTCCTCTGAGCAATATAATGCTTTTCTTACTGTATTATCATCGCGAAATGTATGAAAATTAAATATTCTCCCTTATTCCATGTAACGTAGGTTTGAAGCCCCTCTAATCTTCCTTACATATGTCGTATATTTTTCTATACATAATATTAACTATATACGTAATTTGTAGTTACCTAATAATAACATCATTCGTTTTTACCCTAATATTTTCCCATTTATACTCAAGATAACATTAATAATAAAATTTTCATTTAGTTTTTATTGTATTTTGCGTCTATAGTCTAAGTTTAGACGTTATCGTGGCGATTCAATTGCACAAACTTTTAAGACAGCTGATTTTACAACAGCCCTCGTCTTTCTGAAGACATTTGATATTGCTCGATTAGCCACTGTCCCTCTGATGCGGATGACTGTTTCGGCACAGCAACTTCGGTTGACTGTTTTGGCACAGCGACTTCGGTCGACTGTTTCAGCACAGCAGCTTCGGTTGATTGTTTCAGCACACCACGTACGGCTGCCTGATTTGGCACAGCGACTTCAGTCGACTGTTTTCTTAGATTAAGACAGTAATTAGGCTAGCTTTAAGGACTTGTAGTATTTAGATATTAGTATTAAAATACGATGCAGTATCAACACGACTACGGCCAAGTAACCGAGGGAACCGGACCTGCTACACCACCGCTTAGTACCAGTCCGCATCATCCAAGGAGAACCCGCATGAATCCCAAATTGTTATCGTGCTACTAGAAATGCATGCGAACGAGTTATTGAATTTATTGTAAAATAATTATAAATATTTAATAAAGGAATATTATATTGTTGACCCAAGAAGGGTTAATCATTCGTATTTTACTTAATGTTCGTGGATTCCGTAAGACGACCCTGGACGTAACTGACCTACCTCAGTGTCGATTGTTGTAAATCGGTATGGTCATTGTCAATATCAAGTTTTATCGATAAGCGTGGATGTATTTTTGGTATGCCGTTTGCAACTTTAACGTCTGCATCGATATAAATTGACTCTGATTTTGTCCTCAGTCTTATTGGTGTCGAAACAATTTTATTCCAATTTAAATTTTCAATAATAATAATCCCGAACCCGAAAAATCCCGATATCCCGAAAAATCCAGAAATTAAAGAATTTAATTTTTTGACATCCCGAATCACGGGATTTGCTAAAACTAGTCCCGATCGGCATACCTTTTTCACCAGTCAGGGCAATGGTCTTAGATATGGTTAGAGACATGGGATTCCCAAACATCGTTTGGGTCGTGGTGCTCATGGCCTTCTACGTACATATATCCTATCATTTTTTAAAAACAAAGTTGTTCAAAAATTCTAAAGCACTGTTCAGACCTATTAAATATTTAACGTCCTACAAGTAACCACTTATTTTATTAAAAAATATTTGCTTTTGCAAAACGTTTGGCCAGATCCAACATCATTTAACAGTTTACAAATTACATTATACAATGTTCTTCTTACAAATAAAGGTTAGTTAATAAATACAAACTGTTAAAATTAAAGTTAAAGCTTAATCAATTTACTGGTCACGCTTTCTTGGATTTTATCGTCAAATATTTGTTAGGTATGGGCTAGGGATGCCAAACGGGAAATCCCAAATTTTTATGAGTCCCGGAATTTTTAACATATCAACTTTTATGTACAAAAATTTTGGTTTTTTTTTAATTTTTATACTCTACTAGCGGGCCCGTTGCCTGCTTCGCACGGCAAAAAAACGACCAAAATGTTATTTAAAGTAGAAACGAAATTTGCAGATTCAAATCTCAAGCCTTTTTTACAATTACGTTTAGCAAGTTCAGCTTTGGCTTAAGACATAATACCAAAATAAATATATTATTTTTATGCAAAATATAGAAATAAAGAAGTAATTGTTATATATCAAGCAAAAAATAAAAATTATTCACGATCCAATTAAAGTTTTATTCAGAAACTAAAGATTAAAAGTTGATATAATTATAACAATTAATTCGTTTTATTTATGAAATAGCTCATATTCCTTCCGGTCCAATAATAATAAAAAATTTGCTTAAAAAACATACGGCAAATAAAAGAATTTTTTTTTTTTTATAAATAAACACTATCTGATGTATTCATAAAAAAATTATTTAAACTTGAAATCTGTTTTAAAAAACATTTGTATAAACATTTTGTTTTAAAATAACTTTCAAACGTACTTAAATTATTGATTATTAATCCCACCCTCACACTGGAGGTGTACTGCACTGCAGTCGACATAGTGTTACAGTTTTTAACTCAGCTATCGCGATCGATGAGGGACTACATTTTGCATTCAAAATTGAATTGCTGTCAAAAACCGAAATGCATTGATCTAGAGAAACTAAGAGATACGTATATTTTTTTAAGGTTTTTTCAGAATCTGATCAGTTTGATCATGTGTGAGGCCAGTGTTATAAACATATGTATAAAAGAACTTGTCTTGTTGTTTTTTTTTTTTTTTTAATTTATGTTATGTATATAAAATCTTTTGCATATTCAAAAAGTGTTGTTTATTTTAAAAAAAAGTCGCATCTTAAAGAAACACATTGATCCCAAATCCCGAAACCCCGAAAATCCCGGGATTTCGGCATCGGGATTTTAAACAATCAGTCCCGATAGGCATCCCTAGTATGACCACACCATTATTCAATTGGGTGCCCCGGTAGGCTAATTGGTAGTGAGATAGTCTATCAGTTCAGGAGTGGCGGGTTCGATTCCCACCAGCGACTCTGGTTTCTTTCCTAAAAAAAAATTAAAAAAAAAATTCAATGTATCTTGTTGGTTCCTTACATTTGTGAATTGTCTTGTTTTTATTCAAATTAACTTTTAATTTCAAAAACTAATTTGATTTTCGAATTAAATCCGGTTTGCCGGTTATTTTTTTTTAATGATTAATCGAAAACCGGTTTTTTTAACATAGCAACTATTCGAAATATTCGAAAGCCGGTTCTTATAAAAAGTCCAATAATCGTTCTCCCTAATACTCCTATTTTAAAAATATCTTTGCTGTAAATATCAAATATTTATTACGGCATACAACTTAAAAAGTCATCACATAATTTTGCATGGGTAAGTCCATAATTTAAAGGAGATTTTGTAAAGTTTTATTGTAAGAACTTCTGTTAAAAATGTAACAAGACAAAATTTGCTTTAAAAAAATTACTGATGTTAAGTTCAGTTGAAATAGTGGAAATTATTTTCAAATTTGTTTAGGCAAATTGGGTTATTTGTTGTAATTTGTACGTTTGCGTTAGATTTTTATCCAACAATATAATGATTTGGTTACGAAAATAAAAAGAATATGTAATAACTTAAGCATGTAATGTATATTTTGTGGATGATTTAAATAAGAATTATTATTTAGTAATTATATTTAGTGTTAACAGTAATTTTATTTTTTTATATTTTGAAAAGTAATTTAGTATGTTGGCTTGTTTTCCGTTTTCGGGTTTGTACAATCAGTATTACTTTAGTTTCCAATATGGTTTTTTTTTTTTTTTTTTTTTTTGTATTTTTGTGTAGGTGTATGTACCAGAGTGTGAAGGTAAACAAGCGGAAACGGAAGTGCGCTAACAAGCACCATGATTGCAAAAGTGCTTTATGCATAACACACAGTACGCCTAAGTGTGTAATTATTTCCGTTCGTTTGTAATTTCTTATTCTTGTTCTGCGAAACTTATTTGATAATGACTGTGACATTTTTGTTCACTGTAGGTGCTTTTCAGATGCGTGTATTTGTGTAAATGAATATGTTTTCATTTGTGACCTGTTATTATAAAAAGAACAAATTAATAAAGTTTTTATTCTTTTGTTAAAAACTAAAGGGAATATGATTTAATAAAAAAAAACTCTTTATTATTCTTGCATAATGACCGGAAACAAGTTATACCAAAGTAATTTCTATTTATTTAAATTTGTTTCTACACATATACAATAAATAAATTTATTATAATTTATATTACATCGCTAAAGAACTCAATTTTTTCGGTTTAATAATTTTATTTTGTATATAATATAAGTTGGTTAGAATTGTTAGAGTTAGAAAAAGAAAAGAAAAAATAAATCTAATATTAGACTATTTATTAAAATTTATTTAGCGAAAATTTATAGAAAATTTATGTGTTTCAATATTTTGAAAAATTTATGTTATTCCAGCCACGTTCTGTTAGTGGTAATAAATAAATAGCTTGTCCTTCTACATTTTTAAACTAACGACAGACCTTGCCAAATGACATACTAATAAACAGAAGGACAGAACCAAATATACAACTACATGCACATTTTTTCCATTCATTCAAAACAGCCATCCATCTGTCTGTTACACAGTGGTACATTAAACATGTAAAATGATAGATAGAACAGAATATATAAAGATATACATTTTATTAATTTTATGTGAACGGTGTTTTTTGAGGAATGGGGTGTATGAGAATACTTAAGTTCATGATAGATAATAGTAGAAATGTGTAGACCGACTTTGGCTTAAACACAATTTTCTTTTTTAGACTATGACTATATAAAAGTTTTATGTGCCCCATTTTACTTCTAAAATTGCATACTTATATGTAGCAATATATAAAAATAGACTTTTCGCGAAAAAAGTACTTTCTTTATAGTTAAAAATGGTTCCTTGGGGCCTCGAAAGAAATAGTTGGTCTACGACTTTTTCATATTTGACCTATCCGAAAATTTACAGTTACGAGTATTTTTCTGTTGTTGAAGAAAATCGCCAATTGGACCCTTCAAATCTAAAAATATGGCTTAACAATGTTCTACAAGTTGTTAAAAACGGTTGCTTCTATATTTTTTGTAAAAACACGAACATCGAAAAGTTTCAAATAATGCCAAAGTGGTATCGTTTTTTAGCAAATACTGGATAAGCGCCATCTTGCAGTGGCGGTTTAAAACGACTGATAAAGCAGTAAACCAGATAATTTTACAAGCCCTCCAGAAAGGTTCTATTTATGAAAATCGGGTTAAAAATTTGGCAACTAAAGGCAAAAGTATATATATAAAACCTGAAAACCCCATAATAAAAATATTAAAACACTAGCATTTAAATTTACTTGCGTGTATGTATGATTAAATTTAAAGAATTTTAAAGAGAGATATTTTCGTTTTTTTTATTGAAAGACTTGATGGCTTAAATAAATTTAAAACACGATGGATTTTATTATTAATTGTAGCACAAAACATCTTCCGAAATGCCAATAATTGGTGAAAAACGCTAATATTTTCATAAGATATTTAGCTTTGCTCCACTATAACTCACTATAATTTAGTCACTTTACAAGCGTAGATTAGTAGCCTCTCAAACAAGACATAACTCATTTTAATTAAATCAGCCTTTGACTCTGGAGGAGGCTGAAAAGGAAGTATACTGCGAAAAACAAAAATGTACCGTTATCTGATCATTAAAAATGTTACATTTAGAATATAGGGGTGCCCCGGTGGGCTAGTTGGTAGTGAGCTAGTCTTTCAGCGCCGGGATTGCGGGTTCGATTCCCGCTAGAGACTCTGGTTTCTTTCCTGCAGACAAGCGTAGAGCTTCGCGGGATTAATATAGGAAGAAAAAAATATGTATATATGTATATAGTGAGTGAGTGATATACAATTGTATACATGCGTAGCAAATATAAAATAAAAAAAAAATATACTCGTAACATATAACATCTACATATTTTATATAAAATTATGTTAAAAAACTTTTTCAATGTCGACAATTAGTTATTTCAATTTCAAAAGCTCTTCTTTTTGTCATTATTTCATAAATATCTTTGGAAAAACAAAAAATGGCTTAAGTTTGATCACCTGTTTTTTAAATGGCACAAAAACGGCTCGAAAATTTGCACACTTTTTAAGAACTGAAATATCTAAAATAACTCCGTTGTGCTTAACAATGTAATGTTTACCTAGTTAAAAATGTGCCCCAAAAGGAGCAGGTTTTATATATGAATTCATACCTCCAATCGCTTCAAACCTGCTAATGGGATGCCTGATGTTTGTATGGGGTGTTCCCGGTTTGGAGGACTATTTTCTGCTGACAATAAGCGCTTCTTTTAACATAATAAAACATGCAAACAAAGCACTTCTTAAGTGCATTTTTAAGGGCTAACTATATTTACATATTCATTAATGTTTTTATTTCACTAGTCTTAATACCCTTTTTCAATCATTTTTTTAAACCATAATATATTTAAATTTCATAACAGCTTTTTTGTATATTTTATTCGTTATCATTTACTGCTGTATACGAGGTATCTTATTGCAGCGCTCGACTATGCGCTTTTTCACTTAAATGTTTCAAAAAAACACAATTTTCTTTACTGGGTAGTTTCTGAGATATGCATAAAGAAATGTCAAAAAACTAAGAATGTTGCATCTTTTAGGTTTTTTCAATTTGTGTCCGAACAAATCATTCTATCGTTAAGAGACACGAAGGAATTTTAGATATTGAAATTCCAAACCAGAACCAGTTTGTTTTGCATAAAAGCCTTTTTGTGCCATTTGAAATATAAAGTTAGGATTTTTCCATTTTCACATAAGTCTTTAAGCATTTTTTTTTCAGTGTGCGAAACAAAAGATTACTATACCAACTAGGTATCCCAAGATTAAAAACAATTCGTCAGCTCATTACTGGTTTGACCTACCGACCATTTTTAAAAAAAATGAGTTAGGTATGAGGAATATATTTTTTGAATACCCTCTTTCTAAATCAAAAACCTGTTTCGCGAAAATTTTTATGGTTTCTGAGATATAAAGCATTAATTTTGCTGCATATCAACTGTTTCAAAATCTTTTAAGTACTGTTTTGCTCTACAAGCCATTGTTTGGCGATTGCAGCAAATTCTTCATACAAAAACGTACAAGATATATTTTACTGTTGCTTTCCTGCATAGACCTACAAGCACAAAATATAATAATAAGAACATAAGCAAAAGCAAAATAAAATGACAACAAGAAAATAAATTTGGGAAAAATAATTTTATAAAATAATAACACCTCGTGTTAATAAATAGTAAAAATTTATAAAAAAAAAATATAAAAATGGAATCTTCTTCACCAGCTCCTACACTTCCAGATGAAATTAAGTAAGTATTATTTAAATTTTTACCATATTAAGATATTTGTTTAAATTTTTAATGCTTTTAGAATGATTTATGAATACTTTGAGGATGATGAAAATTGGACCGATTCTTACCTTTATGACACATCTTTAACTCAAAAGCTACCGTTTAAATGTGCGTCAAACCCTCCACAAATGGAAAACAATAACAGGTACATACTTGAATATTATTTTGTTTTATTTGAAAATAAAAGTTCATTACTTATATACATTCATATGTTATTCAGAATCCTTCCTTCGTCATCAAAGAAAAGGCAAACAAACCCTGAACTGTGGGAACGTAACGTAAGAAAAGGGCTTCGAGAATCTGGACAAGCTTACGTTTCTATAAATAAGAAAGAATCTCCAGCAAAAACTCCTCAAAATAAAAATCGAATTAACTCAACCGCAATCAAAATGTTTATTAAACAAAATAATATTGATACCGTAATACAAAAGTTTTCAGAACCAGGACATTCTTTAATTCAAGAAGTGGACTGTGTTCATGGTGTTATTGACCGGTACTTAAAGAATATTGAAATTCATAGTCCTCTTCATTTACTACATATGCTTAAAAAAATGCCAAATAATAAAACAAAATTAAAAGTTATGGAAATACTTCCGGAAGATTTTCGCACATACTCGTTGGTAGCAAATAAAATGGACTTTCGACAAGTCCCTTTTGCTAAAATTAAAGTACTTCTATACAGTAAAAATAATGATTTATGTATACATTATAAAACTTCGACGAGAGGAAAAATATAAAAATGCAATTTTGGTTAAGTCTGCATCAAAAAATTGTTTGAAAACTCCTGAGAATTTGTTGACGCACGTTTTGAAAATATCGAAACCATCAATTATTTCCAGCGATAAAAAGAGAGACATAAAAGACTTGCTTATATTTCTTCCACATGTTGATAAAAGTTATTATAAAAATTTACTCAATATTTAGTTTTAAATTTTAAGTGTTTTTTCTTGATTCTATTTTACTTTTGTATTATTTAAATTGTTTACTTTGTGGCTTTTTATGTACCTTTTCATAACAGTAGAACTGTTTTTTCTGTTTTTGTAAAATAAAACCAAATAAAAAAAAAATTTCATTAATGTTGACTTTTTATTAGATTGTAAATATAGAAACATTCATCTCAACAATAAGTTACTCAATACACAGCAATAAGTATACGTATGCAGCACAAAAAGCCATTTTTTTAATTTTTTTTTAGAAAAGTGGCGTATGCGGCACAAAACAATATTTTTCATTTTCAAAAAAATACTTTTAAATTCTAACTTTATTCATGAAAGTGAGCAAAAATTTACATTTTTCTTCATAACATATACCGGAAGCAGTGGTAAAAATATAAAAAAATTCTATCGGGTACATTTTGAGAAATCTTCATGCAAATCTTCTTTGTCGTTTTTCTCCACTCCGACTTTTTGGCATATGCGCCAAACCAATTCTGAGCTGACGAATTGTTTTTTAATTATTAAAAAAAACTACGGCGTTGAACAACTAAAGTTGCAAATATTATCCTATATATCACACAACAGATAAATGAGACCCACCCTAATGGCCATTTGAGGTAGCCTTATATATCCCCCAATGAATAGAAGTAATTTGGTATAAATATCTTTAAGTTGAAAAAAACGTTTTTTTTATATATATATTGCTACTAATATGTAAGATATCTGGTATTGAACGTTATTTCAGCGTTGCTTTTAAGGAAACAATATTTGATGATTAAAATATAATTATATTTGTATAGGGTCTAGAAAAAACAGTGGACAGTTAATAAATTATTTAGGCCAAAATATGAGATTTCTATAGGGGCTGCGTCAAATATGGGACCGATTTTAAATGACTGATATTTTGCCAAAAGTCCGATTCCGGCAATTCATAACTTAATGTATAGAAAGTTAAAATCTTGCCGCTGTCGCGACAAAAGTGTTATTCCGATGTGACCTTTCGAAGGATCCTAAATAACATAAGAAATTGATTTGGTCCATTTTCAATTCCGAACAATTCATTCATACGAAATTTTATTATAGTTAAGCGGCATACACACACCCCAGTAAAAAATGTGATCCAAAAGCAGCAGGTTTTAGGTATGAATGCATACCTCAAATTACTTCAAAGCTGCTGATGGGATGCCTGACTTTTGTATGGGGTGTTCCCGGCTTAGAGGACTATTTTCTGCTGACAATGAGTGCTTCTTTTAACACAATAACACAAGCAAATAAAGCACTCCTAAAGTGCTTTTTAAGGGCTGACTATATTAACATATTTATTAATTTTTTGCTTTTACTGGTTTAAATGCCTTTTTTTCAAGCATTTTCGTAAACCATAATATCTTTTTATTTTTTCTTTCACTTTCTTCGTTGTGTGCACTAAAATAGCAGCTGTTTTTATATATTTTATTCGTTATCATTTACTGCTGTATAAGAGCTCTCTTATTGAAGCGCTCGATTATGCGCTTTTTCTCTTAAGTGCTTCAAAAAACACCAATATTTGTGTTTGTGCTAGTAATAAAAAACTCGCACGTATGGTTGCATGTGAGTTTGACGAAAATTAAAAATACTTTTGATGTTTACAAAAATTTGATGACAAATTGTGGAAGTGCTTAGAAAATCAAAATATTACAAACACTTACGTGAATTAACCAGCTTGCAAATTGTATCACGCTATAAATATACGCACAGATGGGCGGGACTAGCTAGATCGTCTTAGTACTCACAAGGATAACAAATATACATATATATATTATAGGATGCCTCGATAGGCATTACCGGTAAATAGTGCGAGGACTACGTATTATATTCCCACCAAAGATTTTGGCTTCTTTAACAACAACTGGTTAAAGGTCTATGTTTCTATTGTTCGGTTAATTAAGTTGGAATATAATTTGTTATTGTTTTTGTAACATATCGCGCTTGTTCAACAATAGTGTTTAACTCAACATTCCAATGGTTTCACTTTTTGGAAAAAATTTACACGTAAAATTTATATCTTACCACTGTAAAAATATAATGATATTTTTTCTATTTTTTTGGTAAAGAAATGGTTGGCTTAAAAATTCTTTAATGTAAAACTAAAGATTCTTTTGTTCCTACTGAAAATTTTTTAATTTTGAGTTAATAAAGTATAGCTGATAAATATAAATTTTTTTTTATTTCATTAATTTTACTTCATAAAGAAGAAAAACGTCGGGACCTGAAAAGCGCTAAACGCATAAGTGGTCGAGAACCTTTATTAGTCGCATTTTCGTCCGGTATAGGCAGGACTTAAATTTAAGATTTAGAATACATACATACATACATAAGTTTTTTTTTTTTTTTTTCACAACCTGGGTAGGTCTTTAGCCGAGTTAAGAATTAATCGCCATGCGCTTCGATCTTCTGCGCTTTTTCTCCAATTTCGGATATTCAGATCAGAAAGTTGTTGTTGAACCTGATCTTTCCAGCGGAGCTTCGGCCGTCCCCTCTTGCGCATACCTTCGGGATCGTATTCAAAAATCTTCTTAGCCGGAGCATCTGCTTCCATTCGCACAACATGTCCTAGCCAGCGCAGTCTTTGTATCTTTATGCGCTTCACTATATCAATGTCGGCATACAGCTCATACAGCTCATGGTTCATACGATGCCGATAATCTCCGCTAACACACACCGGTCCATATATTTTTCGAAGAATTTTTCTCTCGAAAACACCAAGTACAGCTTCATCTGCCTGCGCAAGTACCCATGCCTCTGCGCTATACAAAAGCACAGGTAGTATAAGTGTCTTGTAGAGTGTTATTTTTGTGTTTCGGGAGAGGGCTTTAGATTTGATTTGCCCGCTCAGCCCAAAGTAGCATCTATTTGCTAGTATAATTCTTCTTCGAATTTCCAGACTGGTGTTATTGGTTTTATTTATGGTGGATCCAAGGTACAAAAACTCTTCCACAACCCCGAAGTTAAAGTTACCAACATTCACAGTTCCATCCATTCTAGTAGATTTTATGTTCGTTGAAACCATTAGCTTTGTTTTTGCTTCATTAACTGCCAGACCCATTTTTTGTGACTCCTTCTCAATACTTGCAAAGGCAGCAGTTACGTCTCGCAATGTTCTTCCCACGATATCAATATCATCTGCATATGCGAGGAGCATGTGGCTTTTGGTGAAGATCGTGCCATTTCTATTAACTGCAGCGTCGCGTATCACCTTTTCCAATACGATGTTAAAGAGGTCGCACGATAAACAGTCACCTTGTCTGAATCCCCGTGTGGTGGTAAACGGTTCGGAAAGATAATTTCCAATTTTTACTGATGATTTCGTATCAGTTAGAGTCATCTGGCATAGCCTTATCAACTTTGCCGGAATGCCAAATTCAGACATGGCCTGATATACCTTTGCTCGAATCGGGCTGTCAAAAGCGGCCTTGTAATCGACAAACAGATGGTAGGTGTCGATTTGCTTTTCGTGGATTTTTTCCAGGATTTGGCGTAATGTAAATATCTGGTCTGAGGTGGATTTACCAGGTCTAAAACCGCATTGGTAAGGGCCAATTATTTCGTTGACTTTTGATTTTAGTCGTTCACACAATATTATTGCCAGGATCTTATAAGCGATGGGAAGAAGACTTATCCCCCTATAACACACTGCTACAAAAAAACACTTTTTGTCAGAACTTGAAAACCGACCTAATGGAGGTTGTAGGCCTAGGTGAGGACATACAAAAACCGTTTTCAAAAATTTTGAAACACCCTCAAAATTTTGAGTAATTTTAAAAAAACTGTTTTAGGGTAGGTCGTAGCACTTAAGTTCGTCTAACTCACACATTTCTTGTTCGTTTTCAAAATTTTAAACAGTTTTGGAAAAGCAAAGAATTAAGCTTTTATAAAGTGTATTCATAAAAAATATATTCTAAGAAATTAGGTGAGTATTTTTCAAAAGTTTCTAATTTTTTTTATTTTTTTTCCTAATTTTTCAAGTTCAACAAGAGTTATTTTAATTTTTTTCTATGAAAACCTATTTTAGTTTGCATTTTTTTTTAAAGATAATTTTATGTAGAAAAAAACGAGATATGATTTGTTAAAATCGGTTTATGTTTGCAAAAGTTACTAAACTTTTTCTAAAGTAAAAATTTTGCGATAGCTTAACCTAAGTTAACATGTGTAGTTAAAAATGATTACTAGCCCTCTTACGTTTGTTCAACAAACCATCTGTTTCTCGTTTGAGAGACCAGCAATAATTTGCCATCATTCTTATGTGGCGCTTTCCATCAAAACGCTTTTCCATTTGTAAAATTTCTTGGTGAAATCGTTCTCCCTGCTCGTCACTGAATTGACCAAGGTTTTCGGGAAAAAATCTAAGTGAGCATGCAGAAAATGAATTTTTTTGGACATTCGACATCCCATTTCAGCATAAGACTCAAGAAATTCGTTTACCACTTCAACGTAGCTAGGACTTTTTTTGTTTCCCATATATATAAACTTTTCGGACTTAGTTTTCTTAAGCACACTGGAACAGCATGTACAAATACTTTCGGGTTCATACCATTTGCTAGAACTGTATGAGCAGTTAAAAACTGTATTGAAGGCAATTACCAAGGCTTTATTTTTCTTTAGATCCAAGCGATGTTTTTTTATCAGCGAATAAACCGCAAACATAACAAAAATTATTACACTTATCACACACTGCAGAAAAAATTAATTACAATTTAAAATTTGTTAAAGGATTACAAAAATTACAAACTTACTTATTTTAATAAAATTAATATTAATATCACTTCACTTGTCACAAATTTTACACTTTTTTTTCTCTTATCTAAAAACAATATCCTCCACCAAAAGGTAGTATATAAACTTTGCCATTGTGTTGGTATTAAATTCGATTAGTTTATGTAGGTATTTATCCAAATATATATAACTAAAAATTGCATATAAAAACATTTTAAACTTTTTAAATGATTCAAAAAAATAGGACATAATAAACCCTATTCATCTGTATTATCTTCCAGTTCGATTTTTTTAAATAAAGACAGATTAACAATAACGCAGTGTATATTTAATTCGGTATTATCCAATATAATAACTTTTCTTATTAAGAAAATACCAAAAACGTAACTGTAAAATTACAACAAACAAAACACTTTGCATTTTTAAGTTGATAAATTTGCTTGTATACTTAATTGTTTTTTGTTTTTTATTCATATGTTTTGCGCGGGGGGAGAAAATACTAAAAACAGGTGTTAATGAAAAGTTGAATAACTTATACAGTTTTCATCCGATTTGAAAAATTAAAACCATTTTTTGTTAAGAACTAAATTTTCTTCATATGTTTGTTTAAATTTTTATAAGCTTTCATATTAAAATAAGCAATGAAAACCTACTAAAATCAAAAAAGTTTATTATTTTCGTTTTTTTTGTAGATATTCTTAACAAAAACAATAGTTAAAACATACAAATGTATCAATAAATGCACGTAATTTTAAAGCGTAATCAGTTTTCTTTTCAAACCCGTTAAAAAAATTAAAGTCGGACAAAAACTGACCGAGTTACATGTCGATAAGTTGACGAACATCACTGAAAACGGTTTTTTTAAATAACTTCTGAATTTGAGGGTGTTTCTGAAATTTTTTGACACAATTTTTAATGTACTCAACAATACCAATAACCCACGCTAGGTGGTTTTCCAAGTTTTTTTACACTGTAGCACCGTGTAATTGGCGCAAGAAGATTTATCTCCCTTTTTATGAACGGGACACAGCACACTAAGACTCCACTCATCGGGCATGCATTCCTTTAGCCAAATAGTACCAATAAGTTGATGCATGCACCTAATCAACTCATCGCCTCCGGCCTTAAATAGCTCTGCAGGCAAACCATCGGCGCCCGCAGCCTTGTTGTTCTTCAGGCGGTGTATAGCTAGTTTCAACTCACTTTGGCTGGGCGGCGTACATTCGACACCGTCATCGCAGATTGGATCGGGCGTATCTTCGCTGCCGCTTTCCTCAGATACCAGCAACTGGGAGAAATGTTCTCTCCATATTTTTAGCACACTCGCCCTATCCAGCACCAGGTTTCCATGTTGATCTTTGCTGGAGGTAATGCAAGTACCAAAGCCCTCTGTCTGGTGTTTAACTTTCTGATAAAACTTTCGGGCTTCATTACGCGTCCTACACATCTCGATTTCTTCGCACTTGAGCCTTTCCATTTCCTTTTTCTTCTTTCGAAATAGGCGTTTCTCCTCCCTCCTTTTCTCCCGGTATCTCTCTCGAGCACCTCGCGTTGCTACTGTTTCGAGTGTTGCCAAATATGCTGCATTTTTTTGCTCAGTAGCGTTGCGACACTCTTGGTCGTACCATGGGTTCTTCGGAACTGGTCCCTGATATCCAAGTACTTCCTGTGCAGCGTTTTCCAAGGAGTGGACAATGTGATGCCATTGAGCACGAACATTATCGGGACAAGGAGTGCTCGCTTGGAGCAGTTAGTAACTCGAGCGGTATAAGCGATGGCAGTACGTTGTGTGCGCAGCTTCGCGACGTCTAGCTTCCTCCGAGCAAGGACTCGTACATTTCTTGCCATACTCAGTCGTGTGCGTACCTTGGCTGCGACAAGGTAGTGGTCAGAGTCAATGTTGGCGCCTCGGATCGAGCGAACGTCCATGACACTGGAGGCGTGTCTTCCGTCAATCACAACGTGGTCGATCTGGTTTTTTGTGGCTTGATCAGGGGATATCCATGTCGCTTTATGGATGTCAGGATGTCGGAATCTGGTGCTGCTAACTACCATGTTGTGTGCCGCTGCGAAGGAAATCAGTCTCATGCCATTGTCCGCTGTTTCCTCATGAAGACTAAATTTTCCGACCGTTGGACTAAAAATACTCTCCTTACCTATTTTTGCGCTAAAATCACCCAGAACAATTTTAACGTCATGGCTTGGACAGCGGTCGTACACTTCCTCTAGGCGCTCGTAGAATGTATCTTTAGTCTGTTCGTCCTTATCCTCTGAAGGGGCATGGGCACATATTAGGCTGATATTAAAAAACTTTGCTCTGATGCGGATTGTTGCCAGGCGTTCATCGACAGGTGTAAATCGGGAAACCAGGTGACTAATTTTTTTACTAAGATTTAGAATAAGGTTTGATTAATTTTTGTAGGGTCGTATTTTAATATATAAATATTCAATAAGCACTTCGAAGTTATAATTGATATCCTCTTTCCAAGTATCCTTAAATACAGTTGAAGATTGATCAGAGCTGTTTATAGAACACATCTGATGTTTAATTTATTACCAAATTAATATTTTACAAAATCTTCCACTGTGCCTAGCCCAACTCTTTATACACTTTAACCATATAGTAAAACATTTGTAAGTATGTTTTTTTTTCTTCGTTCTTTTTTTTTTTTTGATTGGGTTGGAACATGTTTTTTGTTGTGCCTCAATATTGGATGTCAATTTCAAACTCGCATACTCCATACACATAAACATATACATTTTGATATATTTTGAGGCATTTTGTGAGTGTTTATTTGTTTTTTTTTTCTATGGATGTGTGTGTGTGTAAATGTGATTGTGTTTAAGTATCGATGCATGTTTGTAGCTTATGTCAATAATAAATCAAACTAACTCACTGAAAGGCATATAAACTAAATACATCGAGCAAAGGAGTGCATGAACGATGGTGCCATAATGCCGCAAAAAAAAAAAACACAGAACGGAGTGATGTTGAAAGCAAAAAATTCATAAAAATCACACAAAAATTTTCTAAAAATTCAAAATGGGCTCATATTGGTCAAATTAATGCCTTGCATTTTTAAAATTTATTGAAATTTTTACCACATGGCTATTTATTTCATTTATAGTCAGTTATACGTATCGAATATTCTATACAGACATGTAGTTGATTGTTCTGTAAGTTAATATCTATAAATGTATGTGTGTGAGTATTTGTATGGGTGAATTGATATATGGATGTACGTCAGCATGTGTATTTTGTGTTCTTGTTGACAAACTGTCATTTCTTAAATTGACACTTAACTATGTGTGTCAATAGAGTGAATGTACACTTTATAATGTAAATGCATGCTTGTATATATTTATATGTATGTAATAATTCTAAAAATAAAATTGTAAAAAAGGTAAAAGAGAGCCATGTGAATATATCAAAATATTAATAGCACAATGTGGCTGAAAATAAAAAAAAAATGTACAGAGTTTTGTAAGGTGCCTAGACTAGTTAGCACTCAGAATTCAAGGTAAAATTTGTACTTTTTTTGGAAGTATTGTATTGAAATTTTGATATGTTAAACGCAAGCATGAAACTAATATCTTGCTGTGCCGGAGCTTTGGTATTCTCAAACCACAATTAGAATATTTTTCAAGTGGACTTTATATGGAAATTCCTGTGTTTAATTTTAATGAATATTAATAAGACCTGTCTGAAGTTGCTAAATTTAATCACTATAAATGTAATTTAAGGTTTTTTTTTGACTGATCTTAATATATGGACTGATACACATACTATCTATTTGTCGTCATGGTCACCGCTAACCAAACTATTTTTTATTTATAAAGTTAATTCAACAATTATGTTGTCAAGGTCAGCCATATTATGGTTAAGTCAGTCCTCCATAAGGAAGCCAAAGCTGAATTATGGTCGAATCATATTTTCATAATACTAGAATAGATACCACCAAATTTAGTTCAGATCGGTCTATAATTTGCCCTAGGCCCCACATTAAAACCATGACCAAAAACACTTTAATACCGTAACTAATTATATAATTGTAGTATAATATGACTCATCATAATTTCATAATAATAGAAAATACACTACAAAATTTCGTGAAGACCGGTACACAGAAACATCTAAAAATTGTCTGTAATCACCAAATTCATAGAATCATACAAACAGTTTTTGGATTTTGCACCTATTGCCAACATGATTTTATAGATAACTAAAAATTAATTAGTATTATGGTTATTTTATTGAACTGCTAAAGGTTTTTAATCCAAATTTTGATATTTTAATCAGGCTTAAGTTCATTGAATTTAATTTTCATTAAATTATTTTTATGAAGTAAGGAATTTTACAACATGAAATGAATTAAAATTTATTGATAACTTTTCATTCTTGACTGAGCTGGGAAAAAAATGTACTTTGGATTTCAAGAAGAATTCTTGACAAAAAGTACGAAAAACAAGAAGTAAGAAAGAACATGTAGATCAATTAAAATAGGTAATCATTTCTTCAAAAGCAAATTTCGATCTACCAAGGTAAAATACCATTTGGTTTAAAGATTGGTGTTTGACTTATGACGTTTTCCGTCGTCAATGGCGGTGAGAGCTAAAAGGCAAATCCCACTGAAGAGATTGTGCGGTTACAATCGAAACTAGTCTGGGCAACCTGTCCGTGGAAACCTGGGTTCATTTCCCAGCTCAGTCAAGAATGAAAAATTAGCAATAAATTTTAATTCATTTCATGTTGTTAAATTCTTTCCCTCATAAAAATAATTTAATGAAAATTAAATTCTATGAACTTAAGCCTGATTAAAATATCAAAATTACTAGAAATTTTTAATAAATGCTATTTTTAATTTTAATTAAAAAAAAATTATCAAAAAACTTTTGCCGTTTCAAACAATTCCCAACAACAATTCTAAAAGTTTAAATTATTTTTTTTTAAATGAAAAAATCAATCAAGAATTTTTGTTATTTAATTAATATTTTGATTAAAAAGTTATTTCAAAACAACTAAAATGTTAATTAAAATAAAATTATATTTTTAATATTCTTTCAACTAAAAAAATAATTGATTCAATTATCACATTAATTAAATTTAAATAATTTTTAAACAATTTTTTTAATTGATAAAAAACTACTGATAATTTTTCAGTGTACATAATAAGCCATGACTCTCCCATAATTCCAATTCTCAAAATAAGTTAAGTTAAGTTAAGTTTATTTGAATTCTCAAAATAAAAATATTAAAATTAATGGGCTTATTTTCAAAATCACTTCACCGTGCGTTAAGAAATTTTTCATATAAAATTTTTTTGAATTTTGAAAAATTTGTATGTAAATAACCGCCTAAAAAAATACGACTAATATAGTAACGAATAATTATACTGTTGTGATATTTGATCGAATTAACCTTCATATTGCTAAAAATAAAAACGTTTGACCATGTGATAATCGATCAGTAATTTACTAGATTTCCCATATAAAGCGGCCTTCCGAAAAGAACTTTGAAACGCATCGAACTGGAACGAATAGTGATATTTTATTTCATTGGGCCAACTAAAGTTTTATATGACTATATATAAAATCATAAACCTTTGTGATAATCGGCTCATTATTTGTTATAGGTCCCATATAAAGCGTTTATTTGGAACTGATTTAAAGATGCCCTCTATCGCAACTATTTATAATTCAGGGTGCGTCTAAAGTAACTATATGATGTAAAAAATTAACCTTCATGTGAATTGTGAATTTTTCATGTTTTTTCTATTTCAGGAATTAAACTTTAGGGAATATATAAAAATGGAACGCTTTACAATTTCGCAAACAACTAAGATTGTTATTCTATTCTAAATGTACAGAAGATTTTATGGTGTAAGAACTGCTACAACGGATCCAACCATTCATTCGTTGGTAGATAATTTTGCTGAATTTGGGATTGGCAGAGATTCAAGGTGTACGGGCAGATCTCGAACTGGCAGATCGGCCGAAAATAGTGATACTGTAGGACAGAGCGTCGCAGAAAATGTGGAAACATCAACGAGAACACAATGTGCCCAGTTGCAGCCTTCTGTGCGCACTCTTCGACGAATTTTAAAAGACGATTTGCAACTCTTCCCTTGCAAAATTTAACTAATCCAAAAACTAAATCCTGAAGACTTCGCATTGCGCTTGGAATATTCTAGAACAGTTTATATATCTTTGATCAAAATTATAAATGCGAAGCGCATTTTCAAAAATTATTTTCGGGAATGAAATATTTTATTAATTAATTCATTTATTAATGATGTGCTAATAATCCCAATTTTTAATGAAAACACTGAAATTTATTGCTGTGGGAAAGCTAGTTTCTATACGCATTTCGCTGGTTGCTTTGGCAAGTTCGTCAAGAAACTTTTTCCAAATACTTTAGAAAAGCTAAAAAATTATACAAGTAAGACCATAAAGTGAATAAGAATTTTAAAACACTCAGGTCTTAAATGTAACAATATCAAAGCTTCAACAAAGACACAACAATAAACCGTCAATTTTTCTTTCTTACATTCCCCTACAATTGGCTAGTTTTTTTCCAACACAAATTGTAGCATTTTCATTTGATAGGTTTTGTAAGTAAACAAAACAACAGATTTTGTGGATAACAAAATCCCAAAAAACTTCATTTAAAATCTTTATACACAAATCGTGTTACTGCTTGGTTTAGCATTACCGTCGAAAATCCTCTAAAAAGGGCAAATTTTTCCGTATAATTAATTTCTAGATCTCATAACTTCAACTCCTGCATTCTTACCCTTGGTAGATGGTTTAAAAGATTCAGCACAGGCGAATACAGCGCTTTTATGTGCTTATCAGTGTTGCCAATCCGTGTGTAATTACACATATGATGTGTAGTTTCTACTTGCGTGTGTAGCCCATGTGTAATTTGTTTCATGTGTAATCTGTGTGTAATTTTAATTCGTGTATATTTTTTCATTAATTTTTGCCATCAAAATTTTTTCTTTTTGAATAGTTTTTGAAGAAATAATGTTCAACACAAACTGTTAAGATCAATGGCAAAAAAGAAAAAGTGCTTAAGTCGAAATTTGAGAAATTTGAGTTTATGTCACTTTTGTAATCACCATGTTTAAAAGTACCCATGGACAAAATTTAAACTATTTTAACGATATTTTTTTAGGTATGGCAAAATTACTTTTTGCTTATTTTTTTCAATGTGGAATAACATTAAAAATAAGTGCTTAAGTTTACCTCCGACCGGTGACGTTAGAAGTATTTAGAATGTTTAGAATTTAGTGGTATTTTGTATTAAAAAGTTTGTGTGGTGTAACTAATAGGCCAGACCCTATGCGAATGCAAGTGGGCCACGCGGCTCAGGGGTTTCTAGGTGAATAAAGGCCTGCCTGTTCTGACAATATCTTCTATTGGCTTACGTTATTCTTTGCTTACTGATTTATGTTTTGTTGCATTTCATAATGCTGCATTTGATATTGCATAAGTACAGCATATCCTCATGATTTTTTGCAGACACCTGTTAACCGAGTTGACAATTCAGCGCTTTAGGCGCTAGACTTAGTGCTTTTTAACTGTCAAAATCTTTAACTTTTCTGCTAACATTTTTTGAAAAATTTTTGAACTCTTATTTGCTTACATTATAATAAAGGAACATTAAACCAAAATTTGTTACCATTTCACAAATACTTTTGCTATATAGTATACTGAAATGTATACCATATAACGGCATACAAATAGTCTGGTGGTATATCCCTTGTCATTAATCAATTCTCTATAATAAGTGTGTTTTTTTTTAAGGATTTAATCCATTTTGTTTATATCACGAATATAAATTCATATGTATTAAGTGATATCGAGACCTATTATTTCCTAATATCCACAATTTAATTGTTTGGCAATTGAACAATGTAAAAGTCAAAATATATATTAATATTTGCAATGTTATGCTGCACGTTCTATTTAAGGAACTTAGATCAATATTTTATTTTGTTTTTTCGTATAGATGACCTAAATTGTAAATAACTAAAGAAATTTCCAATTATTATAAATATTATTTTACTTTATACTTCATATTATTTATATTTCTTTACTTTGCCTGAAATATCAGAAAAAGCTTTGTAAAAATCAAAGCGAATTCATACAAGGTGGTATTATTATGAAAACGGATACAAAATTGTAAAATACTTTAACGTTGTGTCAAAATAATACAACACAGTAGTAAACCATTCAAACAAACATTTTATTTTGTTTTTAATTTTAAATTATGGGTTTCGAAATGTAATAATTTAAAAACGTTTTAATTTCATTATTCTTAGTGAAAATTTTAGAATTTATGAAAGATTCCCCAGAACCACCAGAACGGTATACCATTTTGACACATGGTTAGTTATCAGCTGTTGCTTACGTAGCAAGCCAAGGTCACCTTTGTAAAAATGTTATTTTTTTAATAACATTGGTCGGCAAAAAAACAAAAAAATTCGGGGGAGAGAACTTTTAATTGACTTTACCGTGCTGGCTCCAAATCTGTTCATAGTTTGATTCGATTACGTCTAGTTATCATTTTGTTTACTGATTTTTATGATTTCAAGGCCTATTTTATTCGTACTTTACCTGGATGTCTAATAAATGATAAAAATGTAACTGAGCTACCTAAATAAGGGGGGCAGCAAGCGTATTTTGTATGTCAAAACTTTTCGGTTGCATACAGTTTATACGAAACAAACCTTTAGAACCCGAACTCGACACCACCCGGTTGGAAAATCCTATTTGAGAAATCGCTATGTCGCTTTGTCTTATTGAAAATGTATTTGAATTAGAATTTTCATGTTTAAAAAATCGCTTGCCGCCCTTGTTTAGGTAGCTTAGTAACATTTTTGCCCTTATAATTTTTTTAATGAGTTTTTGAAATCAAATTTCGGAATTAGTGGCTTTACTTGTGAAAGTAAGAAAAATATTATTTGGATGACTCCAAGGAAATTGCATTCCTAATCATTTTGTAAATGATCACACAATCGCACAAATCGTTCTCAATTTATGATAAAATGTATTAGCTTAACCTCTTTATTTCGGGCAAAATATTAGTCTAGCCCGTTAATAAAATATTATAGGAAAGAATAAAACGGATTTGAATTTAGCGGTTTAAAATCTTTATATTTCATATATTTTCATTGGGTTTTTTTATTGACATTTTATTTAGCGCTTTTTGAATGGGGCACGGAGCGTTTTAATTATAAATAGTTCACAACACTGCCTGTTAATGACGTGTCTTTAGCTCAGTAAAAACTCAATAAACTCTCGTTTTATGTATCACAGCCGTAAAGAATAACGGACTTGACGTTCGAGTAACAAATCTGCGGTTTCGTCTGAACTGGAAACGCAACACCTCGAATGCTTCCCAGTCACTACATTCTTTTTTAATTCGGTGTTGAATATCCTCTTTGGTTGTTGATGGACTTAAGTTTTATTCTACATACATTTATTTTCAATCCTGCTCTAGTTGCATATGCGTGGAAAACATGTATTTCGAAATAAATAAATGATGTTATAAAGTTATTTTGTTTTTATTTAATTATCCGTGTCTAACGATTTCATGCTTATGTTCCTTCCATTATAATTTCGTTATCGCCAAGTAAAAACCCAGACATAAAATTCTAATTTAAGAAAGAAAACATTACATTTAAAGCCAAAACATTAAAGACTAAAACAACAATAGAAAAGTAAGAAATCTCATTAAAACCTGATATCCTTAGGAAAAAATCATGTTCTGTGTTTATGAGTAAATTTTATTGCTCACACTAAAATTGCATAAAAATTCTCGTAGAAACATAAAAATAGCCATGACAAATATTCTCTTATATATTCACATACAAAGATACAAATATCCTTTAAAAGTGGCAAAAGATACCTGTGAATCCTCTCACAATGCAGTTGTGCATCTTTTGCATGGGTATAAAGTCATAAACATGTCCACGTACTATTTCAGAACATGCAACACGTAACAATTTATACAACTTTATTTTTGTTTTTTTTTTTTTATTTCCTGAGTTTTTCTGTAACGGTCCAGAGCTCAACAATGTGCTAGTTACACAGCGAAAAAGATTGTATTGCCAAAAACTTATGTCACCTTTTGGGTGTTCTGTGTATATTTGAATACCATTTTATTTCAGTAGAGATTATCTGACTTTTCAACCGACAACGCTTTCCACTTTTAAATCCGCCTTTCTATGCTTTTTTGTCCTGTCATGATCACTGCCAAAATTTTACATTTTTATATAATTTGCTAATTCCACCTTAAATTTAATCTCCAAGTGTAACTCAACCAGTTGACTCTTTATAACGGTCACTACAGTTCTTTCCAAGCTAACAGACTAAATCGCATAGTATTTTCATTTTATTTTTTTTTAATTTTTAAGTACATCTGAACATGATAGAAAATAAGTTAAAGTTGTTCTTTCTAGTGATGCCAACGCTCGTTGTTATAGTTGCAACAAACACACATTCTTGACGTAGCATATGATTGTACGTGTGTACGTTGAATATCTGTTTAGAACCGGAAATGATATAAGTTGTATAATGCTAGAGTTACGCGACATGACAACACATGTAACCAACATTCCTCTAACATTCTCCTAGCATGTATCAGTTGATACATGTGTAGAGGTGGATTGCGATAAATGTCATCATCTGATATGTACGGTAATAGTTTTGCAGTTACAGATCAATTATTAAAAAAGTTTGCCTTTGTGTGTACTTGCGATACAACACAGATGGATGTTATGGGTCATTTTAAGTTTCCTATTGTCAATATAATTTTTTTTTTTGCTTTTGAAATAAATAAAATTATATTTTATCACAAAAGAGTTACATCATATCACATTTTTATAGCTAAAAATTAAATTTAAAATACAATACAGTTTACAATTTTAGAGTTGATTACAAAAATTACACACGGTAATACATCAATATTTTTTTGATTAAATTAAAATTGCTGATAAGATAGAAAGCCATAAATCTGTGGTTTTCATGGGTAACCGCGTTTGTCTATTTTTTCGATTTTGAGGTGTTGATGCCATAACGCTCTTTACATGGTTCTTTAAATTTCTGAAAAAATATGGACCAATTCCGATTTTTTTACGTAATGACCAAATTCAAAAAGTTTAATACCTAGCCCAAAGTTCGATCTAGAATGTTTTTTCCGGTCTTCTGAAAAATTTGATTTGAAGAAATACGCGGTTACCCATGAAAACCACAGAAATATGCATTTGCATATTTTTCCTTGTGCAATATATTTATCCGTTTTGAGGCCTTTTACGAATTTTGACATCGTTTTGTTAGTTTATATTTTCGAATATTTTACCCTTTGCAACATTTTTTTGCATAATTTAGTTAAAAGAGAATTTTTGCAGCATTTTTTTTTAGCTTTTGAGGAACATTTTATTTCTTTATTTCTTTATTTCTTTATTTCTTAAGTCTATGGAACAAAATATCCTTACAGACTATGGCTTTAATATTCTTTAAATATTTACATATTTTTAATATTATAAAATAAAAGTTCTTTAAAATGTGATTTTGATGCATCAAACTCCACAATGTATTTATTATTTAATAAATTAAAATCATTAAATGATCTAATAAGAGGACTATTTAAAATGTAATTAAGACGATGGCATCCAACACTGAACAAATTATTGTGACGAAGCATTCTACTTGGTACATGAAAAGGTATTTTTTCCAAAAGAATTGAACAATCAATATTATTATTGATCAAGTCATAAATAAATAGCATTGAATGAACTTTACGACGTAATTCTAACGTTTCCAACCCCAAATGCATACAGCGTACCTCATTTGACACTTGGGGAGAAATTAAATTCAAATGTGGTAAAGCATATTTGATAAACCGTCTCTGTATTCTCTCAACTCGACTAATATGAACCTTACAGTGAGGTCTCCAAATTATGGAGCCATACTCCAACTACGATCTGACATATGATGTATATAATATTTTCAATGTATATGGATCAGAAAAATCCTTAGTATTTCTCCTAATAAAAGCAAGAGTAGCATATGCACTTGGTATTAATTTTTCCAAGTGAATGCTAAATAATTTTTTAGATGCTTACAAGAGCTTTCGAAGAAAAAAATTTTTTTTTTCTAAGTTCTGGTTTTTCTGTTTTAAATATATATATTTCGCTATCTACATTTCATTTTTACTCTAAGATTATTGTCAGGTTGTCGTTAAAGATAAATGTTATTTTAAATTTTAAAGTCATTTCTAAAAAATTTAAGGAATGGAGCTATTACAAAAAAAAAGCTTTATAAAATACATAACTGAAATTTAACTCATAGAATAAATTCGAAAAATTAAAAATGTTGAATATAATAAAGTTGCTTATGAAAAAGAAATAATTCCCAATATCTAATCATTGTGTTCTTAATATTTAGTTGAAAAAATATATTAAAATTCATTCCCCCATATTTATAAAAAATATTTTGGATTAATAAAAGGTTTATTAAAAAAATTTCCATTGAAAATTCGTTTTATAAGCCTGCTATAAACCCAAAATAATTTTTGTGAATATGGGGGTTTATATATACGAAAAAAAAATTTCAATTGGTAACACTGCTTAGTTATTGTCATTTACTTTCATGAAATTGCTTTCTTGAAATTTTCATTGAAAGCTAGATGAAAGTTCGACTGAAAGTAGAAAAATATAAATGGGTTAGTGAAAAAGTGTGAATGTATTGCGACTTTCAAGAAACTACTTTCATGTGTAAATGCCCAGTTAGATTTAATTCGCCGCAAAAATATTTTACTGCTAATTAAATTCTTTTCGAATAGGCTCAAATTTAAATTACAATTGGTAGCAAACATTCTGAATTTTTATTGAGTAACGTAACTTTAAATATTTCTCAACGCTCACTTCGTTTTTTCAATCCTCTATATGTCAGGAAGTGCCGAACTAAGTTTGCTATGTCAGATCCACTAAGGAAATTATGCAGCTGTTTCAATGAAATGTATAACTTTATCGACTATTTTCTAAACATTGATATCATAAAAAGCAATGTCATATTATTTTTGAATAACTAATTTTTATTCTTATATTTCTTTCTTTGCATAAATGAAAACAAATTATTATGTTACTACACTAAGCTAGTCTGTAAGGAAGTTGTCCATAGATTTAATTTAATTTAAATAAATTAAAAATCAAATGCAATTTTCCCAAAGATTTTCCATATCTCAACATTACATAAAAAAGTTTGAAATACTGACCACACATATGAATGCCTGAAATTTAATTCATAAGAAAACTAGAATTAAAATAATGAGGGTTTTCATGATAACGCTTAAAAGCCAAAGTGCAAACTGTTCATTTATACGGCCTCGTAAATAAAATGTCAAAAATTTTATGAGAATTTATTAACAAAAACTTCGTAAATTTGCCCAACAATCTTAACTCGTAAACTTGCGCTGTTCAATTGTGCATTTGTATAAACAGATTTTTTCACGCTTACCCTCGTCTTCAACGAAAAATTCAAGTTTGAACAAATTCTTGAAATAGTCTAAGCAATTTAGTATTTTTGCTTTCTGTATGCATTTTGAAAAACGAATTTCACATTAAGGGCTAATAATTCTGAGCAAGTTAAACTCTCTTTTTGGTTTAAAATGTGTTTAAACCAGCAAATCTATAAATTAGAAAACATATGAACCATCTTTAAACGCATAAAATTGGGCATTTTAACTACCACTCCAAGCCATATGAATTTGACAACATTTATCGTAGTGCTGCCACATGTTACTTTTTTAACTACATATAATTCATGGGACACTGATTTACAACTGTTGAGTTTAAACTACATATTTTTTTTTTTTTTTTTTTTTTTTTCAGTATTTGTTTATTGAATCTTCATATATTAAATATGAACTAACAATAATTAATCAAATCTTATCCTAATATTTACTTTATGTCCTGTCAGTGCTAGACACATATGAATTTAAGTTTAGATCAACTAAACCAGCTTTTAAACACTCTCTGATTTATTAAAAAATTAAAAAATAATAACATAAAAGTTAAAACCTGTGTCCTAGGTTTTAACTTTTATGTTATTATTTTTTAATTTATTTTTGCACTAAAGTTTCTCATAAACTGACATTAATTGTTTGAAATTACAAAACATTTAAAAGGGGGGCTCATGAAACGAGTCTCGCAAGTTTGGCCATTTGCACAAGTGACAATTTTAAGCGATTTCATTAAAACCCTTAATATATTTTTGTGTATTGAATTTAAAAAATAAATACGTTGCGTGTATGGACTACTCCATAAGGGAGTAGGACTACTCCAATACCTCACCCAAATGTATGTAAAAACCATAGTCCAATTTACATTGTGATATCCTAGGGCTGGACCACGTAACCCAGCTATGCATTACATTGGGGTACCCCCAAAACTACTCTAAATCGCTACACCATAGAGCACCCACAAATACTAGTTCGAAAGTACTCTATTTCACTACCCTATGGAGTAATCTTAGGAGTTAGTTTCGCAAGTACTCTATTTCACTACCCCATGGAGTACTCATAGAGGTTAGTTTCGAAACTACTCTATTCCACTATAATTATTCCACTATAATTAATTAATAAAAATTATCTTACCAATTATGTCAGTTTTTTTTTTATTTAAGTTGTTTTCTACTTTTTATATTGTAATTCACTTTTATTTCGGGCTTAAATTTAAATAATTTTTTTACCCGCATATTTATTTCTAACCTAAACAAATGACATAAGGCCTACCAGAGCTGTAATTTAACACTAAGCACTTTAAGTGTTCCCAAACGTCGTTAAAAATTCTTGTTAAAATTAAATGGTCCATGGCTGCATTAAATAAAAGTAGTTCAAAAAGTACTCCTTTGGACCATGTACTCCATTAATTTTTTGTAGGGTAGGTTGACAAACAAATTTGGAAATCGTCACGCTTGGCGAAAAATCGCCGCATCTGACAACTCTGAATGTGACCGTAACGGCAACAACTTCGGCAACGAAAAGGTAATGGAATGTACGTGCGGATTCTTACACGTTTATATGAAATGGAAATTTTAGTTGCAATAGAGATCGTATTTAAAGTAAATATTATCAATACAGTCTCTGCAAGGTTACCTTCAGTCGAATTCTTTATTATTTTTTCTATTTTGCTTATGCTTTGTGTTTTTATTTCGCTAAGAATTTCATCTTCGGGTATCCTAAGAAGAACATTGGAGTAAATAACGCCTTTGGAGAAATTCAGTGAGTTGTGTTCAGATACTCCTATCAAAATTGAGGAAGAAAGTGATCCCAGCTTTAGTAACTGCGGTGCTTTGGCTTAGTTATTGGTTTAAACCAGGATGATTCCAATTTTTAGTTTATTGCAACTAGTAACTTCTCCATCGCAAGACGAGTCAACTATTTTCTTGACCAAAAACCGTGAGACTTTGTTAAAGTGATCATCACTTTTAATTCTAGACATTTACAAATATTTTGGCCCAGGAGTTGTTGGTTGGAATATTTCACCACTCGTCTTAGTAAAATGACGGACAAGAAGAACTCGTACGGCTCCCATACATCCTTTCTTCATAAACCACCATAAAACGTTTAATAATTTTTCAATTGTAATATGATTTTACAGTTTTTCCTTTTTAACTAACTAGTTGTAGAGGGTATAAATCGTTAGACTCCATACAATTTATATATCGAACCTTGGCTGCAATAGGGTCATAACTCAAAAAACATAATTTTTGAGCTAATGTGTATAATTCTTTAATTCCCAGTGGAACATAGGTCCGCCTTCTACCTAGTAATATTTAGTTAATCGCCATATCGTTTCTTCGTATTGTGAAAAATTCTATACAAATATGTTACATAGAAGAGAGAAGAATTAAATTTTAAGGTGCTAGAAAATTAAAATTTTAGTTATCATTCTATATGTATATTTTCGGGTTCCTTAAGTAATTCTAAGTTAATTTAGCCATGCCCGCCTGTCTATTGAAATTACGCTCACCTTCGAACGAAATAACCGGAAAGAACAATTTTCGTGTCAAATTGTTTCTAGTTCTTCCTAGTTGTGACTAATATTAAGCACAACAAGTTTAGTAGGAATACCACGATAAATAAGTTAATCAAGTCCTACAATTTGATATCCTACACCAGAGTATATGCAGAATTGTTTTTGGCCTCTCTCACAAAATTAAGAAAACTTTGATCTGTTTTATTTTTGCAAGTCATTCTTAGTGTCAGTGGCGAAAAATTCGATTAGCTGCGTAGTCGACTTTGGTTTTTGGGTGCTGTTAGAAATAAGGTTTGGTTTTAAAGGTGCATTAAAATAATAAGATCTTGAAAACAAAAGGTAGCTTTTTTTGAAATTAAAATAGAAATTTTTCAAAACCTTATCTTTAATGCACAACCAAGAACGATGATGAAAATATTTTAAAATATTGCTATTGTAGGACAAGTAAGCAAGTTAAGCCGTATGTAGTACCACTAAGCGAAAAGTAGATTAAACATTTTGCATGGTTACTCCGCGCTAAATATCAATAACGGGTGATATCGATCATATCAAAATACATGATTTACGGTCTAAATTATAACAGATGACAAATTATATATATGAAGAGTTGTAGCAGGATTTCTGTCTATTCTACAATGTCAAACAAAATGGACTTCTTTATCCTGCTATTTGCAATTTGATACAAACAAAAGATTTATTGAAGTCAACAACTTTGTATTGGTTTAATTTTAAAATAACAGCATATCTAAATAATTTTATATACAATTTTTTTTTATTAAAAGATTTTATTTATTGTGCTGAATTCCCTTTTTTATAATTGATAAAAATACAGAAATTAATTGTTGGAGGATAAGCTGTTGCTATGCGCTTTTCACTGGTTGCTTAGGCCAGATAAATAATTTTAGGAAAGCCAAAGCTATCAGCAAACAAGACTACAGAGGGAATGAGAATTACCTACACTCAAAACGTCTTGTTTGCAACGATATCAAAGCTTAAACAAAATTCCAACAATAAAACAGTGAGTTTATCTTTTCTTACATTCCCCACTTGTTATAAGTGGGTAAAGAAAAAACAAATTAAAAACAAAAACAAACTGCTTTTATTGTTTTCGCAAGAAATCAAAATAAAAACAATTTGCCAGTTCAGTTTTTTATGCACGTGCACTTGCAAAATGTATTATCAAAAAAGTTGTTTTTGAGAATACATAATGTTTTTTTTTTTTTTATTTATTCTGCTTAATTCCCTTTTTTTATAATTGATAAAAATTATGTATTCCCAAAACAACTTTTTTGATATTAAATATTATTATTTTCAATATGTTACTGATCACTAGAACTGTAATGTCTAACGTATGTAAATTTATGTATGTATGTAATATTGAACTTGTTAGATTTTAGGCACATTTTTGTTAAAATTTGTTGTTAATAAATAATTCAAAATATTACCGTAATGGTCTAAAAAGTACATTTTGTTTCCATAATTGGTGCAAAATCATAAAAGCCATTTTCCGTACCTTCCTTAAATCAGCTTATTTGTTTTAGTGTACCACATTACCTGCCAAATAAAATATTAATGAAATTGTTGTTTGTTACCTGAATGGTTTTTTTAATCTTGTTTTTTATTTTTGCAATAAAGTAAAAATGTATATATATAACACAACTACTTTTAAAGAGAATACTAAGATTTGGTAAAGTATTTCATTATAAAACATTACCAGCAGGGGGAGCCCCGGTAATCTAGTTGGTAGTGAGCTAGTTTATCAGCGCCAGGATTGCGGGTTCGATTCCAGCCAGAGACTCTGGTTTCTTTCCTGCAGACAAGCGTAGAGCTTCGCGGGATAAGTATAGGAAGAAAAAAAAAATATGTTGTACCCCATTACCCGTTTTTTAAACTCTTGTCTAATGGGATTTACAATATTTTTTTTATATATCTCTGAAATGGTGGGTTTAATATTTATCGCAAATGACTTCGTGGAAGCCTAACATACATATGAAGCATGTTAATGGGTTAATCATATTTTAATTAGACAAAAACTAAAAGTTTGGCAATCTAAAAACAAATAGGTATACCACATTACGCGCACTTCCACTCACATAATGTTACTTATGAACCAGGAATTCAGTGCTTTTATTATGGAAGTCCTCAAATGTTGGTAAGCTCAAGTAACAAGTATCGAATAAAAATGCTGTTGTAAAAATATTAAGTCCCTATAAAGCATTTGCTGAATTTGTTTTTTGCACCTAATAAACCTAAACCCTTAACTTTTATGTATTTTTTTACAATTTCTAATAATTTGTCACAAAACGTTTGAAATATATTTTATTTATGACCTCTCCAAGGACTGCAAAACTCTAATGGATGAAATGACGAACTTATCAGCCCTACGAGTTCGAGTACAAAGTATAATATTTGCATTTACAACATGATTACAATTTCCGTTTACTCATTTATATGTAGATGTGTTGTCCCCTTTTTTTTAACCTTTACACTTTCACGTGAGTATAAAGAATATTGCTACTTTTTTGCTGTTTAAAGTATGTATAAAAAATTGGTATCATTGATGATAAGTGCCATAAAAAATGGAACATTGTAACATTTATATAACATTTCAGACACATATATCAACGCTCATAAATATAACACATCGAAATAGGAATGGGGTATTGGTAAATGACTGGCAAAAAAAAGTATATTTTGAAGCAATACCTCAAGTTCCAACCTACACAATGACGATATTGATATATTTATTTTTTTTAAACGTATTGAGTGGAAAGGTTAGTAAATAAAATCATCGGTAAGAAAAGAACGCCTGTTGAAAAAACGCGTTAAAGCTTATTTCTATTTTGTCAGTTACACGCACAAAACGATAAAATTTTTATGTCGTTTTACTATCGACTTGTTGTTATTTTAAGATACGAGTATGAAAACAATGCAATTTACCCTACTCGAAAAAGTGTTTAAAATTTTGTTTTTCTGTTGAATCTGCCAAAGAGGAGTTCATGAATATAAGAAATACAAGTACAACATTCTTTCAAATGTATTTAGAATATATATTCCGATTTCAATTAGGGCAATAATTTATGATTAATGACACACAATGAAGGATATTAACCCAAAAGGAATTTTTGAACTTTCTCTTAATATTTTACCTAAATAGCATCGGCAGACCCTCCTAATATAGGAATTCCTCAATTTAGGTGTTCTGAGTGTAAAAGATTTGAGATATTAAATATTTTGTATCTGTAGGCATGACAATCTTTGTCAAGAAATTTTTATTCATATTTGTACCGGCCAGGCCCTGCACTGTTATATTTATAGACTGTAGTAACTAAAATCAAAATGAAACGTATAAAAAGCACACACGACACGTAAGACTTCTTTATTTACTTTTATTTCGAGGAATTATTCTAGTTGACAACAAAATGCTCTTGCTGTAGCTAAAAAAAAAACACCATACAAATAAAAGGAGTCCCAGCCAGGCCCTTGAGTTCGTTGTGTGAATTTTTGTGACAGACACAAAAAACTCCATACAAAATACAAGTAGTTCCAGCCAGGCCCAGGTAGCAATTTCGGCCACGGAATAAATTTTTCACTTAAGAAATAAAAAAAGGGGGAATTAAATCGCCAATTTTCAAGCGAATTAATTAATTTTGTTGAAATTTTACTAGTCGCTGGCATTGACGCAGTTGAGATTGAAGTTTTGAATTTCAAAGTAAGACAAACTCGGATTTAAAAGTGCAAAATTCAAAGCGACTTCATTTTTATATTGATTAGGGCTTAGAATATCGTACTAGATATCGATGATAAAGGGTGCGCCGGTAGGCTAGTTGGTAATGAGTTAGTCTATCAGCGGCGGGGTTGCAGGTTCGACCCGCCAGAGACTCTGGCTTCTTCCCTGGCGACAAGCATAGAGCTTCACGGGATTAGCATAGGAAAAAAATTTAAAAAAAAATTTTTAATGAGGGCCAATAAGTTTTTGTTTGCATTGAATAGACAAATCAAAAGGCACAATCTGCCCCGAGCTGGATTATAAGGGCCAATCTGCATAATAAACTATTTAAAAAACTATATATATTTTGGTATTTTTAAAATGTTTGATGTCTTTGATAATACTGCTCCAAAGTATGTAGCCACAGTTAACTTTTTTTTTATTAACCTTTTGAAAAAAGGCACATAAGAATAGATTATTTTTCCCTGTTTCTTTGCATTTTTACCTCAATAAAAATTTAATTAATTTTTACCTAAATAAAAATTTAATTAAATAAAATAATGATAATTATTAGCAACAATGATCTCGACAAGGAGAGGGAAAAAATATGATAAACGTTGAGATCGTTGAGAAAGGCACCAAATCAAAAACAGAAAATGGTATACTCCTATCGTAAGAACATAGATTATTTTAAAATAGCAGTTGATAACTGCGCAAACTTCTTAATAACGACCAGCTCCTTATTTTATCTTAACTCATTAGGGCGCAAAGTCCTTGTAAGGGACGCTCGAATTTTCTACTGTAGCACTTTAAAAAATTTTAATTTTTCATTTGTTTAAATTATTGTGATTAGTGTGTTGTGTTTTATGCAAGATATGGAAAACCAATTTGTGGAAATACTTACTTAATTTAAATAATATGTGAATAATTGTTATTTTTTGTGTGTAGTTATATGAAAATAAGTGTAATGATTCAATTAATATAAAAAAATGATTACAAAATGTTATGCCCTGTGCATATAGTGACTTTGAGTGCAATGGACACTGTGTCCGTAGTACAATCGTGATAAGATGATTGCGTAAATATTTTTTCATATATAGACTTGCAGTATCTGAAACATTGGATGAACTGGATGCCATTCACCATTAGATGGAACCGATAATGATCAAGATACCGATGAAAGCGATGATGACCATGAGAAAATCCTAATTATCTTGATCCAAAATTATTATCTACAGCATGTGCAGTAGTGCAGAAAACTATAAAGTATGCTGATGAATAATTTACATTCCAATGATCCGACATGCTGAAATCTTGCAACATCCTACCTTGAAACTTATGGTACCCCATTTATAAAAAGTTTGCGCACTTTCAATGTAACGACAGATGCACGAGATGATGACAGAATGCACCTTATTGAATATTCAAAAATGATAAACGATGTGGACATTGCGGAAAGAAAAAAACTTTATTTGCAAAAAATGTGGAAAAGGGCTACACCCGAAATAATGCTTTACAATTTATCATACTTCGCAGTGTCCTTTATAAGGGACGGTCGATAACTCCAAAAGTTTTTTTAATAAAATGTTTTTGAACCGCATAAATTAGATAATTTTTATTAAAAGTTGGTGAAAATTATGTAGGAAATGTGACCAGAGAACTTCGTCTACAAATGGGTTAATTTATTCCCATTTACTCAATTTGTTTTATATGGCTCAAGTGTAGGATTATGAGCAGTTTGCAACAAGTCGAATTCCAATGATCAGCCTGGTACTACTTGTGAAGGTTTGTTAGTTTAAAATAATAGTTATGATTTAAAATATTGAATTTTTCATTGTGTAGTTTCTGATTAAAAAAATGTAATTCTGAATGTTTAAGTAATTTCTAATTAAGTGTTGAGCCTATTGAATCGAATGTTTTTTTAAATAAAAATAAACTTATGGGCTGGCCAAAAATAAGTCCCGCTTTAACTCTACGATTCACATCTGCAAATTGCAAATGTAAAATCTTTAAATTATGTTGACTAATGTTCAATGGGAGCCTTTTCTTTTCACATACATCATGAATTCTTGGCTTTGCCTCACCAAACTACAGCTCATGATGCACTTGTTAAGCCTGACGAAAATAAAGAGGAATAAGCAGAAGAAAGCGAAACTTGAATGCCAATTATTTAATTATTTCTAATTTAATTTTTAGTATTATTTTTCAGTCATAATAGCTATGTATAAAATTTTATTATTCCAATATACTTTTAATTTTATTTTCCACCCTATTATGTGCAAAAATTGGCACAAAATTTTTCACAATTAGGTAAAAATGCCCTTTTTAGTTTTGATTACCAAAACCATTGTTATGTAAAAAAGGGCCAAACTTCACTATGTCAGTCTTTTTATAATTTTTTTTTTTCTACATTCGAACTTTTAGATGATGATGGTGCTACTGATTAAATCGCTCAAAGAAACAGATCAATTCTATAGCCATAAACACTACTTGTTTTCCGTATAATCTATGTAAATCTTAGAAACATGATTTTTAACAGCAGATTGGCCCTTGTTACTCAACTGCGTCGACATTAAAGCTTAAATGAAATATAAGATTAAAATTTTTACCGAGCTTGCTCCGATTTTTTTCTAATATCAAACATAAATAATTTTTGATTTGCTGATATGTATGTTGCTTAAGGCCTTTTTACACTATAGCACATGTCGTACGCATTTTTTTTTTTTTTTTTTTTTTTTGGATAGGACCAGCACTCAGGGGATGACCCCTACTAATGCGTTGCATTGTGTTGGAACTAGGAAAATAAGTTTTGGGATGGAGGAAAGAGGGAGTAGTGCTTGTGAAATTCGACTTCAATTTATTCATGTTGAAAGTGAGAGGGAAGACTTCAGCGGGGAGGTTATTCCCCATACGAACAGTCCGACCTAAAAACGAATTTTTCCTGTAATGCGATGTACGATTCACAGGCCAATCGACCACAAAAGGATGGGCTCTTGAGAAAAAACGTGTATTACGAACAAAGGTATGGGTTTCGGTAACCAAATCCCTAATTTCATCAGAATACATCCCGTTGTAGTAAAGATAAAATAGGCACATATAACCCATATTGCGACGGTGCTCAAGGAAGTCAATGGAATTGGATACCCTACTGTCGCCAATTGCGGGCGAGAGACTCCAAAATGACTTTGAAGCCTCGGCCCACACATGAGAGTTGTATTCCATTTGCGGTCGGATATAGGTGGTATAAATAGTAAGGAGAACAAATTGAGTGAAGTATATCTTACACCGTTTCAAAAAACCGAGGCACTTGAATGCTTCTTTCGACACCTTAAATATATGTTCTGTCCATCGGACATCACATTGTATCCTCATGCCCAGAACATCAAGAGATCCTGTTTCCCCAATAATTATACCACCAATTATACCAATAATTATAATCATGTACACCATTATTTTTTTTATTGCATAATAAGAATCTACATAACTGATTCTAAATGTGGTCAAAATTTGGAGAAATTCTTCTCCCACAAAGTGGGTCAAAAGATTAATTGAAATATTATTGTATAATTGCGTGTTTGGAATTTTTCATTAATAATTGTGTAAGTGCAGGTATGGTGTTTTAATTAGTTTTTACTCTGAATATCATTTCAAAGAAAAATAGGGTATAAAAAGCATACACTATTTTTATTATTTCATAACAAAAAAAAACGAAAAATCACGTATATTGATATACACAATTTTTTAATAATATATTTGGTGTAAAATATTCAAATAAAATAGTGTATGCCATACAAAATAAAACAGTGTATTATAATTTTCATACATATTATAAAACAAATAAAATAGCCTAAGTGACATCATGGTACTTTGAATCCCATTTATTTGCAATTAAAGCACTTGTAAATTAATGAAATATCATCTACTAGTAGCCTGATTATTCCATCACATATTTAAATGACCACAACTCAAAAATATCGATTATTTTCTGAGATATTAGTGTATTCCCATTTGTCTAATAACTCAAAAATTTTAAACTCTATTATCTCGAAATGGCAAAAAAATTATACACTTTTATTTTATTAAGGGGACGATATACAGATGAGGCACCTTGATCCGTCGCGCGCCTTTCAGGCATTAAATTCGACCCTATTCGCACGACCCCATTCTGAGATTATGTCTAGTTCTCGGCCAAGCGTATCATTCATGTTCTGCCTCATAGCACCAACATCGGACACGCTTGGTCTGTAATCAAATGAATACGAATGGCAAAGGTTGCTGTCATCTGCTAAAGAATAGATAGGATTGGAAGTTTGACATAAGAGGTCATTTAGAAAAATAAGAAATAGAGTAGGAGAAAGAACGGAGCCGTTTGATGAATGTTGAACTCGTTTTGTCGCAAATAAATCTCTGATCTAATTATAGTTTGAAAATTTTCAAAAGCAATAACAATTTATCATGACACACAACAATAGTGGAGAGGATAGTATGAGCTTGTGCTGATATGTGTATATCTTTTAGTATACCGATCTACTAAATCACTTTCTAAGTGAGATTAAGATATGTCCATCCGCCCGTCACCCGTCCGGCTAGCTGGATAGTTGTATGCATATGTAGCCTTGTGTGCGAATACAGGTCGCAATTATGACGATAATTTGATAAAATTTAATACATTAGTTTATATTGTCATAATGATGACTAATGAAAATGGTGAGAATCTGTCCAAAATTTTTCCGGAATAGTCTTTTTGCCCATTAACCATTTTAATATGTTTATATTTACATAATAATTGGTCCAAATTCATTTTATTGCAACCCAAATCATATTAATAAATTTATTTGGAATCGGTTCATATTTCATCATAGCTGATATAAAAATACTACTCACGGAAATATCTTTTAATGTTATAACTTTCTTTTTGGTAGGTCCATTTAGACCCCCTTCCTTAAAAAACTAAAAGGCAAACAAATTATAATTGGCACAAAGAACTTATAACATAATTTTGCTATGGCTGATTTTCCATGATTTTCCAAATTGGGGTCCATTGGTGTGAGCAGTGTGACCATATTAGCTTTTTTCGAACTAAATTTAGCTTTATTTTTTCATGTTTAGCTTGAAATATATGATTAAGCTTTTAGATTTTTTTTTAGCTTTTTTCAACAATACATTTAGCTTTTTCTAGCTTTATACTTTAATTTCACTTTCGTATAATTAATTTATATTTCAAAACAAAGAAAAAAAAATAGTAAAACCTTTATTTTAAAAAAGTACTTATTTTAATTTGTTTCATTTAAATAAACAAAAAATATATTTTTATATAATAATAACATTTAACCCGCTACTTTTTCGTTAGCGTCTTCATTTCTTTCGTGGACATATTTATGTATAATCCAAAGTTTATGTTTCTTGGCTTTAACAAAAAAGCACCAATATTTTTCATCTTATTTACTCAGGATCTAGCACCTATCATTTTATGTTTCTATGTTAAATATTATAGAAAATTCAAAACATATCACTTGTAGAACGGAAAAGTAAAATAATGGAATTTAATTTTCCGCCTTTCTCCTTTTGATACTTTTTTCTTCTCATTGAACTATCAAAAATTTAAATATTTTAGTACGAGTCCATAATTTAATATGTACATGGCAATGAATGGTGAAAAATGTTTTGTAAAAAAATTACCAGAAATAGGTAGGATTTTCACCCCTTAAATGTTCGAATTTCGAAAAAGTAATAAATCAATTTTTGTATTTTTTAGATAAGTTAATAATGCGATATAATTTTCATTGCTGTGTTTATTGGTTTTAAAGATAAATGGGTTGACAAAAAGTTTCAATATACAGGTTTTACCTGTTTGTTCACCAAAAATACCGAACTTCAAAAAAGTATCAGACACCTGCTAGCTCATTTTTTTAATGACAAACGAATATCTCTTTTAGCTTAGGAGATAAGAGGTAGGCGAATTAACATGTTTTTATGCTTTTTTAACATTCGAATTTTCAAAAATATTTGGCGAGAGAACAACATCCGGTTCAAATTTCAACTTTTTACCTTCAGGCGTTTAGGCTGTGCGATAATGAATAATTCAGTCAGTTAGTCCGTTATATGTAGATATCAAAATAACTAAAACTTACTATTAGATATCTATAAAAAAAATTAGCTTTATTTTTTGGCTTTAAATTTCCGTCTTTAGCTCTTTTTCCCTCTATTTCAAACATGATTTAGCTTTATATTATTTTAAAATCTGTTCACACTGGGTGTGAGCATTAATTCCCGTAATTTCTACAAACAGAAATCTTGCTGTGTATAGAAATCTATTATGTAAATGCTGCCAACTTTAAAAGAAAACTTTAGGTAAAAACACGTAGGCCAAATAAACGTTTAAATAAGTAAAGAAAACTGTTAGGTACGTAGGCGAGAGCAGATATCGTTTTATATTAATTACGGGCATAAATGGTCGGCCCGGACCGACTACTTGTTTTTATATAAATTGTAACTTGAGGGCACATTTTTTCTAATCGAAAAACTGGTTCAAAATCTTGAAACCTTAAAAGCACTAGTAACTGAAATTGGAACAAAAGCGTCTTCTGCCAGCCGTGGAGCTTCACCAAAAATTGGAAGGTGTTATATCTGCCACTACCAAAGACGTATGACCTGTATGAATCCTATGTGCGATGAGCACTCCATAAAGGAAACAACATGTGTTTCCTGCAAATAAACATATTTTATGTATTTTTTTTATATTACCTATCTATAATTTAAATCAAAATTAATCCCTGTTTGATTGTTTGACCATGAAGGTATATTTGAACCCATAAAGCATCATAAGGGTGTTTGATATAAAAAGCCATATTAATTGTAGTGAGCAGTTTTGTTTTTTAAATACAATAAAATTAGTCATTGTTATTAGATTGAAGTTTTCACGAAATTATAGGTATCTAGTGACAAATGCAAAATAGTAATAGCACTTTTAAAATAAAAAAGTTACAATTGTACCCATTCCGCTGGACCAGGGTTAATCCAAAAAAGATAAATATGAAATGTTTTTAAATTAATTTTTGTTTTTGGTTTCAATAAAATTTATTAAAAAAATATGATTTTCTTTACATGTTGAAAAATATTTTTGTATTTATTGCACACCTTAATTTAATTTAATAAATCTAGCGAAAAATATTTCACAATGTTCACCTTTACAAAAAAGATAAAAATGATATGTGTTTAAATAAATTTTTGTTTTTGGTTTCAATAAAATTTATTAAAAAAATATGATTTTCTTTACATGTTGAAAAATATGTTTGTACTAATTGAACACCTTAATTTAATTTAATAAATCTAGCGAAATATATTTCACTTTACAAACTTCTGTCTTTCATTATTTTCAAATTATTAATACAAAATAACTTCTGTTGTTTGGTTTAACTAATTTCTATCCACACACTTTTTGCCCTTTATCTGGATGAGCTAATATTTACTTCCAATTATGTATAAATCAAAATGCTTATTAGCCAACTTATATATGGCCATCGGTTAAAGTTGTAACCTAAATAAAGGTTATCTTGTGGTCGGTTATAACTCATTATAATTTTCCAAGGTGTTTGTTATTTGTAAACTGTTTCTCATCTGTTAAGAGATGAGAGTAAAGTATTTTATTGTATTTTGTATAAACAATACTACATGTACCGCCAACAATGCGTTATAACAACAATGTGTAAATATGAAAATGCACACACACATCCACACAGCCATACGTACACTTACAAGTAAATACAAACATATCTGCCAGATACAATACATTCATTTATTTCTCCAAATATAAATACAGATATATGTATATACATTGTATAAAATACTTAAAGGATGTAGAAATTTTTATTACGGATATCATAAATTGAAGTGAGAGAAAGCTCCTGTGGCAAATATATTTCCGAGCATACAACGACACATACTCATATACGTACATAAGAAACAATGACAACGCTAATCCCTTACGCATATCCGTTCAAACATTCATAGTGGAAAATGGTCTTCATATTTGTGACTTAAGGATTTCTTGGTTTTTTTTACTGCTTGTATTATAGCACATTTAACAGAATGTGTTTAGTGCCAATAGGTAAGTGAAAGAGTATTTTCGGCATGATTGTTTAATATTACAAAATACAAGTTTGCTATTAGTAATGACAGCAACCTGCTCGTTATTTCATTTAACACACATGCAAATGTCCAACGGAAATATGAATTGGTAAATAATTATGGCCCCACCAAATAACCTAGGTTATATAAATTTGGCCTAAGTAAGTAAGTGATGCATTTATGAAGATGCCCAACAAAATTGGTAAATTGGCATTTCTTTGTTGCAAAAAAATTTAGAGGGAAGCGAATTGATACAAAATTAATCCCATGATAGGTCTTTGGTGGTAGAGACCGGCTCTAGTTATAACACTTTTACATGGGGTTGTCATTGTAGGGGGTCAATCGACACCTAACTGCCACCATTCTATTCTCAATCTATTCTCATGAAAATGTTAAGTGTTTGTTACTACAATGGAATATTATTTCAATGCAATGTAGTATTATTTCACTAAAACAAGTCCTAGAACTAAATTTAAGAACCAAATTTTACAAAGTCACAAGAAAAAATGTGTCACACTACCGGTATGCAGTACTGTAACTCATTATTTTTTCTACCGTTTGGTTCTTCATAAACCAGTTAAAGGATTGTTTCTCTTTTCACTGGTCATGTGGTATTTCTTTTTGTGCTTGTTCTATTTTCACTAATACCAGGACCAGTCTGTAAGAACAATTGATACAAATTTCCCGCAGGGTAAATACTTTATTTACACCGAAAATACTAAAAATTGTTTCTAATCACCAAATTCATAGAATCAAGCAAACAATTTTTTAATTTTGCACCTATTACCAAAATGATTATATTGATTACTAAAAAGTTTTAAAATTGAAAATTGTGAATTTTTTTTCCAATAAATTTAATTATTAATTTTAATTAAAAAAATGAGCACAAAACTTCGCCATTTTAAACAATGTGTTAATTGATTCAATTAAATATAGCTCAGGTTTTGACAATTCTCAACAACAATTCTTAAGTTTAAATTATTTTATTTTAAACGAAAAAATAAATTAAGATTTTTTGGTATTTAATTAATATTTTAATTAAAAATTTATTTCAAAACAACTAAAATATTAAAAAAATCAAAATTATATTCTTAATTTTTTTTTAACAAAAAAATAATGAATTCAATCATCACATTAGTTAAATTAAAATACTTTTTACAAATTGGTTTTAATTGATAAAAAACAGCTCAAAATTTATTCTGTGAAAGCAAATGCCACGCAAGCAGGTGTCAATTACACAAAAAAAAAAAAAAAAATGGGTCCTGCTATAAAAAATGAGTAGAAACATGCATTGACAGTGAAAAGCAACGCAGTGAGGCTTTTAAGAACATGCCCCATTATATCAAGTTAGATTTATTACTAACACAAATTAAATTCGTCATCTTTTTATTATTTTTTATTGGGTCTAAAATTTTTTTATTTTTAACAAATAGAATCTGGGAATTATTTCTTTTCATAAGCTACTTTATTATATGCAACATTTTTTATTTTTCGAATTTATTCTATGAGCTTAATTTCAGTTATGTATTTTATAAAGCTTTTTGTAATAGTTCTGTTCCTTAAATTTTCTTGGTAGTGTATGAAGTCATTCTTAAAAAAAATTACAAAAACCTTTTTTTATTTTTTTTTAATTTAATATATTCTTTTTTTGTAAAGTTAATAGAAAATTAATTTCTACTTATGTTTTCAAAACTTATGGTTAATTCAAGCTCATTAACTAATTTAATTTGTGTCAATTGCGCTTAAAGCACTTTTCCCTAAGGATGACCATATGTATAGATATCCTGAATAAAAGCTTGGATCTATAACGTCAAAAGAAATATGAATCAGAAATTACTCGTTTTCCAACCTATTGCATTAGAGTTCATTGCAATACATATCCCAGCAAAAGTTTCAATTACACTTCGCCAATTTCTTTGGAGTTAATCCGTTGCTCGTGGACAACACTTTTTGATATTCCTATTTTAAAAAAGTTTTACAAGTTTTTAGCGGAGACGATTTTAAGTTTAGGGTCTAAAATGTATATTATATGTAATTTAGAATCTAGAAGGTTCTAAATTACAAGTAGCTTAAGTGTTTACACAGTCAGTTGCAAGTTGAAATGTTCTCGAAGCAAAAACATCTTACGAAAAACGCTTTATTTTGGGCTTAAAAATATTATCATGTTAGATATAGTTATCACAAAATTAATTTAATAATATATTTTTTATTTTATTTTTGGTCCGTCTTGATGAACAAATTATGTTTATTTTTAAAATATGTGAATCCAGTATTGCCGTAGTTACCGGTATCATAAAATTGCTGAGAAAATATTTTGATTAACATTTTTTTTCATAATGTTTGTAATTTATGTTTAAAAATACCATTAAGATGTGCTGCTGTATAGTAGTGTTTTGGTTTTGTTTTTTTATTATTGTAAATACACAGTAAGTCAGCAATAAACATAATTTTTATTTTACTTAGTACTAGTAAATTGATACAGAAGGCATCCACGGTAACACTGTTTCTTAGTGTCAAAAATTTACTTGCTGGTTTGGCTGCAAGTACGAAAAATGTGATGGTTTTAGCAAAAATGTGTGATTGAATTGAGTTTTTTGAACTTGCACTTGCATGTGTAAATCCCGGGATACGAAAACCAAATTGTACAAATAAGTTTAAAACTTGGAGATGTTGTGTATATATTTATTTTCCTAGTCAAGCCATTTTTTGTCAGTTGAACAAATGAAGATTCTGATGAAATGAAATATTTTGTTCAATATAAGGATAATGGTGAACGCGACTTTGACGGTATGTTTGGATCAGCAGATGATGGCGAAGGTATATTAAGATTTTTCCGGGATTGATCATTTTCACGGTGCGGTGTGAATAACAACTTATTAGCACAATTTTCGCTTTGGTTTTTTTTTTCTTTTCTACTGCTTACTTCTATCTTATTATTTTTTTTTTCAGCAAGGTCGGAGTCTTTTATTGCTAAAAGTGTTGGTAGGCTTAAACTCGACCGGACCTCTACTATGGCTAGATAAATTATATCCAAAGTATCATAATATCAGTTTTGAAACTGCATATTATTTTGCCTTTCACGCAATAACTCTTACACTGACTGACTCCTACACTGTTTGACTAGATTTTTCAAAAATTTTTTAAAAGCTGGAACTTTTTGTGTAAGTGGAATATACAACTACTTTGTACTACTAAAAGTAGGGTAACTCTAAAAAGATATTTGATGAAAAACAAAAAACATGACCAGTCAATTTTGCGACCATTTATATAAACATAAGTTCCCCTCGATCTTACAAGGGGCATATGGTCTCAACATATCTCTTGAGTGTTCATTAAACATTAACTGCCAGGCCCGCAATGTCGACAAGAACATTGCTTTCGCATATTTATATTGAAAACAATAACAAAAAACTGTAATTTGTTTTTGTTTACAATATAAATATTCGAAAGAAATGTTCTTGTCGACGTTGTGGGCCAGGCAGTTAATTTCAGATAAGTAGACGATTAGCCTACTGTATCATATTCTAATGATGGGGCTGCCATCAGAGTGGATGAGTATGCACAGCTTAATATAAGAACAGACATCCCGCTTTCAGCCGCACTTATTAGAAGAACAGATGCTGCAATTGCCTCTTACAACTCGCCGTTGCTTGACGGGTGCCGAGAACCGCACCCAGATACCACCACTTGGAGGATTGTGAGTCGACATGGGTTGTAATTGATAAGGATCATCCTGGATTCTCAAAGAAGAACCGATGAGAGGCTTCGTCTTAGCATTATACCCCCTGATACGTTTTGTACCTTTTATTTGAAAACTAAATTTAAAGTATAATGTAATATATGGAATTTTTTTTATTTGGGTCAATTAAGCGTTTTGTGAAATCGAAACATTTTTGTTAAAATGAGTGACGTGTGGAGCTAAATATTTCTTAAGGTTAAATATAGTTTAATCCAAATATTAAGAACGCATAATATAGTTCTGCTATAATAGTTTTTGGTTTGCAATCAATTTGATTCAATCCAGCTCTTACCCGCCTCTACAGCTCTTACCCGCCTATCTTACGATTCCAATTGTCGTCTCCACGTATAAGACAACCGTTTCATCATGCAGTTTTCGTGTGTAGCCAATGTTGTCGTTTGGTCTTTCCTGCATATGGCAGATCCATTTCCATTGGCTCTTGGCTTTTTGTACACTGAATGGCGTTTGTTCCCAGAGTTCCCAATTTAAGATGAAATTCGGCCAATGAATACCTGCATCGTCTATATAAATTAAGCTGAAGTATTCTTCGTTTCGCTTTGATATAATCGAACAGAACGATCATTTAATGCCAAGAGGAGTAATTTCGTTTGAACGTGTACTTGGGTGATCTTCAAACTTCTTGCAGAGCTCCGACTTTGCCTAACTATTTGAAGCAATCGACTTTTCGAGTTGCACGTTATTAACTTTGAAATTTAAGTTATTTAACAAATTTGATCACAAGAAGAAGTGTAACCAATACTAATATGGAGTCCAACTCCACACTCAGTCGTATAAATAACAAAAAGCTGTTATGTCATATCGGAATAGGTGTGGGCAAGAACGCAAATATTATTTACTTCTTCCAGCCGTCCTTGTAAACCCCTTGAAATGCTTCGTCTTCTTGTACTTGCATGATTACATCAAGCACAATATTGAATACAAGTTAAGATAATATACATACTGTATAGCATCAACTTTTATATTAAACCCTTTGCCCAGGGTCCTTTTGTTAAGTACTTTATATTTCAAGTTCTGGTTTAATGTGAATATAAGGTCGATTATTTTTGTCGGGATCCCTTTCCATCGCAACGTTTGCCAGAAAGCTTGATGCTGATGGTGTACAAATATATATATATATACATAGAACATCGAGTATCTCCATTTCCCCGATTGCTCTAATACTATATGTAGACTATTTAATTGGTCGGTCCACGAACGGTTAGATTTGAATCCAACTCTTGTATGCAAACAAAAACTTTTGCTGCGTTATGTCTTCATCCGTATATATGTATGCGCTACTTACGTATGTTTGTATTCGTGTGAAATTTTATTTTTTTATATTTATTGGTATGAGTTTAATGTGATATTGGTTTATTATTGTCTAGTGTATAATGCCGCCAGCATACAAAGTGTCAATCCCACAAACTTTCAGCAGCTTCAACGATAAATGTTAAAACAATATAAAATAAAAAAAAAAATAAAAACAAATAAATAATAAAATAATAAAAAAAACTCTAAAGAAAATAAAATACCAATAGCTTTAAGTATCTGATACAAAGCATCCATCGTTCAGTATTAAACACATAATATTGCGGTCACATAATCATACACTAACACTTATACATACATACACATGTATATAATATTCTTATCTTTAAACAGCAAATAGTTGGGGTTAAATGGTTGGTAAAAGATCAATGTACATTGAGCATCAATCGAGTTTGGTTTTTGGCAAATCGCAAATAAAATATTAAATAGCTTAATAATCGTTAAAAATATAAAAAAACAAGCCATTAATAATAAAAAGTATTTTTTTTTATTTATGACGAAAGTCATTGTCAGATAATAATACAGACAAATATAATTTAACTGTTTCAAACAACAATTAAGTTTTTGCGGAAACATTGGCAAATTTAAGCAAGGGAATTTCTTAAAAGACTAAGAAATATATTCAAAGAAGATTTACGGAATTTTAGTTTGTTTGAATTCTTGAAAAATTTTTTACATTTTGTATATTAAGTTGGTGTGTAAAGAAAATTAAACGTAAATTCAAATATAATCAGGGTTATCTATTAAGTGGTTTCAATACCGCCGGTCTGGCAGGGTTGTCAGCTGTTAAATATCTGTCATCTGAATTGTCATGTTTTTAGCGAAAAGCTTACAATTTTTTAATATGGGTCGTAAAACAACAGTAGTACGCGTTAAAGCTTACCAAAAAACAGTTCTGGTTCAAACGTGGCCACTTTTCGAGCATAACGGGGTTATTACGATATACTGTGCAAGAAATTACCAAGATGATAAAGAAATTTTAAGGGACTGAAAGCGTCACAGGTGTGGTCGGGCCTGTGCATAATTGCAATGTGCGCACTGGCGAAGATACTGCTTCTGTTAGTAAGGAACTAAAAGAACCGCTATGACCGCATAATAACCATATTTTTTGGCTTGTTATTGAAGATTATGAAACGGACGATATGTGGTTCCAACGGACGCACGTTGGGTAGAAATTCCCAATAATGGCTCTTAATTGAAAATTAAAAATTAATATTTTTAAAAAGTAATCAATTACAGAATATTGTAAACAAAATTGTGCATCACTATCTTTTTCATTTTCCTATGTTATTTACTTTTCGAGATGTGCGTAGTTAAAGTTTAACTTTTTTTAGGTTTTTGAAAACAGTGGTTATAACATTTGTGTATTTTCCTGCACAGAAAAAAGTTTTTTATCAATTAAAAAAGTGGTTTAAAAAGTATTTTAATTTAGTTAATGTGATAATTAAATCAATTATTTATTTTTAAATTGAAAGAAAATTAAAATTTAATTTTGATTTCATTAACATTTTAGTTGTTTTAAAATAAAATTTTAAATTAAATTATTAATTAAATAAGAGAAAATCTCAATTGACTTTTTTCGTTTAAAATAAAATAATTTAAAATTGTAGAATTGTTGTTGGGAATTGTCAATATTTAATTAAATAAATTAACACATTGTATGAAATGGCAAAGTTTTTGGATCATTTTTTTTAATTAAAATAAAAAATATAATTTATTGAAAAAAAAAATTATTAACAATTTTACAATTTTTAGTAATCAATATAATCATTTTGGTAATAGGTGCAAAATCAACAAATTGCTTGTTTGATATTATAAATATGGTATACATTTGGTTATTAGTAACAATTTTTAATTTTTTCTGTGTAGCATAAAAGTAATATTTTTCCAACTCAAATATGTATCTCAATTAAATATTTTAGTTGTAGAAATATTTTTTTTTTTTTTTTTTTGAAAATTGGTCTTAAAAACAATAATTTTTCACTTTTAAGTATAAATTCAAATTTGGTTTGGGCAAGCTTGGGTAAAAAAAATGTTTTTATAGTTTTCTATTATATGTCTACTAACAAATCATATAAAAACATTTTGTGGGTTTTTTTGCGATAAGAACGAAACAAATTAATTCAACATCCAATTTTTGATGTTTTAATCAGGCTTAAGTTTATAGAATTTAATTTTCATTAAATTATTTTTATGGAGAAAGGAATTTTACAACATGAAATGAATTAAAATTTATTGATAAATTTTCATTCTTGATTGAGCTGGGAATTGAACGCAGGTTTTCAAGGACAGGTTGCCCTGACTAGTTGCGATTGTAACCACACAATCTCTTCAGAGGTGTTTGCCGTTTAACACAACTTCATAAAATTAAATTCATTGAAAATTAAATTCAATGAACTTAAGCCTGATAAAAATATCGAAAATTGGATTAAAAACCATTAACAGTTCAATAAATGTAGTCAGGGCAACCTGTCTCTAAAAGCCTGGGTTCAATTCCCAGCTCAGTCAAGAATAAAAATTATCAATAAATTTTAATTCATTTCATGTTGTAAAATTCCTTTCTTCATAAAAATAAATAAAAGAAAATTAAATTCAATGAATTTAAGCCTGATTAAAATATCCAAAATTGGATTAAAAACTATTAACAGTTCAATAAAATACCCACAATACTTATTATTAAAAAAATATTATTATCTTTTTTTTTGAATTGTTATTTTGAAAAAATAATCAGATTTATATATCATCAATTTAATTTTTCTAGGAAAAGCTCCACAAAATTTCTTTAAACAAATGCAAACTTATATTTTATAATTGATTTGCTGTAAAATATTGAAAAAAAGGTTAAAAAAAAACGGCCAAAACATTGAATAAAACTTTGCTATGTTGACGAAATGTAACAATTTGATTGTTAAACAGCGAAAGAAATAAAGAAAAGCACACTTAAAGGCATAACAACTAGCGCAAAAATATGTGGGGTACAAAGCATTGTGGAACACGTTATTGATGTTCACTTACCGCAAATACACAAATGCTCTGAAGCTGCATTCATAATTTGAGTATCCAAATGGACAAAAAATTTATATTTACAGAGTGAATAATAAATATGCATACACATAAATCAATACACACAGATCGCGCACTCCTATTTAAAGGGGTCTGTATACGCCCTGTCGGAAATTCAGTTAACTTTAAATTAACTGAAAGCTAACTACCCTGTCGGAAATTCAGTTAACTTTAAATTAACTGAAAGCTAACTATTTCTCAAGTAGTGGTGGTTGACACTTGCATTGCTTTTATATGAAATTAACTAACTATTTTAACATTGCGATGTCCTAGGAAGTAGTCAATTGTCCGACTCTGCACTACTTTTAATTAACTTTAAAGTTAACTTTTTGTAGCTACCCAGCAAAAACTTTATAAAAATATATAGTTACACAAAAGTCAATAAAGTAAATTTTTTTTAATTTTTTTTTATTATTTTTTTAATTATTTTTTTTTTTTATTTTTTCTTATTTTATTTTACTTTATTTTATTTTTTCTTATTTTATTTTACTTTATTTTATTTTTTATTTTTTTTTCTGTCTCTGGTGGGATTCGATCCCGCAACCTCGGTGCTGATAGACTAGCTCGCTACCAGCTAGTCTACCGGGCAGTGTAGTTTTTGTATTAAAAAACTATGTTTTTTGACTATAATGACTATAATGACGTTTGTTTGTTAATCGACTTGGCTCCCTCTACTTAAAATTTTAAGTATTAATATACAGTGTTTGTATACACTTTGGTTAATGTAAATTTTGCATTGCTTAGTAGTTGGCTTTAAGTTAGTCCATACAAGCTAACTTAATGTTGGCTTTTTTTGTAGTTAGCTACTCATTTGACGGCAGGGCGGTCAAGCATTTCTTATCAAGCCATATGAAAGTATTAGTGAAAATGTGTAAGTATGTGTGATACCGACGGTGCTGGATAGAAGATCAAAAAATTTAGATATGACGGCGAATATTACGTCCAGCACACGTACTCGAGTTAATTCGTCTGCATGGCAAGCATTTTGACGGTGTACAGACCCCTGAAAAGGTAATTTTCTACTGCGCACGTTAAAATAACATCACATAATTACAAAACATTATGAGATATTCCCACAAAACAAAACACAATAGGGTTTTTCTAAGTCACAAAAACCATCAACAATATAACGGCAACAATATAATGGCAGTGAATCTTCATATGTTAAATATGAACTTACAATAATTAATCAAATCTTATCCTAATATTTACTTAATGTCCTGCCAGTGCCAGACAAAAAAAATTTCGTCTTACGGCTTCAGTCCACATATCTAAGTTTTTATCGCTCATCTGATTGGGTGAGTGCTGCAGTGTCTCTTTTTCTTAAGCGAGTGTGGCCGCCATAATTTAAAATATTTCGAGCTAATGAATTTGCACCCAAATCCAGCCTTTTTAAATATTTTACTGCATATTTCGTTATCATAGTTTTTACAAATAGCACATTTAGGTCCTTGTGGATATTTGAGTTTTTGACATACCAGGGAGCGGCTGTGATTATTCGAAGAAGCTTATTTTCGAGCCTTTGAAATTTTTCGATATAAGAGGCCGAGGCAGTGCCCCAAACTAAATACCGTAGCACCAAATTGCCTTTAAGATAGAGTTGTAAAGTAAAAGTTTGCAATCGAGACTAACAGCAAAATTTCTTCCAATAAGCCAATTAATTTGAATTGCTTTAAGTTTCCTTTGCGTTATCTTGGTTATTTGATTTATTCATACAATTACAATATTAACAAAACTACTATGGTCTATTTTGGAGGTGAACATTTAAAAATTTTCCTTGATAGTATTTCGTTTCTTAATAAAATTAAATTTTTGGGCAGAGGTCCGATAGTCTTGCCGAACCAATTTCCCAAGAGTTTTTCAATTCCAGTATGCGATTTAAAAAAAAACATGGGTAATATTTAAACATCTGATTTGAAATTAATAGAATAATAAGAAAATTAAACATTGGAAGAAATCAGGAACCGAATAAACTGTTATTTTGAAATTTGAAACCAAAAAATTATTCAGATGAAAAAGTCGGACAACTGATTCAAGTATACCATATTAGGGGGCCATTTATTTTTAATTTTTGTGTTCTTTTCATCAGAAAACTATGCTTCGCAAAAAATTATGCTCAAGTTTGAAGGTGCATTTACAAGAGAGAAAAAATTTAAATTTGTTCAGTTTTTCTAAAAATTTGGCCATTAAAATAATTACTTTTGCAATTAAAAAAATGAATCAAAATGTGTACGAAATTATCCTAGTGATATATTAAAGACTAAATTTTGTTTAAAATTTTAAAGTTATTAAAGTTTCCACAGTCCATTAACGTGTCTGAGGCCAATTGAACAAGAAATGTAGGAATCAAATTAACATATTTTGAGAAAAATTTAAAAAAGACCTAATTTGTTCTTTAAATATAACCGCATTTACTTGTATATGAGTTTTTGTTTTCGTAGGATACCGTTAACCTATTATGTATGACCAAAAAAAAAAAAAAAAAAAAAATTATTTGTTAAGGGCACTTTTAAAACTCCATTTTTTAAAAATTTATTTAACAAACTTTTCGAATTTTTTGATCATCTTATTGGGATTTGAATAAGAATTTTAAACACTCAGGTCATACATGTACCAATATCAAAGCTTCAACAACGACAAAATAATAAATTTAATTCGTGTTGGAAAAAAACCAGCCAATTGTAGGGGAATGTAAGATAGAAAAATTGACTGCTTATTGTTGTGTATTTATCGAAGCTTTGATATTGTTACATGCAAGACCTGAGTGTTTAAAATTCTTATTCACTTTATGGTCTTACTTGTATAATTTTTTTAGCTTTTCTAAAGTATTTGGAAAAAGTTTCTTGACGAACTGGCCTAAGCAACCAGAGAAATGCGTATAGAAACTAGCTTTGCCACAACAATAAATATCAGTGTTTTCATTCAAAAATTTGGATTATTAGCACATCATTAATAAATGAATTAATTAATAAAATATTTCATTCCCGAAAATAATTTTTGATAATAAATTTGCATGTGCCCGGCAAATAAAAAACTGAAATGGTAAGCTGCTTTATTTAAGCAACTTGTTTTTTTAATTTTGTTTTTTTTTTCTTTCTATCCTCTTACAACTACAATTCATGTTGGAAAAAAACCAGCCAATTGTAGGGGAATATAAGAAAGAAAAATTGACTGTTTATTGTTGTGTCTTTGTTGAAGCTTTGATATTGTTACATGTAAGACCTGAGTGTTTAAAGTTCTTATTCACTTTATGGTCTTGCTTGTATAATATTTTTAGCTTTTCTAAAGTATTTGGAAGAAGTTTCCTGACGAGCTGGCCTAAGCAACCAGCGAAATGCGGATAGAAACTAGCTTTCCTACAACAATAAATTTCAGTGTTTTCATTCAAAAATTGGGATTATTAGCACATCATTAATAAATGAATTAATTAATATCTTTTTTTGCTCTTCGAACACAGCCTAAACTCTATGACTTCCTTTCCACTTTTGTACAAGCTTGCTAATAAAATTTTTCAATAGTTTTTGGATTTGGTGGTATTGTTCTTCGCTATATTTCGAGCGATCAATGACATTGGAAAATATATGATTATTAGCCATTAAAAATTTTCTTGTTGGCGCTGGTTAACTATGCCATATTAAAAAAGGCTGCATTTAGATTCTGTTATTGTAACTACAAAACGAAAAAAATCAAAACTTTGCAAAAACTTGCAGCCTATATTGGAACTTGACATAGATAACAACCCATTCAAATAAACTAAACAAACAGTGAACCGAACTCGGTCGAATCCACCCTACCTTTATTCCACCCAAAATTGGATTTAATATCTAAAAACACTTTCACAAAGGATATTTTCTCTTTCCACTGTTCAGCTCTAAAACAAACAATCACAGATCACAAAACACTTTTTTTTATTTAAAACATACCTTTTAATTAAAATGAAATCGCAAATCTTATTTAAAAATTATATATTTAATTTTTTGCTGTCAACAAAATTGTACTTGAAAAAAAGCTCAAACATAGTTACTGCACTTGCTGAAACATGTGTTAAGTTTAAATGTTCACAGCTGTGCGAATATTAGGAACAAAACAAAAAAGAAAACCAAAAAAATTTGTTTGAGGTGTAAGTTTTCAAAAAATTAAGATTGCTGAATTCTTAATTTTAAAATTTCGCTAAAGCAACGCTAAAGTGAGTATTTCGGCCACTGTGCTGCGATTTAAATTTTTCGATTTTCGGGCAAAAGTAATGGCCTGTTCAACGATCTCGATAGCAAGTCGAAGCGATCGCCATCCATTCGCTTGATTTCGAATCAAATTGGGTTCAACCATTTCGACAGCTTTCGATCGCTTGCTCCTACGGGTGTCAATATTTGTTACTTACGTATTAAAAAAATATAGTATTGCCATATAAGATATTTCTATAATTTTTTGCGTTTTTGTTCAAAAGTTTCAAAAATAATACTAATTTGCTTGATAGCTAATACAACCACGTTTGAAATTTTATCAGTTGCATAAAAATGTCAAAAAAAAAACCTTTTTTATTGATACCAAAACTTAAAAAAGTGTAACCAAAGATTAAATTTAGTTAAAAACAAAATACGAGTATATGTATATGTAAACACAAAAAAAAAAAAATAAATGCAAACAAATAAATAAACCAATTAAACAATTACAAAAGCAGCGTCCAACTAATTTTCTGTACTAGGAAAGTTAAATAGTCTAATTTGTAAATACCGTGACCAGTTTTGTTCAGGCTTTTGAAGTTTTCCGCCCTACATTTTGTCCTCATTGTAAATCTGCCCATGTCTGTAAATATAAATATTATTTCAAAATCAATTCAAGCCTTTGATTATTTCTGCCTTAAAATATAATGTGGTTTACCATTTCTACTCTTCAATAGAACGCGTAGGTAGCCCAATGACGTTAAGTATTTGGCTTCTTCTTTTCCATTACTCGTCCATCGAAAATTTATTTGCTCCAAGCACTGGTGCACCTCTCGCCAACTTAAGATTTTTGTCCATGTATTCGACTTATGTTAGCAGTTTCAAAATTGCCGACTATTTATACCCACACCACAATAGTGGAGAGGGTATAATGCATTTGTGCTTATGTGTCTAACATCCTAAAATATGGGTCCTATTTATACTTAAAAGTATACCGATTGACTCAGAATCCATCAGTATCATTCTAAGTCAAACAAACGATGTCTGTCCAGCTGGCAGGCTGGCTGGCTGTCCATGTAACTTTGTGCGCAAAGAACAGGTCGCAATTTTGGAGATAATTTGATGAAATTTGGCACATAGGTTCAAACTGGCACACTGAGCTTATTGGAAATGGGCCAAATCGGTCTATAATTTTATTTAGCCCCCATACAAGATTCTTTCCGGATAGGGTTTTTGTACCGATAAATGATCTTATTATATTGTTATCAAGATTAAATTTGGTCCAAACTAATTTCATTGCAATCAAAATCATCTTACCAAATTTTATTGGAATCGACCAATATTTGACCCTAGCTCCTATACAAATAATACTCCCGAAAATAGCTTTTAATGCCATAACTGCATTAGAAATGTTAGTATTCACATACAAATTGGCGACAATGACTTTTACGAAATGTTAAATGTCATAACAAAATGTTGGCCTTGAAGATCTAAAAAAAACCATATGTCCCATATAAAACCCCATCCTAAAATATCATATTTTTAGATGAAGATATCTGAATAATATGCGGCACAAAGAACTTTTAAATGAATCTTGACCTCATATATTATTTTGTTCTGGATTGTCCATGATTGCCCATGGGTCCCAAATAGGATACACTCTCAAAAATGATCGGGCTTGTCCGACTATACTTTCTTACTTGTTTAAACTATAATTCTACGTTTAACCAATTAATAAAATATTTGTATTTAACATACATATATCCTAACCATTTGTTCCCCATTTTTATTTATTTATTTATTTATTTATTATTAATTACATTAATACAATTATTAGAGTACTAGCTGCCGTGGCTTTCAACTCTGAATGTCATTGATATTCATCTGGGTCCGTCAGTAATTCTCTGTCGATTTATGTCCGTCTGTTAAAAACACGCTCACTTTCAAAGGACTCAACAGAAAAGAATAATTTTTGTGGCAAATTTTTCTAGTTCTCTAAGCATTTTGGGATTTAAATCCAGTACAATAATTTCAGTAGGAAACGTATTATGAAGAGCTATGGACCCAGATGTGGAACAACCTCCATAAAATTATTAAAGTAGCTGATTGTGGGTTATTAAATTCGTTTTTCTTACTGTTAAAATTTATAAAAATAAAGTTTTTTTTATGAATAACTTTATTTTTCATCAAAAGTTATTTCTCAATTTTTATTTTGGATTAGTACACTGAAATTTATTATTGAGGGAAAGCTTGTTTCTATGCGTATTTCCCTGGTTACCCCTTGTGCTTGAAGTCCTATTTTCTATCCGATTTTTCATACGCTACTTTTTCAGAGAAGGAGTAAACTTACATGAAGGGATTTTTTCCTAATTCTTTTAGTCTTTGGCAAAACAATAAAAACTGAGAAAAACAGCTTTTTAGTTTGTGGAAAAAGTTTTTCGCCTAATTTTGTTTTCTATTTGTGAAAGCACATTATTGCTGTATAATTGATATTACAGATATTCGGTTCACAATTAATTATTTTCCAACTACACAGCATATGTTACTCTGTAATTGGGCCAGTGTGCTTTACTAGAACGCAATTTTTGTTAATGAATGTAAGTGGTAAGCACAAATTCATCATCATCATCATAATCATCATGACTTTGTGAACAATTTCAATACTTAAAAGCGAAATTGTATAAAATTTGTACTTTCAGTTATAAGCGTGCATAGGAGTACGTCTGTGTGTGAGTTTATTTATACCTCAGTTCTCATTTAATTTTTTCCTTTATAACCAAAAATTACATACTAGCGTGGTACATCGTATAAACAAATTTAAGTTAGCTAGAGAAAAATGAGGGAACACATAAAAAAGAACAGTCAGCCAAAGGCTAGAATTATAATAGCATTGTTAAATATAAAGCCCATGTTTATTGGCTTGGCTGGATGACTGGTTGGCTGTGAGTTTATAGTTGTATTGTGGAAAATGGAGAAGTTCATACACAGCTGGGTGCATATCATAAGCTCCTGTTGCAATTGTTAGTTTCAATGTTAATGGTAACTTTGGCATAATTATTGTGCACCGGTGTGTAAAATGAAATTGTCACAATTACCATTCATAGAGCTACTCGAACTCGGACCTTAAATGTATTTCATACACACACACACACATACTTACGTATTTGTTTCTGTGTATAATTTTCTGTTGTTGTTAACATATAAATACACTTAAAAATTGGAGTTGGGGAGCGAGCATCTTTTTAAAAACATGCTTGACGGCTGGTTGGTTGCAATTCTGTTTTAATGTTTTACGATTTTTCTGAAGTGTATTATACCAATTTTCCTCTTATGTATTTGTATTTGTGTGTATCCGTGTAAATATAATTTTTCTTTTAACAAGGGAAAATGGATTTTGTACATTGTCGCATAAGTGTCAATTTAAAATTGTATTTTATTTTTGTTCTCTGTGTTGATATGATGTGTACGTGTGTTTGTATGTATACCCAGTTGGCAAAACTGCCTTAAGTTCATTGAATTGTCGTCAACTATTTATGCACGACATGTCCTCTATCACTTATGATTTCTGAAAGACAATTTTGAGGAAAATGTCTTGGACGACAAAATACTCGACATTGTCTAGTGCACTGTCTTCTATAGAAGTTTATAAACGAAGACATGATCGACATTGTCTTCCAAGTTGTATTTTATAGAAGCCGATCCACGAAAACATGACCGAAATTGACCTGTAAGGTGTCTTATATCAACACATATACACGATAGTATGAGCGACAGTGTATTGTAAGTTGCCCTCTTTCAAGAACTAAACACAACAATATGAGCGACATTGTCTTGTCAGCTGTCTTCTAAACAAACAAAAATAATTTGTTCGATCGAACAATGTCTTTATTTGACTTGTGCACGATTCTCGCGACACTGGTTCCAAAATGTCGTTGACGATTTGTCCTGGGTGTCTCTCACATGTCGTGCAAGAATTAACATTGTCGTACATCCGTCTTAAGGATGTCTTTAAGACGTGGCCAACTGGGTATGATCTTTTGTTTGTTTGTAAGGCAAGTATTTTTCATCAGATGTATTTATTGTGCACCTACTACTGCTTCAATTTTATGACCGCTTTTACATACAAATTTATACAGTGAAAAGCAGAATAACTTAAATTGTTTAATGTTTTATTTTGTACTTTTCATTATCACAAACAGTGAATGAGGGTGTATATTTATTTCACAAGTAAAGACATTTTTACTTTGTATTAAAACTATTTTAAGGAGTTTTTTAAATTTTCCCTAAGGACTTTTTCAATTGGAAGATATTAAATAATACCTTAAAGAGGTTCTGCTTCCTTAACTGGAATTAAAGTCATAAAAAAAACAGATAACAAAAAAAAAACTCCCAAAAAATTATGTATTGTGGTTATTTAGGTTCTTAAAAGTAAACAAAAGTATACATACATACAACATATGAGGCATTAGTCGTGAAGAGGACAACATAATAAAAATATTTCGCCATAATTCCTTTATATTTGGCATAACAGTATCCCTAGTAGATATGAATTTGTGTGCGAAATATTTTTTTGTATAATGTTTCTTTGTCGAGTTATGGGATCAATTGTTGCCGTTTTTAAAATATGGTTTTTTTTAAATACTTTTTCGAACAAGAAACATATAAAGCAAACAAATTCAGAAGAGTGATTCTAATAGGACATCGCTTAGTCTTTTCGAAAAAAAAAAATTTGTTTTCATCCGCAAAACCGAAGATAAGCAATTTAAATTCTAATATTTTTTTAATCCAAATTTAGATATTGTTAATTAGCCTTAAGTTCATTGAATTTAATTTTTATTAAATTATTTTTATGAAGACAGGAATTTTTACAACATGAAATTAATTTAAATTTTATTGATAATTTTTCATTATTGACTGCGCTGAGATTTGAACCCAGGCTTTCACGAACAGGTTGCCCATACTAGTTTCGATTGTAACCACACAATCTCGTCAGTGGGGTTTGCCGTTTTACTCACTCGGCTATTGAAGCCGGATGACGTCAGTTGTCAAACATCAATCCTTAAACCAAATGGTATTTCACTTTGGTAGATCGAAATTTGCTTTTGAATGAATAATTATCTATTTTAATTGATTTACATGTTTTTCCTATATTATGTTTTTTCGTACTTTTTGTCAAGAATTCTTCTTGAAATCCAAAGTACATTTTTGTTGTTCATGTTTTTGTCTTTCTTTTTTTCCTGTTGACCTTTTTCAGCACAACTTAAAGGACAAATGTAAACATAGCTCGTGCCTTAGCTGTTAACAATATTAGTATTGTGGTTATTTTATTAAACAGTTAATGGTTTTAAATCAAACTTTCGATATTTTAATCAGGCTTAAGTTCATTGAATTTCATTTTCATTAAATTATTTTTATGAAGACAGGAATTTTTACAACATGAAATTAATTAAAATTTTATTGATAATTTTTCATTAAAAAAAAAAAAAAAAAAATGAAATTAATTAAAATTTTATTGATAATTTTTCATTAAAAAAAAAAAAAAAAAAAATTATCAATAAAATTTTAATTATTTAATGTTGTATAAATTCCTGTCTTCATAAAAATAATTTAATGAAAATTAAATTCAATGAACTTAAGCCTAATTAAAAATATCTAAATTTGGATTAAAAACCATTAACAGTTCAATAAAATAACCACAATACTAATAATTCTAATATTTCTAATTTCGATCCCTTTTTTTTGTTTTTTTTTGCCAAAACTAGCATAGAGTATTCTGATCATATTGTGAAAGTTTAATAATGAGATCTCCGCAAGTTTAAAAGTTATGCAAATTTCTTTACGCGGAACGCACTTCAAAATTAGAAGTGATCAGTTTGAATTCCAATTTTTCTAACTTCGGCCTTATTATTTTATTTTTTGTTCGTCCAAAATTAGCCTAGCCTATAATCATTATGCTGCAAACGTTCTGCATAATGATTATCCATGGTTGCCGCACTGCGAAACCGGAAGTGATCATTTTAAGACAAAGCGGATGCTCAGTGAGCTTAAATTGGAGGAAAAAAGGAATAAAAAAAAAATAAAAAAACTGCATAATTGCCACACAGTCACGTAGGATCGACCCCCCATAACTTTTTATTTCTGGCGTTTTTCCCGAAAATACTTGCCCAAATCTTCATGCCTTGAGGGGGATCCCATAAAAAGTTTAAAATTTTATGAAATTGAAAAAAATTGGCTCCCTTAGCTTCAAGGATGCCCGTAGATGAGCCAAATATAAGACCGACCCCACTTTGTTTCTTATCCCCATCATATGTATCTTACATACTTACCCGATATCCCGATTCCTTAAGGGGGCTCCCATACAAAATCCATCTCTGTGCATTATATATTTCTGACAAATTGACAAATTTATTTTAATGATACTCAATTTGTCAGAGAAACTGAAAATTTAATTAACTTTTCCTGCAATTATATAGCATAAGTATGGAAATAAAAAGTTATGTTTGTCACTGTATCTATTACATCAAACGTTCACCTATACACCATTGCACTAACACTTTCAGTACTATTCATCTACGGGAAACTCTTTTAGTTGTGATCCATATACGATACGTACTATATATGTACATATGTAGATGTATACTCATTCTGGTATTTCCTGCGAGAAATGATATACAGTAAACATAATTGGAAAATATTGCATCGTGTCGTTTGTTAGTTCAGTATGCATATGCTGCTATAAACCTCCTCCTATTTTCACTCAAATTTTAAATTCAGTTCAGATTTTTTCAAACTTTTTTTTCATATTTAGCTTTATTACAATTGCCTTATAAATTGTATTCAAGTGGCAGGGTACGTTTGTTTTTTATTTCTTATACATATATATACATACATACATACATATTTAAAATGCATATTTATTTATTTATTCGGTTGTGTACATATCATGAGCGATTTTTAAATGAGTGGTTGTCTCAGCCGTTTTTATTCGAAAATTTGCGGACATAAAATGCAATCCAATTTGTAATGAGGTTTACATAAATTTTACTTGCGGCCAAATAATGTCCTGTGAAGTTATCTGCTGTTAATTTTTTTCAACGCTTACGCATACATATACATAAGTACATATATAAATATGTGTCTGTGCATGAGTATTTATTGCGTTCCATTCCCAATGAAAAATAATGAATATATGCAGGAATACATTATAATTTTCAGTTAAATGTTCATGTTTTACAAATTTATTTAAATGAGTTCATTTATTCGGGAATTTTAGCACTTTTAACAATTTATTTTATATACTTGCTGTTTCAAGTATGCATATATTAAGTTTTTAGGAAAAAAAAACGCTTGAAAGATTAATGCATAAATATTTAAACATATTTCTAAACATTTGACATGTGTACAATGTGGGGCCTTAATTAATGAAGAACATTCTAGAAGCTTAGCCTTCATTAGAATAACGGGTGCTCTACGCACTAGTTCTTCAGAGGCGCTGAATACCATACTGCACCTCATTCCAATTGAATTACACCTAAAGGCCATATCGGTCAAAAGTGCGGCTAGACTCTCTGCATCGGGATGTTGGAAGGCAAGGCTGTACGGTCATGCAAGGATCTTACAAAAGCAACCCACATCTCTTAAACAACCAACTACACGGTAACCCGAACCGAATTTGAAAAGAATTTCAAGTTGATATTTCCGTGAGGCGGAAATAGAGAGGGGGTATCCTGGCAAATGAATACCGCACAAGGGTTTACATTAATGGGTAAAAGATGACCTGCGGTGTTAGCTCTGGGGTTTTCTCGGACGAGCTGCATCTGAATCTCTCTTCCGTCTCCCGGATGAGGTAATCGTATTTCAGGTTGAAATACTGGCGATAAAAGAGGCATGTAAAACACTGTATACCAGGAACATCAACGGCAAAATTAGAATTTTCGTCGACAGATAAAACAATGTCTTTTACCGTTAACCAGTGTAAGAAAGAACTATCCAGACTGTGTAGTCTGTCTGAAATTACCTTAATTTGGATCCCTGCGCATAGGGACCGTTATGGCAATGAACAGGCAGACCGGCTGGCCAAGACTGGAGTTGCTTTTTACATTTCTCAGGGTTTGCCAGTGAAAACACCCCTGGGAACTGTCAGTAGCGAAATCTTCAGATGCTATCTGGATATGGCTAATGATAAATGGAGGAAACTAGATGGCTGCAGGACTATCAAAGCAACGTGGCCCGCATACGATATAGGTCGCTCTGAGCGTCGACTCTTCTTGCAGCACGACTAGCTTGGGTGTGCTACTACGTTAAGCAACCCACCAACTAAACATGTAGAATAACACCATGCAACATATAAAAAGCTCCTATTTGGATTTAACTAGTTAAGCTGCTGTTCGGATATTATTTCCTTTTGAAGATTTTCGCTAAAACTTGATTTTTTGTAGAACTTGCCTTTTTTCTCGGAAACCAATTGAAAGTTTGTTTTCTTTTATTAGGTATTATTACAGCTCTGAACTAGAAGGTAAAAAGTGTTTTTTTCGTTTCGTGGTTATTTATTGAATCTTCATTAATTATAGGAACTAACAATAATTAATCAAATCTTAATCTAGTTCTTAAGCTTGCGTCCTGCCAATGCCAGATGACAGTTCTCTTTAGGTAAAAAGTGTCTAACAAACTAACGCGAGAAAAATGCATCTTGTGCTTCGAAATTTCTAAAATGTCGAAAAATTTGAATTGTTTATATCTTTTTTCACCTGTGAACAATTTAGTTAAATAATATTCTGAAAAAATAATCCTTATTTTATAATTCAGACTTTAAAAATATAATGTTTGTTTAACTGTATTAACATCATATTTTCTCTGAAGATTACGGTTTAGCAGCTGTGGGGACAAAAAGCGTGAAAGCGTGAAAAGCGATATAAAAAATTTTAATTTTCTAACATTTTAGCAATTTTGAGACATTATATGTATTTTTTCGGAATTCTGTTCTGTTTTTTTTCTCCTAGTCTATATTGGCCTCCGAGATAAAGACATGAAAAAATTACAATCTGAACAAATACACAAGCAAAACCCAAATAGGGTTTTTTTGGTTTCGATAAGTACTTCTAGAAGTTCTACACGAGAAAGAGTTCACCCTGGATGACTTCAAAAATGTTGGACATTGTAATAGATTTACTTTAATAGTGTCATAATTCCAAAAATAATATTTTTTAGAAGAGCCGTTTTTAAGTCGGTGACGCCTGGTCATTTGATTCCCTACACCACAGAATATAAAGACAAATTTTCGAGAGTGTACGCCATTTGGAACCTATGGGAAATCATGGAACTTCCAGAATAATATTATGCAAATGTGAAATTATGGACCGATTCTCTCTTAAAATTTTGAATAGGGGTACGGCTTGTGACAATCAGAGAATTGTATCAAATTATCTCCAAAATTGCACAAGGTTACATGGATAGCCAGCAAGCGAGCTGGACAATAGATCGAGTCAGAATGTGATTCTTAGTCGCTTGGTATACGTTAAGGTGCATTCAGGATCAATATTTTTAGGCGTTACAACCATAAGCACAAACGCATAATTCACTTTATACTATTGCGATGCGAGCAAAAAACGAAATAGCAAGTGGAATAACAGCGCATTTTTCACAAGCGGTAAATAGAGAATGCTCAGATTATTTCGCACATTGCTGTATGCTTAGCTTAAAAATCTTTCTTTTTGAGTTATGCCAGTCAGAATTATTTTCTCAGTCGATCTTGCGATGCCCGTTCGCCTAGCTGTGCGCAAAGTACAGTTCACAATTTTAAAGATAACTTACGGAAATTTTGGTATACGCGTTTTATTATTCATGAAAACAAAGCCTGTTGAAAATGGTGAGAATCGAGGTTCACAATTTCACGTTAAAAAAATTGGGTCTACAGAAATCCCTACAATTTTTGAATGATTATATCGCCGCAAGAATTAAAGAACGCTGTAACTGACAAAAAATAAAATGTTCACCAGAGCCAAAAAACCTGTATGAAAGTAAAAAAATTCATATCACAAAAACTATACATACTATACATGATTTTGAAAACGTATTTTTATTTTTTCTCGCTTTATATATTGGCTGTAAACATTTCCTCTCAAGTCTATTATTCGGCAGCAAACGATTTTTTCCGACACACCTATAAAATGCGGTAACTACAATTATATTTTATGAAAACAAAATTTTAGAATTTTAAAACGCTTTAAGTGACACATTTGTTTTTCTTTTTTAATAAAATTCAATAGCTATAAGATATAGTGAATAAAGTGGGAAAAATATTTTTTGAACAAAACGCAAAGATTTGAGTAAATTTATTTTATAATCTAGAACTAAATACATTTACTTAATCATTTATAACTATATATGTATATATCAACAGGATAAGCCCTTTTTTCTAAAATATTCAGTCTTCTTCATCGGTTTGTAGTAGGCAATCTGCTATTTTATTGTTGTGGTGGAGGTCTAGAAATTCTTCTTTTTTACAAGACTTTTTAAATCATTGTATTTTTGTAAAAAATCGGTAGCTTAGTGGTATATAAATTTTTATTTGGTTTTGCGTTGTTCATATTAATTTTTTTACCCAAAAATTATTACGTCACGAAGAGTTCTGTTGCACTTGAAAGAGATATACTCGTATGTACTTGGAATGAATAAATTTAATGAAAATTTGTCTTTACTCTAAAATAAAAAATTCAAAACTACAATGATTAAAAGTAAAATTATAAACAAAGTATTTCACCAGGCACCTACAGGATGCGTCACACTGTTAAAACTTTATTACTGATAAAGAGTTTTGAATAATTTTTAAAATAAGTGATTTTTATTTGTATTCATTATAAAGTATCAGTTTATAATGAATCACATACGCAAAGAATGGTGTAAGTGCTAGTTTGAAAAATTTTGTTGACGCAAAAGTGTCATAAGCAACAAATATTAAAAATATTAGTTTTGGTAAGACTTACGACAAAGAAGACACTGGTAGTTTTCAAAACGCAGAAGGTGTTTTAAATATGGGACCGGGATCAATCAAAGCAGTATTGTTTTCTGAAAAAAAATGATGCAAAAAAAAACGTATTTTCGATTTTATGTCAGTTACAGCGTTCTTTAATTCTTGCGACGATATATCAATAAAAATTAAACCATTTGTATTAATGTATATAAATTTTATTAAAAGTTGTTCCCAGCTAGCATTTGGGTAATAATGTTTTGTAAAAATCAGTTAAATGGGACTTTTCAGAACTTTGTTAACGATTAAAAACTGATTTATCACTTGAATGGTATGTTAAAATAATAAGTTTTATATATATTGAATTATTGTTCATTTATTATGCCAAATTACAAAAAAAAAAAAAAATAGAAGATTTCGCATCAGCCGAGCAAATTAAAAAGTTAGCTAAAAAAGAACCCCAAAAATGATTGTCAAATAATAAAAATAAATGTACCTTGTGTGATTGGTTTATTTTTTTCTCTGCGAGAACCCGGTAACTTTTGTTTGGTTGAAAATAAAGTTGGTTTAAATATGTAATCAAAATCGATGCTTTTATCGGAGAAAAAAATTTAAAACATGACAATTAAAAATATTTGAAATATATTAAAATAAAAATATATAATTTCTATTTCACTAAGCTACAATTCTACAAGTTTACAAGTTACAATCACAAGTCTAATTCTTACGAGTGCTGATGAGTTGTGTTTCATTAAAATTTTCACAACACTTGTAGCTTTTTGCACTTCTAAACCTCAATTTCTACAATTAAAAGTTCTTGTATATATTGTGATATTAATTTTACAATTCTTATTTATTATTACTCAAAATGCTTAAAATATCCTGTAAAAACGCAATATAACCCATTTTAATATTTCATTCTAGCAGTTGTCATTAAAAAACCTGTTTCGCTTGGAGCACACGCGGTATATGAGCACTTAATCTCAATTTTTAAATAAAGAACTTCAACCCCTTGTGCTTTAAGCCCATCATATGCTGTTTGTGTTTAAAGTTGTTTGCAACTTGTGTTAAAAAAGTTGAAAATTATTGTTTTGTAATGCCAAATCAACATAATTAAATTAATGTGGTGCGGGATATCTCATGCAAGCGACAAACTTACCGAAGAGATAAAAATGAAAGCGTGGGAGAACGTGCGTATGAAGTGGCTTGACTTGGACTGATGACAAGTGAAAAAGACGTGAAATACGCGCGTGATATTTTTTTGGGTATAGATCAAAAGGGCGACACCGGTAAGTTGGTTTTTTAAAGTGATAACATTATTTGTTTATAACATATGATTAGTGGTGTTGCCGCTTATCGATAATTCCTATAAGCAAACAATGTAATATATTTTGTTTTATTACATATAATGTCATAATTAAAAAAATAAATAATTAAAATTAAACAAAATAAATAAATGCTAATTAATATTAAAATTTTTGGATTATGTGCTTATTTAAACAAATTTTTATTAAAGAATAGTTTAAAACCTAATTTTAATTCAATTTATCATTCTCTTGTAACTTGTAAAATTTTTTCTGAGGATCTCCGTCGTTCCTTTGCTTTTTTTCTACAATTCTACAAGTTTACAAATGTAAATTTAGTTTTGTGAAACAAAACTACTTGTAGAAGTATGACTTGTAGACTTGTATCTGTACCATTTTCTCACAACGAGTGTATCATTTATGATCAAAAAATCAGGTAATATGCGGTTATTTTACTCGAGAAGCTGATTTCTGAAATATTTGATTATGATACAAAATACTATCTGGGTTATATATACATGCATACAAATATATATTAATATAAATTTTTTTATGTATATCAACTGTTAAATCAGTTATTTTAATAAACTAAAAACTAAATAGACAAATATAATATATAAAAAAGTATTATAAATTTGCTTAAGATCACATATTTATACCTTTGGATTTTGTTTGGATACTAGAAAAATTAATTATTTGCCCGCATCGATTTTGAATGGTGATTTTCCACAGGTAAAAGGATATTTTTTGTAATAAGTTTCGGTACACAGAAAGGTATAGCAATATTTACGTTACTCTTGTAAAAAGATTGGGTGCACCTTTTAAAAATTATCTCTTTCTTGCTCTGGAAAACTTATTTCAAGAGATATCCATGCCTGTAAAAGAGATTTTCACATATTTATATTGAAATCAAAGCTGAAATGAGGCAAGCAATGACAGAAAAAAGTTTAGCAATTTGTTGTGTTGCCGTAGCAATAATTTAATAAGTATGCTATCACCAATCGAAAAAGGTTGGCAAAAGTATGCAGTTTTACCACATTACTCAAAAGTCCCTACATTTTTCTGATTTCAAAAAGTCTGTAATTTTCTCCCTACAGCCATTTTTTTAGAAGAAAATCTCTACGAATATGGATTTTTTCCTCGTATAACATCATAAATCTTCTTTCCGGAATGGTGGCTATTGCATATAAACTATTTTATTAAGCTGATTTATGCTTTTATATATAACTTGACGATGATAACTTTTAAACAATTCTTTGTAATAACTATTGCGTAATGGAAAATTGTGTGCCCGTGGATCCAGAATTGACCATATAAGCCTGCTCTCTAAAAGCGCTTTAAAAAAAAAAAATCTCATATAGATTTTTTGTTTGTGGCCATTGCGGGAACTATGATATGGTATTATATGGGTGTATTCAGAAAGGTGGGAAAATAAAATCAAAAGAAAATTGGCAGTTAAACGGAAACAGTATTAAAATTACCAATGAGTACAAGTACCTAGGAGTAATTCTTACACCGAAAATTAAATTTACCAAACATGTTGAAAGTAGAAAAACACAGGAAAAACCGCTATTAAGGATAAACTAATAATATTAATAATAATAATAATAATATTTCTTACTGTTTTTTAACGTATTTTTTTTAAATATGGCAAATAAAATATTGCAAAAATGGGTGGATGAAATTTTAGAAGATTCTGAACAGGAAATTTCATTGGATGACGACTTTTCAGGATATATAAGCTCTAACCACACCAGCGATATAAGCGATGATAATGATGAACTAGATTAATCTTATCAAGAAGATTCATGCCAGGAGGATGATGATGCATGTTCTCCAGATATTTAAATTAATGGTAATGAATCTGATGAAACTTGGCACGAGAATACAAAGCCAATAGCATCGTTTCCATTCAACGAATCAGGCGGCGTCTGTCGCGAAATTACAAATGACACATCTGCGCCAATGGTATTTAAACAAATTTTTTAATGAAGACATAAAGAATTTACTGACTTCTTAATGCAATGCTTATCCAAAAATTTGGAGAATAATGATACCAAACCGTTGACAAGAATTTTCCGGAAACATCAAAAGATGAAATGCTTAACTTAATGGGCTTGTGCTTGCTACACGGTCAGAACAAAATAACCATCCTGTAAAATAAATGTTTTCAAAAAATAAGCTGTATTACCAACCATTTTTTGCCACTGTGATGTCTGGAAGACGTTTCCTGCAAATTCTGAGATGCTTTAGTTGCCATAAGTCAAATGACCAAGTTAAATGGACAGGAAAGCTGGAAAAAGTAATGCCGCTACTTCATTTAGTTTTAAGAAATTTTAGAAACAACTTTAGACCTGAAAAAGAATTGGCCTTAGATGAATCTCAAATGCTTTTTAAAGGAAGATTAATGTTTAAACAATACAATAAAGGGACACGAGCTTAGTACGTCATAAAGTTTTATGAAGTTACATCAAATGATGGCACATTTGAAATGCGGAAATATATGCAGGAAAAGTTATTGAATATACGTCAGGATCAAAACCAATACTGTAGTTTTAAAACTTATGGATCCATTCCTTAACCGTGGCCACCATTTATATAGGGACAACTACTGCAACAGCGTTGAATTCTCTCAAACGCCACTTAATTACAAAACCCACACCACAGGTACTTCACGTTTTAATCGCAAGCCAAATCTTAAATGCATAACCACCACAAAAAAAAAGCAGAAATGATTTGGCGAAGAACAGGAAATGTTAACATTACAAAATGGAAAGACAAACGCGATGTTTTATCCACAACTACGACACATCATCTATGTCTTATAGAAGTATCCAATGGAATGAGACCAGAAGAAGTTAAAGCCAGCAGACGTTGTTGCTTATAATGAAAATATTGGAGGAATTGATCGATCCGACCAACTATTATCATATTATTCCAGTCCAAGAAAATCCATAATATGGTATAAAAATGGTCAGATCCTGGATATGCCTGTATGGAATTCTTTTTATATATATAAAATATTTCATTCTAAAACCACATATTTAGACTTTAGAGATAATTTGATATCAAGTCTTTTTAATATACCGGTCCATGTAGCTGAAGGCAAGGATCTCATTAATAACATATGATCTAAAGGACGTACCCTAAAACCACAAGGAGAATCTTGTTCAATGGACTTGAGCATTCAGCACTTCCCAGAAAAAATTTCTTTTCCACAACAACATAGAAGCTTAGGTAAAAATAAAAGTCATTAAAAGAGATGCAAGTATTGTACTAAAAATGGAACCAGGAAAGAAACAATCTTCCAGTGCAAAAATTCTTTTGACAAGCCGGCACTATGTCCAGATTGATTTTTTGAAAATTATCATTTAATTAATCCAAATTTAGATATTAATTATTATCATTTAATGTTAGCATAAATTTTTTTGTTTTAATAAAAAATTAAAGTTTGCTTTTTAAAATAACTTCTTTTTTCCCCATATTAATGACGGCATAACTCGCAATTATATTCTGGGAGTTAAATAAACTCCAAAAAAACTATACGACGGGAATTCCTGCCATTTGTTATACAATTTTACATATATTATGAAAAATTAAATGCGTGACTTCCTGTCATCGCGGGAATTTCCGTCAATCGATCGATCCATGGTTAAAGAAAAAGGTTTAACGATAAAAAAAAACGGGAACTAGCGCTCTTCATTTTAATATGAACAAATATGTGATTCTCTTGGTAGCAACAGCTAAATGCAAGTGCGGCCGAAAGGGTTAACTGCACTTGAAAAAACTTTATATCCACAGAAAAAAGTGTTTTATCAATTAAAAAAATGGTTAAAAAAGTTTTTTAATTTAATTAATATGATAATTGAATTAATAATTTTTTTAGCTGAAAAAAATTAAAAATTTAATTTTGATTTAATTAACATTTTAGTTGTTTTGAAATAAATTTTCAATTAAAATTTTAATTAAATAACAAAAAATCTTAATTAACTTTTTTTCTTTAAAATAAAATATTATAAACATGTAGAATTGTTGTTGGGAATTATCAATATTTATTTAAATAAATTTACACATTGTTTGAAATGGCAAAGTTTTTTGATCACTTTTTTAGTTAAAATTAAGAATATCATTTATTGTAAATATTTTTTCAAAATTTTAAAATTTTTAGTAATCAATATAATCATTTTGGTAATAGGTGCAAAATCAACAACTTTTTTGCTTGATATTATGAATTTAGAACAAATTTGGTAATTGGAGAAATTTAATAATTTTTTCTGTGTAATATAAATATTCAATTGAAACAAAAGAAGACCATTTCTTATCTGTATGCATGTCGATTCAAACATATGCAGCTCAAGTTGGGGTTATGGGTATTTTAAGTAGATCGGTTTACTACAAACATATTAACTGGAAAAAGTTGTGATGCTGCCAAATCTTACACCTAATTATGCTCTGATGCTTGAAACCATTTATTTATATATATATATATATATATATATATAAGTTCCAATCGATCCTATAAAGAGCATAGGTCCTCATAGATCGGATAGTTCATTCATGTTATTTGAAGTTTCGTTAATCATGTTTTCTAGGATGAGCAAATGATTAGTCTACTGCATCCTATTCTGATGATGGGGCTGCCATCTTAGCCATCAGACTGGCTGTACATATTTCACGTTAATGTAGCAAACCGATTAGTATAAGTACAGACGTCCACTTGCAGCCGCACCAATAAGGTGAACAGACGCTGCGATGTTCCGGGAGTAGAAGTTTAAAGGTGGTACCCACTTACCTTGTCGATGCTGCCAACATGGCATACATCCGCTGGCTGTCCGGGACTGCTTATTTGTGAAAAAAATACTTATTTGCAGCTAACCTTTATATCTGAAGGCCATTCACTATCCGCAACATGTGACCCGTCCGGTTGCCTAGAGCTCGGCACATGATTTGCATGAGTTAACACACAAGTCATCGGAACCATTTATATACATTAGAACTACATCTGCTGTACTTATCTAGAGCTAAGTTTCAATACCCGTCTAATAGGTTACCGTTTCAATTCGCACATATACTTGCCCAAAAGAATTTGATTTGCTTTAAAGAATTGCAAAAGTGTGCAGACAATTTAAGTATTCCATGATCCAGTACACAACCTAATAAACAACAATGGATCACTTAAAGAAATAAACTACTACATAGAATACAACAACGTCAACTTAGGCCCTAATCATGTAAAACGCAACGCCAAAGAATAACGTTTTAAAATTTTAAAGGCTGCATAGCTTGTGGCGTTTTTTAAAACGGTACATGAATTTCTGTAGAAAGCAACAACAAAATTACAAAATATGTATGACATTGCTTGTGCTTTCAATATTATTCTTTGGCGTTGCGCTGCGTTTTACATGATTAGGGCCTTAATCTGTGGTTACAGAATAAAGCTCCAACCTCAATAATATACATATAAAGACTTACCCCCGTATTCATAAAAAATATTTATGATTAATAAAAGGTTTATTAATCAAATTTTCATAGAAAATTCGTTTTATAAACCTGCTATAAACCTTAAATATTTTTTATGAATATGGTGGTTCGAAACAGGTTTAAATTATTTTATTAAAAATATGGATGAATCTAAAAAAACGTGGATCTTAAAAGCAAGATGTGGTCTTATTAAAGTTTATTTTTAGGGATATCGACAGACGTTATATAAAAACATTGTCGCATATAAGTTTCAATTTTCTAATTTTCAATAAGAATTAATTTTGTAAATTAGGATGAAATTTGTAAACAAAAATCTATTGTAAATTAAAGAAAATCTTACTACAATATGGTTTTTGTTAGCATACTTCAACCACGTTATTTTCTGCGTATTTGTGCATACATATGTATATAAATGTGGATGTTTTATGAGATCTTAGATGAATAGTTCATGGTGTGACACATGTTGTTGTGGAGAGTGTAAAAATGTGAAATTTCCAACAAGAAATATCAACAGTATTTGAAGAAAAATTTCGCATGTTTGCCAGCGACTGACTGAGCTTAGCGAGCATATGAATATTAAATTTCTTAAAAGACTGTAATGACTAAAAAAATCTAAATTTTATTGTTAACTTAATGTCCATGTTGAGCTGACATTTGATAATATAACACCATGTCATTATAAAAGTATGCCAAAGAAAATAATAAGAAAGTAACAATTGTCAACACTTCTTTTATGACTAAGTTAGCAAATAGCTTTTTGTTTTTTATTTCTATTATTTCATTAAACTTTGTAAGAACCTTCAAAATCCAAAAAGCAAAAATTTAACATAAAGGAGAAGAAAAGAAAATGTATGTATGTAGGCAGTATGTTTGTCATTGTTATGTGTTCATTTGAATATTACGTTGAATTAAATTAAATATTTGCGTGACTTTTCGACACCCATTTACAATAAAAAATTCTTTTTCTTTTATTTTCATACAATTCTATGTGCGTTTATGAATGTTTATGTGTGTGTGTGTTTTGTGTGTGTGTGTGTGTGATTGTTCTTCTTATAATAATATCTGCCTCTTGGCTTCGCTTTATTATTTAAATTCATTCATTTTTCATTTCCGCTCTTTTATGATCCGTCTGCAGTTTATTTATTTTTTTATTTTTGCGTTTTATTATAAAGTTACACCCCCCAGTTAAACCAAAAGAAATTGGGAACAGGGCCGGAAAAATAAAGCACAGAACATGTTCAATACCAGTCGCTATTGTGGGATGACGCTGGAAATATGCGTGAGATTCAAATTTTGTACGTGTGGTTAATGTTATAAATGTATTGAATTTAACAGTTTGATATTTATAAAATTAATATTTATATCGTATGCTCCATTCTGTAAAATATTCAAATTTGAGAAGAAAAATAATGATAATAATAAAAGAAATACATTTTCAAAAACTTCCTTTAAAGTTTAAAATTGATTTCCTGCAATGTTAAAAAAATAGACCTAAGTACTTTTTTCTTATTGCCACAGATTTGTAGACACATATATCTTCAATAGATATTTTTAATGAATAGGGCTTAACATTTTAAACGTTGAATATTCATATCCTTACTTTGTTTCAAGTTGAAGTTTATATTGTAAAACCATAATAGCAAATTCAATTCATTCATTCATCAATTTTGTGCCACAAATATACTTTTATTTATGTTCTTGCTATAACTATTAAAAAAATATTGTAATAGCTTTTGACAGTTGTAAAATAAAATTAATTAATTGTTTTATAAGATTTGTATGAATAACAGTTTTTGGGTTATAAAAATAGTCATTCCCTGTTGTTTTTGTTATAAGTTTATTTTTGTTTATAACCTCATAACTTGCCAATCACTTAGGCCTTTTTTTTGTCACCGCATGATGTCCACTAAAGTCATGTTCTTTTTCTTTTTATATACATACAATGAAGAAACCAGAAAAATACATCAAATTAGTCCCTTTTTTTATTGTTATCTTGACATTTTATTTGTGGCATTTATAGTTTATTAATTTGTTGGTTTTTAAGTCAATACACATGCAATTATATGAATGTAACTACTACCTAATGTACATAAAAATGTCGGCAATACCGATATCGATACGAATACGTATTGAATTCGAATTTAAGTTACGGCTTACAAATAGCCGGACACTGTTATTATTATACAAAATAACAGTGTCCGTCAAAAAATAAAGCACCTTCTGTTGTGCGGTAAGGTATCCGGGACCTATATGGAAGTAACATGTGAAACAAACATTTTCGCACTAAACATCCAGTTAAAAAGCTTTAAAATATTAATGGGCTTGGCAGCAGAAACTTAATTAATAACTTAGATGGGACGTTAACCTTTTTTTAGATCTTCACCGCTTTCGCTTTTCTTCATATAGGTTCTCTTATGTCTTTCATTCAGGAGCATCCACGTTCATTCTTCCGATGTGTCCCAGCCAGGGCAATCATTGCATTCGTTGTATGTTCAGAAATGACAGTTCTAATTCTCGCTTCTTACAACGGTGCACTAATTTTATAATACCGTTATTAGGCAACAGATACATGCATATTTTATTTTATACATCATTCTATTATTCGTCCAATCTGTACACACTGCTCAAAAGGTCTTCACTTAAATTTTTTTTCTATTGTTTTCATTATCTCTTGAATTTTATATATTCTTATGTGGACTATCATTAGTTTATACTAATAACTTCAAAAAAATACATTTGCAATTGCCACATTTCCATATAAACCACGTACAGGTATCCTGGTACTTTGGTGCGCATTTAAGGGTATCAAGAGTTAATCGGTCTCTCACTCAAATTACAAAAATTAATTTAGCTGTACGACTTTAAAAATAATTAGTTTTTTTAAAGTAAGCAGTTTTCAAGAAGTTTCAGACATAAGTATTATCAATTTAAATGAAAAAGTTAGGGCCGAAAACGCCAAAGTTACCCGGGTACCTAGATGTACACATAATGGTTTATGTTTAAAATTGATATTAACCCTTATGTGTGCAGCAAGGTACCCGGGTACCTTTGGAGTTTTCAAAACAAATTTTCTCAAATATACAAATTTTCATTGAAATTGATAATCTGCATGTCTTAAACTTCTTGAGAACTAATAACTTTAAATTTTTTTTGTATTTTTGCAATCGTCTAGCTAAATTTTGTTTTGTCACTTGGGTGCGAGACCAATTTACTTTTACTACTCTTAAATGCGCAGCAAGGTACCCAGGTATATGTACGTGTTTTATATGGGAATGCGGTCTTTGTAGGTAAATTGCTTAAAGTTGGTTGTAGCTCTGCATAAGCTAATGATAGTCTGTCCATAAAAATATAAACGTGAAGAATTAATTTTATAAATTAGAGAAACGGGAACCTAAAGAAAACCAAAACATAATAAATAATAAGAACAAAAGAAATTAGATTATAGTGCAGATCTTTCGAGCAGTTTGTACACATTGGACGATAAATGGAATGTTTAATAATTGTCTGATGACGGTATTTCTGTAAAATTAGTGCGCCGTTGTAAGAAGTAAAAACTATAACTGTCATCTCCGAACTATTTACTACCACACGAGGTCTCAGACAATGGAACAACATATCCTGCAATTTTTGTAAACTTTTAGTGAGAAAAAAATTGGAATAAAGGGGCAACGCTGAAGGCAAAAGTCATATGCTCGTCGCTTATCCAGATGATATTGGCATCACTGAAAGACGTATTCTAGATATAACTGTTGTTTATGAGAAGATTGAGAAAGATTAAGCTGAAAGGGATCTAGATATAGACGAGGATAAAAGAAAGATATTGATTGCAACTGCAGAAAAATCAACGCATTATAATTTCGAAATAGTAGAAGACTTAATCTATCAAGATACACTGTAAATAGAGAAAATATCATCATCCTTGACATAAACCGAAGGATAGTGCTTGCAAATAGGTGTTATTATGGACTTAGAAAACATTTCAAAAGCACATCCTTCTCCAGAAAAACGAAAACCCCTTGTAATACACGTTCCGAAACATCGGCTTTTACCGATAAATATTTATATGTTACGCATTTTTGAGAGAAAAATAATTCGTAAAACATATGAGCCCATATGCGTTGACAAAGAGTGTAGTCGACGAACAAGTCATTAGCCGTATTAGATTAACACCACTGTGAACATAGTTAGACGTATAAAATACAACGATTGCGCTGGCTGAGACACATCGGAAAGCTGAACGCAGAGTGAGAAACATTCGAAAATCAATATGAAAGAAAGCGTAAACAGGGCAGACCTTTACATCCCTGTTGAATCAAACTGGAGACAACGTACAAATAATTGAACTGCATGGAGAATATTTTTTATAATTTTTAGCATTTTGTAGTGCAATCTAAGGAAATAAATAAGTATCTTTCGCCAAGTCTATTAATATTTTATACCTTTTTAAGTAGGTATTTCGGTTAAAAACGCTTCTTTTCTACGAATTTTTTATTTAGGTACCCAGATACCTTACCGCGCAATATAAGGTGTTTTCTTTGACTCGCACATAAGGGTTAATTAAATAAATTTAGATTTTTTTTATAGAAAAAACAGTGTAGTAATTTAAAAATATTTAAAGTTGATGTTATTAAAATGCTTGCTTAAAATACTAAGTATTATCAACTTTTGCGGATTTTGCAAATCCGTTTGAACCGGACCTGCAGTGGAAAATAGTCTCTCAGATTTGATAGAATTTATTTGAAAGCTTATTTATTTCTGCTCCATTTTTTTAATTTTGGGTATAATATATCATTGCGCCAGGAAAATATCTGGGTCTCTAAAAATATTAAGAGATCTAAGGTATTTTTGGAATTCTTCTATAGAAGAACCACAGCCTAGGGTGGATTAATTCTCCTCGGATATGCTCCAAAGGCCAGGTCTTTTTGGATTGTTAGAAATTTTACCAGATGCAGGGCTGACCGTGTTTGCAGCAACCTCAGAATGCCGAGTCAAATAAAGTAGCTCAATCCGACGTTTTCTTGTTAAAATTGGAGTTGCTTGTCTTTTAAATAATCGAAATATTTGTATCGAGGTTCAGGAATTATAGATAAACTGCATCCTCCAAACCCTCAAATCTTTCAGCCAGATCTTATGCTTATTAAGCCTTAAATTTTATAAATTATAAATAGATTCCAATAGTAAAGTAAATGTAAGATGATGAAATGAAAATGGTAAAATTATTAAGATTGCAATAAAATAATTTTGGACAAAATCTAATCTTAATACCAACATAATACAATGATTTAATAGCACAAACACTATTCCGGAAAGATGTTTGTATGGGGCCATGTAAAACTATGGTCTGACTCTCACCATTTTCAATAGAGTTCGTCCTTATGATAATTGCAATATATGTGCCATATGTCATCAAAGTATCTTTAAAATTGCGACTTGAACTTTGCACGCAAGGTTACATGAGGAGACAACAAGCAAGCCAGCCGGATCGACGGACATCGTTAGATTGACTCAGAAAGTGGTTCTGATTCGATCGGCATACCTTAAGGTGTGTCTAGGACCATTATTTTTTAGTGTTACAGATATCAGCACAAACGTATAGTTAGTCCACTTTTGTAGTGCGGATGTTTATGATGTTTATAGACGTAGATGCACCGCTGCAACTGAAGCAACATTGACTTTGGGTTATATAAAGCAAGTCACCATCAACAACTTCACCTATTGTGAGCTTCGGACTGCGCTTACGCTTTGTTTTAAAGTTATAGAACTTTAAGTTACTGTCATAACTGTCAGGTATGATAAACCCAAACATAATCACGCCGTGTTAATATAGAGTTACATAGATCTGCGATGCATATCTTTTTTAAAAACAAAGGCGTTCATTTAAAGTACGTCACATTTGCGAAATAACGGTACATATGTTTTTTCGATGTATAATTCTCTTTCAGGCGCTATCTAAAGTGAAATGCATGTTAAAATGAAATGAATTATATCTTATTGCAAAGGCTGCTAAATTGTTGAATAGTGCCCAAATAGCTTTGGTAGGATACAAAATGCTTGAGTTATAGTGGACCAAATCTAATTTTTATGAAATATTAACGTTTTTTTATGCCAATTTTGTTATTTTGAAAGATGGTTTTCACTATAATAAATAACAAAATTCATAATATTATAACATTATAGTATAGTCAGCCCATTTAATTATGAATTTTGTGCCATAATGGACCGAAATCGGATAAAAACTAAAAATTCTATAATAAAAAAACGAAAGCAGTAGCAAATAAATTTATTAACATTGTACGCGAGGATGAAGCGTCACATAGGATGTAGGATCCATTTGGCGCCCTGTGTTGAGTTTTCAATTTCCATGAAAATTTTGAGTCCAGGATATTTCCCAAATATTGAAGTCCGGGATTTTCCTCCTCATGGTGGATAGTAACAGTTGCGTTTTGCTCGAAGAGTGCAGGCTGGGAATAAATCTTTAAGGTAGGCGTGTTAACTACACGAGAAACGTGACGTACCCCCAGTAGGTGCCTGATATGTGAGTCTAGAAGTCGTTGTAGAGTTTTAATCAGAAAAGTGGATGAACTGATTGAATGGAAGGCCTTTGCAGTCTCAGGACTACTTCTGCCGATTTTGGGAATGAACACTGCCTTTACTCTGCTTCAATTAACAGGTACGTAATTCAGAGATAGGTAGAGTTTGTACACTTTCTTCAACCAGGAAGTCATACAACTCCTTTCGCTCTGCAGAATCTTAGGAAAAATGTCATTAGGTCCCGGAGCTTAGTACCGGTAAAAGCTTTCAGTCTTTCATAGATAATTTTCTGAGACATTATATATCCCTCAATCTCGAAGAACGAGTTATCGTATGTGGGTTAAGTAAATTGTCAATTGATTCCGCCAATGATTGCGTCTATTAATCATCTGCTCTCGTGACATAAGTTGGGTTCCAGTGTCCCTTGGCCAGAACTCTGCTAAGTTTCGCATATTCCTTGATATTATTGATTGATTCGCGGATTTACTCCTCCATTCTTCCCTTCTGTTTGCGACTGCAATGGCTTTCTTAAGCGCCCTCTTTTTCTCGCCGTGCTCCACCCACGACTGCCTGACAAAGATACAGTTTAAAGCTCTAAGGGCTTATTTTCTTAGAGCCGAGAGTTCTGAGTTTCACCAGGGAGGGATACTCCTCTTGGGCTTTGCAATCGGGCAGGTGATATCAAATGCCTTAATCATGGCATTACTGAAGGTCTTCTCTACCTTATCGTATCCTAGCAGTCTTTTGATTCTGTGCTTGAGAATTCCGTTGAACTTTAGCCAGTTCGTCCGTATAAGATTTCCTCGTATGACATATCTGTCCAATGTCGAATCCAGTTCTCTTCCGAGAAACCTCTACTAATCGATGCCATCTACCCATCAACTGATAACTTAGACCTAACGTTCATTATCTGATGTCCAGTTCCATTTCCCAGCCATTGAAATTTCCCAAACTAGAAAATGATGTCCTCTTTGGCACCTGAAGACGAAAAGAGCGTCTGTAGAGCCATCTTTTTCATGTGCCATATACCATGAGTCAATCAAAAAGCTTTGTTTAAACTTGTATTTAAACAATATTAAAATCAAAAAAAAAGAAATCAAATGAAATATTTTTTTTTGAATTGCTGTATTTAAATATTGAATTGAGAAAATCTGTAAATATAATGTAAACGTAACAGAAAACCAAAATTAAATGTCGAATATGAATTTATACAGTGTCAACCCTAAATATTATAATATATTATAGTTTAAAATGTACTGAATTGAAGAAACATAAATTTGTTGTAAAAAAGAAAAAAACCTTACTTACGGAATTATTCCAAACCGGTTCGGCTAGTTTAAAATCCGAAGACGGTTTTGAAGAAAAATTTAAAATTGTAGTCAAGCACTGAGCCCTTAGCAACAGAACCAACAGGTTGCATTTTGTTCTACTTTAATTAAACCTAAATCTAAACTTAAATTGTTAACTACCTATACTTACCATTAATTGAATTAGTTACATCTACTTAATACTAAAGAAAAAGTGAATAAACATTTTACCTACATTGTAAACCATACAAAAGTTAGTGGTGTTTAGTTTATCTTCGCTGGAAGGAAACCCCATACAAAAGGTGACTATAGTCAATTGCCCACACTAAGTTTACCTTGGCTAAAAGAAATAATATTCTATCTCTGCTTATTTCTTTTACCCGCACCCCACAATTATAATCACTCACATGAGTGGTTATAATTCCAATCTTCATCCACAGATCCTCCCCCGCTCCAGTACCCGGCAATTCTGTACTCTTAAGTTGAAGATTGGTTAGGAATTCTGTGTGGCCAGAGACACAGAATTACATGGTCCTTCGACAACAACAAACAAAAGAGCGAAAATCAACACAAAACTCAGCAAATCAAACCAACAAGATATGAGGTAAATTAACATCGAGTAAATCAAGCTCATCAGTAAATGCAAAACTATCAAACAGTGAGTATTAAAAAACAAAGAAAATATAAAAAAGCACAAACAGAACATACAACAAACGTGATAAGTACAAATTAAATCGTCAAAAAATACTTAAAATTTCAAGTAAATTAAAAAAAAAATAAAAGAAAAAATACCTATATGCATGTAATTATTAATTCTTTTGAAACAACAAAGATAAAGAAATTATTAAAAGTGCGGAAAATTTATGTATGTATTTTGTATGTGGAAAAAGTGGTGAAAAATAAAAAAAATATATATACCTATGTAGGTTTATATTTACACAAACGTACATAGGTATGGTAATAAATATTTAGAAAAGTGGTAAATTTGCGCGAAAATTTCTAACAAGGCGCGAAAACTATATCGCCATATTTAAAAGTATGTACCTAGGTATTTACAATATTAAGATAAATGTATACCTACTAGCCAAATTATATATGAAACTACTTAAAGTTAAATAAGGAAAACGTTTAACAACAATAAAAAAAAACCGGTAACCTTTCCCCTACCCAATATTACATGATACAGTGATACAAAGAATTATATGTATGTACATACTTACATGCCTATGTATACATACTTAGATCCCGCTAACTTACCTTAAATCAGTTTCTGGTTTTATTCTCTGAAATAGAGAAGACGTTTAATAACAACAACAACTCGACAAGGAGAAGAGAAATTGTTGTACGGTTTGCAAATAATTTTTACTTAAAATATCTAAATTATTAAAATTGATACCTACCACATATTTATACATACCTGTGTTTACAAACATAAATAAATACATACATACCTATATTTATGGCTTTGAGAAAAAGTTTAAAAGAAGAATAAAAAGTAGAAAAAAAAAAAAAAAAAAAAAAAAATACATTTCAACTATCAAAGCAAAGTGATCTGTGTTCTCTTCAATGTTGCTCGAGCAAAAACAACATAGACAAAATTCTGCAACGACCAAAATTAATGCAATTTAATTTCAACCACCAAATTTCATATTTAGGATTACACTTTCTCTTTGTTGGGTTGCGTGTTCAAGTAAGTGCTCTTAAGTTCTTGTATTTCTCCTTATTAAATTTATAATTCAATGCTAAAAAGTTCTCTTTCTAAACGGGATGTGTTAAAAATTTTTTCTTATAAATAAGAAACTAACTTGCAAAATAATTTAAAACCAAAGGATAAATTCATATATTGTATTGTCCTTAAAAACACAGTAAATATAAATTCTATTTGAGCCCCTTGTGTTTTATTTTAATTTTCTCTTACGCAAAACAAAAATACAGTCCATTACCAAAAAGAAGAAAATGAATTCCAGTAAAGTGCTTTGAAAATTTAAAAAGTTCAATTTAAATTGCTCTTAAATTCTCTTGAGTGAAGTTTGTCTCTGTATTTACACATTGATTGGAAGTAATTTCAACCCCCAAAATTGAATAGACGTAAAGCATTTAAGTTTGTGCGCGGTACCAATGGAAATTCTCTTTTCTTTAACATTGTTCGTGTAAGTTATTGAAGTGTGCTCTTTAATAGTGAGAATTCTCGGTATATTAGAAGAATGATTATGGGTGTTTAAAGTGTGCTCTTTGGTAAATATTACTCTTTTTTATTAATTTAATTGGCGATTAAAAAAAAAAAAATTAAAAATTAAAAAAAAAAAAAACAAATAAAGAGAAGAATTTGGAAAACAAAGAACTTAATAGAAAAAATTAAAGGCAACTGTGTAGAACAATTCGAGTACATACTCTGCGATCGAATTCTTTACCCACCCTTAAATTGATCGCATACAAAAGAATTTTCATTCATACCCTCGTATAGCCTTACGCACACTTTTTTATACATAAATACTCGTGAGAAAAAATAAAAATAAGTAAAAAGTTGATTACGTTCTCTTGGAACCAGATGATTCAGTGTATGTGTTTAAGAGTAGCATAGGAAAAATTGGAAATATCTGTTTATTATGCAGTCCGTATAAGAAAAGAGAAAAATAAATAATGGCGTTCTCCTGAATAAGAAACTTTTGGTTTGTGTTTAAACTTCTGGAGTGTAACAAAGCAGAGAGTACACTTAACAAACCATTGGAAGAAAATTACAGTCAGTCACGATTAAAAGGAACGCTAAGTTAAAATCACAAACATTTTGTGTTACAAATTTTACAATAAACTTTCTCTTTTAAAATTTTGAATAGAAACGTAAAAATAAATTAAATTTGTTGGAATTTAATTTATTTACAATAAAATTTTGCTTTTAAAATTTTGAATAGAAGCGTAAAAATAAATTAAATTTGTTGGAATTTAATTTATAATAAAATTTAAATTTAGTTCAAATAATAGTGGCTACTCATGGCATAATTTATTTTTGTAAATAATTTATTTAAAAGAAACTGTTTGCAAGTTTATCAAACAGAGCTAAATAAATAAAAGGAATTTCAACCCCAAAATTACATTTAAATATAAGTATTTGAGCGTTTTTTTTAAGTTGCCCTTTTTAAATTAATAAAATGTGTGCTCCTTTGTACTCAAATTACTTTGATTATTTGGTGATGTGCATTATTAGTATATGAACAGACCGGTTGTTGGGAAGTTTCCTGGAATACATAACTTTAATTCCAGTAAGATTATTTTGTCGATTGTGCATTCTAAGTACAAGAACAGACCGGTTGTTGGGAAGTTTCTTGGAATACACGTAATTTAGTTCCCATAAGTAAAAGGTATTTGCCCATACACTCGCTTGCACATTTGGTGGCACACTCGAAATTAGAATAAATAGTTGATTGCGTTCTCGTCAGATAAAATAAAAAATAAAAAAAAAAAAAACTAATAAGAAGTGAAAATAAAACCCCTCTAACCAAAAGAAAATTTTGTGAAAAAATGGAGTATCTTGAACAATAACCAAACTTTAACGTAAACTCTTACTCAAAAAGGATTGCGCTTGGAAAAAGACAACAGGGAAAAGCCAAGAGGGGATTCAGTCCGTCTAAAAGGAAGAAAGACTAAACTAAAAATCCCCAACTTCAAAATAAAATAATAAATATAAAAGGATTGGGAATTTAATGTTAAATGGAAATTTATTAAATTGTATATTTTATAAAATAAACTCACCTGCAACCAATTTAATTAAAGGGAAATAAAACTATTGTAATAAAAATAAAATAAATTTTTAACAACAATAAATTGGTGTTATTTCTTGATTATCATAGGTCGTACATCATATTGTATTTTATGTTATGAGGAGCCCTACGTATTCGAGAGGTTGTATTTAATATATGCGGAATAATTAATATTTAGTAAAGGTTTATAGTCGAATCATTTATTATTACTCTATCGGAAGTCACTCTTTAGTAACGCCAACGCGTTACAAAGCCTTTTTTTATTCTAGCACATTGTGAATAAGAAATTTAATAGCGGAAGTAAAAAGTTGTAAAGTTGTTATTTTAAATGAAATAAAAATAATTTTCCTAATAACATTAGGCCCTATGAATACAGACAACGTATTCATAATTAATATAATTTCACTCTTAAAAATAAAAGATATATTAAGCTATACTCATAGCCTTTGAGAGTCAGCAATTTATATGACCTCATATATTTCAGACTAGATCGTTAATATCTAGTGCTAATTTATATCCAATTTATATAAATTCCCATTTGAGACTAGATTAACAATATCTAGTGCTAATGTATAGCCCCTTAGCCAATTTATAAAATCCCATTTGAGACTAGGTAAGCAATATCTAGTGCTATTTTATAGCCCCTATTCCCTAAAAATAATATCGATTAGAGAATCAGTAATTTATATTATCTTTAAATTTAACCTAGATGAGAGATATCTAGAGCTACTTCGTAGCCCCTAAAACTATAATAATAATATAGTCTAAAAAATATATAAGATAATATACATCCAATTACTGTTTAGTATCATACATACTAACCCATCATTTTTAATAGTAAAGCATTATACACCCCTATAACAAATCTCATAAATAGTTAGCCACTTTTGCAAATTCTTATCTTTTTTTCTCATTGTCCACAAAAATGACTTCAACAAACGAAGCTTCTAGCGTAGCTTTTAACCCTTTATATAGGGAACAATTCCTGTTTGATTGTGGGAATTTGCTACAATTTTGTGAGACGTTAAATAATACCCCAGTTGAGGATCACAATGAATCCATGCTTGAGCTTAAATTAAGGGAGCTAGATTCGGAATGGGTGAATTTAAAGGATTCATATAGGAAACTAATGCTATCCCAGGATGGATCAGTAGATACTGAAATTAAGACACAATCTAAAGAGGAATATAATACGTGTTCAGAGGCATATTTTCATACTAATTCTCAAATCAATGATTTGTTAAAAGTAAGCCGAATTGAGAGTTCCCGAATCCCAGCATTTCAATCGACATCACACTATGCTCAACCGAATCAGAACTTACTCCCTGAAAGCTCAATTAGCTTCGTGAAACTGCCACCATGTGACACGGAGATTTTTAGGGGCAGTTATGAACAGTGGCCATCATTTCGTGACATGTTCACGGCCGTGTATATAAGCCACCCAAAGCTAACCCCAGTCACTAAGCTCTACCACCTTAGGAATAAGACGAGGGGTGAAGCTGGTGCAATCGTAAAAAGATACCCTCTTTCAAATAACAATTTCGAGCTAGCGTGGAATGCCCTTAAAACCCGCTACGAAAATAAAAGAGTTTTGGTTGACAACCAAATTAAAATACTATTTGACATACCCGCGGCAAAAAATGAAGATAGCGAGTCAATAAGAAGAATTCAGTCTTCAGTTAGTGATTCCCTGGCAACTCTCAGAACGCTTGACGTCGACGTGGAGAGCTGGGACCCAATTCTGATTCGACTTATCTCAACTAAACTTCCACATGTAACACTTTCATTATGGGAGCAATCCCTCACTTCCCCACGTGAGCTTCCCAAGTGGACCCAAATGTCACAATTCCTTGTGGACAGGTATGAGGCAGTAGAACGTCTCAATAGTATAAAAAATACTAAAGATTCTTTCACACTATTAGACACACCTAGCCCTGATGTACAGACATTCATATCTCAAGACAACTTAAGTTTATCGTGCAAGTTGTGCCAAGAAAATCACTCGTTAAGAATATGTCCAAAATTTAGAGCCTTTACGGTACAACAACGAGTAGATTTTGTCTTTAAAAATAAAGTCTGCAATAATTGCTTAGCCTCGTCTCATCTGAAGGCAAATTGTAAAAGCAAAAATACTTGCCTTCAATGCAAAAAACCGCATCATACCCTATTGCATATGAGGCAAAAGGTACAACATCCTACTCAGTTAGCACAGGGTGAACAGTATAGAGACTCAGCCACTAATCGCAATAATTCTGCCCAAAACAGTAATCCAGTCGCTAGGACAACCAACCAAGATGAAATGCCTAGTACCTCAAGGCAATTTCAGGCTAATTACTCTACAAGCAATGAAAATATCTTACTGAGAACTGCATTAGTGCAAATAGAGCATAGAGGTGAGCTTTTCACAATTAGAGCGCTAATTGACCCTGGTTCTCAACGAACTTTTTTAACAGAACGAATTCGTAATCGGCTACAGCTACCCTTCGAAAACTCTCATTTCGAAATAATCGGTATAGGCGGGAAAAAGCAAACAGCAAACAAAGAATGCGAATTTGTTTTATACGCCAAAAGGTATGACTTAAGAGTCCCTATTAAAGCCATAGTGCTGCCAAGAGTTACAAAAAACCTTCCGGCATGTACTTTTGACATACCTTACTCTTCCGATTTGGCTGAATTAGATCTTGCGGATCCATCATTTAACAAGGCGTCGCAAATCGATCTAATCTTAGGAAATGATTATGAACACTCGCTCAATATTGAAGGTATTAGGAAAAATATTTGTGGTCAGACAACGGCCTATAATACGATCTTTGGCTGGGTGCTTAGTGGTCCCATAAAATCGCAATCAATTATTCACAACTACAGTAGTTCCAACTGAAATTTCTGAGCTAAATAAACTCTTAAAAAAGTTTTGGGAGCAGGAAGAAATCCCGGAAGCTCGCTCAAATTCAGTGGAGGATGACTATAGTGAAAGGTTCTATACAGAAACAACAACACGTAATGAGTGTGGTAGATATATAGTGCGATTGCCATTTAAGCATGAGTTTCCCGAGAAAATATATTTGGGATCATCTCGATTCATAGCCCTAGCCCAGTATACGAGCATGGAAAAAACCCTAGCCAAAGATCCCAACCTTTAGTCACAATACAAGGCGGTTATAAACGAGTACCTCACGCTTGATCATATGGACGAAACGTCATCAATTGAAATTAACTCTAATGGTAAATATGGCTCATTTTGTTTGCCACATCATGGTGTAGTACGCCCAGATCACAAAACAACCAAACTTAGGGTTGTTTTCAATGCTAGTAGAAAATCAAAATCGCAATACTCTTTGAATGACGTTCTATATACAGGACCCACACTGCAAAGCGATTTGATCTCCATAATACTCAATTGGAGAAAATATCAATATGTTTTTAATGGCGACATTCAAAAGATGTATCGCCAGATACTATTACATCCTGCTGATATACCCTTTCAGAGGATCTTATTTCAACCGCAAGATGACGGCCCTATTAAAGACTATCAATTAAAAACGGTTACTTTCGGAGTAAACTGTGCACCATATCTCGCGATTCGGACCCTATTAAAACTCGCTGCTGATTCCGAATCTGCTTACCCTAAAGCAGCTGCAATTCTGCGCACAGAAACTTATGTCGATGACATTCTCTCGGGAGGTTATTCGATAGAAGATGTTCTATCCGCTCAAACCCAGCTTATGCTAGCATTAAAGTCAGCTGGATTTTCTCTCAAGAAAATTACGGCAAATGATCCTAAGTTGCTTGCCCATCTTCCAAAGGACGATTTGTATGACTCTGATTTTCTGCGCTTTCACGAAGCAAGCTCTACCAAAACCCTTGGTATAAAATGGAATGCGCTGTCGGACTCATTTACGTATAAGTTCGATCCAATTGATCAAGCCACAAGAATAACTAAGCGGCAGATTCTGTCATCAGTGGCAAAGCTCTTTGATCCTGCGGGATGGCTCGCGCCTATCGTTATTAGGGCAAAAACATTAATTCAGCAGCTTTGGTTGGAAGGCCTAGAGTGGGATGAAGAAGTGTCTCAGGAATCTTTGCAAAAGTGGAACGAGCTGGTTCAAGATCTCTCCCAAGTTGACACAATTTCGATTGCTCGCTGGTTACAATATACTCCCTCTGACAAGGTTCAATTGCACGGGTTCTCAGATGCCTCTAAGACAGCGTTTTGTGCATCAGTTTATATTCGATGTCAAACTAATTCCCATACTACTTTTATTAATTTGTTAGTGTCGAAAAGTAAAGTAGCCCCTATACAGACTGTTTCATTGCCAAGGCTGGAACTCAATGGAGCAGTTCTCCTGGCCAAGCTCATTAATTATGTAATATCATCCTTGAATTTAAACCCAGAAGAGATTCATTTGTGGACTGATTCGTCCATAACCCTAGGTTGGCTATCAAAACCCCCCTCGACGTGGGAAACCTATGTTGCGAACAGAATAGCTCATATTCACAGTTTAGTGTCGGATGTAAAATGGCATCATGTCCCTTCTCATGACAATCCTGCAGACTTAGGAACGAGAGGTTGCAGGCCTCAAGATCTGGCACAAAGTGCACTCTGGTGGCATGGACCATCATGGCTGATTAAGCCCTCAACGGAATGGCCAAAAAGAAATCCGCTGAAGGAGTCGACAGTTTCTAAAAACCAATCCCAGGCATTACATGTCGAGATTCAAGACAATGAAATTCTAAGTAGATTCTCATCATACAGCAGGGCTTTACGCGGTATATGCTATATGTTTAGGTTTTGTAAAAAGTGCAGGAAAAATGAGCGGGAAAAATCCCAAACCGAGAATCAAATAAGTCTAACACACGCGGAGATGAAATTTGTAAAACTAAGACTTATTGCTTTGTCCCAAGAGAAATTTTACCCCGACGACTACAAATGTCTGCGAGACTCGCAAATCTTGCCAAGTAAAAGTTCACTTAAGCCTTTAAATCCATTCCTGGACTCTGATTTAGTTATGCGATCAAACGGTAGGCTGGTTCAATCGACACTCCCATACAATGAGCGTTACCCTGTAATACTACCAGGTAATTCACAATTCTGTCGGTTGTATCTAAAATATTTGCACGAATTTCTTTATCATGCTGAATGCAGCCAAATGTGCAGGATAATACAGACAGAATATTTTATAGCGAGACTTAAACCCCGAGTAAAAAGTATAGTGCGCAATTGTAAAGTTTGCATTATACAGAGGCAACAACCCTGTACCCAGATTATGGCACCCTTACCACCTGAACGGTGCACTTTATCGCCACCATTTCACGTGACAGGGGTTGACTTCGCTGGGCCATTTGAGCTCAAAGTCTCCCCATTGCGCAGGTCCACCTATGTAAAAGGATACGTATGCGTTTTCGTGTGCTTTAGCACTAAGGCTGTCCATTTGGAAGCATGCTCTGAGCTTTCATCAAAAGCGTTTCAGGCCACGTTTGCTCGTTTCGTCGGGAGGCGGGGCCTCCCCCATAGGGTTACATCGGACAACGGGAAAAACTTTCTGGGCGCCAGTAGGGTTCTTGAACGCGAATTTGCCACATTTGTGCGCAATGCAGCTGCAGATGTGTCGCAAAAGTATTTAGCTAACGGGTTTGAATGGAGATTTATACCACCCCACGCTCCCCATATGGGTGGCTTGTGGGAAGCAGCTGTAAAAAGCTTTAAGTTTCACTTCAAGCGCATAGCAGGCGCTCAGAAATTTAACTTCGAAGAATTCTCTACCGTATTAGCTCGAATTGAAGGGGTCCTGAACTCTCGCCCAATTTCGGCCCTATCAGAAGACCCATCTGATTTGACTGCCCTAACTCCGGGACATTTTTTAAGGGGCGCACCTTTAATGGCATTTCCCGAACAACCCTGCCAAAGTATCTCGGTCATAAACAGATGGGAAAAGTAAAAGGCAATCCATCACCAGTTCTCCATCCGATGGAAGGAGGAGTACTTAAAATCCCTGCATAAGCGTTACAAATGGCAAAACACAACGCCAAACAGGCAAGTAGGCGACCTGGTGGTCGTAATGGACGATTTGCTACCACCGCACGAGTGGCGTCTGGGTAGGATAGAAAAAACCTTCAGCGGGTCTGACGAAAACGCACGTATAGCACAGGTGCGCACATCCGCGGGAATAATAACCAGGCCCATAGTGAAACTGTGTTATTTGCCGTTCATGGCCAACTGACAACTTGCGTTAACCATATTGTTCACATTGCCTAATATTTATTTTCTCTCATATTTCAGCATGACTTATCATATCCTCTCATTTAACCTTTACCTTTCCCGTAGTCATTACTACAACACAGCCTTTTTCCCCATTCCATCCTAAATTTTCTATAATTTACTAACTAAAATGTATTTGTTTGCTTTGGTATTTCTTCTCTTTAGTAGCAGGTCCAATCGGAGACTTACGGCCACAAGAGTGCCGTGTCCGGGCCGTAGCTCGGGAAGCGATGGTCGCCAGCCCAGGGACCTGGAGGTGTTTTATTGCGTGCTCTGCCGAGGGTATCATGGAGGGTATTCTGCAGTAGGTTTAGGGCAATGACAGTAGAGAGAAGGCGAGAGGTGGTGGGAAATCTAGGCTATTGTTTTAATTGCCTGGCAAGAAGCCACAACTTTAACTCATGCACCTCAATGGAGGCATGCAAGCGGTGCGACCAATTGCATCACACGATGCTGCATCTACCAAGTCGCCAACAGCGGCAGCAAGAGGCAACGGTTGCTGTCAGAGCCGCTTCAAGCAGGTCAGCTTCCAGCGAACCGACCCCTAGGACATCAACTTCCAGAAGATCCACCCCTGGCAGAACCCCGGCCAGAGCAACCTCGGCCAGGCCAAGGCGCATCGGGCAACAGCGTCGCCAGCAACCTCCACGTCCTCAGCGTCAACAACGTCATCACCAACGTCAACACCAGCGTCAGCAACAGCGTCAACAACGTCGCCAGCAGCGCCGCCAACACCAGCGTCAACAACATCGTCGTCAGCAAGTGACTCATCAGCCAACTCAGCAACCAGCAGCACAACCATCCAGTACGCAGCAAGCAACACCCAATGGGCAAATACTGGCCGAAGCCATTAAGTCATTGGCTAACGTCTTATGCGTTTTTAACACCCCATCTTTGGGCGAAGGCCAAGGCCGGCGCCATGTTTAAACTTGCATTTAAACAATATTAAAATCAAAAAAAAAGAAATCAAATGAAATATTTTTTTTTGAATTGCTGTATTTAAATATTGAATTGAGAAAATCTGTAAATATAATGTAAACGTAACAGAAAACCAAAATTAAATGTCGAATATGAATTTATACAGTGTCAACCCTAAATATTATAATATATTATAGTTTAAAATGTACTGAATTGAAGAAACATAAATTTGTTGTAAAAAAGAAAAAAACCTTACTTACGGAATTATTCCAAACCGGTTCGGCTAGTTTAAAATCCGAAGACGGTTTTGAAGAAAAATTTAAAATTGTAGTCAAGCACTGAGCCCTTAGCAACAGAACCAACAGGTTGCATTTTGTTCTACTTTAATTAAACCTAAATCTGAACTTAAATTGTTAACTACCTATACTTACCATTAATTGAATTAGTTACATCTACTTAATACTAAAGAAAAAGTGAATAAACATTTTACCTACATTGTAAACCATACAAAAGTTAGTGGTGTTTAGTTTATCTTCGCTGGAAGGAAACCCCATACAAAAGGTGACTATAGTCAATTGCCCACACTAAGTTTACCTTGGCTAAAAGAAATAATATTCTATCTCTGCTTATTTCTTTTACCCGCACCCCACAATTATAATCACTCACATGAGTGGTTATAATTCCAATCTTCATCCACAGATCCTCCCCCGCTCCAGTACCCGGCAATTCTGTACTCTTAAGTTGAAGATTGGTTAGGAATTCTGTGTGGCCAGAGACACAGAATTACAAGCTTATATTGTCTGTTATCTCGACAATTGCGAATGTTTCTCAGTGAAGAATATGTGAATATGTTTTTTCGCAAAAGGATATACTCCTGGCTTACCTTTTACTTTTGCGTAAATTATATTAAAGGTTGTGGCAGAGTACCCTTTCACTTTGCCATTTACTATCAAGGGCTCCTGAGCTAGCGCTAAGTTAAGGTCCTTCTTAGCTAGAAGGGATACAATAGCCTAGGAAATCCTTTGAGAAAGCATCCGAACATTTGCTTACTTTGTAGTGAGTCCCATCGGAGTAAAAATGAGGTGTAGGACTATCCAAATTGGAGAGAAGGTATTACGTGATAAGCTCAGCCAAATGTGACTTTTTCGAATCCCGTTTTGCTACCACAGGTGTAAGGGTACTTGTGGATGATCTTTTATCATATCCTTAAAGGGGCTTCTAGTGGTAGCAGCGCTCAATGGTTCTGGAGTGAGTTGCTTTCCATATTCCCACGTTTTTGCGGCTTATCAGTATCTGCCTGAGATCTATACCGCTTTCACCCATCTTGATCGGCCTTTAATGTGCTATCCACGTTGTCCTTAAAATTGAGGTATTCTTCTATGACCCCCTAATATTTGACACGATCTTCCTCATCGCGTTTATGTATGTGGAGTACCATTTGCAGCATTCTTAGCAATCTGAGGCTATTACCAGGACTCTTCCTCCTGCTCTTCCTCTTCCTCTTTTTTTTTTTTTTGTTATTTTCTCGGTGGATTGTCTATCAGACTTGACGGTTGGTTGAGCGAGTTTTGCAGGCTGACTTTGCATGGGTAGTGGCGTACTTTGGCTGCTACCTACACTGCCGGAGTGTGCGATCTGGGTCTCTGGACTAGAGGCCAGAGGATCGTCCTCATATGGGATGTTTCTCTCATCATGTTTTTCCGTATATTTTTTCGTCTCATGAGTCCCACGTTATGGGTTGGACCCCATATGCAGTGAAGGTGTACATGGACCAGGCTACAGCTTACAACCAAAGTCTTAGTACCGCAGGGGGCTGTAAGAGACTAGTTTTATTTAACCACTAAATATTTATTCAGGTTATTGGCACTGCTATCAACCACTTTAACCTTACAAGTAGGGAAAAAGGAATGGACAGCAAAGGAATTTGATGATGAATATAATATGAAATGCTGGTAGGATAACCGTAAGTTGCGAAGGCCTTTGAGTTTACTTGTTTGTGAATAGATATAGTGTTGATAAAAAGTTCCACACTGAAAAAACTAGTAATCATAGCCTACGCTTAAGCAATTACATCGCGGCAAAATTGTTATCTAGGTGATAGAAATTGGGACCTACCACAAATAAAAGTAGCTTAAATTTTTTTTCGAAAACTATAACACGAACCTTTGGTTGTTTATTCTGTTGTTATTTTAAGACATCTTCTTGTTTAAAAATAAAATTTTCTTATCAAAATTTTTAATTAAATTTTTTAATTTGAACTCGACATTTAATCACGATTTTTTTCCTTCTATTTTAATTGAATAAGAAAAGTTTTATTGGTGTATGGACAAACAAAACGAATTTACATTTAGATGAAAGAAAAAAAACCAAAAAAAAAATTAAAAATTTACAATTTGTATTTTATAGATTGAAGCATTTCACTTAGGTGTATGTACAACAAACACATTATAGTGTCAGATCGGCACCTAAAATGGAACAAAAAGTAATACATAATTACAGGTATTGAAATTTTTGCAGTTTAACTTAGGGATGTTACTTATTTGCTTATAATTCTGGCTAGTTTCAGCTACTCTTCTTTCCTAATGTACACTTCTTTAAATGCAAATTAAAAATTATATAATAATATATGATATTTAATTCCAATTAACTATTTTTAACCAAATAGAATGTTCTAATATGGTTTAATATTTTCATTGTGATTTAGGACAATTTTTAAGTTTTTGTTCCAGCCATATAAGTCGACTGGTATTGATGGTATCTACCCGGCGCAACTGCAACGGGGTGGACAACAGATAGTAGCATGGTAAGTCAAAATCTTTAGACTGAACTACATATATACCTCAATCTTGGAGGATATCTAAAATTTGTTTTTACCGAAAGCATGTAAAAGCAATCATAAGTACCGAAAAGATTTCAGGCCTATTAGTCTCACATCATTACTACTGAAAACTATAGAGATAATTCTGGACTATCATATCAAGGGAAATATGGGGGCGAAAATTGTCTCTGAAAATCAACATGCATACCCGAACGGTAAATCAACTGAGACGACACTCCATTCAATAATCTTAATGATAGAGAATGCCCAGAGCTATAAAGACTTCGCTACGGAAGTGTACCTGGACATCGACGGCGCTTTCAATATTGTGTCCACAGAGGAAATTTTGGCTAGCTTGGCTTGTACGGAGTACACCCACATGTTAAGACCTGGATTGGTAACCTACTACAGTGCAGAACTGTAAATGCATGGTGGGGAAATTCCAGGATATCGAAAAGGACATACCGGGGAACTCCCCTGAAAGGAGTTCTCTCACCATTGCTTTTGACGCATGTCAACAACGAACTTCGCAATAGGCTTCAGGTCGGTGCAGCAAGGGTAACTGCAGACGCAGATGACGTAGTAGCTGTCGTTACTGGTAAGGATCTGGGTACTATAATTTCTGTGGTGGTGGCTACACTAGAGATCATAAACTGGAGTAGGACTGGGAGTTTATCCTGAGAAGACGGATTTAATACTCTCCACGAGTAGATACAGAATTGATCCGTAGAGAATACCTAAACTAGGGTACCTGAGGATAATCCTGGACAGCAAACTGTCGTGGAAACTAAATGTGGAAGAAATCGTAAAAAGTTAACAAACGTGCTCTACGCATTTAAGAGAATGCTGGGTAAAATTTAGAGTGTAACCCCTGCTCTTACACATTTGATGTATTTTTTTTATTATTCCTACACTAAATCCCGCGAAGCTTTGTGCTTGTCTGCAGGATACCAGAGTCTCTGGCGGGAATCGAACCCGCAACCCCGGCACTGATAGACTAGCTCACTACCATCTAGCCTACCGGGGTACACAGCAGTGGCCTGGCCAATTTTACTCTGCGGAATACTCGTGTGGTGGACGGCCTTGGACAAGATATCATACCGGAATAAGCTGGACTGTAGTAGCGCCTACATCATTCCGCCACTTATTTTTAACAGAAAACCTCGTATTACTTTGGTGGAGGACGGCTGGTTGGCGGGACTACAATCTGACCGTAGCGCTTTTAGTTTTTAGCGTGGAAGGTAACGAAGTGGAAGACAAATTGGCAAGACGGTCATTATTTCCAAGATTTGGGAGAAATCTCCGAAATTGGACTATTGAGACTCCAAGATGGTGCGGAGTACTTTCGGTATCATCATATCGAACTTATCGTTTCAATTAGGGGTTATCGTATAGTGTGGTAACGCTAGAGACGAGCAGGGTATATGCGGGGTCTTTATGACCGGCCAATTAACCTAACCTTACTTGCAGGAATAAGAGACAAGTAAGTACTTTTTTCTTTCCAAAATAACTGTTTTGTATTATTTTGGCACATTTGCACGCATGCTAGGAAGGATAAACAAATTTAGCTCAGACATTACAAAAATATAAAGAGCATGAAATGTTAAAAATGGGCCAAGTAGATATATTATTTCACCTGTCGCTCCTGTAAATATTTTTCCGCAATAATGATTTTGCACGATAGCGCCAATCCATATGAGCTAGAAAACAACTGGCTTTTCAGTACTATATTTAAGTGTAATATTGGAGCTTTGCAGATAGTTACGCTTCCATTTAAATAAAGTAAGAAAGTATAGTCGTTCAAGCCCGAGCATTTGATTTCAGGATTGGCAATGAATTCTCAAATATATGTGTTGGTGGATTAGGTTGCATTAACCCAAGAATACTAAGCCCTGCCTGTGAGGCGCAACAAATGCTATTTTACGCATTTCAATACGATCGTGTGCAAGTAAAAGCACGAGCTTTCAAATGATCATGTGAGATTATGAATGCACATTCATTGTAAGAAATATTTTGGGAAAGAGATATACTATTTCGTGTTGCCGGAGAGGCGAGGTTTAGCTTTAATGGTATTTTTCCGAGGACCATCAAACAAATTCAGCACAACAAATAAAGTAAGTTACATGGTAAACGTGCAATTAATGTTCACCAAAGAAGAACGTATGAGTGTTTTTATTGCAATACAGATCTCCAACTTGCCCTGGAAAAAAGGTCTAAAATAAGCAAAACATAAATGATATGACTTTTTATATATTATGAAACTTAGTACTATGAGCCATAAGAAAAATGTGCATTGAAGTCTCCAATTTTAAAGTTAATATTATATTTTATCACAGTTGTTTCTGCAAGTGTACGAGCATAAAAAACTGAACTGGCAAATTGCTTTATATTGATTTTCTTGCGCAAGCAATATAGCAATTTGTTTTTGTTTTTAAGTATGTATTTTCTTAGCCGACTTACAACTACAATTAATGTTGGGAGAATTTCAACTAATTGTAGTGGCGAATTTAAGAAAAGAAAAACTCACTGTTTTATTGTTGGAATTTTGCTTAAGCTTTGATATCGTTGCATATAAGACTTTTTGAGTGTCTGTAATTCTCATTCCCTCTGAAGTCTTATTTACTGATTTTTTAGGCTTTTCTTAAATTTTTTTGGGAATACTCCTCCTGATTATCTGGCCTAAGCAACCAGTGAAATGCGCATAGAAACAACTTATCTTCCAACAATAAATCTTCGTATTTTTATGAATTATAAAAACAGGGAACTTAGCACAACTAACAAAATCTCTAAATGGTTAATATTATATATTTTTCAAAGTTATCTTTTTGTAAAAAAATTTTTAACTGAGCCTTTAATTGACTTAAGAAAAAATTTTCTTAATAATTTTTGGATTCCATAATTTAATTTGCCGCCGTTTCAATATAAACTGTTTCAAAAAAAAAAAAAAGATTTATCAAAAATCAGAAAAACTCTTATCAAAAGTTATTTTCGGGAATACAAAATTTTTTATTAATTAATTCATTGATTATTGACGTGCTAAATTCATACTGCCGTATTCATAAAAAATAAAATAGATTTCAAACGTATTTTAAAACAAAATTTCCATACAAATTTTCCTTAAAATAGATTTCATATCCAATTTAGTTTTTAATGAATACGCAGATAATATTGATTTTTGATAAAAACACTGAAATTTATTGTTTCTATCCGGATTTCGCTGGTTGATTAGGCCAGCTCGTCAGGAAACTTTTTTCAAAGACTTTAGAAAAGCTTAAACTCTTATTTTTTTTAAAGTTTTAGTAACAGGTGTGTAAGCTTACAACGGTTAAGTAAAAGGTTTAGTTTTCTAGGGTTCAAATATTTTGGAATAAAATATAATCCTAATATTAGCATAAGAAGATAGTTTATGGGCATAAATACATTATTCCGCAAAGAAACTGGCACGGGGCTATGTGTATTTAAGTACCGAGCTTCAAAGTTTTCAACAGGGTATATGCTTATGAAAATCACAATATATGTATAAATGTCATTAAAATACCTCCAAAATTGCGACGTGTAATTTGCAAATAAAGTAAACATAGACATACAGACAGCGAGCGAGTCGATCAACTAGTCGGCCGGACATCGTTGAATCAATTCAGTAATTGATTTTCAGTCGATCGGTATACTAAAGAGTGCCTTAAATTGTCTAAGGCTAATATTTTGTATGTGTTAGCCACAACATCACAATCGCATTATACAGTCTTCACCTCTTGTGTTGTGGGTATAAGATAATTAACGCAAAACGGTCATAATTAAGGCCCGGACTTCATGCAGTTAAAATCGCGTTTTATGCGCATAAAACATGCACTAAAAATAGAAAACTATGCGCTAAAAATTGGGAAAATATGCACTTAAAATATTTTTTAACACATTTTTTAATGATGAAAAAAAAAACATTTATATAAAATAACATAAGAACGTACAAATTCAGCCTCATAATCGAAAATAAGGTACAATAAACACAAAAGTAGAAGTTAAAATAAAGTGAAGCATAAAAATATAAAGAAAACCCAAAAGCAAAATAGTCATGTAAATTAAGGCAATTGTTTGACAGATATTTGAACCGACATAAAAAAAATTAATTAAGAACAATAAGACAACATTTTGTTAATATAAATACAAACAATTTTTTTAATATTTTCGAATGTAAAGCTAAGACAGCTTGGCTTAAAAAAGCTTTTAAGCATGGAAAATGACCGTTTAACTCGACGGATGTGATCGGTACATGATTATGTTTCTTTTATGTTTCTTTGTGGTACATATATAAATTTTCCACTACGCTGTTTTCAAAAATTTTAATTTTGAATCCTTCATTTTTCTAAAAACTTCATCAAGCTTAATTCAAATTTGCTTTCTCAATGGATAAGATTTCTCTAATTTCACAAAAGTCTCCGAGATAAATACATAATTTGAAGACACAAATATTATTTGAGTTTTTATAATTGAGAAATTTAATATTTTTAATGAAACTCGGCAACCATCGTTCAAACCTTCACCACATCTTTTAATTGATCAACATTTTCAGTATAATACATAACTGCTTTCCACTACGCACCCCACCTTGTTGTTATAGGCTGTGGATGAAGAAATAAATCGGGATACTTCTCTTTATATGCGGCAAATCGCTAGGTGCTTTGCAAAATATTTTTTCCCATAAAAAATCAATCGCAGTTGCCTGTTATCCCTTCTGCAATACGGTATATCGCAAAATAAAACAAGTTTTGTGTTTCTCTGACTGACGACAACAAATATGCAGTTGCATAAAAATCCGGTCGTTGGTCATAATATATGCCACTAAAACCAATGCTTTTATTGTCTATGAGATGACAGTGCTTGTACTCATGTTGTTTTTCTAGTAAAAGGTCGGACGTTATATAAAAAACAACCAATTTAGAACAATCAAACTTGAATATGCTCCATTAATTCGTTTGTGAAAAGATGAGCAGCGTTTTTTTTTTTTTTTTTGACTAAAATGCAAATCTTCATTACAGGCCTCTACTTTGAGTACGATAATGATCTTTTATTTGCATTAATATGTTAATGCATTTTTCCAATAACTAAATTCTTAAGGATTCTGTGCAACTATGGCATAATATTCTTTTAATTTTTTCAAGTTTAATTTTGGGTGTTGGAAAAAAACCAAATTAAATAATTTCTGCATTGCGATTTTTTGTGTAGGATACACGAAATGCATAATTCGAAACAGGCTAAGACGACGCTTAAGAAACTAATTAAACTTTCTTTTAAGTTTCTAACGTAATTTTTTATAAAGCTTCTTTTTTCTTGATTGTTTTTTATACCTGTAGTAAACTTTTTGTTTTTTTTTTTTGCTTTAGTTTTTGTGTTATTTTCGGAAGTTAAATCTTAACGAGTTTGCAAGTTTTTTCTTCGTAAGGTTGCTTTCGTTTCAGTTTTGTATTATCAACATGCAAACAAATAGAACAAAGAAAGAAAAAAGTTAAATCTGATATGCTGTTGGTGTTGACGAAAAACTTTCCCACAAATATTCCCACGGTTTTTTTGTCTCTCTTGTTTGTTCTCTGTTCTATGCGTATTCCGTTGCAAAAGTGAGCAACAACATGTTTTTACATTTTTGTTCTAGCTTTCTATTTACGTGTAGTGGTCTAGAATGCATCAACTAAAATACAGTGGGTAGCAGAACTAGCAAAACATTTTCCTAAATTTTTTTTTTTTTTTTAAAGATGCGTATAATCGTTTATAAGAATATAATTAATTATTATTCAAAGTAACTTTGGACATTTTACTAAAATTGAATTGAATTCAATTAACGTTATTTAAACCAGTTATGGCAATTAAAGATTTGAATGCCACTGCAACCCACTACTACATCCGCTTTGCATACAGGTTTCATTTATTGTACTTCATGGTAAAAAAAACCGCAATTAATGTTCCCCATGGTGTTGATATAAGTAATTCGTTTAAACTTTTTCCCTATTCGTGCTGCAGTTTAATTTAATTTAAAAAATAAAATTCTCTGCATATTTTTATTTTGATTTTTTTTGTCTTTTTTGTTAATAGCTTAATGTTTGTTTTATTAGTGTAGGTTTATGCGATACTGACTGCTTTTGACTTAGGTAAAATATTTGGATTCTGTCGTAATTCTTTGGTTATGAAGTTCATTTTAAAACTCACATTTGAATGAAATAGAGACAATTTTTGTATCTAGTAAGCTGAAGTTTGTGTTGCATGAGTTCGAAGATATCAGCATACTATAGTAAATGTGTGGAGAAAATCGAAATGTGTATTAACGCAGTTTATACGGTAACAAGGGTCATCTACGTATAAAGGAAATAGCAGGACAGTTAAACCAGGATTTCAACTAGATACCGCGAAATTCAAATATCTCAAATGGTACTATTACGGATTAGGCAACGAGCCAAATACAATTTTTGGTACCGCTAAGAAGCAACTAAGAAAAGAAAAACTGTATTGACGGATCACATTTAGGAGTGTGTGAATGTCATTTGCAAAGAAAAAACTCGCTTAATTCAAATATGGTTTTTGGAAAATATCGGATAACACTTCAGTTTCTGCTGCCGATGAAGGAACTGGCGCTGCTTGTTTTTGTCTTCAGGCATTGTGCAACGTTTTTTTTTTTTATTGAGGAAGCATCGTTTACTTTTGTTGTTGATACGAGTGAACCTTTTTTAAGAACTTGGGCTCTTATTCACAAATACCGCTGTCGGTATCGAAATGTAAGCAATTCTAACGAAAACAAATGAATATCAGCATCAAAAATGGATGTGGTAGAAAAATGCTCATTATATATTTAAATTTGGCGTGCCGATATACATAAATTTCACATATACATACAAACATTGTTTTGCTCGTATTTAGATGCCGAGCAGTGTGTTATTACTTTCTAAAGGATTTTTTAATTTTTGTTTCAAAATTTGGAATATTTAGAGGAGATTGCGAAAATTCATTTGATAATATAATGAGATTATAAGAAATAAAAATTCGTAAATTGTTGAGATTATAAGAAACAAAAATTCGTAAATTTTTAATCATGCTGATTCTTTAAAAAAAAAGTTAATTACCAATCAACTAGAGCTGATATATTAATTTGTATCAAAAATTAAAAATTCACCAAGATTAGGTAAAAAACGATGTCTCTAAGAATAAAGAATAGATATATGCATGTGAAATTGATCAGAAAGCGGCCTGATAAAAATCTGAACGATGGCTCTAAGAATAAAGTCAAACAGTTGCAAGAAATGTCTGATCCAGACAACGTCGGAGTATCTTGCTGGCTGGGTTGTTATTTAACCCTTTTATTAATCGAATATATTTTTTAAGAATACGAGGGTATGACTTTAACTGTCAATTAACAACCCAGCCAGCAAAATACTCCGACGTTCTCCGAATCAGATATTTCTTGGATCTGTCTGACTTCATTTTTAGAGACATCGCTCTGATTTTTATCAGACATTGATTATACGTATTATATAGCTGGTTTCTGATCGATGTCACATGAATATATCAGGGGAATTTTTATACCGATATGTCTAAGAGATTTCGGATTGAATTCATATAGATGTGTCTAAGTTGTTATGTGAGTTTTTTTTAATAATAACAATTCTCATTAAGGCTGAATTCAGAGTGGCTGCTAGAATTTATAATAAAGGATGGCGCTAGAAACCACTGCTTATGTTTTTTGTATGTAATTGCTTAAAATATGTCAGAGTAAGAGCGAAACTGAATGCGAGTTTGTGCTACAAAGCCGTTTGTGTTGTGATTTTTAGCACGTTGTAGTTTTTTCTCTTTTGTTTTTCTGTCAAAAATTTTTTGATTTTTCTTTTTGTGTAAACGGTTTAAAGCAGTCCATTTCTTTGTGAATTTGTGATTATTTGGGAAAATGTTGTATGCTTAATTAAATAAAAAAAGATATTAAACAAAACAAAATAATTTTGTTTGTTGAATAAGAAAGCAATGGAAATCGATACCTGTATTCTTCATTTGTTAAAAAAAATGTATTGAAAGTACTACTTAACATGAAAAACTCAAAGTCAGAATCCATATATCATGCAAAAGCAATTATAAAACACTTATTCATGAAAAATAAAAAATGTAAGTAAAATATTTATGAAAAGAATTTTCTATGAAAATTTGTTTAATATACCTTTTATTAACATGTTTTAGTTTTAATGAATATGGGCGTAAAAAATTAATATTAACAAAAGAAATATTTTTGTTCAGTAAAGCCTTCACTCTGCCTCCTATAATCGCTACTATATTCAGTTCTAGCGACCACTCTGACGTCAGCCTCAATGAAAATATTGAAAATATTTTTATTTTACATGTGTATATTATTGTTTACAAAAGAATTAAAGAGATGGTGCTTATGTATGCAGATACATGTACAATTTTTAATTATGAAATTTAATTTTGCAATAAAATAAAAGACTTCTTACAGAAATCTGTGTGGTTATTAGATTATAATTTTATTAAATATTCTTTCAGTTATCTATCAAAAAACAATAAGAATGTCGACTAACACATTAGAATTTCCCACGCATTTTTCACAAGATTTCTGTCAGATATCTATTAAAAATGCCGACAAAAACAGATTTTCGCTTGACATGTCTTCCAGAGTTTCTGTCAACCACTTCATAAATTTTTTTTATTTATTTATTTGTCTATGGCATATAATCCTTACAGACTTCTTTTAAATTCAAATAAATTTTACAAAATATATACAAATCGGAAACAAAAAATTGCAAATATTATAAGTTTAAATAAATAAATAAATTAGTTTTAATATCAGTGGGACTAGAAGAATAGCCAATAAATTTATAAAACTTGCGTTGACGAACATTAAATGCTATATTTTTGATTAAGCATCCAGAGCATACGTCGCCAATAATTATGCTGAAAATAAACGAGATGCTTAGCAAAGTTCTAAGGCTGTTAAGAGTTGGCAGCTTGCTGAGGGCTACTCCAGCAGAATAAGGCGGCAGCTTTCATTGAAAAAAGTCAGAAACTTACTTTGCACAGATTAAATTTGGTCGGAATATTTTTTGTATATAGGGTTCCATATTACGGATTATTGATAGAAATCCAACAGAATTCGTATAGGATTCCGACATTTTTGTCGACGTTTCTCTCAGACATTTTGAAGACGTCGGACTACTTTGCTGCCTGGGATATTGTTTAATAGCAGTACCCTAGGGGACAGGGTACCCGCACAAAATCCAGTCACATAAAGAGTTTTGTGCCAATTAGCTTTCCTCTGGACGAACTACACTCTAAACACATTATCACCAGTTAAGTGATAGGTCTTCTTTTCACCTATCACAATTCGTTCCTTTTAATTATAAAATTTTGTTCACTGGTCACGGGATAAGTGCTTTAAGAGTAATTGATACAAATTTCCCACAGGTTATTTACACATATAAAAGGGTAGTCTAACTTCGACTAACTGGCTAGTATATTATATGTGTGTATTATTTCTTGAGCCTATTAAATTTTATATGGAAACATTCTAAAATCAACTTTAAGAACGTAGTGATAGTCTGAAGAACGTCGAAGAGAAGACTTACTGCCTGTGTTTTTCAAAATGAAATAGAAATTTTATTTGGAAATTTTTTTATTGAAACAACAATAAAGAAAATTAAAATTTGTTTTTGTTTTCAATATACCTTTCTAAAAAAATTTTATTTTAGTTTAAAAACCGGCAATTAGATGTGTTCGACTATGAACTTTCTCGTACATAATCCACAGTTTTTCCAGGTCGTGTAACGGTTCTTCGTAGTTAATTAATAACTAAACACTGGTTCTCAGAATGGGTAATTAAGCCTCTTATCGTGATTACGCCGGGAGATGTTGCTGTATAAAAATTTTGACGGTATTTCCTTTTTATTGATATAATTGATCGTACGGACGATGCAGCATGGTCTTTCCAAAATTCATAGTCCGCTTTGAGACAAAAAATAACAAGAGTAGTTTTTAGAAACAGCCTAATATTTTTTCTGGGCCGCTATTTTTCGATGGTTGCAATGTTTTTTGACTAATGTTTCATTCTGATATAATTGCCTGCCTGTAGGACTAAACCACAACAAGCTAATAAGTTTTTTAAGGAAGAGTATGAAGCGGAAAATTCAAGTTGCCGGGTTGAACCTTATTCTTAAGATAATAAGGGTATTTTGAATTTATTATTCTAGTTATACATTTAAAATCGATGAGCCTGTCATATTTCAAGAAGATCTGAATATAGCCATTCCTTGATTAGTTATGGACTAGGCGAACTTCTATTACAAAATTCATACCGCTAAATAAACCTTTTCGCTGATTGCTAACAAATTTATTATACAATTAAGTAACTTTTTTTATAAATTTCAAATTAAAAAGATACTGCAAAGAAATGATCCCACTAAGCCACGTATGAGCAATATTTAAATTTGAAAATTATTACTTATACGCACAGATAAACAACATAAGCGGCACATAGTGGCAATCGAAAAAAATGGCAATAAATATGAATCTCTTAAACTACCAGTCGGATTGTAAAATAATGTATGAGCGAGTCGTTGATAAGGACATGGGCTTTAAGAAAATGGTATCTTTAGCCATGATGTTACAACACAAGGTGAAATACAGGGTGTCGAAGTTGACAACTTCGAGTTATGTAACTTGTGCAAATGTTGATAGATTTCAAAGACTAACAGCCGTATTCCAAAAAATTTATTAATGATAATTTACCGATTATAAGCAATAATTACTAAAGTTGCATTCATAAACGAAAAATAGCCTATTAAGCCTTTAATAACCCATTCAAAGTGTAAGAACATCTATTGTTGGATTAACCCTTCTTTAAACCAAAAATAAAATGCCATTTTGATAAATGTTTAAATTTAATGATATTATTTTTGAGAAATATGTTTAAAAATAATGGAAAAATGTCTTATTTTTATATATGGTAATGTTAAATACATTTTACTAATTTTTTTTTTTCTTTAGACAACCAATTTAAAGTTATATTGTTAAATATTTTTACAAATTGTTTATATGATTTAAATAAATATGTTCAGGGGAAAATGCAGATATTATTTTTTATTATTTATTAAATATTAGTTTTTAATTTTTAAGGTTTTAAACAACGAACTGTTGTTCAATAATATAAAAAAAAATTAAATAAATAAATCATAATAATAGTGATGTTAATAAAATGTAATCAACCCTTTTAATCGATACTTTCTTACCTTAATTTTAAAAAATATCTTTCGGAAAAATCTTGTTCAGAAACTTAAATAAGAAGAATTTTTATTTTATTAGAAAAATTTTTAAGACCTTAAATTATAAAAAATATATGAATTATAGAAATAATAAGAAAAACTGCTGAATATATTTTCTTTAAAACTGAAATATGTTAACAGCTTCAAGGGAGTGAAATGGACATTAAAAAATTAAAATAATTTAACTTTAGAAACATTTCAAATACTTTTCTTTCTAGTCTGTTGTTTCTGAGTAAAAAACCTAAGTTTTATATTTTTTAAACTTTAAATTAGTTCCCACAGAAAAGAAAGCGATAAGATATTCCTTTTTTTATTTAAAAATGCAATTATATTTTTTCAATTATTTGCTTATAAAAAAATTTTGTTAAATTAGGCGTATAACATACTTATTTTCAACCTCATAAAAATTGAAAAAGTGTTCTTGTGTAAGCCAAAATAAAATATATAGTAATCTAGGCAAGTTTTTTTTAAGTTTTTTACTTGAAAAATTAGTTTCTGCATACCACGCGCGTTTTTTTTTAGAAAAATACTTCATAAGCACACAGAAAAAAACAAACATTACTTTTAATTAAAAAAATATGTGATATTAATTAAAAATTTTATTAAATTTGCATCAGTAAACGAATTATAAGTATCAATTAAACGTTTAATTTACATGATTAAACGTTTTATTCACTTAATTAAACGCTTAATTCACTTGACTTAATTTTTAATTAAAACCATTTTTTTTTAATTAAAGCTTTAATTGGTGAACAACTTGGGACGATTTTTCTGTTCATTTAGTTTGCAATTTTTCAATGAAACATTCAAATTGACTGTTACCTTAAGGAACTACATATATTTAAATATTTATAGGAACGTCTGATATTTGAAATACTAAAGGCAAAATTGACCTTATTACTGGATATTTGAATGTTATTGATCCGTACGATAAGTGAATATTTATATAAAAAAAATTAAAATACAACAAAATTTTTTATTGTGTACTTTTAATTTACAAAAAAAAAAAAAAAAAAAAAACAAGTTAGAGTGATTTATTCGGATGTGCCGAATCTTTCAAACCCAACACCGACCGTTAGAATATTTCAGAAGTTGGTCCTGTGTGAGATTTATACCTTATTACGACAGATTAGCATTATTCGTTACGGTTTAAGGTAAACTGAAGTGTTTTCCGAGAGTTGGCTTTATAAAGGGCGTATTGTACTAGTATTATATGAACCGATAATCACGAAATCTAACAGTGTGGTTTCTAGTCTTATAAAACTATGAGGCACCAAATTTCCTTTCAATAGCCTTGTTCGTCACTGTTTTCGGCGTACTAAACTTTTTTCGATAGTAGGCTTTATATGGGGCCTGTAGTAAATAATCGATCTATCTTCACGAAATTTAGTAGTATGATTTTGGGTTTGTGCAAAATCTAAAATAAATCTGTGCATTCTGCAACTATTTATGTAAATTTTTATAACAAATTGGCTTTCAACCCTAAACTGCTTAAGTTGCATGTACACGACATGTTTTTTACATCCAACTTGTCAAATTTCCCACTGTAAAATACATACTTGTCGTGTGTTACCTTTAAAACATTGCTTCTGTAAAAGTCAGACGCAAAGTCATCTGACAAAATTTAAATTAGAGCCTGCTTTATTTTCTTCTGACAATCCATCTGACATTAGATGTGCCAGAAATCTATACCGGGAATAAACCGGCACCGGCGGTGCACTATTGGCGGAATCATTAAACGGCTGAAGTTAATATTTTATAATAGCAATATTTGTATGATCCTTTCACCATTGAATAGAAATTATATTCACATATATATAAAAAATGTTTCTTTATAATATCCTAAATTTGTTTCTTCGAATTTAAAGAACTTAATGTTAAGACGGCTGAACTCCTTTGTGGTGGCAGCACGCTACTTTGAAACCAAAAACGACGGGTGTCCGCCGGGAAGGTATACTACTTTGTTTGTTTGCGGCATAAATGGTCTTGTGGAAGAAGCTCTTGTGTCAGCTGAATCTTAAATGGAAACAAATGCAAAGCCTTGTGCAAAATTGTGGCCAAAGCTGTTGTTTGAAGAAAAAGCTCCTGAGCACTGCGTCGAATTGAGGTTGATGGATTGTTTTGAACACTTTCTTGAGCAGCAGTAATGTTTTCAGCTGATATTGCAGTATGTTGTGGTCAATGCATGGGCATATCACCCACAGACCCTCTTTCCTCGAAATCATTCACTACACGATAAATAGTGCGTTTTGTTGGCACGTTGTTTCTACAAAAAATTTCACGTAATTTCCTCATCGTCACAGTGATCGATGATTGATTTTAATAAAATTATATTTTATCGATTAAAACACGTTGGTTTATCGAATATTTTTCCATAATAAATATGCCAAGTGTCTACCTCACGGCTGCCAAATATGAACTGTCATGATTAATGTTTACCATAATGGCATTAAAACAAAGAAGTATACCGTCCCGGCAATTACTACAAAGAAAAAAAAGAGACAATGAAAAGTTGACAAGTCAGATGTAAAAAACATGTCGTGTACGGGCATCTTTAGGATAACAAGAAACAATATAAAACAAAAATTGTTCTATTTTTTGGAGCTCGAAAGTCAGCGTATTTTCTACAGACGGATAGGCAGTTAAACATGGCTATATCGACTTTAAGGACCTGGAATTTAAATATATATATATAAAATTTATAGGGTCTGAGATGAATATTAAAAAAGTTTTACACGAAATTACAAACTTACTATACCCTCATATGCCAATAGTGGTGAAGAATATAAAAATGACAATAAACTATTTTTCATTCATGTTTTCGGTATGCATATCCGTGATATTTTTGTTTCGCGTATTTTAAAGCATTATCCTGCAATTTTGCTGTAATTTTAAAATAACTTTTTTTACATAAAAGTTTGCCCTGCTAATATGTATGTCTTAAGCCACAAAAAACAATTATCGTCGTACATTTACCACATACTTTGAATATTACGTGAATTATTTGTAATCATGATTATAGTGTAAAAACGTCTAAAAAGGGAACAAAAACAACATTCAAAGACATTCTTTAATGCATACATACACACAACTATACTTTTTGTTAACAGAACCATATAAATACAAGTACGCATATACACAAAGATGCTAGAGAATCTAGCCCAAAAATACAACGAACCAAGGAAATTCATGCATACATAAGCTGGTAGCTGTGTATGTGATTGTATGTGTGAACATCCCTTTTGCTTTATTTTAACTTCATATTTACCTTACGCACGTCTTTGAAAATACTTTGACATTCTTCCACTTCTTCACTAAAGTACTAGTGTGTACGTATAATCGATTGTGTGTCTCTTTGTATGTTTGTATGCATTTATACAAGTGTATTATTAGCTTATTATACATTCACATATAAGCATAAAACTTACTTACAAATACAGACTTGAGTATGAAGTTTATTTGTATTTCTTACTAATTTTGCAAAGTCATTAAATAATTTCAAGCAACAACACATCTATGAACATCACACACTAAGCACTCACGCATAGTTCTGCAAATATAAGCAGTACTCTAAATAATTTCTGTCATGGCCTTCGCCAACTTTATTTCCTATCAAAAAAAAAAAAAAAAAAAAAAAAGATATATCCTGGTTCCTTGTGAATCAATGGTAGACTAATAGAAGTCGCAAATAGTTTTGTATATTTTCAAGATTTTTTTAATTTAAATAATATTTCAACATATTATTAATTTAAAAACTCTTAAAAAATATAAATATATAACATATAAAAAAAAAAATTAAAGATCAATTCAAATTTTTAAAAGAAATCAAAAAAAAATAAAACAATTAAAAAAAAAAGCGAAAAGACCATGAATATAGCGAAAACCGGAATATTTCAAACTTCAGTTTAATAAATCTCAGAGAAGGAATAATATATTACAAAGGCTTAACATTTATTTAAAGAAAATTTTTAGGACTTTCAGACGACATATACGGTTTTATAAAAAAAAAAATGAATTCGTGCAGATGAATGCGACAAAACTTTCATTTTTTTTTAATATTTAAAAGCCTTAATCGTCCATCATGTCCTCGTTAAAAACTCGTTTATTTATTCTATAACCGCACGGCATTTTTAATTACTTTGTTCGCTCTTTTAACTCGAGTTAGTCCTATTTCCTAATTATATTTCTATTTATTTAATTTATTTGTTGTTTTAAATTTCATAAAAAAACAACTTATTTTATTTTTTTATCTGTTTTTTGTCAGCCTTCGATAAAAATTAGTGCTGACAATGATTTGTTTGTAGTTGGCGTAGTAGCTCAAAATTAATTACGTACGATTGAGATAATTTGCACTCATTATTTTGTATGACGAATTACGTAATTTGTATCATAATTACGCTGTGAATTACGAATGAAAGAGCGAATTACACAAAAAGCCTTCGTGTGAGCATAGCATTAGTAGTGTGAGCATAGCTAGGTTTTTTTTTCGAAAATTAGAAATTGAAATTTGTTCACCTCATAATAAAGTAAAGTGGTTAAACTTTGAGTATATCTCAAATAATATTGAAACCGTTATAAAAATATCAGCTATAAAATTTTCGCTCAAATGCGTTATCAGTCTATCCGATCGAGGAATTAGATCTTTTGATTTCATTCGACGGTGATAAGCGTTAGAACCATTCAATGTAAAAAAAAAATTGTATATGTCGCGACCTTAGGACAAATTTTTTTTTTTTGCACCTAAACTACATGTAAGATTGTCCCACGGTGTGATATGTGTTAAACTTTGGGATGAAATTTGGCATCTAAATTTTTTTTTGGAATTTTAAAAACAATTTTCCCCTTTAATTCCAGGGAATTTTTTCCAAATAGAAATCCAGGAGTATACCCTTTTTGGGGCCCATGGGCGGTCTATAGGCCACAAAAGAAATATTATGTTATGAGATTAAGATTCATATAGGAATTATTTGTACCAAATATCTTAAGAACATCTTTCCATGTTAAAGACATTTCAAGGAACGAGGTTCATATTGAAATAATGTTAAATTAAAGGCCTAACATTACAAGTTTTTTAAAAAGCAGACATTATATGAGTAATTATCACCAAATTTTATATCGAAATAAATTAATATTTACAAGGAAGTCATGTTAATAACAGCTATTTTCGGAAGTGCTATTAGTTATGGAGCTCAATGGAGGTCAAACTTGGACCGATTCCAATGAAATCTGTAACAGTGATAACGATTGCAATAAAATATTTTTGTCCAAATTTTATCTTAATACCAATATAATTTCATGGCTTATGGGCGCAAACACTCTATTCCGAAAAAAGAACTGTGCATGGTCGCAGAAAAGAGCATTGAAAAGTTGGGTTAAACAAATCATATCGTGTTCCCCAAATTAGTCACAAGAACAGTATTGTTGTTTTCAGCATTACTATTGTCACGATAAATTAAATTCTATTTGCATTTAAACGTGAAATGTCATAACTAAAAATCGAATTTTCTAGCACCTTAAAATTTAAATCTTACTCTAGAGTTGAGTATATAATATATTTGTAGGAAATGTTTACACAATATGAAGAAACGATATGGCGATTAACTCCACATTATTAGCTAAGGCGACCCAATGTTACACTAGGAATAAATAAAATAAATACATTAGCTCAAAAATCAGGATTTTTGAGTTAGGACTCTATTGCAGCAACGCACAGTAGGAGAAATGGCCAATCTGGTGGCGCTTTTATTATATCTTTTTAATTACTGATCTGATCTATTAGAAATGTTCAGTGAAATTATAGCCAAGGATATGCTCTTTAAAAAAAATTTTTTTTGGACATACAGTGTTCGCCATTAATGCTGTATCATTCATCATCGACAATTAATATATTAATAGTAGTATGTATGTTTATAATTTTGTATTACATTCGATTTTAAAACATTTTTTAAACAAAATTATATTTTAGGCATTATATATTATATTTATTTATCTTTTGGAATTTTACCCTACACTCAGCATGCACCAATAATAGTACTTAAAATCAGAAATTCATGCAAATTTATGAGAAGTAAAATAAGAATAATGTGACAATGCTAAATTCTACTATGATGATTTTTTTTTGTAATTATTATTTCTTCTTTTTTAATTTAAAATGTGTATATTTTTTAATTTTTTTTTTATTGATTTATTGTGGCCTGTGCAAGAAATTGCTAATTTCGCGTTGCTTTGTTAATAACTTAAAAAATAGCTAATTTTAAGTATAGTATTTTTTTTAATAAAGTAGTTGTGTTTTATTTTTGTAAATTCAAGAAAAATTAAAGTAACAAATTCTTGATGTAAATTATAGAATATTTTTAATAACATTAACTCTTCTGTTGGCGCCTTATCAACAATAGAAGAAACCTTTTTTATTTGAGTTTTAGTTGAGCACTCTGAAAAATTTTTATATTTACTGTTTCTGGAAAAATAAGATCTCCTTCTAACTATTCTTTATTTAGATCTGCGAATTTTTTCATGATTCTGTTACTATTTTTTTTTTATTATTCCTACACTAAATCCCGCGAAGCTTTTCGCTTGTCTGCAGGAGACCAGAGTCTCTGGCGGGAATCGAACCCGCAACCCCGGTACTGATAGACTAGCTCACTACCAGCTAGCCTACCGGGGCACCCATTCCTGCATGCATGTTGTCCACTTGTACCGCAGTTTAATTACAAAATTTCTTAATTGTTGAAGAATTTGTTGACATTGCTCTTCGTTATATTTTGATAGATCAATAACATTAGAAAAAACATGATTTTCCACCGCCAAAAACTTTTTTGCTAGTACTGGTTCAGAGTGCCAAATTAAAAAAAGAGTACGTTTAGACTCTGACATTACATCTAAAAACGTAAAAAATTATAAAGTTGCAAAAAGTTGCAGCTAATTTTTCAAATGGACATAGAAACAAATACACCAAACGTTGGAGCGGAATTCGTCGAATACTCCCAACTTTTATTCCACAGAAGTTTAAGTTACATATAATGAAACACTATTTTACACAGGTCATTTGTTTATATTTAAAAACAAAAACATATAAGCACAAATTACAAACATATTTTTTTATTTAACACATACCTAATAATTTCAATTTAAACACTAATTAAAAAAAATATATATTAAGTAATGATTTTGTTATGTAAACAAACTTTAACTTTAAAAAAGCGCGAAAAGTATTAATGCACTTGCTAAAACATATGTCAAGTTTGAAAGCTCACAGGTGGTCGAATATCGAGAGCAAAACAAAACAAAAAAAAAACCAAGAATCCGCTGGTTTCTTGGTTACCAATAAAATAAAAAAAATTAGCAGAATTCTAAAATTTAAAATATCCTAAAAGCGCCACTAGATTGGCCATTTGTCCCACTGTGCAACGGGTAGATATGTAGTTGGACTTAGCAATAAAATCTTCTGTATATAAAAAAAGGTTTGTGCAGGGTATGTGTTCCTAAAACTAATGTTTTCACAACACAAGTGACAAAACGTGTAGACAAATTTATATGACAACCACTCAAAAAACTGAGTGTTTTTCATATAAATGTTACTCACTTAAATGTTTATCACTTGTATTATAAAAACAGCACATAAGTTTCCATGAAAAAAAATTCTATTTTAAATTCCGGAAAATTCAATTTCTTTTATACTAATGCCGCCCTGATTTAGAGAAGAAAACATTGGTCAGAAAGTGATTGTGAGTCTATCGGTATTCTAAAAGCACAATACCCTCTCTACTATTGTATTATGGATTTAAAAAAACATTTGAGGGTAAGACAACGTTTGCTGGACTCAGCTAGTGTTATAATAAAATTGAGATACAACCAAAGTTCGTTATACCAAGGTTTCACTGAAATTTTGTAATCGATTTGTAAATACATTTGGTATGGAACGAAACTAAGCGGATCTCAAAGATTTATTTTAATCATATTAAAGTTTTCTCAAGATTCCACTCTTTTACATATTCTTATGAACACATTAAAATACGCAAAAACACATACCGGGAGTGCTTAAGTATGTGTAAGTGGTTCAAGTGTATAAGTACACAACCGTTCACATAAAAACTCTTAAGATGTAGTATATGTTAACGCCACTTTACGCAACGTGTCACACATGACAATTTTCTTTTTCAACACTTACCCAAGTCAAACTAGCGTATCTTTTCTACAGAATTCGTAACTCTATCAAACTTGTTGGTTTAATAACTGACAGACTTAAATAACACAAAATACAAAAATACTTACAAGAAACAAAACATACGAAATTGTCAAAAGGAAAAAGTAAAATAAAAAACTCCCAACACAAGTTTGCAAAAATACAAACTCATCGAGGGTGGATGTGTGCATGAACGTAAAAGCAAGCTCGTTGGAAAAGGTTGCTGTCTTAAAATATTTTTTAACACTATTTCAGTTTAGTTTTTATGTAATCTCTTGTCATGTTTCCAAAAATTTCATTAGTCATTCCGCAAGTACTGGGCGAAAAAACAAGGTAAGCAATTAATGAGTTTGGATCAGATTTGACATTTTTAGTTAAACCACTTAGATTTTCGCCAAATCATTTCACGAAGACTAAAATAAATGTTCTTGTCATAAATTTTTGAAAAGGTATAGAAATTGTTTCAGATTACAAAGCAAGAAAGGGCTACAAAGATAACTCATGCTTTGAATAGCTGCGTTTTACGGCAGAATTAATGTGAGATATAGTTTATTATGTTTTCATAGCAAAAAACAAGTAATTATTCATATTTCATGAGTGAATTTCTATGAAATTATGTATGGATAAATTAAAAAAAAAACATGCTCACGCAAAAAGAAAACAAAATACGGGAAATGAGAAAATTTAAATGAATGTCATTCCTTCCGTAAAACATCTCGATAATAACACTGTGCACGAAATTGACAATTTTTTTGGGCACCTATCGTTTTAACATAATTCGGGTACGCTGAATCCAGTGGTGCCTGCGGTTTTTTCAGATTGGCTCTGGTTTTCAAGATATACCGTTATTTCGAAAATGGAGGAGGTTGCACAACATATGTTCGCGTAACTCAAAAACGCTTTAGATTATTGAAAAAACTTACAAAACCGAAACGCCGCAATAAAATTTCCTTTAAGAAAAGTGAAACTTCTTTCTAATATCCGCAGTTGTTTTAGAAACATAATTTTTTTTTGGAAAAAAAAATAATTTTTTTATCAAAATTTCGAAATTTTTGTTTTTTAAAAATTCATAAAAAATGCAGCTAGGCTTCTAATTTTTTGCAGACATATAAAAAACGAAGCTGCAAACAAAACAAGCCATAACTAATTAAAATCTGTTAGCAACTTTTGATTTTATTCACAAAAGTCGACAAATTTCAATTAATTTAAGAATTTCATAAAACGCCCCCCTAAGGGATGATGATAAACGGAAAGTATAATTTGAGAAAATGTTAAGAACAAAAAACCAATTGAGGTCATTCATACATTTTTCCCCTCTAGGGGCGACTCCTGGGCATTTATGGGACTTTTTCTTCAATATATATCTAGTCTGCATTGAACATTTTGTATGGAAGCCCCCTTAAGGAATGGAGATAGGGGGTGGGTATGTTAGAAATAAATGATTGAGATGAAAAATAAAGTGGGGTTGGTCATACATTCGACCCATCTAGGGGCATCCTAGGCACTGCAGGGGCCAAATTTAAGAATTTCATTAAACAGCCATATTTGTGTGGGAGCCCCCCCTAAGGGGTGGAGATATATTGCAACTATGTTTTAAGAAAATGTTAAGAACAAATAACGGTCATACATGTTATCCCCCTAGGAGCGAGTCCTAGGCCTTAGAAACAAATGATGGTAATGAAAAATAAAGTTGCGCTGGTCATACATTTGAATTTTTAAAAAACAAAAATTTCGAAATTTTGTTAAAAAAATTATTTTTTTTTCCAAAAAAAAAATTATGTTTCTAAAACGATTAAGGATATTGAAAAGAAGTTTTACTTTTCTTAAAAGAAATTTTATTGCGAAATTTCGGTTTTTTAAGTTTTTTGAATAAGCTAAAGCCTTTTTGAGTTACCCGAATATATGTTGTGCAACCTCCTCCATTTTCGAAATAACGGTATATCTCGAAAACCAGAGCCAACTTAAAAAAACCGCGGGCACCACTGGATTCAGCGTACCCGAATTATGTTAAAACGCCAGGTGCCCGGCTTGTCTGTTTTTTCAACTAGCATAGTGTAATCATTGGAGAACATATAAAGTAATTATGTACATTCTAAACGCTCCAGTATAATGCGTTTGTGCTTAAGTTTGTTGGGCATCAAAATATTATTTCAAGCCCGTCCTTTTGTTAATTCTTACTGCAGCCTCGTCACCAAATTTTATGGACATTGGGTTCTTCACAAGAACGATTCCCGAAAGTTTCTTTAACTTCATTAAATTTTTGTCTGTAAATGAAATAAGGTAAAAAACAAAATTTAGAATACACGAAACACAGTGGCTGAAAATTCAATTTCGTCGGTAATTGTGGGTGTGGCATGGTGCTGGAAACAAATATTTTATGTTATTATAGAATTTTTTTTTTTTTTTTTTTTGTAAATTTGTACAGAATGAAATTATGATTTTTCGTAAATTATTATCAACAATGGGTGGAAATTTTTTCTGTTACATTAGTTGAATAGCAGTCTTTAAGCAATAGTCCGTTGTATCACTGTACCAATTATACCTGATGTGTTATTAAATGTCTAACCAGGCTCTATATTTTAGTTTTTTTTCCCCAGAGTTTCTTTGTTGAATCTTCATATATTAAAAATGAACTAACAATAAGTAATCAAACCTTATCCTAATACTTTAATTCATGTCGTGCCAGTGCCCGACAAAATTTTTTTTTTATCACGGTTTCTGTTCACATATTTAGGTGTTAACGTTCTTCTGGGTGAGTGCTGCAGTGTCTCTTCTCCTTAAGCGAGTGTGGCCGCCATCATTTAAGATATTTCGAGCTAGTGGATTTGGGTGTAGTTCAAGCCTTTTTAAATATTTTACTGCGTATTTTGTAAACATATTTTTTTTTCAATGGCACGTTGTGATCCGTGTGGATATTCGAGTTTTTAACATACCTGGGAGCAACTGTGATTATTCGAAGAAGTTTATTTTGGCGCCTTTAAATTTTTTCGATATTAGGCAGTGCCCCATAATTGAATACCGTAGCACCAGATTGGTTTTAAGATAAAGTTGTAAAGTAGAAGTTTGCAATCGAGACTAAGGGACTAATTACAGAATTTCTTCCAATAAGCCATTGAATTTGAATGGCTTTTAGTTTCATTTGAGTAAATTTTGCATCAATATGGTATTTCCACGCTAAACGGCGATCTAGATATATACCGAGATATTTTACATGCGAGTGCTGAGGTATTATTTGATTATTGGTTTTAATAGGGGGGGCATGAATCCCGACACAAGGTGAATGTTATATGTACCCATTTTTTCTCGTTGACTATTATCCTCCATTGTTTTAACCATATTTCTAGTTGAAATTTATGCTGCTGTAAGTAACGACATGATTTATGATGGTTTTCATGCACGCTTAGAAAAGTTGGCATATCCGAAGTATATATTAGGTATAATAGTGTACCTAGGATGCTGCCTTGTGGGACTCCAGCGGCAATTGCCTGAAGAGAAGTTAAAAAGTCGCCTTCTTTGATAATGAATTTATGACTGAATAAGTAGCTTTCTAACAGCTTGCCTGTATTTACTGATAAGTTTAGCTTCAATTTATGTATTAAGCCCCCGTGCCAGACTTTAGCAAATGCTTGAGACACATCGATGAAGAGAGCGGAGAAAAATTTTTCTTATGGCGTTTACTATCAAATGGGTTTGTTCAATTGTGCTGTGTTATTTTCTAAAACCGAACTGATGGTTAGGAATACATCTATTTTCATTTAAAATTGGGATTAATTTTGACACTAAGAGTTTATAAAACAGCTTTGATATATTAGATAATAAACTTATGGGCCTATATGACTCAACTTTTTTGTGATCTTTTCCTGGCTTAGGTATCATGGTAACTAAGGAAACTTTCCATTCTTGAGGGTAGTATTCAAGGCGTAAAATAACATTTAAAATAAAAAGAATAATTTTCTTTGCTATGCAAGGTAGTTCCAAAAGCATTTTGTTACTGATCTTGTCAGAGGCTTTCTTGGGGTTTAAATCACAAATAGCCTTTTCGATTTCTCTTATCTCGAATCTTGGGGGAACAGCTGCTCTAACATTAACAGGTGGTAGCTGCACAGCAATATTGTGTGATGTATGAGGGGTTAAAACGTTTTTCAAATGATTTACAAATATATTTCCTTTCTCTGCACCATTTCTTGCCCAACTTCCATTAAAAATTCTTAAAGGTGGCTTAGATATACATAACAGGCCTTTTGAGGTTTCTAGCTCTTTGCTACTCTCTTCGAACTCTCCTTTTTTCATCTCGCGATAGCGAACATCATTCACGGTAACTGCTTGGCCGATTTCATTTTCGAATAAGTATGGCCCGATGATGCCGCCAGCATATAAACCGCAACAAAAAGTCTATCTTTGTGGGTACATCACGAAGTGCACAAAATGCATTTTGATTTGAACGACTATTTTTGTAAAAGGCTTCAACGATCTTAACGCGCTACACAATTGTGTACCTCTACATGGTAGATTTTGTCAAACACTGAAGCCGAGAAATGCCAAATTAAGTTGGGCAAAAGACTTGACGTTAAGGTGTGACTCACAATTAATATCGTGAATTATGGTTGGAACAACCTTTATAATAAGATGGTACAGAACGTTATTCCGGATATAATTTCGTTGGGGGCTATTTAAAATTATAGACCGACTCTCACTATTTTCAATAGACAGCATTTTTATTCAGCACAAACGTAAAACACCCTGTCCAATGTTGGGGTGCGGATACAAAAACATCAACTCCTCCAAAAAGAAAACTAAATATTTACAATTATCTTTTGATTGTACTGATATACTGAAACTGATGTTTAACATATAAAAATATTGATCATGGACAATCACAAAATTATATGTTTAATAAGGAGGTCCTTAATTTTTTATTTTCGATTTTCCAAAATCGTAAACCAGTTTTGTGTTAGGTTAGGGTAAAAAGAAATTTGGTAAAAATATGAGCTCGATCAGTTAAAAATTTCCGTGCCGTACGTGCTTTGAAGTCTGTGAGAATGAAATTCGGGCTAAATGGAGAGAAAAACCCACGTAACTACTGAGGAGTAACCCCTAGAGATGTAAAATGTATGTGCAACCCCCATTATTTTTATATCCCCAATATTTCTCTAGAACAAACTTATCCTCCATCTCCAACCCTTCATATGGTCCCCAAACAAAAAATTTAGTTTTCACGAAAATGTACCAAAATGGAGAAAAAAAAGACCATATAAATAGTTGCCGGAGACAATAATATAGCTATGATGTTTTATTAGATATAGTTTTGTGGGGGGTGACCATACAGAGAGCGGGTAAGAGCTCCACGTGTGAGCGCCTATAATGTATAAATATTCTGGTCTCATGTAAAATCCTTAGTCTATTAATTAGCATAGATGAGGGTATTGCACTTATTTTGCAGTTTCAAATCACAGGTAGTGATAGTGCAAAATTATTGCAATCATTTTGTTAATGTTGAGTGATGAATTAACAATAAGCAGCCTCACTAACTAAACATGAGTTATAGTGATTTTAAAAATGTTGCACTCAAAAAAAAATTGTATGATTTAAGAAAAGCTATCATCAGTTTATTGCAAATTTGTGGTTTTTCACTCATTTGAGTGCAACTAATAATTGTTCACTAAATTTACAAACATAAAACCAGTGAGAAGATATTCCGTTATTGACAAAACTTTTAATTTCATTTGCTTATGCATGTGATCACAAGAATAAAAAACCACGCACATACAGTTTATATGCAGCTTTTTTGATTGCAAGTACAAATTTTGCACTATTTGAATTAAGTGCAGATATTATTCATTCAATCACCGTTAGTAATAGCGAAAAATTTGCAATACCATTCAATTTTTTAGTGCTGGTGAAAAAATAGCTATCATCACTAAAGCTGGTAAAAAATAGTTCAAACTAATTTTTTTGCAGTTTTATTTAGTGATACACGCAGAGAAAAAATATGTTTAGATAAGGTCACCTCCAACAAAACTATTTTTAGACAAAATTTTAAAAATATTATGTTTAAATTTAACCATATTATTGTCACCGACAAACATATAATTGTTAAATTATTCCTTCATCAAGAAGCCACAACCATATTATGGTTGCCTCTAAACATGTTATGGTTAAATATGCCAATAATTTGTTTTTAAATTAACAATAGTAGTTTCCTCTTTTCTAAGAGCAACATGCTTTGGTTGAAAATCAACCATGCTATTATAAATGTTAAGCATATTTTAGTTATTACTAACCAAAAGATGTTCGGAGGCAACCATAATATGGTTGTGCCTTCTTGATGGAGGACTAATTTAACAATAATATGTTTGTCGGTGACAATAATATGGTTAAATTTAAACATAATATGTTTGCAATTCTCTTTAAAAATAGTTTTGTTGGAGGTGACCAAAATTAAACATATTTTTTCTCTGGGTGTAGTGGAATGCTGATTTAAATCAATAATTAGTGCACTACCCCCAACTATGTTAATTAGACCGTATCCCATTGTCCGTCCGTCTCTCTGTCTTTTTGTGAAAACCATTATTTTTATTTTTTTTAATTTTTAGTTTCCCAAGCAATTTGGGATTAAAAACCAGCAAAGTCGGGTCAGTAGGACCAAAGCTATGAATCAGAATGTGGACAAAAGTATAGCAAGTTATTAATTATTATGTATAAAATGTAAAATAAACCATAATATTTTCTAATGCAATACATAGCTACACTTATGAAAAATATTTTAAACGCCTACAAACGTGGGAGCAATGTCAAAAAAGGTATGGTTTTTTTAATGTTTAAACTGAACAAAACACAAAAAATCGAATCTACTAAACGAAAATTTGTTTTGTATGGCTAGAAATTATGATATCAAATATGTTTGAAATACGTTTGTAGCATATATAAAGCCAACTCTTTGAAAACATGTAAGTACGCTTAAAAACGTAATGATTACCATCATGAACTTTGGCACACATATTTCTTCATATGACTACAAAATGGCTTATAAAATTTTATGAGGCTCCATAATTTTTCATAGGTCTTCTGAAAGCGACTTCACGAAAATTGATTAAGGCCCGTATAATCGTAATGTTTAATGGTGCGGATAAGAAAACTATAAGAAATTAGTTTTGTTTAACGAAAAATACCTTTTTTTGGCCTTACAAAAGACCTGCGAAATTATCGTTAATAAAATGTTTACTCAATCTAAAGCGTGCTCCATTTCGAGGTTCCCCACTTTTTTAAAGAAAAAAGCAAAGAAAATTCAAATGTAATGGGGAATGTTTATTATCATTTGAAAGAACATTCTTTGGCATTTATTTTTTGAAGATTATGTCTATCAAATGTTGACCGTTGGAAAGTCGCAGAAGGTCCATCCGTTGAGCCCAATTTTCTATGACTCGTTCGAGCATTTCGACTGGTAACTGGCGAATGACACGCGTGATGTTTTCCTCCAAGGCCTGAATCGAAGCGGGTTTGTCCGCATAAACTTAAGACTTTACATATCCCCACAGGAAAAGGTCTAACGGTGGGATATCACACGATCTTGGTGGCCAATCGACCGGCCCAAAACGTGAAATTATGTGCTCACCGAAGTGTTTTCTCAATATATCCATTGATTGATGCGATGTGTGGGAAGTGGCGCCGTCTTGCTGAAACCAAATCACGAGCTTCAATTTCAGGCATCAAATAGTCGGTAATCATGGCACGATAACGGTCCGAGTTGCTGCGAGCGGCGCCGCACGCTTCACGGTCTTCGCGTACACTCTCAGCTACGTGGTCTATGCGGTCGAATATTATCCAATTATGAATGCTGGGTCCCAAAATTGGTGATGGTATTGCGAATAGTACGCTCAGTAGGCCGATTATGTTGACCATAAGTTGAGCGAAGTGCACGAAACACATTCCTCACAGAATGTGAATTTTCGTTATAAAGTTGAACGATTTGTAAACCTTGTTCAGTCGTAAGTCTTTCCATTATGAAATGACAAAAAATACTAAACAAAAATAACATGACAGCATGATACGACTCACACGTGATCTGTCAAAAAAGGCTATTGAAAAAAGTATCTCTACTTGAATCACCCATTATTATTATTAGGGTTAGTGTCGTAAAAGTAAGGGGAAACGATTTTGATATTATTCATAGCACGCCGCATTTGCGAGTTAACAATACTTTGGTGTTTTTCGACTTATACTTCTCTTTCAGTTATCATCCAGAGAAAAATGCTATTTCCAAGGCTACTAAATAAGGCGGCTGAGTTAGAGGGCATAAAATCTAAAATCTTAATTTTAAAAATTTTCACCAATTTTGGCCACTAAGGAAGACCATTATTAATAACAAAATTCATAGTTTTATAAGTGTATGCACGGCATACAATACTAATAAATTTATATGCTAGTGTTTTCGTCTTTTTTACAGGTTTTTTTGTTTTCTTTTTTTATCAAATTTCGGTTCATTATGAACTATACCATACAATTATAGAACTTTGAATTTTTGCATTATTTGTGTTACAAACAGCTTTCGAATTCACTTTTGTGAAACACAAATGTACCGTTATCTCGCATCAAAACGAAGTTTATATTTGTAATATAAAGGCCAACATCTACTTGTAATATTTTTAAAGTAAGCAATTAATAAAAGTTTCCTTAGTTAAGAATTTTATTAAAAAATAAAATAAAAGCATAAAAAAAAATAAAAGTTCTTCTCGCTCAAAATTTGATACTAATTTTCACTCATTTTTGTGTTTTAAAATGTATTATTTTTTCAAAGCTTTTTCCATCAGCTAACGTTGTTGAAAAAAGAGCGCAATTCGAATACACATTCGACGAAGATTAACCATCCAAGGTTAAAATATGCACTCAAAATATTATGAAGCAAAATCCCATAGAAAATTCATTTAAAACAACTACAAATTTATTTAAAAAATGGATCATTTGCAAATAAATGAATTTTTAATAAATTTTTGAATTTTTTTAAGAGAATATTCCGTAATATTTAACAGTTATTGTTTAAAAAAATATAATTTAACTGACAAAAAATCAAACTACATAATAATATTAGTACGGAAAATTAGTATTTTTTGGTAGTTTGTTTTTTGAACAACAAACATAAAATTTAAAAAATAAATTGATTCGTAAAATAACTATATTTTCATTAAGTTTTAACAGTACGGAAAACGAGTTTAATAACTTACAATCAGTTGCTGTAATAATTTTATGAGTGTGGGTTTTTAAACACTTTAAACAAGATTTGCACCATTTGCACTAAAAAAATTAAAGATTTTAATGATATTGTCTTATAATTGCTTTATATGTTTGTATGTATGCATGACAGCACATCTTATAATATAGTTGCTCTGAGATTTTTGATAACAACTGTCTCATAGAATTTATTTTAATGTTAATACTTACACTATTTGAGAGTTCACAGTTAAGATAAAACTCTCTGCAATTGAATTTGACGTTTGCTGATATAAAAATCTTATATCATAATCTTATATCGTAATACTAAATTATTGTTGAAGAGAAAGTTTTATAAACATAAAAATTCCCAGGCAGAAATTACGACTCTTCTAAATACCGCGGCCCTGTAAATATAAAATGTTGACTCTTCCAAAAATATTGTACCACCTCAACACTGAAGATACAAAATTCCAACCTTAGTTTTTTAATACTGTTTTTACAAACATTCTACACCAGTACAATACACTAAATACAAATATACGACTTTAGTTTTATAATGTCGTATTTACAATAAAACTATACTGCTTCAATACTGTATATACAAGAACTTAACCTTAATTTCCTAATACCGAGTTTACAATAATTCTATACCGCTACTAAACTGTATAAACAAAATATAGTCTTAATTTACTATGTAGTGTCGTATTAAATTTTAAACAAAAAACTATTTGAGGTAAGAAAAAATATATAAATTAACTGCAAAATTTTGTTTGTTGATTACACGAGTTTATGTAGTTACATCCATATGCACATATTATTTATGTAAAAGAGTAATATCTATTATTTCATTATTAAATTTATATTTACATTTTATGTTTATTGATCCAATATTGTAAATTTCAATTTAGGGTTTTGTGACAATAGTGAAAACAATAGTCAGAAGGGAGTTATTTGGCGTTATCATATAAATGTTCGTGAATCCCATATTGTAAATTTAGAGTATTGTGGCAACACTAAAAACAAGAGTGGGAAGACGCTCATTTGACGTTATCATTTTAATATTCGGAGTACATTGTAAATTTGTTAAACAGTACGTTGTATTGGTATTGATAGTACCCCCATCAACATCGGCACAGCGTCGTGCTGATTGTCTTTTTCTGCCTGGGTTGTTGTATCCAATTTTATAAAGATTAGTCTTGGCTCCAATATAAAAGCGATTTCTTGGTTGAAGATATAAAATGTTCGGCACAGCCGAATATAAGAGTCTTTCTTATTCTTCTTAAATTTTATGTATTTAAACTGAAGCTAAATAAATAAATGTCTTTGTTTTCAAATATAGTTTGACAAAATAGTGCTTGTACAAATAGATTTTTACACATTTTGTGCTCGTAAAAGGTCTATGTGTTGTTTGTGTTAGTATTTTCCAGTTTATGTACAAGTTCTATTAAAAACAGCATTCAAAGAAAAATACACAAACATATCAATTAGAACATTCACATGTACAAGAATTTGTGTTTTATTTTGACATTTACGAAATTTTCACATTATAATGTCAGAAGTAGTATTGTTACACCTTTGAAGCTCTCTGCTCAATAGCAACATGAAGAATAAGAAAAATTGTATGTCTATTTCCATTAAACTTAAACAAATTCCCATAAAGCATGAGAATTTACTTCACAGCATAACCCAACAGATAGTTTATATTTGCATTTTTCAAGCTAATTTTAAGAATTCGTTTATTTAGTTTTAAGATGAAAAATATGCAGTTTGTTGGGTACATGCTGGCTAATAATCAGTGTAGTATCAACAATTTTTGTCTAAGGGGCAGAGTCATTGGTCAAAATTTCCCTAAGCTATAGCTTTTCAAGCTTCCATTTTTAAATTGGTTATTTTCGGCTTATACAGTGGCACAGAAAATAGCCCCCACATATGTTATTTCTTGTATAAAGAGCTGGTTTGAAAAGCTGCAAAAACCACACTACTCGCCAAAAGCGGGAGTAGCGGGAGTAAACTACTGCACCCAGTCCTTTGCCTTAAGATATCCTAGTCAATTCACTACTCTAATTTCCGATATCGCTGTGAGACAGGCCAATATGTGGTCGCACGGAATCCTTTGTTTCTTTGAAATTAGTGCCGTACACTTACAGTGAAAGTAAAACACCGTTTTCTCCTTCTGTGGTTCGTCGCAACTGCGACGATGGCCATTCAGTGTTAAATCAAGTCTTTTTGCAAGAATTCCTATCAGCCAATTACCTGTTTAAGCTGACAGCAACTTTGATGTCCTTCAGAGTACTCCTTATAAGTTGTCTTGTACGATTCACGTGGGAGGGCCACGTTTACCTTGAGGTCCTAGAGGTGCCAATATTGTGCCATCTATTACCAGCTAGCCTCGCACTCGAAGTGCTTAAAATTCTTCTAATGACACTGTGCTAGAATTTGACACTTTTTTTGAGAAAAGCAGGGGACCTGTCCAGTGGTGATATCCGTTTGTTAAGGTTAGCTCTTGTTTTCGAGGTATACCTTTAATTTTAAAATGGAGGAGGCTGCACAACATATATTCGCGTAACTCAAAAAAGGGTTAGTTTATTGAATAACCTAAAAAAACAGAAACTCCGCAATAAAATTTCCTTTAAGCAAGGTTAAACTTCTTTCTAATATACGCAGTCGTTTTAGAAACAAAATTTTTTTTTTGCAAAAAAATATTTTTTGGCAAAAGTCCGAAATTTTTGTTTATTAAAAATTCATAAAAAATTTGAAAATGCAGCTATGCTTTTAATTTTTTCTAGACATATAACATAGAGGCTAGCTATGCTAGAAATAAATATTTAAGATTAAAAACAAAGTGGGGTTGGTCATACATTTGACCCGTCTAGGAGCATCGTACGCGCTGCAGGAGCCAAATTTAAGAATTTTAATCATACAACAGACGATTTTGGAGTCCAAAAATGGCTCATTCACGATTTGACGATTAATACCCTAAATTTGACTATTTTTCAAATGACGAATCTTCTGCTAATTTACAAAGGTTTTTAGTATTATTTCTTCTTATTAACAACTTCTTGGATACTTTCGTTTATTTGGTTGACACAAACTGTACTGTTATATAATATATTACACTTGAAGTTCTGATAATAGATCCATTTTTCAACCATATTTTTTTTAGCACGGAAACAGAATTTCTGATGAGTAAAATCGGTGTTCAGTTCATTTGACACTAAAATTTCGTACTTTTTTATGAATGATTAAAGATGTTGTTTGAGTAACGCCTCTAGTTCTAGGTTCTTCATTTTTTTGTAGCAAATTCCGATATATGATATCCTACACAATACAATACAATCAAAGTCATCTATTGACGATCCACGGGAATTGACTTATATGTACTACCGAACTGTTTTGCAAATAGAGTCCAATTTTGGATTATAGAAAACCTGAATTTTTGATATTTAAAATACACTTGCCTTTCTGCAAAAGGAGTTTAGACCTGCATTTGCAGTCAATAGAAGTGAGAATAGCGCTTTAATTTTTTAACGATTTTTTAGGAGAAGAAATGCACACATATATTAATCTGAAATATATTTTTATTTCAGATAAAACAAACGGAAAAAGCTAAAAAATTTTCAAAAATAACAAAATTTTGTGTTATTTACAATGACGATTGTTGTGACGATTTAAGTAAGTCCATTTGACAATTTAAACGATTTGTTTTGTAAAATTTCCCGATTTTTGACACAATTTATCTGGCAGATATGGTTATAATGTCAGTGGGTACATGTTTCCTTAATTGCCAGTATTTCAGCTTGCAAAATACTGCATCCATTCGGTTTTAAAACACGTTTTCTGATTGCGACAAATTCTTCAATGTGAGTGGAAAATAATAGCTCTAAGGTCTAGTAATTCAATTTTTGTTTTTAGTAAGTAATATATTATTATCCTCTTATTTATAAAAAAAATCATTCATAGAGAATCCGTTTCAAAAACCTTTCACAAGCCTGTTTCATGTTTTAAAACTTATGCTTTCATTCATACGAATCCCGAGTTAGTAAGTCCGGAATTTAAAAGTCCCGAATTGAAAAATCCCTAATCGATATCTAAAGCTTCTCTGTATATACCCGAAACTTAAAATTCCGAAAAAAAATCCTGAATCGCTAACTACAGCTCCTATGCATAGACGTCCTTCGGCCGGGCGCAAGGATTTTTTCCTCTATGGTAGTACAAGCAAAGGATTTGCTAACTAAAGCTACTAAATTCACCCTTGCAACTGGCAAGGGGCTGCTATGTAAATAAGCTTTAGTTAGCGAAGCCGATGTTTGTTTTACCATAAAAAAAATCCTTGCGCCCGGACGAAGGACGTCTATGCATAGGAGGTATAGTTAGCGATTCAGAGCTTTAAAATTCAGGATTTTACGTTTCGGGCATATGACCCCAAACTAAATATTAAGTATTTTTCAAAATTTATGAATAAAAATTGGGCAATTTTTCATTATTTTTTTGACCTTTTTTACCACAATTTCCATTTTATGTTTTGGACCATTTTTTGTTTCCGTTGGACAGTTTTTCGTTAGGGCGATTGTTCATACCTTGATTTGGGCTATTTTGCTTTGGGTCTTTCTGCCTAGATTCGTTTGGCCGCATGTACTCTATCTTTAAAAGCACGATAAAGAACAATATAGTATTCGGCCTTTCTGAAACTCTATTACAGTAGCACCTGACAATCCGATATATGCAGACCTTTGGACTTAATATAGTTATTCACAGCGGTGAAAATTGTAAATATTTATTTATATCGCTATCCTTGAGCTGTGTCCCATTTTGAGCCAAACATTCTTTGACTCGTCGGTTAGCAGCCCGAACTTTCTTGATCTTGTGGAACGTGTGTAGTTTCAATGGCAGTTTTTAATCTAGAATGAAACCCAAATATTTCGCATTCTCCGAGAGAATGATTTAAAAGTTCCTTTACCATGGTAGTCTGAAACTAGGAATCTTAATCTTTGTGGTAAAAAATATCAGTTACAAGGTCTAAGCAATTTAAAAGTTTAAGTTATTCAAAGTCTTAACTTGATAAACACAAAAAAACTTTTGAATGTTCAAATGTAATACGTGTGCTACGCCACTGTATATTTAACATGAGTTTTCAAATTATATTTTTGCAACATATTTATATAAAACATGGATATTAAGTTACAAATGTTAAACTACGTCAATCAGATCTAGAACGTAGATGCATTAGAAAACCGTGTTCTGTTATAGTTTTGTTTCTATTTGTTATTTTAATCATTTAAGAAGAGATTCAGAAAACATAGTTTTCATGTAGCGTTTTTGTTTTTTTTTTTTTTTTTTTTTGATAAATGTACTGTGACACATGTTAAAGGTGTCAATATCTTGACTACACAACATAGAAAATAATATTGCATAAATTCATGTGTACAATTTTAAGACTTATCATTTACTTGAGAAACTACGCTAGAGCTTTTAAGCTTCACATGCATTAATTTTGCTCTAACTGCATTAACATGTTACCAATTGTTGACATGGGGAAAGGGGAAAAATTATCCACACAAAATTTAAATTTACATATTTTCGTTTGGATTACCATTTAACTATCAACCTTCATTACCTGGTTTTGTATTGCTTTGGTAGGAGTAGGATAAGAGTTTCCCCCTAACAAAGTGAATAATTACACTAAGCTTATAAAGCTAATTTGAATATACTGAGGTCAATGGTGTTAGTAATTTTTCGAGGGTACCGCTCGTCATTGCGATTAAAAATTGCATTACTAAAGTACCATAAAAAATATATATATTCTTTTCGAATTATTGTTCAATTAAAACCGATTCAACTATCTTGAATACAATTTTTGGTAATTTTTTGTCGTGGAAAAATTTTTTTTTAACTCTTTTGAATACACTGTGTACACAGAAAAAATTTTTGCTAAAATTTTTTAAATTTCATCAAATTTTTTTTACTGCTTCTATTAATATTTTTGTTTGATTTTTAATTTAGCAACAAAAATGTTGACAACTATACAAAAACATGATATACGCACTATTGGTTTTAAGTTTTAGGCCCTAATCATGTAAACGCAACGCCAAATAATTACATTGAAAGCACAAACAATGTCATAAATATTTTGTAATTTTGTTGTTGTTTCTACATTTTTAATTTTTTTATTTTTTTTTTTTGCCGTAAGCAACAATACTTTTTTTTGTGTATTTATTTATTGAATATTCATATATTAAATATGAACTAACAATAATTAAGCAAATATTATCCTAATATTTACTTTATGTCCTGCCAGTGCCAAACAAAAAAGATTTCTTCATCACGGTTTCTGTTCACATATGTAAGTTTTTATCGCTCATCTGATTGGGTGAGTGCTGCAGTGTCTCTTCTTCTTAAGCGAGTGTTGCCGCCATAACTTCAAATATTTCGAGCTAATGGATTTAGGTGCAGTTCAAGCCTTTTTAAATATTTTACTGCATATTTCGTTATCATAGTTTTTACAAGCGGGAGCGGCAGTGATTATTCGAAGAAGTTTATTTTGGCGCCTTTAAATTTTTTCGATATTAGAATCCGAGGCATAACCCCATAACTGAATACCGTAGCACCAAATTGGCTTTAAGATAGAGTTGTAAAATAGAAGTTTTCAAACGAGACTAAGAACAGAATTTCTTCCAATAAGCCAATTAATTTGAATTGCTTTTAGTTTCCTTTGCGCTTATCTTGGTTATTTGATTTATACATACAATTACAATATTAACAAAACTTCTATGGTCTATTTTTGAGCTGAACATTTAAAATTTTTTCTTGATAGTGTTCCGTTTTTTTTTAATAAAATTAAATTTTTGGGCAGAGGTCCGATTGTGTTGCCAAACAAATTTCCAAAGAGTTTTTCAATTCTAGTTTACGATTTTAGAAAAACATGGGTATTATTTAAACATCTGATTCGAAATTAATAAAATAATAAGAAAATTAACCAAAAAAAAAAAATCAGGAACCGAAAAAACTGTTATTTTGAAATGTCAAAACAAAAAATCTTACAGATGAAAAAGTCGGAAAACTGATTCAAGTATACTATATAAGGGGGCGTGGCGAAGTGTGTTATGAAAGCAATAACAAAAGTAGGTAAAAACGATTCAATGTTTGTGTCGACACAATAACAATAGTAATAAAACAGAATTTTTTGGTTGGTTTAATAGAATGAAAAAAGTCCCGTTTTCTATTTTTTTAAATTTTTTAGTTATATATATCAAATTTTGATATTAAAACAAGTTAGAGTGCTATATTCGGCTGTGCCGAATCTTTGATACCCTCCACCGACAGGAGTGAGCTCTATATGATAAATACATATATATTATTAACTAATCTTCGCAAAAACGAACGTCAGCATTAAAATTAGTTGGGGTTTAGACCAGAATTAAATTATTGACCGACAATAAGAAAATTTTATGCGGTTGTTGTTAGAACTTTGAACTGGCTTAAGTAAAAGCTGCTAACTTTTTTCTTTTAATGGTTAAATTCCATTTATACTTCTATTAATTATATTTAAAATAATTCATAACCTCCCGCCTAGATAATCAACTGAATTGTTACAAAGAAGATTTGTTTATTAATTGCTTGCTAGGGAATTGACTCTGTCAGTTGCAGATAAATGCAGAATGTCTACTTTCGATTCGATACGATATTTGGTGAACTATCACTCGTGATGTTTTTTTAAACACTTTTTTTCTTAATTATACTATATGTATGTTTTTAAATTTTTCAGGATTCAATTGATGTAGTGCTTTTAAGTATATTTTCAAAACTTGTTATATACCCAAGAAAAACTTTTTGAATTTTTGTAATAGGTCGTAGTTATTTCATACGTTACCTAGTAGGTAGTTCTCATTACAATAGTCATTATTCTGAAAACCTCAATACGTACTTGCTAGTAATTACGTCAGTAAGTACTTTTTACTACTATTATTTCCAGTTATGCATATTTGCTAACTAATAATCAGCTAAATAACTACTTATTAGTTTTCTTGTTTTCAATACTGAATATTTACTTACTGGTAACTAGCTTCATAACTTCTTATTAGGTCTATTAACTAGCGCCAATTAAATAAAAGTAAGTACTTACAATTCAACTTCTTGGTAGTTAAATAATGACTAGATATTTTGTGACTTCTAGTAAGTGTATTGTAACTACTGAATTCTGTGGACAACTCGAACAAAAATAAGTACATAGTTATTCAGACGAAAAATAAGTAGTGTTCATATGTCTCCAATATTACTTGCTAACTTACCAGGTAAGTAAAGTTTTTGCTGGGTATTATTTAAGATTTGTAAATAAAAGCGTAAATAAATAAAAAAATATTTTAACTTCAAATTTAATATGCGTATCGGAATAGGTGTCGCCGATATTTTTTAATTTTAATATCGATATCTTTTCGGCATACGCGCGTATCGTTACTTCCCTAATTTCAATGAAATAAATGCCTTCGTTCCTTCGCTCTATTTAAATTTTAATTACTGTTTTCACTTTTGTTTAATATTGCAAAAACTTTAAAAATGTGTGTAGTTAAAAATTTTTTTGTTAAAATAAAAATAATTTTAATCACTATTAGGGCCATTATTACAACCTAATGATAAAGTTGCTGATAGTTAACGTGAACAATAGCTATCTTGAACGATAAAGTGACCAATAAGTTTTTCCATTATAACAACTGTCCGATAAAATAAAAAATGTAATTTATATACTGTGGCAACATTGCAGTATATACCAACTACTTTTGGTTGTTAAAATACGTAGTGGCAGCGACTTGCTTTTGTTTCTTTCTTTAATTAAAAAAATAATTCAATTTTTGTGCTTTATTTTTGTTCTTAATGCTAAATTGTTTTGTTTTTTGTGTTAAATTGTGTTTTTTTTTTAAGTTTGCATAATTTAATTTGACTTAAAACTGTCACTGATGCTACCATATCTTCAGCAGAAAATATGGCATCTTCAAGTTCTTAAAGTTCACTTGTAAAGTTACCATGAGGACAAACCTGATGTTAGCCTTATCAGTCACTTTTTAGGTTAATGTTAACTTGTAATAACCAAAAACTTTTTATCTGTCAGATAGCATCCTAAAAATAACTATTTGTAAGTTGTAATAATGGCCCTTAAAGACAATGTTGTTTATCCACAACATATACATAATGTTTATTTAGTTTAATTAATTTTTATAGCAAATAAATAAGAATTAAAGGTAAATGAATAATAATTTAAAAAAAAATTTAATTAACGCTCTTTATAAATATTTTAATTAGTAAAAGAAATACTAATAAATATATAAAATTACTTTATAATTGAATTTTAAATACAGAAATAAATATGTATGTATATTCGTTTTCTATATTGATAGTATTTATGATGTCAACGTATATGTATGTGTATGATATATATAAGTGTATGAATACAATTATATTTTAATTTAACGCCTTTTTAAACATAAATAAAAATAACCACAAAAAGTTCAATTAAGTAATGTAAGTTTTTCCATAAAAAACGCAATACCCGCCATTAACCGGGCTACAGAAATGAATTGTAATTTTGAGTTAACAAAAATTAAGAACTTTCGGCTATTGCTTTTATGCTTTCATACACAAATCGAAACAAATTACAAAAGAGTTTTTAACGTTCGTGCTTAACACTCATATTTGAAGAACATACCTATAAATACACACATACATACATATATACGTAGATTGTTTTCGTGGATTTGCTTAAAAATTACTTAAGGTTCCGATAATATTTTTAATTTCCGCCCCGAATATGTATATATATAATATAATATATAATATAAAATATATAATATAATATTATACATATATGTAATGTCACTTTGGGTCGATAGGCCTTTTCACACCCTTCATCATGACGAGAGGTAAGTATTAAAATTCAATCATTCCGCGTGTTACTGGGTCTGTGATTAATTTTAATCAATTAAGCCGTATTCTTCTTTCTGACCTTCTGTCAAATGGCTTCTAGTTCTCCTTGCCAGTTCGGAATTAAAATCCAGCAAAATCGTTGTTGCACAAAAAGAACAATGTACCAAAATGTGGAACAACATTCCTTTAAAATTTAAATATATATTTATTCTGTTTACATAGAATTAACGACTTAGAACTAACTTTTATAACTTTTTTATGTATCCTAGCGATATCAAAAATTAATTTACAGGCCTGTTCTGAAAATCACTTTTATTCAAATCACGTGATTTCAAATCACATGTTCCTTTAAAAATCATACGTGCGATATTTTTGTGTTCCGTTTTTCGTGTGTTTCGGTGTGTTTATCAATTGCAGAAGGCGAGAAACACAAAAACGAAATGATTTTCAGAACGCCACAAAAGCACACGTGTGCTTTTAAAAGCACACGTGTGATTTTAAAAGCACACGTGTGATTTGAAATCACGTGATTTTCAGAACAGGCCCGTTAATTCTATTTATTTTGTCGTCTTCATACAATAAAATATAAGTTCTGTAATCAAATGTTAGTTTATAGTCTATTTTATTTTTTATTTAAGTGCAGATTTAAATTTGTAAAATGTCTGCAAGGAAAAATCCATAGCCATAATTAATTATTCATAGATTTAATTATCAGAATTAATAAGGCGGATATGCTAATGCATTTTAAAATAATTTGAGAATGATTTGTCCGATTTTAATCAAAATATCTACATTTTTTTTTATTAATATTAATCAATTATAATTTTAATTTAATTCATTACAATAGTTGGCCTCAGCGCCCAGTGGCATTTTTGAGGCGAGTTGGCAAAGTTAATAAAAATTACTTTCTGTATACATAAAACAAAGCAAAAAATTATATATTATCGGCCTAAGTTATAAAAAATACGACCGGTTAATAAAGGGTATATGAAACGGATTTAGTATGAAAATCCGTTTCATAAACCCTTTATTAACCTGTTTTTATTTTTATAACTTAGGCCATAAATAAGTAATAAGTTTAAATTTTACATTAACAGCTCATCTATGTGATCCAAAATGTGTTTTCTCAATAATTTTTTAAATATTGAAATTCTATGTACGTTCTTTTAAATCTTGTGGGAAGTATATAATTAGAAAAAAAAATGCCTTTTATTCAGCTAAACACTATTTTTTACTGTTTCGTAGTTATTCAGGAATTACTGGCTTTGTAGTATTTTTTGCTCTAAAAAAAAATAAGCAAATTATAAAGAAAAAATTTTATATTACTATCATTTATCAAAAATCCAGGTGTATTACGAAAAAATAAGCCCCAAAACATGCAAATCGGTTGGAAAATATTAACATTATTTATATTATTTACTATTCATTATTATAGGCCTGAGTAATATTTCGCCGGTTTCGGCGGTTATGCTAAAACATTTCATTATGACTGGAGCACAATTTATCTGATTTGGCACAATTTATCTGATGATAATAATAAATTTTAAAACACAAGAATTTTTTAAAATTCTTATAAAATTTTTAGAGAGAAGAAAACCTGTTATTTTTTATGGCTCATTTCATTTTGGCTTTTAATAAAATGCTTAATTAAAAAAAGTTCTGTAGATTTTTTACCTTTAAAATCGTTTCGCTAGAATTTTTTTTAAAAAAGTTCGATGATTCGACGAAGAGTAACCTTAATGTACTTAAATGAAGAGTTACCTTTCAGGGTTAAGTCAGCTAAATAATAGTTTTTTTGTTCATTTTCAACAGCATGGAGCTATGAAATAATTTGCGGCGGTAACATTTTTTTATAGCAAATTAAAAACTATTTGTTTTGTTTTTAAAAATTCTTAAAAATCTTATATTTATATAATTTGTCCAGAAGCCAGATATATAACGAACGAAATAAGCCATTAACTAGACGTGATAGAATTCATATGTGAACAGATTTGTCTTTAGCACGCTTATGTTTATTAAAATCACATAACAAAGATTTTTTGTCGACCAGTGTAATTTACCATGGGTCCGATATTAATACCCATCCTGGAAATCATTTGAATTTGGCTACAACTGTTACGAATCATGATATTTTATTAAATTTAGTTAAAATAAAGTTTTATATCACAAGGAATATAATCATAAGAATTTCTGATGGTCGGCCCATAATTTAACATAGACATAGACCACAGTTCTGTTTCGAATCAGCTGTTTTGTTTCTGTTCAATTGAAAGTCTGTATGTGTGGTTTGCTTTTACTTTTCGTTCTGTTCTGTTGCGGACACATCTGTTGAAAATAGAATTCAACATTCAGTCACGGCCAAAGTGTGTACATACATATGTATTAGTTTGTTGTGATATGATAAATATGTAATTTTTTGCTTAAAGCTAGAAAAATTGATTTTAATTAATGATTTTTTAAAAATTTACGTATTTTTGACACAAAATAATAGTTTCTTATTTTTTACGAAATGTTTTTGTTTAACAATGTCAATGCTTTTCGTTTTAAAAGCAGATGATTCCTTTCACAGAAAAAGTAATTACAAAATATTTGCTACAGAAAGGAACGAAATAGAGCGGCAACGGAAAGTAACAACTAATGAGGCCTTGATACTGTCGGTGGAGGTTATCAATACTAAATTGTGTTTATTTTTGAGAAATGCCCATATACTTGCACCTACAGATATATATGAATATACATATATATTTATATTTTGCGCAGTTATTTTTCACCATTTTTCATTTAAAAAATAAAGTATTTTTAATTAAGGAAAATGAAATTAATCATATTTTGTTGACATATGTATTTAAAGCAACGATATGTACACATAAACATTTATTTAATTTAAAGATTTTGCAAACAAAAAAAAGTCCGGGTTTTTACGTTAACAAATTGTTGAAAATGCCTTTAAATACTCATTACAAACCCATTTGTTGGAAAAGTTCAACATCATCTGTTGTCACTTAGTTGTTATTGTTTTTTTTGCCCTTGTTATTCCCGTCACATTGTTCGTCAGTTTGCGAAAGTGTTTTTGAATGACAAGAGTAAGTTTTTAACTTATCGTATGTTTACAATCTCTTATGCAAATTACTAATTATCGCTCAAAATAACATTGCATTTTTTGCAGCTTGTTATTTTTTTACATATTGCATGACACTGTAAGCATGTTGAAAGCCCTTGTTTAACTTCTTACTTTTTATATGACAAACCGCATTAATGCAAAAGCTTGGGGAAATGCAAATCTTATTAACTCAATAAATGAATAAATTATAGTGAATGTATTTATGTGTGATTTTTATAGCTAAAATTTTTAAGCGCGTATGAAAAGTTTTTATTAGAGCGTAAAAACAAGTGAAAATATAATTTTCGGTCATTGCAATATCTTTAAAATTATAACTGGGTAATTACACGTCAAATCTACCAAGAGTGGAACCCGAGCCCTTTCGATTTGAATGAAATTTGGTGAGAAGGTTCCTTTCATCCTCTAAGAACGAAAAAATTTTTTTTAATTTTTTTTGCATAAGTTCTGGCATATTCAAAATGTCATAGTTTCGCCGAGTTAGCCGAATGTGTTGAGTTTATTTTTTCAATGTCTCAAAAACTACTGCACATACGAAGATAATTTGTATTTTAAAGAGAATACTGGGGCTGCAAACATTATATAAAACAAAAATTTTTATTTTTGAAAAATGTAATATCTGCAAAATATTAAATTTTAAAAATGGACCAAGTCAAAACCCTGATTTTTTTATTTGGCTGTTTTTTTTATTCTACCTCAAACTGTTCTTTAAAAATCCTGAAACTTTGAAGGAGGTGTTTTTTTTCTTTTTCAAGATATGATTTTTTTCTTTTGCAACCTGTAAAAAATTATCCTAAAATAAAATTTTATTTTGTAATTTTGAGCAATAAGTATTTATTAAATCAGATTTGTGTGATTTTAGTTGTTAAAAAAAGTAACGACATTGATAAATTTTTTATGTTTATTTGTTGCATTTTTTGTTGGAGCTCAGTGTGGGCACTTTCAAAGAAAAGCACACTTTTTGTCACGTTACGTCTCCAAGAAATTAAAGAAGTTTTATACATTATTTGGTTTCGCTCGGAAACAATTTACTTATGAGAAATGATTTTTTATACTTAGAAAAATATTTAAAATTTAACTTCTCCCCTTAAATTAGCTTATGCTTAAAAAACTGAGAAGTGAAAAGTACGCAATATATTAAAACTTAAATTTTCTGAGTTTTATCAAAGTTATTTTTTCTTAACATCTCCAAATCAGCGAAATCGCTTCAGCCGTTCTCACGTGACGCGATTAGATGGGCCGTTTGATTTTATATATATCTATATATGTAGATTTTAGCAAAGTCGATTTTTCTTTGTCTCTTTTCCTACCGTTGATGCCTGCCTCCTTTTACTTAAAACGATCTGAACATTGAAGCATAATTAAGCGTAAATCCAATATTTGCATTTAAAACGTTATTCTTTACCTATTTTTAATGCCTACTTCGTTCAGAAACTTGTCGATATGAGTATTTTTAAATTTTACATCCTGTCCTTCGCTTGAAGATGACAGATGAAGATGAAGCTTTTATTTTAATATATCATTCGAAATAGAAATGGCTGCATGCGACGAACGGTAAAAAAGAGCCAAAGAAAAATCGACTTTGATAAAATAATGTAAAAAACTCGTTTAATTTCTTGGAGACGTATCGTGACATAAAGTGTTCTTTTCTTTGAAAGTGCCCACATTGAGCTCCAACAAAAAATTAAACAAATAAACATCAAAAACTTTATCAATGTCGTTACTTTTTTTTAACACCTAAAATCACACAAATCAGATTTAATAAATACTTATTGCTCAAAATTACAATATAAAATTTATTTTAGGATTATTTTTTACAGGTTGCAAAAGAAAAAAAAAATCATATCCTGAAAAAGAAAACAAACACCTCCTTCAAAGTTTCAGGATTTTTAAAATGCAGTTTGATGAACTACATAAAAAATATTCTGCCAAAAAAAATTAGGTTTTTGACTTAGTTCATTTTTAAAATTTAATACTTTGTAGATAATACATTCAAAAAAAAAATTTTTTTTTAATATATCGTTTGTAGCCCCAAGTATTCTCTTTAAAATGACATACAAATCATCTGCGTATGTGCAGAAGTTTTTGAGATATTGAAAAAATAAATTCAACATATTCGGCTAATTCGGCGAAAATATGACATTTTAAATATGCCCTAGGGGAAAGGGAACTAACACTAAACTTGTCACGTGACAAGTCACTTTAATATGGCGATTTCCTACGAGGGATTAATTGGGACCTTTTTGGCACTTTGTTACAGGTCACTGAAATAACCTTAATGGACACATCCAATTTCGGTTAAAATAATGCCTGTCGCAGATATTGTCACAAATGAACCATGTCAATATGATAGACCCCCTTCATATAAAGTAATAGAACTTGAGAGAATCAGCCACTACTCGCACTAAATCCAGCCACATGAATAGTTTTGTGCCAATTACCTTTCCTCTGGACCAACTACACTCTAAACACATTATCACCAGTTAAATGGTAGGTCTTGTTTTCACCTATCACATTTCGTTCTTTTTAATTATTAAATTTTGTTCACTGGGCACGGGATAAGTGCTTTAAGAGTAATTGACACAAATTTCCCGCAGGGTGACGTAACTTTTGAAAAAAAAAATTTATTACATTTGTTTTCGTTAATATATGTTTCTTATAGGATGAAAGAAACCTTCACACCAAATTTTATTCAAATTGAAAGTGGTCGGGTTCCACTCTTGGTCGATTTGACATGGAATTACCCATACATGTTGTGCATAGAAAAAAAAATTTTTTTGCACAGCGCCTACTTATTCAAATTTTTTTTTTTAATTTTTTCCAATTTGACGTTTATTGATTCCGCAGGTATTTGTACCAAATTTGGAAGCTTTTATTGTTACTGTTCTCCAGATACACGGAAATCATATTTCCACGCCCACTTATTAAATTTCAGCCACTTTTTGACAGATGTTGTGTATTGAATGAAGAATTCGGAAATTACGCATAACTGTATAACAAATTACATATTTGAAGCAAAATTACATACGCAAATCGAAAAAAATAGCTTTGATAGAATGAATTCGCCTTGCAAAACTCTATTGATATTGCTTATTTGTAATTAAATGGTTAAGAAGGAACTGGGTGAACATGTATTATTGCACGTTTCCACGCGAAGTATTTATTTTCGAGCATAAGTGGTAACGTCAGCAGAAAAAACCGCATAAAAATGTTTTTGTACAAGCTTAAGCAACACAAATTCTTTAAATTCGCTGTGAGTGGTTCAGTTGATGCTAACAAACTTATTGAGTTAAGGTACCCATCTACTAAAAAATACTTTTGAGTAATTTATTGATATTTTTCTTGTCGTTTTGCTTCACACTATTTAATAAGTTACCAAGTAAAAAAAATAATATGGCGCAATTTTTCATTCGAATTTGTTTCTTATTAAATAAGACATTAGGAACTTAATTCTTATGTGTTACCTTCTCCGAGAAAAGGGACCTAGTGTGTCAAAAAACGGGTTTGGACTTAAGAGTGGATTCTGGTCCCTATAAGGGTGTAAAATAAGATGAAATGAGTTAGATTTTTGATAAAAATTTATTTATCCCCATAAAACGTACAAAACGAACATGGGAAAATCGATAAAAATGAGAAAAACTTTAAAATTTGAAACTTTAAATGGCGTTTTTCTCAAAACTTAATTTTCACACACTAGGTTCCTTTTCTCGGAGAAGGTCACATATTCTAAAATCTCTAGAATGTATACACACTTTTTTTATATGAAATAGCGCAAAAGGCCAATGTCACAGAGATTAAAATCAAATTTGAAAGGTAATGTTAAACATAATTTCTTCAAAAAATGTTCGAAACATTATTTCGCGATATATGTTTTATGTGTTCACACTTTGCAAGTTTTCTAGCAGAAAGTTGAATTTTATTGTTGAGAGGGGAAGAAATGGAAAATAAGTGTGTGCAGTTTGACACAACTAAAGTGAAACATGTAACAGGGAGATAAAAGAAAGTCTAGTAGTGTATGGAATTATTCCTTAATATATGTACATATCTATAGCTTCAATGTTAACCAAAGGTTGGCTTAAGCACAAACAGTTTGTGAAATTTTAAAGGAATATAACTGTTACAAAAAAGTCTTACAAGTTAAAAACTTACCTCATGGTAAAGTAAAAAAAATTTTTAACATAAAAAGTAACTTATAAAAAGAAATATTTTCACATTCTATTTGTCAAAGTTAGTTCCATTAAGACCATGAAACAGCATATACCATAAAACTAAAAGAAAAAATCATTTATCTCAAGAAACCTTTTAGATGATCGGTGCTACATTTTAGCCCTCTAGGAGTGACTATGTGGCAGTTATGCATATTTTTAAATTTTGTTCTCTGCTACCCCAAATTTCAGTTCGATGGGAATCCCCCTCCATTTTTTGGTCCCATTAATAAATTTTTTTGATATCGTTGCAAATAAGACTTTTTGAGTGTTTGTAATTCTCATTCCCTCTATAGTCTTATTTACTGATATTTTTGTCTTTTCTAAAATTTTTTGGGAAAAACGTTTCCTGATGATCTGGCCTAAGCTTCCAGTGAAATGCGCATAGAAATAGCTTATCCTGTAACAATAAATTTTTAGTGTTTTATCAAGAATAAAACTGGGGAATTAAGCACAACAAATAAAATCTTTCAATAAATAATTGTATTCCCAAAAACAACTTTGATAATTTTATTTATTTTATTTTTATTTATTCATTAATAATCAAAAAGCCTACATAGGCCAAAATCGATTACATATAAAAATTTCGTGTAAGAAATTTAAATCTTATATTAGATTATACCGATTATTTTCTCAAAATTTCCAGAACTTTCACTTGAATAAATCTCTAGTCCACAAAATGTTCGGCATCAATAATGATTTTGCTATAAATTTCCTTATTTTTAACGGAAAATGAAAACCTCCACTATATATACGTCTCACAGAAAAGCAAGTTCCTGATAAGAGTTTAGCTGTTTGAAAAATAAAAGTTATCATCTAAGTTAATTCCTAACTAACAACCTGTGGTTTGACACAAACTCAATAACAGTGTTATCCATCAAGAGATTCAAACCATTTAAGTGAATGTTACCAAACATCATGGCACAAATTTTTAATGGGATCCGATGCATTTTGTTTTCCACTGACCATTGCGAAGTACTCACTATATCTCCGTTTATAGAATTTAAGTCATTTTCTTCCGACATCTCACTTTCAAGAAGGGAAATTATGTGTACATCATTTGCATATATTATTATATATTAGCCTGGCAGGATGATAAAACTTTCACTAAATCATTGATGTACATTGTGAAAAATAATGGCCCCAAAATGGAGCCTTGAGGCACACCCCTATTTATAAACATTGTTCCAGATCTTCTACCATCTATTTGTACAAATTGTTGCCTATTATATAAAAATGAAAAGACAAGCCTACAGGCCGACGCACAGAGGAGTATTTGGCCTGAAAAGCTGGCCAAAAAGGCAAAACTGAATTTTAAGAAATCTTAAGAGCTAAGTACGCATCTCGACAGACAACAATATTTTACATAATATTGTAAATTTTGAATACTTTTAGTTGCGATTTGTAGCTCTGAGACCCTGCTAAAGACAGGAAAGTGAAGAAAATTATATGAGGTTTAAATGTTTTTTTCGGTTTCTGGATGTTTATATGATATTTTTTTGCGGCTAAACGAATAAAGGTTTAACAAAGATTATTTTTTTCGCTGAAAGGTTTGATCAAAAGTTATTTAAAAAAGAAAAAAAAAATAAAATATGTTGAATATTCATGTTGAAACAATTCGTTCAAAAGCTAAAAAAAACAAATTATACACTTTTTTTTGCAAAAAAAGGAAAAGAAGAGGTTTTTAAAAGTGAGGTTAGCATGCACAATAAAATTTGGAATCTCTAATTTTAGAAACCAAAAAAAAGTGTGCGCAAGTTTGCGCCATTATTTTTGACGATTTTTTATATATTCACATTTCTTCTATTTTTGCTCATCGGGCACTTTTTCTTATACCTTTATATCGTCATAAACTTTTATGTATTTTCAATTATTGATTTCAACTGTTATTCACATCACTTTTAACACTTCACAATATTAATACCTGCCTATATATAATTATAAAAATTCTTAATTATACATAATAGTGTTAAGGGAATGTCCCACACATCCCCATAAAAGATATTTTTATATACCTGCTCTACAAAACATTATTTGATAAAAAAGAAATATATGTACGTACCTAATAGAATAATTATTAACCTTTATGTCAACAGCTACATACCTGGGTATGTATATGAAAAAAATTAAAATAAAATAATATTGCATGTTTATTTCAAAGATGTAAGAGTTTTACAAGTCTGCTAAAACCCCCGTTATTTTAAGTAATTTTGCATAAAAACAAATCAACGTAGAAAAAAACACAAACAAAATATAAATAAAACAAAAAAAAAACGAGTGAATTCGTTTTCTGCTGTTGACATAAAAGTTAGAAGCATTAATGACAAAACTAAGTTTACAAAAAATAAATACAGGTACATAAAAAATACATGGGCACCCAGGTAACAGGTTACCATCCAATTAAGGCATAAAAGCATGCGCTTGAAAATACTTATAAAGGGTTATTGCACACAATTTTTATCAAAACCGTTTTGTAACTTCGAGAGTCAACATGTAACAAGTTTACACAAGATTACAGCTATTCCAAAAAGTGAAAAAATCTAATGCTGGAACCATTGACGAGAAATTGGATTTTTTGGTCAGAAAATTGAGCGAAATTTCAAAATGTCAAGGGGAAGGGGACATATTAGCACTGAAGAAGTGTTTGAAAAATTTCAAAAAATATTGGCTTTCGGCACAACGAAAAGAGGACCGCTTTTTAAGCACAAACGCTAAATAGCTGGAAGGAACTGTAACAATACCAGTATTTGGCAGTTCGTCTTCAGGGCGACCACGAAAAGAATTTAATGAAGCTAGTGATAGAACAAAGCGGAGAAAAACTGCTAATGAGGATACACATACGACCATAATAATTAGTAAGGAATTTTTATTAGTTTAACTTTTCCGTTTATAAAGTATTAAATAATATAAAATAAATATAATAAAGCCTTTATTCATAAAAAATACTGTTTTATAAGAGCCTTACAATTTTCAAAATTTTTTTTTTAATTAGACTGTAAATCATATGTATGTATGTACATACAGTCTGTCAAGAATGAGCTTAAACCTTTAAAATCAACATTTGTTAATTGAGTTTTGCGATTTATACCAACTTTTATTCCTTAGGAATGTGAGAAAAATTTTTTTGTTGCGCAGTGTACTTTTGTTGCGCAGTGTAATTTTTTCAAAATCTGCCACTAGACTTTTTATATCATACTACACCTAAAACTATCAAAAAACTAAAACTTTTAATTAAAAAAACACGTTTAATAATTTTGGCCAGCTTTTCAGGCCAAATACTCCACTGTGCGACGGTGCAAATTTAAATTGGTTGTAAATTTTCATAATAAGCCTTTCGTATAGAATTGAAAGGCTTGGGACTTTCAATGGTCTCTTCCGGTTTCGAAGTTCGATAACTGACAGTAGCCTACGTATTTTTTTAACTTATGCCTATCCGACTTCAAAACATTTGCAGTATTGTAAGTATACTCTGCGCTAATTTTGGATTTAAACAAAATATAAAAAATGGATATGTGACTAAAATATATACCTTCCAAGCAGTGATGCCAATAGACGGGCATTTTCCCTTTTTGTAGTAATTTTTCGGAAAATTTAAAGCGTAGGAAAAAAGAGACAGATTTTTTATTTTAAGGCAAGTGTAGGAAATTTTCAAAATAATATATCATTTTCAATATATTGTGTATAAATACGTAAATTTTTGTTTTATTTTCATTTAATAATTTAAATTTTTCATATACAATAGCATTTAAGTACAAATGCAGTATTTTACTATTAGCCTTGACAGCATGGCAATCTTCACCAACTGCCAAAACCTTGTACGTATATATTAGGGGGCGCCAAATATTCGGGTTCGCATTTGTGAACTATTCGCTTAGTCATGCAATTTGCATTCGTACTCACATTCGCTAAAATGTATGCGAATATTAAATTAATGAAATTTCTACATGGCCAAGAAAAAAAAGCCCACCTTCTAAACTAAGAGAAATAAAATCATACAATTTGGGATTTTTAAAAAATTTAATGAAAACTTTTAAGGATTTGGAAGGATAGATTTTCAAAGGGAATTTTTTTTTTATATTTTTGTTTAGGGGAGTATTTTTTTTAAATTCTACAGAGCCTTCCCTTTTATTTTGTACCGAGTTTTCTCAAAAAATATGAGATACTTTTATGAAAAAATTATTTAAAATAAGTCTTCTTGAAAAAGGTTAAGTCCTTTAAGAAGGACAAAAGATGAGGAAATGAAAACCAGACACGCAGTTAGACTCTAAATTGAAGGATATATACAGGCGTTTCTGTTTTTTAATTGAATTTTTATATGTGTTAGAATAGCTTTGTCCATATTAATTTTGTTTTTTTCTTGTTGTTAATAAATGCTTTTAAAATAAATGTTAATAAGTCCTTTAATTGTAATATTTACAAAATGTTAACGGAGTATGTATTGGTTTGCCTGAAGCTAAAAACAATAAATTTGTAACGTAGGGAATAGTATAGGGATAATTTTTTTGGTAGTAGGGGGAAAAAGGCAATTTTTTAGACACGTAGGGATTTTTAAACACTGCTATTGGCATTTAAAAGTGAGTTAAGAGTTGTCAACCTGTGACCGACGATATATTAAAACCAACATAAAACTTTGCTTTGTAGATATTTTTTTTTAAATTCATTTCACAGACCCTCTAAATTCTCTTGATTCGATTATATCGAATATATTTTTTGCTTATAACATGAACACCTTACATTCTTATAATCTTTGTCTGATCCTCGCTTCTCGTCAGATTTTGTGCATGATGTATTGCGGTGAGCCAAGCCAAATAATTCATTGAGTGCGTTCTGCCAAGATTCCTATTTGACATAACCTTCAGCATATTTAGTCGTATGTTTCGATAACGTCCTCGACTTATTGTAAAGCAGCAATAATTTAATTTCGGACACAAATATGGATTTTTCCCAAAAAAGAGCACTATTTTATCACTAGACATAAAATTGCCTTAATACTTAATAGCGTATATTTTAAATATTAAAAAACAAATCTTTAAGGCATTCTAATTTTGATGGAAGCTTAAAGCCAGTTAAATGTTGGTGCAATTTGTTACTAATTTGAGGTCGCTGATTTCAAATTTAATCTCCGTTTTTCTCTATCAGCTCGCATTTTTGAGTTACAGGTACTAATCGAATTTTTTACTTTTTTCTAAAAATTAAAAGTTCAAAAAATCATAACTTCACTCTTCATGAAGCGATTTTCAGAATTTTTCTTTTTCAAAGATGTTTGATAGCTTTGAAAAATAATCAAATTTTTGCAAATCACAACAAAATGGCTGAGTAATATGTGTTCATGTTAAAAAAAAAAATCCAAAAAATTAAAATTTCTTATTTTTAAAAATCATGAAAAATCCAAAACATAAAAAAGTCAATGCTTAATTGCTTTCACGTAAAGTCCCAAAATAAAATGAGATATAGATTATACAAATCGAAGAACGCGTTTCGCTTTTATTCACAATCAAGTGAAGTGAATTGAAGGAAAAAACGTCCATAAATAGAGCAGCAGCAGACACAAACACTAACAAATATTTTTTAATGCAAGTCAGACAAACGAAATTTTGGTTTGACGTCGACAAACCGGCAGATAAAGTTATACATAAAAATGCAAAATTTTACACTGTTGGTAGTTCGCGCAAAGTTTGAAAAACTTGATTGATAAACAGTTTTAGTATCTCATAAGCTTATCTTTACTATTTTCTTTATATTATAAAAAACAAAAGGCCCAAAAACAGTTTATAATATTTCTTTCTTTTTGGTGAAGAAAAGAATGTCGTAAAAAGATAAGCATATAATGAAGAAACGAAAATGTTGTTACCACATACTTAGATTTATTAAAAACTCTATAGGCTTTAAACAATTAATATTATGTTAATACTGAATCGAAAATAAACTTATTTCTATTTCCATACCAGGACCCTCTTAATAACCATAAAATAAATTTTGACGTTCAATAGCTATCCAATAATCCTTTATTACCGCCATATGGTGGTCATCTGAAATTCACATTTATAGCCACATCATTCATTTAATTACAATTACCAGCTGGGTTAATTTTGCATTTTAGCGAATTGTTTAATTACCTCTTTAGGATATTGTAAGAACTTTGAATTGTGCACATAAATAGTGAACAACTAGATACATGTGTATTAAAGCGGCAACGAACTAAGAACTTAATTTTCAATATTTAGCAACAATTTTTCGCCGTTTGTTCATGTACTTACCAAGAAGAGGTTAAGTTATGTTATTTCACGCTGTCTTCTTCTATTATCTGCATTGTATTTTATAATGTATCAACATTATCATTTACCATTCAGTAACTTTAATATGTTTATCAATTTTTATGCAATATTTTTTTTAATCATAATAACCAAAATAATTTTTATTATTTTTTTTATATGTATGTTTGTCCCACAAAAGCAACACATTATTTTCAGCGAATCAGGCCGTCTGAAACTGAAAAATAGCCTGGTCGTGTTGAAAAAGGAAAACACCACAAAAAAGTACAGATATAAAGATAAAAAAAAAAAAAAAAAAACATGCATGTGAATGTGAGTCAATCCGTTGGTACATTCGACTGAAAGTATGTATATATTTGCGCTTTCACTCTGCATGTGTAAATAAAAACAACGACAATGAATTCCACAATGAGTATTTAAGTTTAATTAAAATTTTCAATTTCGTTCATGAAGCATTCTCACATACATTCAAAAACAAAATGTAGATGTATGCTAACGCACATACACACACAAATATTTGTAAATATAAACGGACGTCTGAATACAAACTTAAAAACCATTCATCTTTTCTTTAACCAACACCAGACATGCATGCACGTCCAATTCACATAAAGTCGTATGTATAAATAAAAAAATGGATATGTCTGTTTATTTGCGAAAGAACGTCATAAGTCAAATTTAATGTGTTACGTATTTCCATTATTCCGAACAATTTATTTAGTAGTATTTTCTTTATTTGAATTTCTACGAACTTAATATAATTTGAACAAAGAACGTTTGAGTTGGCTATGGGCTGATCCTCAAACAGGAGCCAACGAAAAGAATTATTGTTAAAAAGCTGAGTCATTCTTAACTATAAATGGAAGTAAAAGTTTTTTATTGACCCTCCACTTAAAAATTTAAAGGAAGCTTTAAAAAGCTTTGTAAATTTTAATAACTGTAGCAAGTGGCTTTATTTTCTTAGTGACGTTATTTTCGGGGTTGTTTTTACATCGCAGCTTATACAATTATGTTAAAAATCCAGGCCTAGAATTGCATATCTGATAACTATTTGTGTTGAACTTTATTTCGGTAAAATTATCTGGGTTAATTTAAACGAATGAGTCTTTCATTAAGATATCGATTTATCAATTTAATATTTGATAAAGTTAAATGAAAGTTATTTCTCATAGCTTGATAGAAATATTCTTGGAAGATGTGTGACAGTAAAAGAATTTTTAAAAATAGGGTCCGCAATATCACGCGAAAAGTTATGGATTTTTTCACTATTTATTTATTGAATCTTTATATTTTAAATATTAACTAACAATAATTAATCAAATCTTATCTAAATACTTTATTTTATGTCCTGCCAGTGCCATGCCAGACAAAAAAATTTCGTCATCGCGATTTCTGTTTATCGCTCTTCTGATTGGGTGAGTGCTGCAGTGTCTCTTCACCTTAAGTGAACGTGACCGCCATAATTGAAAATATTTTGAGCTAGTAGATTTGGGTGCCTTTCTAAATATTTTGCTGCATATTTCGTCATCACAGTTTTAGTTATTGGCACATTGAGATCCTTGTGAATACTTGAGTTTTTAATATACCAGAGAGCAGCTGTTATTATTCGAAGAAGTTTATTTTGGCGCCTTTGAATTTTTTCGATATTAAGCACCCCATACACGTTTCAATTCAATTGTCAATTGAGTTTTTCAATTGAATTGATTCTGGGTCATATACTTCATAAACTGCATTGAAAGATTTTCATTATTTTTAAATTAATTTTAAAATTCAATGAAATTAAAAATAATTTTTTTAATACTTAACTTTTTTTTGCAAAGCAAAACTACAAACATTAATTTTGACAGCTGATCAAGAGACTCGAGCACACACAGCACAGTCGAATTCAAAATGTTTTGGGTTTTCTTTAACCATCTCGACAATTGCCAAACTAATTTGGTCCACAACCGATTCAGTTGCCAATTGGGTTGAAACGTGTGTGGGGCAGTGCCCCATAACTGAATACCGTAGCACCAGATTGGCTATAAGATAGAGGTGTAAAGCAGAAGTTTGCACTCGAGAATAAGAACAGACTGTTGAGGTATTATTTGATTATTGATTTTAATAGGGGACATGTTTCCTGACCCAATGTGAATGTTATATGTGCGCATTATTGCTCAATGATCTTTATCCTCCATTGTTTTAACCACTTTTGCAGTTTAAATATATGGTCCTGTAAGTAACGAGATGCTTCTTGACAGTTTGCATGTACGCTTAGAAAAGCTGTATCGTCCGCAAATGTTGAGGTATGGGTGTAGCTGTATGTTGGCAAGTCCGAAGTATAAATTAAGTATAATAGAGGGCCCAGGATGCTGCCTTGTGGGACTCCAGCGTTAATTGACTGTGGAGAACTTTAAAATTCGCCTTCTTTAATAATAAATTGACGACCGACTAGGTAACTTCCTAACAGCTTGTGTATGTTTGCTGGTAAGTTTTGCTGCAATTTCAGTAGTAAACCTTCATGCTAGATTTTATCAAAAGCTTGAGACACATCGAAGAAGAGTGATGAGCAAAATTTTTTTTTTTCTTCAAAGGCTATTCTTATGACATTTACTCTTCGATTTACTATTGATTTTAATAGGGGGGCATGTTGTATGCGCATTTTTGCTCATTGATCTTTATCCTTCATTGTTTTAACCACTTCTCCAGTTCAAATATATGACAGTTTCGTGTTCGCTTAGAAAAGCTCTATCCTCCGCAACTTTTGAAGATTGGGTATAGATGTTTGTTGACATGTCCGAAGTATAAATTAAGTATAATAGAGGGCCTTCTTTAATAATAGATAATATGAATAAAATTATTTTATATAAAAACGATCATTTAAATGTGCGCTGTGGAAAATTTAAGCAAGGAACAAAATTATCATCCTTTTAATGTTGCAGGTCTGTGTGGCTCTTAGCCGCAATCAAGGAATTACACACAACGAACAAGATATAATATTAAACATTTGACTATAGATAAGGAAATGCGGTCGGTCATTTCAAATTTGGATTAATAGCGAGATTCCCTATATTTTTTTTTTACATTTCTTAAGGTTTTGATGTTAAATACTACTCGAAATTTAAAAACGCATTTTTCAGTATTATAATGTTCTGAAGACCTATGAATTATATTATGTGGAATACTTGTTCTGGATATTACTTTACTCAAATAGGGTCTTGTTAGTTGCGAAAAGCTCTTTAATAAATTCCACACGAGATGTATCTTATGTATGTTGCCCAGTGTTATTTTTATTAATTAATTTGAGCCAAGGTTTAAAAATAACCACATATATAATCTGAAATTCCCAATTTTATTCAATTAAAATACACTGTTAACAATTTATTCTTGATCTTAAGTAAAATTCATGGAGAAAAATTTTCTTCTAAGAAGGAGATAAAAATTTGGAATTTTGCAGCTTTGTGTAGTTATTGTTTTAAAATTGTAGATGTTTTCCTTTTTTTTTAACTTTAAGGTTCTTTTGGTTTTGCAGTATAATTCAACAAATGTATTTCCTACTCTTCAATATAAAATTCCAAAAAAATGTTTAGCAATGGACATCAGGCAACATTGCGTTTTCTGCATACGTTGTTGGCGGCATAAAAGAAAAACAAAGTTTTAAAACGAAAGAAGACAAACAAGAGTTATGACCGACAAAGGCATTAAATTACCAGTAAAGAAAATTTGTACGACTTGCACGAGTCTCTTCACAATAATTATTAAAATTGTCAGATACATGTGTGTGTGTGTGTGTGAAAATTAATTTCAGTTAAATAATTGTAGATTAAATAAAAAGAAGCAAGAGTGGTATATTCGGATGTGCCGAATCTGGCTGAATAGCAAATTTAAACGGAGTATATGCGACAGCAATCGATAACAATATAGGCCATATCATTTCTGGGGTCATCGAAAAATATGTATAAACATACACACGGACATCCGTCACACAGTCAGATGCATAATTACCGATAATATACATAAATACTTTAAATAAAATAAATTTGCAGCAGAGCTATTAGCTCAGCAACAAGCTTCGTGGTGTACCATCTAGAGGCAGTAAAATAACAATATTTTCCATGTTAAACGCCGATCTAGATGAATTCCGAGATATTTTACATGTGATTGTTGGGGCACTTATTGATTATTGTTTTTAATAGGGGGAAATGACTCCCGACGAAAGGTGAATGTTAAATGTACGCATTTTTTCTCGTTGACCTTTATCCTCCATTGTTTAAACCACTTTTCCAGTTCAAATATAATATCCTGCAAGAAACGACATGCTTCATGACAGTTTTCGTGTACACTTAAAAAAGCTGTATCATCCGCAAATGTTGAAGTTAGGGTGTGGTTATATGTTGGCATGTCTGAGGTATGTTTTTAGTATAACAGTGGGCCCATGATGCTTCCCTGAGGGACGCCAGCGTAAATTGACTGAGGAGAACTTAAAAAAGCCCCTTCTTAAATAATTAACTTTCGACCGACTAAGTAGCTTTCTAGCGACATAATGGCATTTTCTTTTTTGTAAATTATGTATTTTGATTTGATTCAATTTGCATAAAAAGTTTACCCAGCATATTTTCCGATAAAGCCAAAATATCTATAACCATATATGATCATATCTATTGTTTTACATAGAAAGTAAAAAACAATACAAGATATCATAAGTTATATTAGCCTCAGTACCCGTTTTTTTAATTTTGTTCGATACTCTTGGGTCGTTAGTGCTTTCTTGGCCAACGCCTGTATGCACATGTTAAATTTTAGCGAGGAATCTTATATAGCAATTTTAGCAGGAGCTGACCACCGTTCTGTGGTGAAGTGTTTAAAAAAAGGAGAAAGACGTATTTAAGGTAACATTTTCAAAATATAGTCAAAACTAAATACCGAAATTACTTTTATGAAGAAAGGAATTTTACAACATGAAATGAATTAAAATTTATTGATAAACGGCAAACCCCACTGAAGAGATTGTGCGGTTACAAACAAAACTCGTCTGGGCAACCTGTCCGTGAAAACCTGGGTTCAATTCCCCGCTCAGTCAAGAATGAAAAAATTATCAATAAATGTTAATTCATTTCATGTTGTAAAATTCATTTCTTCAGAAAAATAATTTAATGAAAATTTAATTCAATGAACTTAAGCCTGATTAAAATATCAAAATTTGGATTAAAAACCATTAACAGTTCAATAAAATAACCACAATACTAATTATTATTCGAAAATAACTTTTCATGCAGTAGATGAATTTCAAAGCGCTCTTAATAATTTCAGTTGTTAGTCCGAAAATTTATTTTTAAATTAGCTTAATGCAATTTTTATTATTGTCATTTAAAAAAATTCCCATTAAATAGAAACAAATGACATCCAATTTTATGCATTCATTCCTTTCTCAAACCTTTGTATTCTTTATTGTGCATGCTTCTCTTTCCGGCTTCCTTGGTAGTGCTTTTTAAACACGTAAATATTTTGTATTCCTTTCTTTTTTTTATTTGTACTTTTTCCCTTATTTAGTTAACATTATTCTTTTCTTGCGGTTGAAGCTATACGTAATTTTTAAACTTTTATTTCTTATTTACTTTAATTTTTTTTTTTTTTTTTTTCAAAAAATGTACCATACATTTAGTACGAACTCTCTGATTAAATATAGCAGAGGCTTTGTTTGTATTTTATAGAGAATATGCATAGGTGGGCATTAATTCAAAGGTAGTACATGTTTAAGAAAATTAACTCTGAAAAATTCTAAAATATGTATTAAATTAATTCTTATTTAAAATATTTCTCTTGTTTCTGTAATTTTTAAATATCAAATTTTTAACGGCACCCTTATACTTTTCGCGTCGAGTGTATTAAAATAAATTGCACTTTACTTAAGTATTACTCCCTTTTGCTCTATGTTCTTTCAAAGTAAAGTTGGCTGGTCAAACTTCGTTCATTCCCTTTTTTATATTTTTAATCAGAATAACAAATATTAAGTGGAAGTTGGCAATTTCATATTCAATAAACTAAATGAGGTGCTGAGAGAGGGTTATACAATATTGTTTCCTCAGTAAAATAAAAGTGGCATGACATGCAAATAATTGGTAATAATTCAATAATCTTTGTTAAGGCGAAAAGGAAATAATGTTTTTTGCCAAGACTTCTATAGTAGACAAATAATGGTACTGGATCAGCCTTCTAGAAAACATACCAATTCAATTCCAAAGTCGATCCAAACCATGTTCGTTTGTCCGTTCTTTTGGCTGCCCGGTGTAAAAAGAAGAAGTTGTAATTTTAAAAATAGTTTTATTAAATTTTGTTTATAAGCTTTTTTAATCTGACGTAGATTACTGCAATAAGTTAGAATCGGTTCATGCACAAAGACCCAATGGACAACTATCCACAGGAATGGAGCCACAATTAACACCATTGAACTTTAAGTTATATTGTAACTGGTGAGTTAAATTTACTAAACAATTGGAAATCGATCCTTATTTGACCACTCCCCCAATGCAGATACCCCTTATGAAAATCGTTTTAATTTCTAATTATTCCATAAAAATGTCAAGGTAGGTACAAAATTGTCCAATGGTTCCAAATAAGGAATATTCAATACTCGAAATTGGTGTAGGGTATCAAATAATTCATCTCGCCAAACTATAATCCATTATGTTTATTATACCCACACCACTAACTGCACGCAGAAAAATTGCATTTATGTATATAGTCACCCCCCAAAAAACAGTTTCTAGCAAAAAATTACTACCTTAATCATATTATCGCTACGGCAACCATATTATAGTTTAACTAGTTCTCCATCAAGAAGCCGCTACCATATTACGATTGCCTCCGAGCATGTTATGGTTATTAATAACAGTACATAGAAAAAATTAAAAAATGTCTCTTATCACCAAATTTATACCAAATTCATAATATCAAGCAAACAATTTTTTGATTTTGCTCCTATTACCAAAATGATTATATTGATTACTAAAAGATTTTTAAATTTTAAAATTTTTTTTTCAATAAATGATATTTTTAATTTTTATTAAAAAAATTATCAAAAAACTTTGCCATTTTAAACATTGTGTTAATATATTTAATAAAAAATATTCACAATTCCCAACAACATCCTACAAGTTTAAATTATTTTATTTTAAACGAAAAAAATTAATTAATATTTTTAGATATTTATTCATTAAATTTTAATTGAAAATGTATTTCGAAACAACTAAAATATTAATTAAGTCAAAATTATACTTTTAATTTTCTTTCAACTTAAAAAATAATTTATTCAATTATCACATTAATTAAATTGAAATACTTTTTTAACAATTTTTTTAATTGAAAAAAAAAACCTTTTTCTGTGTAATATGTCTACCACTTATAATTGTATGATTTTTAATAAACAATTATATTTTCCTCTTTTTCAAGAGCAACATGTTATGGTTGAAAAACAATCATAATATCATTAGTGTTAACAATAATATGGTGACGGCTTCTTTGGTGGAGAACTAATTTAACAATAATGTAGTAAAAGTAACCATTATATTTCTAAAAATAGCTTTGTATGAGGGGACCAAATAGAAAAATGTGTTTTTTTTTTTTTGAGTGCATAGCTGGAGAGCTCTCTGGCTCGCTGGTTGTCTATCGTTGTAAACCTTTTGCGCGCCAAGTGCAGGATTTAATTGTCACAAGGTCGACGCCTATTGAAAGTGGTAAGAATCGGCTAATAGTTCCACGTAGCTGCCAAACTTCTTTTCGAAATATAATATTTAATCCCATAAAACATTTTATTATGATATTAAATTAAGACGAAAAATATTTTACTGCAACAAAATCATCTTACGAAATATTATTGGAATCGGGCCATATAAACTCTATTCCTAAAATCACTTATTAAAGAAAATATTTCATATAATACGATTTTGATATCGAAACAATATTCGGCACAAGAAACTCTCGTATGAGTCTTAATTTCGTGACATAATATGATTATTGGTATGTTCGTTATTGCAATTCTTGAAATTTTGTTGGGTGTAGAGAATCATACGGTAGAACGTGATCAAATGTACTTCTTTATTTATTTCAATTCGAAATAACATTCAAAGGTATAAAATAAGGGAGATCGAACGGTTATTATTTGACCGATTTTAACCGGTTATTTTAGCTTTGCCCAAGTCGGTCATTTTAAAATGTCCATATTTCGAAAAAACCGGTTATTTTGGTATAATAAACCGGTTATTTTAACAATGTGTAATTTATATACATTTTCCTTACTCTTGTAGATGTACCCGTAATTTAAGTATTTTTCTAATTCAATATTGGGCAAAATTAAACTTTTTATGAAGAATGTCAAAACAAAATGTAACTAAAGTCAAAAAACATTATGAACACTGTAAATTAAAACAGCTAATAAATGCGTGTGTTCTTTTAAAAAAAACCCCAAACCAAAAAGTAAATACTTATTTTTGCAAGAGTTTTCTAAATATAAAAAATATATTTATATAGATTTTATCTCTAGTAGATATATTTCGAATGGTATTAAAACGGCAAAGTTAGGTTCCTGAAGTGTCCTAAAGTGATAAGTGGCGAAGGGTTTTCCACGTCACGATTTATTAATCACCTTTAATTAGTCCATATGCTTGACATTAATGTGCTTCAAATAAAACTTTACCCCGTTCGAAGTAGTTCTTAAGAGTCGACAAATAATTCTTTACTAAAATACGCTGCCAAAAATGAGGCAACACAACCCGTTGCCGAAGACGGAATGCCCCTTAAGGTACTAAAAACTCTTAGATAGTTCCAGCATTTCTTTATGCTTAAAACTACAACATTCCGGCGGAATCAACGATATGGAAATAATTCATCAGATTTATTAATTCAAACACCAAGAACAAAAAAACAAAACTGTAGAAATCAAACAAGTTCATGGAAGGTTTAATATTGTGGTCCACGAATTGACAAATATTTCATACATAAAGCATGTTCATATTACTAGTCGTTCATATAATGATGAAACAAAATCGTTTGATATATATAATACAGGCTAAGAGGTTTTGTTTGCAACTCTTGAAAAATATGGTTGAAGTCTACTGATTCATATAGAGATGGCTCAACCACCAACAAATTAAAACTCATTTCAGATAAATTTAGGAGAATATATCGAATAATAAATTTATTTAATTCCTATAATATTTTATTTGCTTTTGCAAAACGTTTTGCTAAATCAAACATCATTTAATAGTTTTTAAATTACATTATACAATTATCTTCTTACAAAAACAGATTAGTAAATAAAAAGAAATTGTTAAAAATAAGGTTAAAGTTTGATCAATTTACTGGTCTCGTTTTTTTTGGATTTTATCGTCAAATATTTGTTAGGTCTGAACATACCTTAAGGTTTTGTTTTCATTCAAATTAACGTTTTATTACTAAAACTTATTTGATTTTTGTCTTTTTATGTATACGAATTAAGACCGGTTAACCGGTTATTTTAAAAATGTTTAACCGAAAACCGGTTTTTTTTAAATAGCAACTATTCGTAATATTCAAAAACCGGTTATTGAAAAAAGTCGAATAATCGATCTCCCTATATAAAATAAAGGCATTAAGAAATATTGTTCTTTAACAATTTTATAAATGAATTGAATTTCATTCAAACAATTGCGTCAATTCAGTTTATTTAACAGTGGCGTGCGGTTTGGTTCATGTTTCTATCTGTACTATTATTAATTTTAGTAAACTCTTTACACAACTCTTCAGCCGATTATTAAATGAAAACTTATTAGCTCTTTTCATTTAGGTGATTAAAATTTCCTAACAAAGGCGAGATTAAATTTTACAATGAGACTTACAATTAATGAATTCAGATTTTACTTCATGAAAACTTAATGCTCTTTCATCTCAGTACGTCTTTAATTTATTTAATTAGTAATATTCAAAATAAATTTTATGTAGATTTCTGACATTATCAGTTAATTTATTTCTTATCAAATTATTGTGTCTTAATGCATTTAATTCTTTTCTTTCTATTAATAACGTATTCCATTCTTAACATTTTTGTAAGAATAAAAGAAAATGTGACATGTTAATGACTAATGAATAAAGTGAAACCAACAATAAGACTGATTGTCGTAAACTAATTAATGACTTACTAGAGAAACCAAACGCCTCTTTCAGGTTGACTTAGTCAAAGGTGACATTAAAATAGTGATTTCTTTGACGAAGGCGATTAGTGACGTAAACAATTGTATACATATTTCTATAGTTGAAATTCATAAGTGTATACATATACAAATTTCATTAAAAAGTAAACAGATACATATTATTGTGAAATAATTATATACCTTATAATTTTTGGAATTTATATAGAAAAATACTTTAATTAAAATTTATTTACATTTATTTTTGTTACAACTAAGTCTATATTGAGGTATAATTTAGACTATTGGCAGATTACTTTAATGTGTTTTAGTTATATAAAAGAAATAGTACTATAAAAGAAAAAGTATAGTAGGGCAAATTCTTAATTTCACCAAGTCCATCATTGACATATAGCCCGTATTAAATACTAAAATGATTGAGTAATTTTTTTTTTGGCTTTTAAAAAACCCCAAAAAATCTCAAGGAGTGTATCAGAGATAATAATATAATTTGAGCAAAAACATAAAATTTTATTATGCAAATTTAAAACCCTTAAAGAATGACATATTTCATTTTAAGTTAAAAGAAGAATACTGAATGTATATATGTCTATTAGGGTGCGGCTAATGTTCGGTTTCATATTCGTATTGGCGAACCATTTGCTTATTTCTGATATTTTCACACGCACTATCACTCGCAAAATTTTAATTTGATTTATTGCTATCGCATTCGCTAATATGGTAAATTTAAACACTTAACAGATATTTGCTTCACGAGAACAACAAGAATAAAATTTGCTCTATAGTTGATTCAGTTTTAAAGAAAGTTACTTCAAATTATAAACTAAAGAAAACAAACTAAAATGCTATTTCGGCTGTCACAAATCTGTAAAATTTTCCGTCTTAAATTAGAAAAATCCAGAAGTGGAATTTATATGGGTTATAAGGGTGGGTTAACATTTTTTTTCTTATATCCCCTTCTAAGGGTAAACATATGTTATGCTGTTTTCTAAGTTAAGTAACCTGTAGACCAGGGATGGCATTAAACATTTTTAAATTGTACCAACAATCTCTAAAAAATTTACTCTTTGACCTTCATTTTACTAATATATGTTTTTTAGTTCAATTTATTTTAATTTATATTAATAAAAACTACCACAAAGAGGTATTATAAAAAAACAATTCAGTTTGGTATTTAAACTATTTACATATTAAGATTAAGAATGTTCTTACTGATTTTGAATTAGATTTCGAAATTAAAATTAAAATTTTGATAATAAATTGTTTGTATATATTTACATCATAACAATAGCGATATTGTGGGTTCAATAAGTCCGTTGCTTGGTTAAGCCGCAAAGAGTTGCCGTCTTCAGTCTGTTTTTCTCTTTTGGCTTTGAGAATTTTTCTGTAAGAAAAGATTTTTTCCACATTTTCAGATGAATAATGAATGAATTGATAATATTCCTCTCAAAATTTCGAGAATCCTGCACACATTATTTTATTTGCTTCAGTTCTTATTTCCGGAACTGTTGCTCAGAAATCACTGATACTTACACTGATTCGAAAATATAAGCTTGTCATATGAAATGACTCAAAATGGCAAAATGCTTTAATTTTACTATATTAGATATTGCTGCAAGAGTCCACGTTTTAATCTCAATGTTTGAAATAAGTTTTGAATATAATTTTGTTTTTTATACCCCTCACCGAAGGTAAAAGGGTAAATATGTATAACTTTGTCATTCTGTTTGTAATTTTTACAATATTGATCCTAGACCCTATAAAATATATACATACATATATATTATGGGTCTTTATAAAAAAAGAAGTTCAAATCACGATGCCTGTCTGGCCGTCTGACCGGCTGTCCGTCTGTCTGTCGGTTGAAATCACGTCTGCAGAGCTCGTAGCCAACGCCAATATGCACTCTCACAATATTCTGAACGAAAGATTATCTGATATTATAATATTAAAAAAAGGAAAATTTAGTTAAAAACCGGTCTGCTTATGTTTCATTTAATTTAAAGGATAAGTTAGAATAATTTTTACTGTCAAAAATTCAACCGCAAATTCCATAAAAAGAAATGAATTTTCAGTTGTTTTATATACACAGAAAAAATAGAAAATCGACTTTAATTAAACAATTCGTTCAGACAATTAAATTTTTTACTAATTTTGCCCCTGCAAAAGAATTGATCATATCAATTAACGGATTTGTATTTTCGAGTCATGCTACACAAATTTAATCAATTAAAAAATTAATTGCATCAATTAAAAAAATACACAACTTATACAAAAATATTTACATTTTTGTGTTTTGATTAAAAAAATTAATTGCAGCAAACAAAAAAAATAATTGAAGAAATTAATGTTCACCAATTAATTATTTAATTAAAAAATTTTTGGCAAAAATTTTTTCTGTGTAATACAGGTTTTACTCGTTTACTCCCCAAAAGAACCGAGTTTTTAAAAAAACCAGACGCGTTTTCGCATAGTATACCCTCTTTGATAGGTTCCTAACTCAAATGTCAAGGTAGTAGGTAGTAGATGTTTGTATTAATAAGAATTTTTTTAAATGTATTGGTGCTTCAAACTATTTTAACCCCTAAACATAGTTGCATAAATCGTATAGAATGTGGCAAAAAAAAAAAAAAAAAAAAATTTTCTAAATAAACTTTTCTTAATTCGAGAAATTTTCTATTTATTTAATGCTTTCTGCAATTATAAACTTTTAAACACGATGGTTGTTTAATTCTATTATGTATTTATTTAAATATATATTACTGGATCAGCCTTCTAGTATACTTACCAAATCAATTCCTAAGTCGATCCAAACCAAATATTTTTTCATACCATAAAATGCGAAGATATTATAATATAATATTATACCATAGAGTCAGAAAAATTTATTTATAAATTTTTAGGTTGTGAAAAAGAAAAACATTTTGCAAAAGCAAATAAGCAAAATGTGTTGGAAAAAATTATTAATTATGTGTTTGTGTCATAAAATTAAACAAAAGCCGTTATATTGTGAAAAATTTAATATATTATAGTAAAGAATTTTGTTTTGTTTTTGTTGTTTTTATGTGTGTTGAATTCACACTAAAAAGTTGAGAACACTTTCTCGAGTCGGCATACTAGTTGAATACTATGCACCTTTCCGCTTGTTTTTCTAATCAGATAGAAAGAGAGAGGGAATATTATTATTTAATTACTCCGTTACACATGTATGTTAAACTTTTGTTGTACTGACCCCTTTTGTTTACACAAGAACTCTCAAAATCTACAAATTCTATGTATTTAACTATATCATTTAACAAATAGAATGGGTATTTTTGCTTTTTATTTGCCTTTTAAAACATGATAAAAATGTACGTATATTTTCCTGCTTGTAGTGTTGTTGTTTTTGTTTCTACACAGAGCAACCAAATCGTTTTTAAGTGAATTTTCATTTATATTACAATTTCTGTTAATATTACGTATCAACGGACAATATTAAATTCAAACGAAAATTTATTTTAATATGCACTTAGTTTTTTGAATAAATGTAAGAATAAGTTAAAAATAAATTTGCTGGGAATTTTAAATTTTTAGACCCCTTTTGGACTCAACAAGATACCTGCGCAAGTCTCTTGCGTATGTCTTGGTTTGTAGATGTGAGCGGTAAGGTCGGGTTAAGGTTCGGTAAGTAACTTGCTCAACTAACTTGCCGAGCCTGATAGGGGCCTTATTTATTTGAAAATGACTGCACAGAATTATGCTTAAATAAACTACAGTCCGTTACTGTTATAATATTGCGAGTGTATGTATCGTGTTTCTATCGATCGGTAATGAATTTTAATATTCAAAATCAGTCAAATCGGGCTCAGAAATGAGATAAAATAAACAAAAAAAAAAAAAAAAAAAACTTTAAAATTTTTCTAAAAAAATCAAATTTTTAGGGCGTCAGTATGACCCATGGATATGTTTTATTAATCAAAAGATCGGAGAGTTTTCGAAAAAGTCGGAATGATCAGTTCAGAAATAGAAGAGAAGAAAACATTATATTTTATTTGAAAAATACGCATTTCGGGACACATAGAATTAGTTGAGCCCAAATTCACATTAAATGGTTTAAACACGTCGATATATAAATCTATTAAATCAGATAAAAAAAAGGCCATGTAATGGCCAAAATACTATTCGAATGGGAAAAGAAACATCAACATTCAAATTGAATTTAAGGGAAGAAAAACTTAAATTTTAGGGCTATTGTATGACTTATAGATCGTATTTTTAACATATATCCCGAAAAATTTTTAATCAGAAATATAAAGAGTTATAACTTAAATATAATATATGTTTTAAAAAATACACACAATTTCGGGAATCAAAGATATTCCCGTGTCCAAGTTTGAATTTGAAACACGGTGGTATATAAATCAGTCCAAGGGGTGAACAATAGCCGACTTATGATCAAAATTCTGAAAGCATAAAAATTACTCTGTTATGATAATTAAGTTTATTAAAATATATGTATGTAAGTATTTGTATATTAATGTATACCCTCCGAGCAATTGGTAGAGTGTTTTTCGATTGTCCATGAAATGTGAACTAATGAGTCACATTTGGTAATTAAACAGTAGATATCGCGGAATTTAACAACAACAAAATACGTTACAATCGAGTAATGACTTCTAAAATTATACTTTTTCGTCACTTTAAAGAGTTGTTCAGATAATTGTAATAGTTATACAATTACAACAAGAGCTCGATTGACTATTGCTCGAATAATATTGACTTCGCAACGATTTGCTGTTAAATTGTGAATACCTAGAGCAAAAGAAAAATGCGTAAATTTTTATAGTCTGCATTTAAATTGCAATGTGATCGGTTGTACGTGCGTGTGAAATAATATAAATTTTTAAAATTATGTACAACAAAGTGAAATTTAAAATATTTGAAGGATAAAATAATTATAATATTGTTCTCAAAATTTTAGATTGGGTAAATTTGTTTTTTATTTCTCATAAATTAATTTTTTTTAGAGCAAATAAAAGTGAAATTAAAATTAATCAATTGGTATTTGTCTTTTTTAAAGGTTATTCAATGACTTCAAAAATTTTTGTGGAAATAGAAAATAAAACCTCAAACTCAATAGATTATACAACAATTAAATGAATGTGTTTATTTCATTTTTATAGTAAAAATCAGTGAAAAAAATTTGTAAAATAAGTTTTGTAATACAGCCAAAAAAATATGCTATTTTTAATATAATGAATCTTTTATGAAGTCAGTGCGTCTTTCTGTAAATTCTTTTAAAAAAATATGTCCACATTGATCGCATTCAGGCAAACAATTGTTAAGAAGTCCCACCCCTTTGTTTTTTACGCTCATTGCTTTTGTCGTACATGTGAGAGCAAGAAGTGCACATGAACGGTAACTGTATTGATATATTTTCAAATACAGTGTGTTAAATAAATAATGATGAAATGATTTAGTTGCCGGTCACACAGCGACGAATGCATATGTATGGAAGCTGTTTTGATATTTTGTTGCTAAATACTATGGAATTACAAAAGTTACCAACTCTTCAGATGTCCCTAATCGTCAGAAGTTTATCACATGCAATTAATTCAGTGGGAACCGCATTATTATAAATTTTATACAACCGTAACAATTTCTTTTGATTAAATATTAATAAAAATTGTGCGTTTAGTTTTGCGTGTCACTGTATTTAAAAAATTCTTTCAGAATACATATGCAAAACATTTTTGAACAGCAATGCTTCAAAACATTAACAGTTCTTTTTATCAAATGTACTGTTAATTTTTTAATATTTGTTAAATTTGAATCTCATATATTTTTTATTTTACTCGGACTTCCCTAAAAAAACAGTAAAATGGACCACTTTTTATTATAAAGAACAATTTGAAAAAATTTAACTTCATTAGAGTACTTGTTAGAGCCAAAAGTGATACTACTAAACTACCAAAGCGTTCTAATTCGTCATTATATACAGACAGATTTTTGCTAAATGAGGAAACTATTCAGACTATTTTTAGATCGAAATTGCTTGCTGGGTATACACTGCGCGTCATCAGATAAGCGCCTCTCCTATGAGCTTATTATACTTGCACTTGTTGTTCTTGTTAATAGTGATATTAATACTTTTTGGTGTTTTGTTGTACTCGTCAATGTAAGCAATGATTTTGGTAAGGAAAGAATGACCCAAAAACTTACCGTTACATGGTTTTTTAATTTTAATTTATTTTCGATTAAAAAATTAAAATAGTATTTGCTCCATCACTATAGTCTCCTCTATTTTTCTTTATCGTAGGTAAGTCTACCTTTGGTATTGCTGGTTCTTTGATAAGTGTCTTTATAGTTCTTATTGGCTTAGAACCAGTTTTAAGATTTCTGGTTTCATAACTTCTTTCTTATTTTCCGCTTCTTTTAGCAGCCTTTTCCAATTTTTTTCTGCTATTTCTAATCCTTTTAAAATTTCTTCATTGTCTCTTCCATTTCTGAAAGTTTCAATTCAATTTAGAGTCTTTTCGACTTAAATTTTCTGCTGTTCTAGTCCAATTCTAATTTGTTGCCTTCTTAGTAGTTTCTTTACATACCGCTTTAGGTATTTTACTATTAGGGCTGCTATTGCTACTACTACAAGTCATACCACTATTTCAAAACTATTACTAACTGCTGTTGGATTATTTACCGAGGTGGACATTACTTCACTTATTTTGTTTTGGCTCTTGCCCATGTTATTTATAAATTCTATATAATAATTTTTAGTTACTCATTATTTGTAAGATTGTAAATTGTAAAAAATCTCTACTATAAATGCCCATGCACTTTCTGGATTTTTAGTTTATGCTTAATTTAAACTTAATTTTTAAATGTACATAATTTTTATAAGTCCAATTGCAGCCTTGTATTATTTAGAAGCTGAATTGCAGGATTTGGACTTCCTTCTTCTGATAAACCGCCAGTATTCTTTAGGATTCCAGGAAGTATTTTTTTAGCTGTAGTTTAAATGACTAAGCTAACTTAATGCTTTCTGTCGTTTATTATTGCAAATTGCAGGATCGCCATATAAGGATTGCATAGTCGATAGTAGGGTATTCATTTAATCGGGCTTTTGCTTTAATCGGTTAATCGCTCTTTTAATTAACCGAGGTTTTGGTGGGATCGGTTAATAATCGTTTAATTTCGTTATTGAACGGTTAACCGATTAATAAAGTTTTTTTTATAAATTTAAAAATTTCAATATGTTAATATGCATACATTTTTTATTATTTTGAGTTTATTAGTAAAAAAAAAAAGAACAACAACATAACAAAAATAATAATTCTTGAACTAAAACGAGCAAAAAACTAAAAAAGTAATTCATAAATATGCAAGGAACACAACTGGGACGAACGACGAATTTCGCCCAACACGACGAATTTTGCAGTAAAAATTCGCTGAGTAAATTCGTCGTATGAGGCACATTAACGACGTATAAGAAGCAGCCTTTATAATTGAGAAAGTTGATTGCTGTTTGTGCAAAGAGAGAGAAATAGTGTGACCATATTAAAAATAATAATGCTTAAAAATTAAAACATAAACAAAAACACAATTAAAAATTATTTTTATAGCAAAGTACTTTGTATATTATTTTAAATGTTATACAATAAAAAAAAAACAATTATTAAAGTAAAAAGTAACTTTATTTACTAAAACCAAACATGGCCACCTAGTACTGATTTATTCGTCGTTGGCCGGTGTATGAAATATAAATAAATCTATTGCAAAGTATGACGAATTTCACCGGACGCTATTATTGTGTGTATTTTCACATACACCAATATGTTTTATTTTTGGCGACGAATATTCGCGGCCAAAATTTCGTCGTTCGTCCCAATTGTGTTTCTAGCATTATGCATTTATTAAAGAATAGACTAAATGATAATTCAGTCAGATTTATTCGTTATTTCAATAGTTTAAGGAGATCTTATAAAAAAAATCTTTTGGAAAAATAATTTGGTTTAAATGTTTAGGATTTAAGTGATTCTTTTCTTTAGTTTTGATAAAACTTGACGTGGAAAAATTCTTTCATTTATCGTATATGTCGGAGAAATCGAAAGCAACCCATAATACAGAATATCCAATATCTCAGTTATTTTCCTGGATTTCTCTAAACATATAAAATCTTTCACTATGCGATTAGAGTGCTGTTTTAATTTTTTTCAATTTTCAACTCTTCTTATTGCTTCGGTTAATTCTGTTAAAAGATTGATATGAGAAGAAACAAATAACTAAACACATACATATAAAAAGTACGTGAAACAAAAAGCTGTTGTTGGTTTTTTAAATGAAGATCACTGAGCACCTTCTTTGTTTGTATGAAAAAATATTTTCTAAACACATTCCTTTTGAATATGAGATGAAAGAAATAACTAAAACACAAAAAAATATTTTATAATACTGCTAAAAGTTAAACTTTTTCTAAATCGGTTAATAGACTGACATTAACCGGTTTAATCGTTAAGCGAAAAAAGCCAATTTTTAATGCATCGATCCGTTAATCGGTTAACCGAATGAATACCCTAGTCGAAAGTTTTACAATAAAACAAAATACTTCTTTTTCTTTTCATTCAAGATTCACAATTGATTTTATTCAGTCATTTGTATACTATAATTACATCACTAAAACAAATCCAGCTTATCATCTTGAGTTGAGAAATTCATTAGAACCACTCAATAACATAAAATTATTTTATGCATGTCTGTGCTTAATCAACAAATATTGAGCCAAAGAAAAGTTCATTGCTATTGCGCCTGTTTCAGTCCAGCCAGTGCTCTTGCATTGCAGTTTTTGTCAGTTCACTGCACTTGGCTTATTAAACTGTATAATTAATAAACATACGCAAAGTATCTTATTATCAAAATAGTAAAATGGATACTGAACTGTGTTAATATTTTATCACCAACATGATAATTATTGTGGACACATGAATCATAATAAGTTCGCTTTGTTCATAGACAGAAAAAAGTGTTTTATCAATTAAAAAAATGGTTTTAAAAGTATTAATGTGATAATTGAATCAATTATTTTTTTAGTTGAAAGAAAATTAAAAATTTAATTTTGATTTAATTAACATTTTAGTTGTTTTGAAATTAATTTTCAATTAAAATTTTAATTAAATAAAAAAAATCTTAATTGACTTTTTTCGTTTAAAATAAAATAATTTAAGCATGTAGAATTGTTGTTGGGAATTGTCATTATTTATTTAAATAAATTAACACATTGTTTGAAATGGCAAGGTTTTTTGATCACTTTTTTTAATTAAAATTAAAAATATCATTTATTGAAAATATTTTTTTAAAATATTAAAATTTTTTGTAATCAATACAATCATTTTGGTAATAGGTGCAAAGTCATCAAATTGTTTGCTTGATATTATGAATTTAGAACAAATTTGGTGATTGGAGAAATTTAATAATTTTTTCTGTGTATGTACACTACAACATAAATGAATTTATATTCTTTTCATACTATGGTGAAGGGCATACACGATTCGCAATAGCTGAATATAACACTTTTACTTGCTGACTTCTCTAATAGACAGAATATTTGTGGATGCAACACATATATTCCGTATTTCTTATATTTGTAGTACAAGTTTATGTTACTGTTTCAAAACGACTTTTAAGTTCTCGAGATTTAAGACACAGAAGCAAATTTATTGTACAATATACTGCAATAAAAAGCCGTATTTTTACGTATATTTTGTTCTTTTTAAATATTTTTGAAAGCGTACAAAAAAATGTACATAAATAAGTAACAGTTTGTAATAAGATTTCTTTGTTGTTTCTAATTAGAAATTGAAGTTGTATGTTGTTTTTTTTTATTTTTTGACAAACTATTTTAAACTAATTCTTTGTCATGGAAACCAGAAGAAATTATATAAAGGATTAAGTGCTGCCAACCTACGAAGATGTCATGAAATGTTATGAATGGAATAGATAGCAACTTAAATTGAAACGAATAGCATCAAAGAAACATAATTAAGAAACAACCATAATTTTTAGATATTTTTTTTTTTTTTTTTTTTTTTGAGAAAATTGTTCTATAATTTCAAACACAAGACTCAAACAGTTATTTAAGGCTTATCATTTAAAGTAACAAAATCTTAATAAGTCGTTAAGCAAAACATCTGCTGATGAGAAAAATTCTTAAAGATTAGCAGAGCTTTATTCGAAATTTCATACATGCTAGTGTTAACAAATCAAACTTTGCTAAATTCCATGAGAAACAAGGCACTAAAAGAAGAGCAGAAGGTTTTTATTGATCAAAGATTTGTAAGAAATGTGAGTATTTGCGGATCTCGATCTAGATCTGCGATCGGCAAAATCAGGGCGCCGCGTTTTCTCTTTTCTCTTTTATGCTCTTTGATTACGTACGTGTGCACACACATTGTAGAGAATTAAACAACATTAGCAACAACGTATGTAAAATACATACAACGCATACAATTGCAAAATGTAATAGTATAGGTTGCCGACCGCAGATCTAGAACTTGCAAACAAAATAATAAAAATCAAGAACAAATTATTTCTTCTTTAAGCCTAGTACTCTGTTCAACATTTCACGTGAAATGCTGTCAAAACTCATATGAAAAAAACTTGTGCGGAATTTCTATGAAAAAATGTTGATAGAGTTGTATGTACTCTGTTTAATTTGTGAAAAAGTTGCGAAATGTTTCTGGCAAAATTTTTATACAACTGCGAAATAATATAAGCTGCACTTATTTCATGTGGAATTTTAAGCAAATGAAAAAAAGTTTAAACTTAATATTCAAAAGAGAACTGCAAAACATAAATAACACAACCGGTAACAGTTTTTAATCAATATTTACTTTCATTTTTACTTAATTTTTTATTTAAAAAATACTTTTTGGTAAAATACATGTGGGTTTTGTTTACATATGCAAAACAATGTCGCATACTTTGAAAGATTTAAAACTTCAAATTGTGCAAACTCTCGAGATAGGTAATATTTATACATGTAAAATTTTTCGCATGAAATAATAGATGTTGCTGAACATTTTTCACAAATTGGAACAGAGTACTAGGCTTTACAGAAGAATATGGGGTGATCATTCAGTAATCATCAAGGCAGTGCACAGTGTAAGATTTTGCTAATCTAGATGAACAAATGTCGTTTTCTTGAGTTTAAATGTGAGTAAATATATTTATCAAATATGAAAGAGCACTTGTTATAAAATAAAAAATGCAAAATTTTTGCAAAATTTGTCAACAATAACAATATAACCTTACTTTAAACTTGAATATTTTGGAGTGAATTAAAAACAACAAAAACACTAACATGAAATTGCTCATTTTTTAAAAAGTGTGTAACTTTTTATTGGAGTGGGATTTTTTAACGATTCTTTTTTTATTTTGAAGCTCAACTTTTTTGCTGTTAATATCATGAGAATATATTTTTAGAACTGGAAAATTCTATTAGTGCCACTTCATTTAAACAATTTCTCTTTTCGTTAAGTGAAGAAAAAAAAACTAAATTCTATAATCGATAAATTCTTCTCTTCATAACGCTTCAACACCAAATTAGTTTTAAGCGAACGTCTGAAGTACCTACTTTAAGGAACATATAAAATTATCTGCCGAGATCTGCCAATAAAAAAAAACACAAATAATGAGTTATAATACCACATACCACGAAATTTTTGATATATGGCTTAAAACACCCGAAAATGAAAGGCTTGAACGTTCCGTAAACCATATTTGTGGAAGTACTGAAGTACTACATTTATTGCAATCTCCAGAAATACTAGAAGAAAACCATTTTTTTTTTTTTTTTATTTATTTATTTATTTATTGATCACAACCCAGTACAAAGATAAATCTTATATTAAAGTACTGGATTACATGATTTGGTATACAAAACATATTTACAGTAATTAAAATAAAAACTTTATAAAGACAGTGAAAACTTATACATATATAATATTTAAAAAATTAAAAAAATAAATAAATATGTATAAAATAGAATAAAATTTAAAATTTAACAAGGTAAAATTTAATTTCTTTAGTAAATATTGTTATTTTTGTTGAAAATATTCAAAGATAAATTTTTTGAATTGCGTTGCATTGCCGATTCTTTGCAAATGCAAGGGTAGCTGATTCCAAATATTAATGGTATTAATATAAAAATGTTGTTTGGATAATTCTGTATTATATCGTTGTTGCATGATGCGATTGCCCCTATTTGATCTAAAAAAAATTAGTCTGTCGGAAAGATATTTTGGTTGGCCTGTGTATATAATTTTATGTAGGTATATTAAAGATCTGCATTGTAATAAAGACTCAAAGGACACTCCATAAACTTTCTTGGCATAATGTGATATTCTTTCGAACCGTCGAAGACCATATATATAACGTGTTATACTGTTAAAAGATACTCTAAGTTTACGCATACTGGTAGAATCACAGTTTGTGAAGAGTTCACAACCATATAATAGAGTTGGCACCAGATACGTTTTAGCTAAAAGCATTCTAATTTCAATAGGTATAAACAACTGAGTACTCCACAAATTTCTTAACATCCCATACACTTTGGCTGTAGCAACATTAACATGGTTTCTCCACTCTAAGTTATTGTTTAGAATGACACCAAGGTTTTTTGTCGAAGTCACTTTTTCAATTTCCGAGCCACCTAATATTATATCTAGAACAAGTGGTAATGTCAGTGTCTTTTTCGTTATCACCAAACATTTCGATTTGCTTCGATTAAGACACAGTCCGTTTGAAGTAGCCCAGTCATGAATATTCCTTAAGTCCCTATTAATTTTCCGAACGCAGTCATCAATTTCGGAGGTTTTGCAGCTAATGTAAAGTTGTACATCATCGGCATACAAGTTAATTATATTTGGTTATTTTTTGTTAAAAAAAAATATATTTTTATTTTATTTTTCATTTATATTTATTTCATTTTATAATTTCATATTACAGATTATTATTATTAAAGTTTATTATTAACTTAATATTTAGAATTTATTATTATTTACATGTTTATTATTTATTAAAGCCATCTCAGGGACCCGCTTGTTGGGCTGGTGTATGATCAGGCTGAGCTAATTGTTATTATTAACTAAACTTTAATTAGAACTTTTAATTGGCAAGAAGCATAATTTTGTCCGCAGTCGCGTTGCAGTTTTAATAAAAAAATGCAATCACGTTGTCAAAGTTAAAAACAACGGTTTAGTGTTACATATAAAAATTTATCAAAATAATTTTCGTTCACACTGCGTCAGCATAAAATAAGTTGCGCGTGTAGCTTAAATCGTGGGAAAGTAAATAAATTTGAAAAATAAAAATTAAGGAATGTGACATCACACCTTAACTCCTCCCCCTGTAAGATCAATCGCCCCGATTGTTAAAATGTGGGTAATTCATTAGCACTACAGAATCTTTTGTTAGATTTTTCAAAATTTGATTTTTCAACCGTGGAGGTATTTTGTTCTTTTTCTTTTTCAATTTTTGTTGTAATATTTATGTCAGAATTAGATTTAGATTTTAGTTTAATAAAAATTAAGCAAATTGCGATAACCAATAAAATAGATAAACTGATATTTTTCGAAAACATTAGGTATCCCTTAGTTGATATCGATAATATGTCTTGTTCTTCCAAAAGTTATGACCATTTCATGAATCGTAAAATTTGCTTTGCACAAAAGTATTTGTTGCTTGAATTCATTTAACGGTTTTGAGATTTCTGGTATATTGAAATTGTCACTACTTTCTGTAGAATGTTGGGTACTATGAAGAGATTCTTCATCTGAAATGTTGTTTAAATATTGACGTGAAAGAGCATCTGCTACTATATTGTGAACACCTAGTTTATAAATTATTTTTGGTGAAAATTCTTCAATAAATGATCGCCATCTTTTGATTTTCGCATTAGGGTTTCGTGTAGAAACTGCGAATGTTAATGGTTGATGATCTGTATGAATTTCAAGATTTGAACTACCATATAAATAATTTCTTAAATTCCTTAACGCCCATACGATAGCGTAAAGTTCTTTCTCATTCGTCGCATAGTTTTTTTCTGTTGCACTAAGTGTCTTTGATATAAAAGTTATTGGTTTGCCATCCTGACTAAGGACAGCACCTACTGCATCATTGGAGGCATCAGTGGTAAGAATGAATTTTTTATTAAAATTAGGCTGAGTTAATTCAATCTGTTCGGATAATAATTTTTTTAATTTGTCAAAAGTGATTATACCTTCTTTATCCAATTTGATTTCAATCTTCTTGGACATATACTGTGATACTTTACCATTCTCACCGGCTAAATATTTGGACAATGGTTTGGCTACTTGAGCATAATTTTTTATAAATTTTCGGTAGTATCCTATCATTCCTAGGAAACTCCTCAGTTGTCTTAAGGTTTTAGGTAATGGGTAGTTATTTATTGTTTCTAGTTTGTTTGGATCAGTTTTTATAACGTTATGGCCTACAACATATCCAAGAAATTCTACTTCTTTAGAGTAAAATTTTGATTTTTCTAATGAAATTTTCATATTCGATTCTTTTAATCTATTAATTACCAATTTTAAGTGTTTACAATGTTCCTCTAGTGTTTTAGAATACACTATTATATCGTCTATATAGACATGACATATTTTTCCAATAAAATCGCGTAAAATGTTATCCATAGCCCGTTGAAAAATACTTGGACTATTTTTGAGACCGAAGGGTAATCTTAAAAATTCGTATTTTCCGTTGTTCACAGAAAATGCGGTTTTTTCAATATCTCCTTCCTTCATAAGGATCTGGTGAAAACCTGATTCTAGGTCGATAGTTGAAAAATATTTTGCTGTACCCAGATTGGACAATATAACATTACAATCTGGTATGGGGTATTTATCGCATATTGTGTTTTCATTTAATTTTTTATAATCGATTACCATACGCAATTTTTGCGTACCATCTTCATTTATTCCTTTTTTCGGAACTACCCATATTGGGGAGTTGTAAGGACTTTTACTTGGGCGAATTATTTCGTCCTGTAATAGTTTCTTTATTTCATTGTTAACAAAGCTATTTGCAGAAAGTGGGTATGGGTATTGCTTGCTCCATATTGGCGCTTCAGCAATTGTTCGGATTTCTGCTCTTATGTCAGTTCTAAACGGTAACTTCATATTTATATCTGAATGCAATTTTTCAATATTTCGTATAACATTTTCTCTTAAATCATTCAATGATTTTTCACTTTCATCACTGAATTTTAAAATTTCTTCATTTTCTAATTTATTAAGAGCACTTCCTTGAAAATGCTTATTTCTTGTTTCTATATTTTCACTTGAGTTTTCTGACTCAGTGTTTATAATTTTCTCGCAGTGTTTACCGCAAGTTAATATTCCTTTCTCAAAATCTAAAATAATATTAGTTCTTTTCATAAACTTATAACTTATAAGAAGATCTGACTCTAAATTCTCAATTTCGTAAAATCTTTCATTAAAACCAAAAATGCTAGCTTCATAAAAATATTTAATGATGGTAAAACCATTATTGGTTCTTACCCTCTTCTTAATAACTAATTCCTGCCTATTCGTTAGAACACCAGGGCTGCAGTAGCAACTTGTTGCACCGCTATCAATTAGAATTTTAAATTTTCTTCCTGTGGTGGCTGTCTTAATAATATAGGGCAGTCCATTCCTTGATCTAAAAAAGAATCTTCATTTAGGTTGTTGATTCGTTGAAATTTTTGATGTGGTTGGTGGCTTATTTGGCCACTATTATCTGGTTGTCGCTTAAGACCGTATTGATAGTTGTTGAAGGGTCTTGTATTTTGAAAATTATTAAAAGCTCTGTTTTGTTGAAAATTGTTTCTATAATTTTGTTCCCTTTCCTGCTTAAATTTAAAATTCGAACTTCCCAGTTCCATTGGTTCTGGTTTTGAATTTAACGATCTATTTACATTTTCATTAGGACGATATTCCCTATTATTTCGGTTAGGAAAACGTAGAACGTTATCTCCTTTATTGATATTGTTATTAATCATTGGTTTATTGAAGTGTAGAGCAAAGTTAGCTCTAACTTTATTCGCCTCTAGTTCCTGTGCTTTTGCCAAAGCATCCGGTAGGCTGTTGGGAGAAATGGAGAATAATATATCAGCCAAAGGCGCATTTAGGCCCGTCATAAATACTCTAAGAGCATATCGCCTGTTCCTATCATTAAGTTCTTTGGCCATGTCAGAGTTTGTTCCGTAAGTCATGATTGTTTTGTTTGTCAGGTCGGTCAGTTTCTTGTTAACTTCATTGTAGTAATTCATAATTGGTTGTGACCCTTGGCGCATCACACTTAGTTCTTGTTCGATGAGATGAAGTGGTCTTTTGTCAGCGTACGCGAAATCAAGACGTCTTATGATTGCGTCGAAATTTAAAACAGTGCCATGATTTGTTAGGGTATCGTTGGCGTCGCTAATAATTTTATTTCTCAAAATGGTCAAAGCCGAAAAATAACGTCTGCTACCTTTCGCATATATTTTCATTGAATTCGTAGCTGCCTCTCGCAGGCTAACGTAAGAGTTTTTGCCATCGAACGTTGGCAAGGACTTGATCACATCTAATGGTTCGTCGCATCGCACTGCCACGTTAATTTTTTCTTCTTCGAATTCGCCTACTATATCTGAATTTGTCAATTCCCCTAAGCTTTTCGTTAATTCTTCTATTCTAGCTATTAGAGGAGCTGTTTGTGCTTCTACTAGAATTCTAATTTGATCTACAGTAGTCATTTTTTCTTCGAAATCTGTTCCCAAATCCCTAAACAAATTAGATAGTTTATCTACTTCTGAATCCAGATTGAATTCGGCTATTTTAAATTATTTTTCAATAAAATTTATCTACACAAAAATCGCATAAAGCCAAAACTTTTGAAAAAATGTTTTCAACAAAGAAACATTCACGAAATATCTTTAAAAACAGTAAATAGCCACAGAAATCATAAATTTATTTTAAATTCTTTTATATTACTATTTTCTTCTTTTTAAATTAATTTAACTTTTCATTTTCATATTTTAAAATTTCAACTATAAATTAATTATTTTTTAAATTTCACTTAATTATTATCTTTCACAATTTTAAATTGATTTAAAATTACTTACAACTATACGTTGTTGTCTTCCGAAATTTTGTTGAGAATCCTTGTTGTCTTCTATATGATGAATGATGAATTGGATTGTCGAAATTGCTGTTGTCTTCTATATGATGAATTGGATTGTCGAAATTGCATTCAAGCTGTTGTTTGGAGTTTTCCTGCTTTTTAAAATTTTCTGAACTGTTCTTCAATATATTTAAAAAATTTTTTAATTTGTCTTTTGGAAAATTGTAAAATTTTTAATTCGGCTTTTGCACGATTTCCTTATTAATTTGCACCAATTTTAGTTAATTTGCACAATTTCGAGTTTTAATAATTTGCGCAATTTTTTAATTTATTTCTTCGGTTTTCGCACAATTTTTAATTAATTTTATGAACTTATATTTTTCCTTAAATTGTTTTTTTTACGTTTTCTCCTTTTAACAAGGATAATTTTTAAAGTTTTGTTTTTAATGTTTTCTCCTTTTAACAAGGATACTTTTTGAAGTTTTTGTTTTATTTTTTTCCTCCTTTTCACAAGGGTACTTATTTTTATTTAGCTCTGTCCTTAAAAATCTCCTTACTTGTCTTTTTCAGGATTTAGCTTTTTAAGGATCCCGGCGGTTGAGCCCCCAGTTAATTATATTTGGTTATTTTTTGTTAAAAAAAATATATTTTTATTTTATTTTTCATTTATATTTATTTCATTTTATAATTTCATATTACAGATTATTATTATTAAAGTTTATTATTAACTTAATATTTAGAATTTATTATTATTTACATGTTTATTTTTTATTAAAGCCATCTCAGGGACCCGCTTGTTGGGCTGGTGTATGATCAGGCTGAGCTAATTGTTATTCTTAACTAAACTTTAATTAGAACTTTTAATTGGCAAGAAGCATAATTTTGTCCGCAGTCGCGTTGCAGTTTTAATAAAAAAATGCAATCACGTTGGCAAAGTTAAAAACAACGGTTTAGTGTTACATATAAAAATTTATCAAAATAATTTTCGTTCACACTGCGTCAGCATAAAATAAGTTGCGCGTGTAGCTTAAATCGTGGGAAAGTAAATAAATTTGAAAAATAAAAATTAAGGAATGTGACATCACACCTTAACTTACATCTGTACATTACAATATTCCAATTGATCTGGTAGGTCGTTTGCATAAACAGAATACAACAGAGGCCCTAGAATAGAGCCTTGGGGTACACCTCTTGTTAAGACGATACTACTCGATATTCTACTTCCATAAAAAACTGCAGTTATATGGGAGGTGGAAGTGATTCAATTTCGCCCATTTTTTTTTTGACAATGGTAGATAGTAGCCTAGTTACAGCTTGTACCAAAATTCATATGTCTAGTTAATTTTTTTTTCCAAGATATTTAATTTTGTCTTCCTACAATTGCTAAATCTTACACTGTGCAGTGCTTCTTCCGACATATTAAGAAACTTTGACATCTTAAGAAACTCTGGCAAAATCATTGATTAGTTTGGCTTTGGTGTCAAAAACATTCGACGGCTACGGCATTACTGGTTGAGCAGCGGCTTCTCGTTTTCTTCGGTATTATATGATATACCTTCGTATATGCAACCAATTAACGAATCAATAATATCGCGAGAAAGAAGTTAAGTACGTTAAAAATTAAATGAAATCCATAAGCAGAATTATTTACTTTTTGTTCTGTTACTTAAGTGAGAACTTTAAGCGTCGAAAAATGTGAAATAAAATATTCCATAGTGAGGAAAGAGTATGGCTCAAGCTCATGGTGTAAACTATTGAAAGAGAATTTGTCGTTACGTTAAAATTTGAGGTCTGCATAAATATATTTGTATTCGAGTAAAAGTCATGAAGTGGCAAGGCGGAAACACTTACTCGAAGTAGCAAAACAATGAAAAGAACAAAATTGTAAGAGCAGCAAATTGGGAATTTAGTACATCAAAAACAAAATCTCATTAATAATTAAAAAAAATTTTGTATCAAAAGTTATTTTTGGGAATACAAAATTTATTATTAATAGGATTTCTCTATGACGTTCTAAATTCCCAATTTTAATTTTTAATAAAAACACTGAAATTTATTGTTGAGGAAAAGCTTGTTTCTATGCGCATATCACTGGTGTACTCCCAAAAATAACTTTGATAACAAATTTTTATGTTCACATTTTTATTAGATAAATTGTTATAGAAACACATTAAGCAGTGACTCCATGCTTGAAAGTTTGGCGTGAAGAGAAAGAAAAAGAGTATGCAAAAAAAATGTTGCTTTTCGTTTACAACAAAAATTTATTCGACGAGACCTCCGGTCGAACTGCGAAATTTCAGACTTTAAAAACGATAATCACAAATGTCGTTTTCGGCGAACAAAATTTACTAAACGTGGGAAATAATTTTGCAATGAAAAAGCACTTAAGAAAAAAATAGTTTAGCTTTCCGTTTTATGATTTACTGCATTTTAAATATATTTTTAATTTTCTTAAGAATTTTTATTTCATTTAACATATTTTAATCGAAAAGTTTCTCGAAGCAGGTGTTCAGAACTTGGGCACTCCTTTATATTTTTGAATGGCTTGGTGTAAAATTAAACCGACTCAAACTTGCGAAGATTGGTGCCAACATTTCTGGAAATTAGTAAAAACCTTAATTTCAGCAGTTTTTCATATACATTAGCGACGCATCCTTTAGAAAAACTAAAATTATTTTCCAAGAGTGAGCTTTATATGGCAGCTACGGGAAATTGTGGAAGGATTCTAGTTCCGGAAAATCTTTTATAGAATTTAGTGATGTATTCATGAATTTTCTTTAAGTGTTTATTTGAAGAAAACTCATGCGCTTAAAACTATAAATAAACAAAAAGTAATTATAAATTATTATTATACATAGTCCCTCATAATCGGACTCTCAAGTATACTTGTTATATGGAGGATTTCATGTCAAGTGACCCAACTTTTGAAATCGATGTCTTCCGATTTGGATGATGCACCAAGGTTAGTCCTATTGGATAGTAGTTTAGACACAAATTTTCAACAAGATCGGTCAAAAAGTTTCTGAGTAAGAGGGGGTCAAAATTTGACATTTTGGCCAAACTGGTGTTTTTTCTCATCCATGTAATTTATTATCTATTGGAGTTAGCAAAATTTGTCCCAAACAAATTAGATAGCTATATCTTTAATCTTTCGAATTTTTTTTTTCATTTTAAATTTTTAAATATTTTTTTTTAAATTTTAAACTTTTTTTTTATATATTTTAAGCGGGTTTTTTTTTTTTTTTCTTTTGCTCAAAAGAAAGCTTAGGTCTTTTCCTTTAAGGTAGTACTGGTCTCTTTTTGGGCCGCGATTGGGTTATGTATAAAAAAAATTTCTAAGTCAAGAAGAGGTTTTTTAAATTTTTAGCATATGCACTATGTTGAATTTTTTCCTATTTGTGTGTAAGTGTTTCTAAAATCTTAAAAATAAAACCTATGCTGAGAAACTATACAAATTAACCCATCTGACGGTATATAACATACCTAACTAGCATTTCATACCCTCGCTACTGTATTACCCATAATATGTTAATCCCAGTAATAAAATCACTTTTTTTCTATAATTAAATTTTTTTTATATATTTGTAATAATAATTAAACTAATATAAAATAATAATTATGAAAACAAAAGGATAAATAATCTTAAAAATTTAATCTAAATCACATAATTTCCTTTCATAAAATTTTTTTTTTTGAAATTTAAAACTTTTTTTTAAATTTTTTTTAAGGGAGCACTTTTTTTTTTTTTGCTCAAAAGAAAGCGTGGGTCCTTTCCTTTAAGGTAGTTCTGGTCGCTTTTTGGGCCGCGAGTGGGTAATGTATAACTTGAGTCTTCCATCGACAAGCGGTATAAGAGCATGGCATTGATCGGTGCCATCGATTGTTTCCGTAGCATCGAATCTGCTCTTCAGTGTTTTTAATGTTTCCTCATGATCCTCTTTGCTACTAAAAACTATTTTAGTTTCTTTACAATAATTCTTTGCCCAATGGAACAAAGCAGTCGCATTTAAGATGCGATCTTGATGAGAGCACTGGAGGCTATGCTTCGCTGGATTTCTTTTGAGGTTTGCTCCTACACCATCACATGCTCCTTTACCATGAGCAGTAGGATGAAAATGCCACTCAACTGGCATTCCAAAATCTATCAGAGCTATCAGATTTGCGAAGCAACTTTTGTTTGAAAATGTTGACGGACTTCGTCCAAAACGTAGTATACCTTCTCTACTGTAAATTTAGATTTTAGATAATTTAGTATTATCTTCTGGTATTCATAAATTGCAACGGCATCATGTTTTGAACCGTCGGATATTGTTGCCATACTTTTGTGGTCCAGTTTTTCATCTTTCATGTAGTAAATAACTACTGTAAATATAGTTTCTTGGTCGTTATTGAAGTGGAATGACTGTATGGCATCCTGAAGAACATATTTATAGTTCTCTGCGAAATCAAACGAAATAACGAATTCCCCAGACTTAAAATGTATCTTCAAATATTTAAAGAATGACCAATGCTCTTTGACTAAAAAGTCATGGGTTCTTAAATTTAGCAATCCTCTACACATTTTTTCGACAAAAACATGCACATTTGAAATGATTGTTTTCAAAAATTGAAAAATCCTTGTCTTGACTTAGAAACTATTTTTTTTATACATAACCCACTCGCAGCCCAAAAAGCGACCAGAACTACATGAAAGAAAAAGACCTAAGCTTTCTTTTGAGCAAAAAAAGCAACCCCTTAAAAAAATTTTTTCGAAAGATTGAAGAACTAGATATCTAATTTGTTTGGGACAAATTTTGCTAACATCAATAGATAAAAAGTTACATGGATGAGAAAGAACACCTGTTTCGCCAAAATGTCAAATTCTGACCCCTATAACTCTAAACTACTATCCAATATGACTTACCTTGGTCCAAATTTCATCCAAATCGGAAGACATCGACTTCAAAAGTTGGGTCACTTGAAATGAAATTCCCCATATATAAAAATTGCAATATTTTTTAGAAATAAATATAAGATTTATTTTATATACATTTTATATTTATGAATAGTTAAATAGTAAAGCAATATTCGGTCTTAAAAATAATTCACAAGCTATCACTGCGATTAACTATGGAAAAACCGTAGCAAAAAATTTCTAGCTATTTTACTCCATTAAGGCAACTAAATTACACAGAATCTTTGTCCAAAGGTCAAGATGTTGACCTTACGATCACAAGAGATACAGTAAATACGGTAGAGAGCCCTTAAAATTTAATAAATGCCACAAATTAGAGAAAATGGTTTAAAAGGGCGATTAAGCTCCCCAGGCTTCTCCGAAAAAGTTCTGAAGGCAGAATGTTATGCTTTCATGCGAGACTTTATTTACTGAATACAAAAGTTTCAAAAAATGAACAACTCGCAAAACAACATATTTACCCCCTTATGCCAAAAAAGTTAAAGCAGACATGAGTTGACCAACACATAAAGCCCAGCAAAAGTGTATGGGGCTTCATGTGTTGGTTAACTAATGTGAACTTTAACTTTTTTTTTTGCACAAGGAGGTTAATATTTTAAAATTGAGATATTAATTTACAAAATAGTTAGCAAATTAATCATTTTCAAATTTAGAAGAAATTTTTTTTGTACTTTAAAAATTTATTGTCTTAATTTAAAATAAATATACGATTTACATAATAGAGTTTAGCCTAAACTGACATGTTTTTTAAACGGACACCCTCTTTCGGCGGACACTTTGCGCTCGTCCCGGCAGCCTTCTAAAGCAAAGTATTGAGTTCTTTTAAAAGAACATTCCCATTGTACGGACACAGTACTGGCCGTAAGATATTGCACAGTAATTGTTTAACTAAGAAAACTTTATTTGCTGTGCGGAATTAAACGACAACAAACTATAAAACAAATAAAAATAATCATATTTGTCTTATGTCTTTTTTCTACGTATGAGTAACATTTTGAGAGTTCATTATTACTCATACGTTCAGTAAGTCTTAAATGAAACGAATACTAAAAAAATTTTCTTTTTATTTAAAAAGTATTTAGGGCAATTTCGTTGCGTGAAAACTTATATTATAAATAAAAATAAAAATATGTTTATACAAATTTTTATGGAAACTTACTCAACGCAAGGTGAAGGGATTTAAAAGGAACACGGTAAGTTTAGACACAAGTACATATTTTAGATTTTCATGGCACTGGTTACTGTAATAAAAGTAATAACTCATTTAGATTAAAACGCTTTATATAAAATTAATCCGTAGAATAGATTTAAGGTCTGTAACCTTTATGTCAACAAAATTTTAAAAACGCTGTATATCTGAAATTGGCTATCAAAACGCTCTGAATTTTCTTGATATCCTCACTAGAAGTATTTTCTAACATATTTTGTTGTTTAAATGAAATTGGACAAATCAGACCATGGATGTAATCATTTTTTTCATTCCTACCATACCTGGGCATGTATATGAAAAAATGAAAATAATGAAATATTGCATGTTTGTTTTATAAGATTTAAGAGGTTTGCAAGTCTGCTTAAACTCCCATTGTTTTAAGTATTCGTGAATAAAAAGAAATCAAAGTAGGAAAAAATACAAATACAAAAAAAAAAACAATAACCAAACAGAAATAAACTTAGCAACGTGTGAATTCTTATAAAATATATATGCTTGTATACACGGGTATGCTTGCTGTTGACATAAGTGTAATTTTTCTGCTGTTGAAATAAAGGCTTAACATATACAGAGATTATTTTAAATCCAAATTTATCGAATTTAAGAGTGTTTTTTAAAAATAGTTAAAATTTAGGCTTAATTTGATCACAATATCACTAAAGTTTTCGATTTTATATACAGCCCTGTCGTAGAAATTCATTTCGAGCGAAAGTTTTTTTAATTCCGAGAAAGCTTCTTCAGAAAACGAAAAACGATACATTTTTTCGGAATGAAATCAGCTTTCATTTTTCGATCGAAAATGTTTTGGTTTGCACGATATTGCCACATTTAACTTAAAAATAACAAAATTAGATTTTCAAAAATTAATTTCGGGAATGAAATATTTATTATTAATAAATTCATTTTTTTAATGATGTGCTAATAATCCCAATCTTTGTTGGAATTACGAAAATCGATCAAAGTCTGCGAAAGGTAAAACAAAAACGGTCGAAATAAAAATACGGATTCAAAACCATTCCGGACAATTTCTGTGACAGTCCTAAATCTACAGTATTATTTTAAAATTAAGTCTTATACACATCGTTATATGATTTCCATAAAGCCCTAAGTTACAAAAAATTTTAAATCTATTTTTGAACGAATAATCATATTACATATATCTTTAAAATTTGATACTCCACAACAAAAATCAACGTTTTTATTTCACAAAATTCTAAAAAGCCTTAATGCTAGCGCTTTTCGAGAAATAGTAAGTAAAAAACACAAAAAGAAAGTTATGTATTTGAATTTGAATGGTGGTCGTGGTGTGTATGTCTGCCGAAAGTCAGTAGCCAAAATTTACAAATTAGGTGCAAACCTTTTGGTTATCAATACAAAATATCCGCCAAAATATGGGCGCGATTGGAGAAGTGCGCGTGGCACAAAATAGATTTATTTACACACTTATAAAATTATTACAGTAACTGATTGTAGATTGTAAAATTCGTTTTCCGTACTGTAAAAATTTAATGAAAATATAGCTATTTTACGAATCAGTTTTTTTTTTAATATTTATGTTTGTTATTCAAAAAACAAATTTTAAAAAACTGTTTTTCCGTAGTATTATTGTTATGTATTTTGTTTTTTTTTTGTCAGTTAAAGTATATTTTTTCAAAGCAATAACTATTTAATTTTACGGAATATGCTGTTAAATAAAAAAAAAAAAAAATTAAACAATTTATATAAAATTCATTTATTTTAATTGGAATGTAAATGATCCGTTTTTAAAATAAATTTTTAGTTGTTTTAAATGAATTTTCTGTGGGATTTACCTACATAATATGTTGAGTATATCTAAATCACAGTAACAGAAAAATTGTCCAAATTTGGTACATATATCTGGGTAGTTAATACACCGACTCTCTAGAAAAATAAAAGGGATTGGAGAAGTGGGCGTGGTACCCACAGAGTTTGAGAGTTTTGAGAGTTTTCAAATTAGGTAAGAACATCTTGGCTGTCAAAACACAACATTCGACGAAGTGTGGGCGGGATTGGAAAAGTGAAAGTGGCACCTCCCATACAAAGAGATTGGAGATATCTTTATATCTGGAGAAAGGCAAGAGCCAAAATTTTCAAATAAGGTGAAAGCATCTTGGTAGGCAATACACAACATCCGACAATATTTGTGCAGAGTTGAAGAGGTGGGCGCTGCATTGAAAATTTTTTTTCAAATTTAGTGCGGGGTTATCGATATGCAACATTTGTCAAAAAAAGATGGGAGTGGAAAAGTGGACGTGGCTCCGCACATACAAAGGCAAAAAAAAATTCTTTAAATCTAGAGAACGGTGATGGTTATAGTTTCCAAAGTTGGTACGAATCTTGGTGATCAATACTCAACATCAGTCAACAAGTGGGCGCGATTAGATAAGTAAGCGTTGTACAAAATAGAATGCCGTTTATTTAAAGAACGTTGATTGTAAAATTGTTTAAATTTGATACAATTAGAATGGCTATCAATACACAGGCAGCATCTGTGAGAAATATACGGGATCGGAGAAGTGGGCGAACATCAAACTAGATTTCTGTATATCTAGATAACGGCCCCAGCTACAATTTTCACGTTTGGAACAATAAGTTTGGTTATAAATGAACAATATCTGTAAAAGGCCCACTAACTTATTGCATACATAAGCGAGGCAACTTCAATACAAATACATATAGATTTCTGTTCAACTGGTAAATGGTACTGGTAAGAGTACTCAAACTTGGTACGAACAACATAAGCAATGCATGTGATTTGTATGGAACAAAATTACATATTTTATTGTAATGAGGCTAGCGAAGCGCACTGGGTTAAGATAGTTCTATATAAACTACCAATACCGAAAATCTTTCGGCATTTCGACGTTTTGGTATTTAGGAAATCTCGATACCAGTATTTTCGCTATTATTTATGGAATATAAATATCTAAATATAGTGCAGCAATAAAAAAAAAATAATTTTCCATTTATGTATATAATATTATTCAATCTAATTTATTGTTTATATAATATAGTTGTTGGCGTCTGGCTCGTGGGAACATCATTGATGGGAAACATTGAAAAATGTGGCTCCGTGTGAACCCCGCTACATGGGTTGGTGGCATCTGGCAACCTCCCATGTAGCGTGGTGAACCTGTCAGATTAAGGTTTTTTTTGCCCTTTCTTTATTTTTACTCTTGTATAAAACTTTACAACAGCCAGACGCCGGCAGAAATAGTTTAAAAAGAAAAAAAATATAATAATTAAATAAATAAAACGAAAATAGACTGAAATTAAAACTGAAAAAATAAAGAAATCTAAAGCAGTGTCCAGTGTGTTTTTTTTTTGTGGAAAGTGATAGTGGTTTTACCCGTGCCGGAGCAGGGTAGGTTTTTTTTACGTAGCAACGTAAGTGTGTGTGTGCAGGTTGCCTCAACTTGACCTGCCTCAACTCGTCATCACTAAGTCCACCGAGAACGTGCCTTCCCCAACATCACCGAACCAGCCCACACCAGGTAACCCATCTACCAGCTATACATTTGGTCCTTCGAACCGGATTGGCTCAACTTTGAGGAGTCTTTGTGGCCGGTAGGAGCAGCAGAGTTCGAGACGGTAGAAGAGTCGAAAGTAGCTCAAGTGTTTGTTGCTAGATCACCTGACAAAGAAGATATTCTAGACCGGTTTTCAAGTTTATCTCGAGCGTATCATGTAATCGCTTACATGTTTCGATTTGTGGCCCTGACGAGCAGGAAAAGACGTGAAAATGTCATGCACAGTTCTTTGAGACTATCAGCTAGCGAGCTGAAGTTCGTAAGAAATCGTTTATTTTTCCTTTCTCAACAAATGTACTTCTCAGGGGAGTTTAACTGCCTCAAGACGAATAGGAAAATAGATTCACGTAGCCCCCTGCTGACTCTTACACCTTTTGTTGATAAAGACAACATTATTCGATCAAATGGTCGACTTAGCTCTACTACTTGTCTGTCCTACAACGAGCGACACCCTATTATCTTGGCGTATGGCAGTAGATTGGCCCGGCTGTATGTAGAGTTCGTGCACACCTTAGTCCTTCACGGAGGCCCTCGTCTGGTCTTAAATATTGTCCGGCAAGAGTGCTGGATCATTCGAGCGAAAAACCTGATAAAGACAGTGGTTCGTAACTGCAAAGTCTGTGTTCTTTATAGAAAGAAGCTTCACAATCAAATAATGGCGGCTTTGCCGGAAGAACGAACTACCCTTTGTCGCCCCTTTACGAATACTGGCGTTGACTTTGCTGGCCCGTTCGAGATTAAAAGTTTCACAGGCAGATTCTGCAGAATCTCAAAAGGCTACGTGTGTCTCTTCGTTTGTTTCTCTACGAAGGCGATTCACCTTGAAGCTGTTAGCGATTTGTCTACCCCTGCCTTTTTAGCAGCCTTGGCCCGTTTCGTCGCCCGTCGCGGCTGCCCAAGCCGCATGTATTCTGACAACGGCAGAAACTTTGTTGGCGCCGCTAGAGAGATCGACGCAGACTTCGCCAAACACGTGAAAGAGCTTCGTGACACGGCTGTCGAAAACTATGGTCACCAGCACCTGTCGTGGCACTTTATCCCTGCTGCAGCGCCTCACATGGGAGGTTTATGGGAGGCAGGGGTAAAAAGCATGAAAATGCATCTCAAAAAGTCAGCTGGTCAAGTAAAATTTACGTTTGAGGAGTTTTCCACCGTTCTGGCAAAAATAGAAGCGTGTCTCAATTCGCGCCCTCTCGGCCCTATGTCAGAAAACGCTGAAGATTTGTCTGCCCTTACTCCAGGTCACTTTCTGATAGGGACCTCTCTGCTTACCCCTGCTGAGCCCGAAGAGCTATCGTCGCCCATAAGTATTGTCAACCGATGGCGTAAACTGAAGGCACTACAGCACGAATTTTGTCGCCGGTGGAAACAAGAATACCTAAGGGAGTTAAATAAGCGCAACAAATGGCAACACCCGCAGCTAGACTTAAGAGAAAGTGATCTTGTAGTTCTAAAAAGCGAACCAGGCTGTCCGAATGAGTGGCGTTTAGGGCGTGTTATAAAGGTTTATCGAGGCAGTGATGGCAAAGTGCGAGTAGCCGATCTTAAAACGCAAAATGGCGTAATCACTAGACCGATACACAAATTGGTCACTCTGCCGTGACGCGGTTCCCCCTTATACTTATTTCCTGTTTCCCAAATAATCAATGTACCCTCTCTTACAGATCCCCATGGCTGAAGGTTTCTTTAACCCCAATTTTTGTTGTCCGATCTGCGGCCGGCTGCATGCCATACGACAGTGCTCGAGGTTCGTCGTGATGGACGTTGAGCAGAAGCTGAGGGTCGTGGCCCAGCATTCGCTGTGCTATAATTGCCTTGCCCAATCTCACCGCCTCGCCGAATGCGAGAGCATTGATCGATGCTACCGGTGTAGACAGGATCATCACAGCTGGCTGCAACCCCTGCCAAAGGGTAGCATATGGTTTCCGATGACGGCCTACATACGCGTTTTTACCTCGCCAAACGGCAGCGAACAATACACCCGGGCAATAATTGATCCGACCGCGGCCCGCTCATCAATCACGTTGCGGGAAGCGGAAGAGTTGCGTTGTCGCGTTAAGCAAGGCCGGACCACACTAACCGTGTCGCACAGCCATAAAGCAGGACGAACCATTGTCGCGGAGTTTGTGGTGGAGGCAAAAACTTATGCGGACAGCCCTGAGGTCGACATCCAGCGCCCCACCGAGTACCCACGCTCCGAAGTTGCCGACCTCGTCAACGCCAACAAGTATTGGCACCGAAAACTGGAGTGCTGTATGGTCCTGGGAGCAGATTTGGCCAGCCGCATCCTCATTGGTCCTGCTAAGGGACGGCCTGGCCGCGTGTATGCCCAGGACACAATATTTGGGTTGGCGTTTTTTGGTGAAGGTGTAAGAGCGGAGTAAACGTACACTCGTCCATCCGATTGCCCTCGAGGAGGGGGTTCTTGATAACTTTAATATTTGTTGCTCAGGAAAGGAGCTTACTTTTTTTTGTTATTAATTCTTTTTTTTTCGTTATTACTTTTTTTTGTAACTTGTTGAACAATGAATTTATGAATTAATTTTCTCTTTTTTTTATTGATGTACTATAGACCTAACATTTAAGATAAAATGAATTAATGTTAATTTAAATTAATTATTGAATCATTGTTTATCGTCGCCCTGTCGTATAATGCTTACGTTACGGCCACGGTTTTGTTGCACTATTGTTGCAAGGTGGGCGGTATGTTGGCGTCTGGCTCGTGGGAACATCATTGATGGGAAACATTGAAAAATGTGGCTCCGTGTGAACCCCGCTACATGGGTTGGTGGCATCTGGCAACCTCCCATGTAGCGTGGTGAACCTGTCAGATTAAGGTTTTTTTTGCCCTTTCTTTATTTTTACTCTTGTATAAAACTTTACAACAGCCAGACGCCGGCAGAAATAGTTTAAAAAGAAAAAAAATATAATAATTAAATAAATAAAACGAAAATAGACTGAAATTAAAACTGAAAAAATAAAGAAATCTAAAGCAGTGTCCAGTGTGTTTTTTTTTTGTGGAAAGTGATAGTGGTTTTACCCGTGCCGGAGCAGGGTAGGTTTTTTTTACGTAGCAACGTAAGTGTGTGTGTGCAGGTTGCCTCAACTTGACCTGCCTCAACTCGTCATCACTAAGTCCACCGAGAACGTGCCTTCCCCAACATCACCGAACCAGCCCACACCAGGTAACCCATCTACCAGCTATACAATAGTTATTAAAAAAAATTCAACCGTTCGATATTAAAAATAAAACATAACAAGTACACATTAAATATAATATACAGTAATTAATACAGAGGTAAAGTACCCATATTTTCTTGAATTAAAATATGTTTGCAGAAAACATGAATCATCGATGCTCTCATACGGAAGGCGTCATCTTCTTTTCCTGCAGATGAATCCTGCTGCGGAAAACGCACACTTAGATTCTGCACTTGTAGGATAAAATTCAATTATACACATTTTGCAAATATTTTACTTTCATATTTTCAGATTCAGATATTTCTTCCATCAAAATGTTCTTCAACTTTGGCTTAATTGCAAGAGATTTGTCCTGAACAGGAATTTCTGGTTTAATATTAACCAGCTATTTATTATTTAATAATATAATTATTTAGTGTTTTTACGTACATATCGCACTTGTTCCTCTAAACAGCGTAAACTCAAACTTTTTAAATTTTCACTTTTTGCAAGAAAACGATAAACAGTGGCCATATCTACCCTCTAAGCCGCACAAAGTACAAGTCGCAAATTTTGAAATAAATAAATGATGTATGGTATTTTATTGGCTCAGGAAGGCAACCATTTGAAATCAGTCTATAACCATCGAACTATGATGGATTTATCTAAAAAATTATCTAGTATAACCTTAATCACCTTACGTAACTTTCAAGGTATCGTATACTTTTATTACAACCCATACCACCTTATTAATGTTTAAAATTTATTACTGATACTAAAACCGATACCGAAATTATTTTTTATGAAATACTGGTATACGTCTACTGTTCTCTTTGATACTGGTAAAAAAAACCGGTATTACCACAATTTAATAATTTCAGCGTTTTATTCATTTTTAAATTCATCTTTATTAAATAATTTGTTTACATATTTAAATTTTTAGAGATTTTATCTATATATATTACAGCGAATTAAATTTTTAATCACTGATATTGAGTAATTTTAAATTCTAAAATTTTTAATGAAAAATGGTAAAACCTTCATATGACAAAAAGAAAAGGGGTTTCAAATAAAGTAAGTAAATATGTATGCATACAATTGCATTATCTAAAGTAACATTGCATTACATACATATCATTTAAATTTGGTGATTTTTGTTTTATAGCTACCCTCAGGCCGAATTCCTTAATTCTCCTATCAGTTGATAAGAGGAATTTTCAACTTTTTCGTGATATTTGCTGTTGAGTCTCCTTATGAAGTCATATACTCGCTCATATCCAGTTTCGTTGTGAAGAAGCTGCGTGGAGTGTCTCCAGTGTTTGTTGTGAATGATCTTAAGGCATTTATTTTGAATGATCTAAAGTTTTTTGAGATGCGTTTTTGCTGGATAATACCAAATGGGACTTTCATATGTCAAAGTTGGTCTTATAACACTTTTGATAATTAAATTTTTGTTTTGTATGCTGAGCGAAGAGCATTTGTTTAGTATAGGCCAAAGGGCTCGTATAATCTTTAAAGTTTTCTTTTAAGTTTCAACCATGGATATGAAATTCCCCAAGCAAAAAAATCCGTAATTGATTGTAAGTCTATATAAAAATTTGCACAATTAATCTTAAAAGAATCTAAGCCTCTTAAAACTATATAATTTTTGTAGGCCCCTAATGGAACACAAATAGAATTCTCTCATATCTGTGGTGTAGGATATCATATCAGTCACTCTTGACCGAATATACATTTTTAGTGGTTTTTTTATTATGCAAAATTATCTTTGTTTTCATCGGTATTTTTGCACTGTTTTCTTTATGTTCCTTCTTTATTTGAATTTTTGCAAATGTTGTAAAGTAATTAAAGGTGTGCCAGTTTAATGTAAAATGTAAATGCAAATATTATTAGTGTAACAGCTTGCCAACACAGTTAAATACAAATTTACATTTATTTGTCTAAATGTGTTTCTTATGGATTTCAAATGAGTATTTTCATTTTGGGTTTTATATATTTTTTTTTTGTATCTCCCGTTTTTTTCTGGGAGTTTGAGCATTTAAGACAAGTACGCTTCTAAGTACATGTATAAATTTGTTGGTAGTAGATACATATATTTAAGGAGAGAGTATGTATGTTATACTGAACGTCTACTTAAATAGTATTAGTTTGAATGTAAAGGGTGATTCATCGTGAGGCTTGCCTTTCAATAAACTTTTTTTGCAGAACCTTTTTTTAATGCTTCGTGATTTTTGTTTAGTATCGTATGGTAAGTCATCATGGAAAGGCCCACACCACAACAGCGTCTCTAAATTGTTCAGCTGTATTATAATGAAAATCCGGTGTCTTATCGTGCGATTTTGTTCACACATTTCTGGCTCAATGGATTCGTTAATAAACAAAATTGCCGTATTTGCGCCAATGAGCAATCCGAAGAGTATCGAGAGCTACCATTACATACATTGAAAACAACGGTATGGTGTGGTTTATAGACTGGTGAAATCATTGATTCATATTTCTTCAAAAATTAGGAAAAAGGGTAACAGTTATCGCACCATGTTAACGGACTATGTGCTTCCGGAAATTCAAGCGCATGGTCTCGGTGAGCTCTGGTTTCAACAAGAAGGCGCTACGTGCCATACTGCGCCTGAAACAATTACCTTGTTGAGAAATTATTTTGGTGAGCACTTAATTTCATGTTTTTCTACGGTAAATTGGCCACCTATATCGTGCGATTTCACACCTTTGGACTATTCTCTCTGGGGATATGTAAAGTCTGAGGTCTTCATAAATAAGGCAGCTACGATTGATGGCTTGGAAGTCAACATTACTCGTGTTATTCGCAAGATACCAGCGGCTATAGTCCAACGAGTCGCTCAAAATTGGACTTGTCGAATGGACCACTTCAGAAGTAGTCTTGACCAGCATTAACATGACATCATTTTCAAACAGTTAATGCCATAAATTGTTCTTTTAACCGATTTTGTTTTTTGTGCTTAATTCCCTATTTTTATTCTTGAAAAACACTGAAAATTTATTGTTGGAGAATAAGCGGTTTCTATGCGCATCTCACTGGTAAAAATTTTAAGTTCATTTTCAAATCTTTGTGTCTTATTTTACATTATCACTCCAACCTCACGATTAATCACCCGATATAAATATAAACGTTATATATATATACATATGCCTTTGTTTAGTAGATTTACTGATAGTTAGTATTTACTGTATATTCATACAAACATACATATATACATACATACATACATACATACGTACATTCATATATAACATGTTTCTAATGGTATTATTTAAGTTTTTATCTCTCTGACTATCTGACTGTCAGTATTTGTTGTGTTTTATGTCAATGTTTATTTGTGTTTTAAGGGTTTTTGACGATAGTGACAGTTGTCAGTTCTTTTACTCTATATTTCTTGACTTGAATGATATTAGAACATATTTTTTGCTTTTATGAGATTTAACGATTAGGCCCCAAGAAATCATGTCACTATTGACAACCGAAACTCTTGGGGCTTGTTTTTCAAAATGTTTAGTTGAATTTTGTTTACAAACATAAATAATTGCTGTTGTATTAAATTATTTCAAAAGATAACAAAATATAATAATTTGAATATATAATTATAGAACTGATTGAATATTATATTAAGATGCATTTGCCTAGTCAATGACCCCTTAGGGTAAGGTATAAAAATAATTGATTACAATTATTATTAGAATGTTTGTAATAAAGATTGTATTGCAAAAGTAGCATAATAGTCGACTTAGACTCATGTTAAACGATGTCCGCTTGCCACAATTTAATTTAGTTGTAACTGTTGGCTACGTGAAACTTAATGAGCTCAAAGAAAAACTCTAGCTCTTCTGCAAAGGTATATTTTATCTTTATGATCTGTATAAAAGTTTCCATTTAATTTAAATAATTCTATATAATAAATTTTTATATTAATTCGAATGTGTATTGTAAGTCAAATTAAAATTTATAAAGTTTTCATACATAAATAGTCTTATACCTTCAATATTTTCCAGGAATATTTTCTATGCACTATTACAATTTATTTGTTTGTATATTTCTGTTACAAAACACAAATTGCTAGAATCTTTTAAGTCTGTTTTACTTAAGAAGACATACGAAGAAGTCATTTTGTGTTTAGTTTATCTGTAAAAATAAAAAATTCGGTCAAAATAAGTTAACAGCAATTACCGGATATAAGAACATCGCATATGATAAAAAAACCCGCTTACAAGAAAGTGGACTACAAACGCCATGTCTTTTTCTGTATTTCCACACAGAAAAATTTAAACTGATTTCAATTAAAAAAATTGTGATTTGAATAAAAAAATCAATTAAATTTGCGTCAGTTAACAAATTATTAGTATCAATTAAATATTTTATTATTAACAACATTTTCTGCAGTAATGTTGTTGATATTAGTAAACTTTTAATTCAGTTGATTAAATTTTTAATTAAAACGGATTTAATTTAATGGTTTATCTAAAAAAAAATTGGCCAGAATTGTTTGTGTGCATAGAAAAAATTTTCTATAAAAATCGTCTTTAATCACCAAATTCATAAAATCAAGCAAACAATATGCACCTATTACCAAAATGTTTATATAGATTACTAAAAACTGTAAAAATTTAAAATTTTCAAAAAATTTTTTTTTTCAATAAATGATATTTTTAATGTTAATTGAAAAAAATATCAAAAAACTTTGTTGTTTAAAGCAATGTTTTAATTGACGTAATAAAATATAGCACAGGTTTTGACAATTCCCAATAAAAATTCTACAAGTTTAAATTATTTTTTTTTTAAATGAAAAATCAATTGAAATGTTTTGTTATTTAATTAATCTTTTAATTAAAAATTTATTTTAAAACAATTTTAATGCAAATAAACTCAAAACTATAATTTTAATTTTCTTTCAACTAAAAATAAAATCGATTCAATTATCACATTAATTAAATTTAAATACTTTTTAAACAATTTTTTTTAATGATAAAAAACTACTGATAATTTTCTCTGTGTGCGTTAAAAAATGGTACCAAAATCCATCCCAAATATCATGCCGAATTCTGATTAAAAGTTTTTATGAAACCATGTACCAATACAGCCGAACTTCTCTATAGTGAACTTCTATACAATGAATTTCTCCCTTTTATGAATTGATTTTAAGAACACAGCTTTTTCATTTAAATTTTAGTGTAATTTGATCCCTTTTTAATGAATTTTCATACAGTAAATTTTTCCTTACAATGAACAAACTTTTCAAATATAAATTTGACTTTCATACATTTTTGTCTCCATATTATGAATTAGTTCAAACAATTTGGCAGCAATTCGCTGTACTTAGTGAAATAAAGTATCTCACCAAAGTAGCATATCACATGAAAAAAGTAAGCAGTATATAATAAAGTTGAAAAATGAACAGCAAAAACAAAAAAAAGCCAAGCAGTTTGGTATTCTTCCCAGCACTTCATCAAAAAAACCAAAAAAAATGCAGTTATTCCAAAAATGTAGAGGACAAGCTGATAAGCACTAAGCATAAAAGGCTCCGAGCCTGCATTTTTGTGGACTTTGAGAAGTAATGTTAAAATGGATAACCACCGCACGTTAAAGAGTGTAATCCAAACAAAAACACCTAAATATTTTAAATGAAAAAAAAATTTAATTTCATTATAATGAAGTTTCTATACAATGAAGTTATTTTATGCACCCATGCAGATTCATTATAGGGAAGTTCGACTGTATATGGATGCATGTTTTTCCAAATATTTACCACGTTCTGAGCCGGGTCCAACCTGAGACTCCAAACAACTATCTTCCTAAAAACATTCTAAATAATGTACTTGATTATGGAAAATGCTCTATTTTTTGTGCTGATTACAATTTGTTAAATGCTCAACATATCACAAAACTGTTTAATCAAAACGCATCGTAATTTCAAGCATTAACCGAAATCTCTCTTTACATTTGTTAACTCAAAAAAGGAAGAATTGTGACACCCCAGAAGTTATGAAATATCTAAGAACGAAGTCAAGTAATACGTCGGAAATAAGCAACTTTTTCGCTGAATTGTTTGCCTCTACTTACTCTGACGCCGAATATGATGATAATGAAACCTGTCCATTTAATGTTCACTCTATTCAAACAATGTCATTCCCAATGCTTGACACTACCCAAATTATAAAACAAAATACATCCCAGGTAACAAAAGTGATTAGCATATTTTATCCTCTGATTTGGTATAACAAAATCGTTTTCAGTGACGTTGTTAATGCGCCTTGCATGTGGCTTTGCTATATTAATTTCTAAACAGACGACCTTTGCTAGTTTTTCCAAGTCATTTCATATCTACAGTATGAATATTGGTCAACTAAAATTATTTATCAGAGCAAAAAATGGTAGCTCTCTCAAAATACTAAATTTCAATGTTGGTATCTGTGTTTTTGTTTACATTTTTATTATTTTTAAAGATGAAAAACAAAACACTGAAATGTTAAAGAAAACCAAAAAGAAAAAAAAATGTCAAAAAGAAGATGCGTGGCAGCGACTGTGTACAATTTCTAATAGTAATTTTCCACAAAAAAACTGTTTTAAATGTTGATTTTCTACGCAACAGCTGCCTAACTAGTAGCTAACCAATTACATTTAACGGTTTAACTAACGGTTAACTAAAAGCTGGATATAATATTTTATTGGTTAAACCATAGTATAATAAGTACCAGGTATGTTCATTAGGGAGAGTTGTCAATATTTACCCATGTAATGTCAAACAACGAAATATTACTCATTTAAAAATATTTGAATTTCAACATATTTTGCACTTTTTAGATATTTCCAACTTTTATATAAAACTACATATATTTTATTCAATATTTTGTTTATTTAAAATTGAGTTTTGGTTTACATATGATATCACAAAATTTTTATATTAAGAATTTTTTCAAAAAATAAAATTTACCTATTTAATTTTTGCCGCTTGTTTTAATTTTTTCCTTATTTTTGACGTTATATGGGTTTAAAAATTGAGAACAAAATTGCTTATGACTATACCTTGTATATATTCTACAATGGGTTAAACCATTGTTTTTGGCAAACTAATGACTGCAAATTTGGGCCAAAGTATTTCTTGCAGTTGTACCCACCGAAATAGGTATGATTGTAAAGGTGTCCCTTGGTGGCAAACAGTCGTCACAGCAAATGTCTCTTCATTTGAGAGCAATTTTTCACCGCTTTGCGTTGGAATATTTTGAAGAATCCGTTTTGTTCTCACTAGACTAGTGACACAGAAAAGTTTCTTAAATATTTTCACATCCTATTTTTTCATTTATATCCTTAAGTTTCCGCGTTTTAGATCTATCGCTATAGTAGCGAGTGATTTTGTTGGTCTTCCAAAATTCTTTTAATTTCTTCTTTCTGATTCCAAATTCAAAAAATCAAATATTTCTAAAATTACATAAAATGTTTGTTTTTAACAGCATGCAACGCACACAATTTCCATCCCGAAAATTACTTTTAAACTTTTAACGCAGAAAAAATGAAAAACCAACTTCAATTAACATATTAGTTAGAAATTTGTACTATTAATTAAATTTCCTACAGGTTTTCCGCCTGCAAACAAATTGATAATATCAATTAAGATATTTGTAAGTTTGAGCTTTTCTTGCTGTTGAGTTTTAATCAATAGGTATAACTGAAATGTGACCACCAGCAAAAGAGGCCATATAAAACGTAAACATAAATCTAAATATTTTTTTCAATCAGCACAGCTAATTAAAACTATTAAAAATAGTATGAAACTTAAATACAACATCAAATATTTTAAAGTGTGTTTGTATGTTTTCATATTTGCAAATAGAGGAAAATTAAAAAAAATTCCTTGAAACAGCATTACTTAATTAAATTGAAAAAAAATTTGGTGAACATGTTTTCTTTGTACACACAGAGAAAAACATGTCTAAATATGGCCACCTCCAACAAAACTATTTTTAGACAAAATTTTAAACATATTATGTTTAATTTTAAACATATTATTATCACCGACAACCATATTATTGTTTAATTAGTCCTCCATGAAGAAGCCACAACCATATTATGGTTGCCTTTAAACATGCTATGGTTAAATATGACAATAATTTGTTTTTAAATTAACACTAGTATTTTAATCTTCTCCAAGAGCAACATGCTATTAAAAGTGTTAAACATATTTTAGTTATTATTAAACAAAACATGTTCGGAGGCAACCATAATATGGTTGTGCCTTCTTGGTGGAGGGCACATTTAACCATAATATGGTTGTCGGTGCTAATAATATGGTTGCATTAACCATAAAATGCTTACAATTTTCTTTAAAAATAGTTTTGTTGGAGGTGATCATATTTTAACATAGTTTTTCTCTGGGTGTAGGCAGGTTGTTTAAAGAACAAATTACAAAAGACGAATGCATTTCATTTTCAAATATTATGTTGTTTTCGTTTTTCCTTATATACAAAAACATTTATATTTTAAAAATTTTATATATTGTTAGCTAAAATGCAAAAAGGCGAAACTAACAAAAAATTCAAAATCGAGTTTTTGATTGATCAATATGAATGCCATTAGGGACATCGATTATTCGACTTTTTTCAATAACCGGTTTTCGAATACTAGGAATAGTTGCTATTTTAAAAAAACCGGTTTTCGGTTAAACATTTTTAAAATAACCGGTTAACCGGTTTTAATTCGTATACATAAAAAGACAAAAATCAAATAAGTTTTTGTAATAAAACGTAAATTTGAATGAAAACAAAACCATTCCCAAAGGTAAGGAACCAACAAAATACATAGATATGACTTAAGGTATGTTCAGACCTAACAAATATTTGACGATAAAATCCAAAAAAAAAAACGAGACCAGTAAATTTATCAAACTTTAACCTTATTTTTAACAATTTCTTTTTATTTACTAATCTGTTTTTGTAAGAAGATAATTGTATAATGTAATTTAAAAACTATTAAATGATGTTTGATCGAGCCAAAAGTTTTGCAAAAGCAAATAAAATATTATAGGAATTTAATAAATTTATTATTCGATATATTCTCCTAAATTTATCTGAAATGAGTTTTAATTTGTTGGTAGTTAAGCCATCTCTATATAAATCAGTAGACTTCAACCATATTTTTCAAAAGTTGCAAACAAAACCTCTTAGCCTGTATTATATATATCAAACGATTTTGTTTCAGCATTATATGAACGACTAGTAATATGAACATGCTTTATGTATGAAATATTTGTCAATTCGTGGACAACAATATTAAACCTTCCATGAACTTGTTTGATTTCTACAGTTCTGTTTTTTTGTTCTTGGTGTTTGAATTAATAAATCTGATGAATTATTTCCATATCGTTGATTCCGCCGGAATGTTGTAGTTTTAATCATTAAGAAATGCTGGAACTATCTAAGAGTTTTTAGTACCTTAAGGGGCATTCCGTCTTCGGCAACGGGTTGTTTTGCCTCATTTTTGGCAGCGTATTTTAGTAAAGAATTATTTGTCGACTCTTAAGAACTACTTCGAACGGGGTAAAGTTTTATTTGGAGCACATTAATGTCAAGCATATCGACTAATTAAAGGTGATTAATAAATCGTGACGTGGAAAACCCTTCGCCACTTATCACTTTAGGACACTTCAAGAACCTAACTTTGCCGTTTTAATACCATTCGAAATATATCTACTAGAGATAAAATCTATATAAATATATTTTTTATATTTAGAAAACTCTTGCAAAAATAAGTATTTACTTTTTGGTTTTAGGTTTTTTTTTAAAAGAACACACGCATTTATTAGCTATTTTTATTTACAGTGTTCATAATGTTTTTTGACTTTAGTTACATTTTGTTTTGACATTCTTCATAAAAAGTTTAATTTTGCCCAATATTGAATTAGAAAAATACTTAAATTACGGGAACATCTACAAGAGTAAGGAAAATGTATATAAATTACACATTGTTAAAATAACCGGTTTATTATACCAAAATAACCGGTTTATTCGATATTCGAAATATGGACATTTTAAAATAACCGACTTGGGCAAAGCTAAAATAACCGGTTAACACCGGTCGAATAATAACCGTTCGATCTCCCTAAATGCCATTCAAATACATGTCTTGATAAGATTTTACAATTTTGCGATCGAAAATTACGCTTTTAATAACAAAAACAAAAACGGACGTAACTACAAGTGTGGTTATTTAATAAATGCAAAACGACGTTATTACACATTTTTTCTAACCAAATATAAAGAAATGGTTTTCAGTGAAAATTGTTTGAAAATTCCATGGACGACTCATCAGTGCATGTTTTTCTGACGTGAGAAAAAACTTCGTTGAAAATGTTTATAGTTTTTATTTTACAAAGTTTTTTGCTTCTCCTCTAAAATTATATTTTTGTTAGTTACGCCTTTTTTTTATTTTAGCTAACGATATATTATTGTAGTTTGTTTTCATGATAGTTAAAATTTCGAAACAAAAGTTAAAACCAGTAATTTATTCTGTAACCCGTGTGTTGGTCTTTAACATTAAAGAATAAACTGATTTTCAGTCTAATTGTAAGGGAAAATTAGTTGAACGGGTTTTAAATGAATTTTCATTTGTTTTATATTTTATTTTACATTAATTTTACCTACATAATATTTTAAGTATATGTTTACTATAGAATGGCACACAAAACTTTTAATAATATTAATTCTTAGCCCATCTTTTATGACTCGAAGTTACTTTTTGAATCGATGTAACAATGCCGCACCATATAGCGGGCTGTGTATTGCTGTAGGCCGCACAAAGCATCAGTCGCAAATTTAGAGATTAATAAATGATTTCTGGTACTTTTTTTTGCTCAGCAACGAAACCATTTGAAACCCGTCTATTACCATCCAACTATACTGGATTTTTCTGAAACATAGGCCCTAATTATGTACAACGCAGCGCAACGCCAAACAATAACATTGAAAGCACAAACAATGTCATAATTATTTTGTAATTTTGTTGTTGCTTTCAACAGAAATTCATGTACCGTTTTAAAATTTTCAACGACACAAGCAATGGAGCGTTTGAAATTTTAAGACGCAATGTGAATTTCTGTAGAAAGCAACAACAAAATTACAAAATATTTATGACATTGTTTGTGCTTTCAATGTTATTCTTTGGCGTTACGTTAGTTCTGTGGCGTTGCGCTGCGTTGTACATGATTAGGGCCATAATCTTTAATAACCTTAATCACCTCGCCAAACTTTCGAGGCAACCTATACTTGGGATAGGCAAATTGAAAAAATTTATCGATATATATCGTATCGATATTTTTTAAGAGAATCGATATATATTAATTAAAAATATCGATGTTTCGAATGTATTAAGCTAAAATTATTACCAAATTTTAAAACTTAATATACCTATGTCAATACATATTTACATATGTACAAACATATTACTTGTAATTTCATTCTAACTTGTTATTGTTTCTTTTAATTTCAAATTTACTGCCTGTCCCTCGATTTCGAACGAAAGTTTCATTCGCTTAACTTTTATTTAAACCAAAAACCAATTTTAAAATTAAGTTTCTAAGGTACGTTAAGCGAACGAAGTTTTCGTTTGAAATCGAGGTACCGGCAGTTAATTCTACAATAAAAAAAAAAAATTCAAAAAAAAAGTTAAGAATACAAAAACAATTTTTATTTATTCGCCATATGAAATCTAAAAAAAAATAATTAATTGGGATTATATAATGCCGGATTATATACTGCCGGTAAACGAAACTTGTGATACATACTATGCAAGTAAACTGTGCAATATTTAGGCCCTAATCATGTACAACGCAGCGCAACGCCACAGAACTAACGCAACGCCAAAGAATAACATTGAAAGCACAAACAATGTCATAAATATTTTGTAATTTGGTTGTTGCTTTCTACAGAAATTCACATTGCGTTTTAAAATTTCAAACGCTCCATTGCTTGTGTCGTTAAAAATTTTAAAACGGTACATGAATTTCTGTTGAAAGCAACAACAAAATTACAAAATATTTATGACATTGTTTGTGCTTTCAATGTTATTGTTTGGCGTTGCGCTGCGTTGTACATAATTAGGGCCTTAATTTTTATACCCTTCACCGAAGGTTTGGCATAGCCGAATATAGAACTCTTACTTGTTAATATATAAGAACATGCTCAAATAAAAAATAAACAAAATATTTTTTTTTTATTTTTTTCATTTCAGCATTCATGAGTCTATTGCTGCTAATACGCCATAATTCTAGGAACCCTTTCCAGAATATTTTTTCCACGCTTATTTTTTTTTGGTTGTCATCTTTTAAAAAAACCGAGATAAAACTGAACTGTGTAATCAATGATAATGTACAATGGAAAAGCGCCGTCATTTTCTTAATATTAGCTAAAAAACATACGATGCAATTCTTAAACAACAACAGTATTGTAAGCAGCTGAGCAACGGTTAAAATGTTGAATTTTATTGTAAAGAGAATTTGAAAATATCAGATTCGATAGTCGTAGATAAATATCGATGAATCGGCATATGTGTACTTTTAATATCGGCCATATATATCGATTATAATTTTTTTAAATATCGAAAATTTGATATATCGATATTTATTGCCCATCCCTCACCTTAACCCAAATTAATATCGATACCACCTAAATACTGCTTATTTCTGGTATTTAATCCGATACTGAAATGAAGTTTTGCATGAAATACCGGTTTACTTAGACTATTTCCCTTTATACTGTTATTATAGCAGTATTATCACAAGTTTATAATTTACGTATTTCCAAGACTTGTTGTAACGGATAATAGATTTTTTTCCCCTTTTTTTGGAAATCTGTGATAACAAAAAATTTAACTTTTAGCCTCTGTGTGTCGTAGTTTTTGTCAAGCAATAACTTTTACGATTCGATTTTCGACATTCAGTGCCCTGCCGTTCAAAAACATACGACATACAAAAGCAGTAATTAAATCCAAAAATATAACGAGCAATGCATATCCAAGATATTAGTTGTTACCACTATTACACGCATATTAGTTAATATCTAAGTAAGAATTCCATAAGAAACCCACTTCCACTTGATGAAGGGAAGCTAAAATTCGATATAGCTGAACACATTTCACTAGTTATCAGTATTTTCATCCAACTAAATGTAAGACGGATGATAAATTATAATTATAGTCAACCTTTTTGTACATTTTTACTTTCTACTTTTTCTTTTTCTATTGCTAGTTACAAACTCTAATTTGCATGATTAAATAAATCACGAGAATCTATTCATGCAAATATCTTTTTCTTTCAAAATTTAAATAGCAAAAATCTTTAACCATTTTGTTTACTTAATTTAGAAATGTCAAACAATAAATTTTATAAATCCAACTTTACTTACTTTATCTTAAATCAAAAGAGAATTTCAAACATTTTCATTTGAGACAAATAGATTTTGTTTTTTATTTCATTATTTATTAGTGTATTATTTGCTCTTTATATTTACTTTAATGTTTATTTAAATGTATACACTTTTATATATACTTTTATTACATACTTTACATATACATATAAATAATCAATCTAAACCTAAGACAATGAAATTGTGTCTTTTTCATTTTCGGTTTTTTGGTTTTATATTGAATTTGTATAATAAATACTAAGTTTAAGATTATTTATTTAATATTTTACAATTACACACACGAGATTACGATTATACATACAAATATTTTTAGATCTCTTATAAAATAAATTTTTTTTTTTGTCATTTTAACTTTTTACATATTATTCTATTCGGTTTTTAAATATTTAATGTCCGAAGAAATTATTTATTTATTTCCTTAGATTTCAATATATTTTACTATTTTTCTTCTCTTTTATACAGCTCTTATTTTATTATTTTTTTGCTTTTGTATTAAATAAATTTTATTTATAGCAATAAATATATATTTTTATATTATCTTTTGCTTATTTGTAAGTATTTAAATTAATATATCAACTTTACAATAACTTTTTTTTTTTGTTCATTTTTCGTTTTCGTTAAGTAATCAGTACACAAGTTTAATTTTTGATGACTTTAATAATACGAGTTTAAATATAATTTTTCTTTTAATTATTACTTTTAGGTTCGGTGTTCAAAACATGGAATTATTTAATAAAAACATTTGACATTTTATATCAGCCTTTTCTCGTATTCAAATAAGTTTTAGAATTAAAGTTCAATTAAATTATATTTAATACACTAATTGGTTGTATTGTAGTATTTTAGCAAAATAACTACAAAATAGAAGCATTTCTAATAGATTTCAAACAATAACAGATAACTTATTAACAATTATTTTCTTGATTACAAATAACTATTTAATTAATTACAATAACATTTAAAAATCAGAGATACATTATTTGGTGAATGTTTCTTTAGGTCGGTTCACCCACACGCAGAGAAAAAAAAAATTTTCGAAATGGTCACATCCAACGAAACTATTTTTAACATAAAATTTTAAATATATTATGGTTATTTTAAACATATTATGGTTATTTGAAACATATTAATGTCACCTGCAATCATATTATAGTTAAATTAGCACTCCATGAGGTAACCACAACCATATTATGTTGCCTCTAAACATGTTTTGGTTATATATGACAATTAGTTGATTTTAAATTAACAATTGTATTTTCCTCTTTTCTAAGAGCAACGTGCTATTGTTAAAAAACAACCATGCTTTTATAAGTGTGAACATATTGTTGTTATTATAAGCCATAACATAATATGGTTCAGGCTTCTTGATAAAAGAAAAATTTTACAATAACATGGTTGTCGGTAATAATAATATGTTTAAAAATTTTCGTTCAAAATAGTTTTGTTGCAGGTGACCATATTGAAAGATAGTTCAGATAACATTTTTTGTCCGGACAACGTTTTATTACATTTTTTAAACTTTTCTCTTTTTGAGAAAAAGAAAGAGAAAATATTTTTTATGTACAACCCCAGCAAAAACTTTCATTGCAAAGTAATGAGTTAAAAATCTAATTTAACTACTCTTGACTACTTATACATTGGCATTTTAACTCATTATTTTAACACGCTGATGTCATTGGAGGAATGAACTTACCACCCTCTCTTACAAAAAGGGAGTTAAAGTAGTCATTACCACGTTCGCTTGAAAATAGGTACTTCACACTAGTATCAACAAAATTTAATCTGACAAACAAATTGTGTTTTTAATTTAATTTACTTTCTAATGCAAAATTTGACTACCCTGCATTAAGGACATATTCATACCCAATAAACCAGAGAACGATATGATTGCATAAACGATATAATATTTTCATGCAAAAACGATATTATAAGGAAAGGTACAAATATAAATACTATCAAGATACAAGATCGATATCATATATTATAATTTATATAACCTAGACCGTTATAATATTGTTTGGTTGATTGGGAAGTGTAGTTTTTATTAAAATTTTTTATTATAAAATACATATCAAAATCAATTAAAGTTTTCACATTTATAACAAATAAAACATAAAAAAACAAAGTGTAAGAACAAATATGTATTTTAAATCAATTTGTATAAGATTTTTTTTAAATAAAATCTTAAATGCATTTTATTATGAATTAATTATAAATTTCGTTAATCAACTCATAAACAAGTGCTTATACTATATCAGATTATATGTCAGCCATTACAAAGCTACTTCTGTGTAATACAGATGGTATGAAACAGTCATTGAAAAGTAAGTTGTTCTATAATTGAAAGTCATTACAAAGTTTTTTCTGGGACTCTCGGCATGAATTGGTTTATTTTTATATTTTGTCCGGACAAAGTTGAATTGAGTTGCCAATAGGTTAATTTTTTCACACAACATTTATGTTTGTGAAATTAAATTGTGAAGGATATTTTTTTTCATCCATTATTAGTGCGCAATATTTACAAATAATATCATATGTGTAGTTTGCCACCAACCTAAAGAAAACAAAGCGTAATATGGTCTGTCGTTGAAGTACTACCACCTGGTAAAACTAATAGACATTGTTAACATATGGCAGCACATTTTCCGAAATTAATGAATCATACTGCAGAAAACTTTGAGGCCCAAATTAATAGTCATTAGTTACTAGAACGATAAGTTTTGGTGAACCGACATTTCATATTTACAATATATTGGTTAAATAAAATTTTTTATCAGAGCAAACATTCGTAACTCTATAAATATTCTAAATTTCGATGCTGGTAGCAGTGTTTTTGTTACATTTTAATTAGAGAGTTAACTATACGGCTTTTTGCCGATACTATACCGATACCGTTACTCGAACAAAAGTATCGCCGATATCGATACCGATACGTATATTAAATTTGAACTCGAGTTAAATATAACAAAACTTAAGTAGAGTAAATTGTAAGTAAAAAATAAAATTACAGTGTTTGAGATAATTTATAGTTAAAATTGATATCAATAAGAGTAAAAAAACAAAGAATTAAATTTGAATTCTTATAAAATTAACAAAAAATATTAATAAGATTTTTGTTTAATAACAAAGCATTCTCAAGTTTTGCGGAGATAAACGATTTCGCAAGTCCGTTTGAATTCAGTGGGAAATACTTCGATGTGACAGAACTCATTTGAAAACTTAAGAATTTCCGCACCATTTTCGTCAAGTTTATAACATGGCATTGCGCTCGTAAGCAAGCGGATCTGCGTCTCTTGAAATATTATGAGATCTAAGGCAGCTCTCGACTTCTTCTTAAGTAGAATTACAGTATAGGATGGAAATAGGCTCATCCTCTTCGGACCCTCTAATAATTTTTTCACAAACGTGCCAAAGTCCAGTTCATATAGACTTATCAGAACTTATACCACCAGTAGGTGTGAACGGGTTTTTAACACTTTCGGAATGCAGAGGCATGTAAAGAAGCTCAATTATACGATTTTCGGTACGATTGAAGCGCATTGTCTTTGAAATATTCGAGCATTGTATCGAGGGTCAAACACTGTAGATAAACAAAAGGTTTTATTATTTTCTTAAGCCTTAAATCTTTTAGTTAGAGCTAATGCTAAGTCCGTCACTTAATTTTGAGACTCCACCCATCTTCGTGGATTAATTTATTATATAAAACAATTTGATTATTCTGTTTTAATTTTATGCTTTTTAATGTTTTATTTCTCTTAGTTGCTTTGAAAAAAAAGCATAGACAATTTAAAAATATAAACTGTATCGTCGTATCGGCAGCAAAATATCGCTGATACCGATATATAAGGACATCTGAAGTATCGCCGATATATCGGTTTCGGTATTTGTTACTTCCCTAATTTTGATTATTTCAAAAATAAAAAAAACATCTAAATATAATAGAAAACAAAAAAGTGACAGCGTTAGTGCTGAAAAAATGTTGAGTGGCAGCGTCTGTGTACAATTTCTAATAATAATTTTCTTCAAAAAAGAGATTTAAATAATAATTTTCAGCGTAACTAGTAATTATCCAATAACATTTGATGGTTTAAATAATGGTTAAGAAAAAGCTGGAAATAATATTTTATTGGTTAAGCCATTGTTAGTAGCTTTAATTTAGCAAATTTAGGCCTTAGTGAAAGAAACATGGATGAATCCAACTTTAAGGCCCGTATGATTATTGCAGCTATTATAAATCATACGCAACCATGGGAGTTAACCCTAGTCCTTATACCCAACTTTTACTATGAGAACGTATACCCAAGTACAGGTGTGGCCAATATAATTTTTTTCCGTTTTTCTTTATATTTTCGAAGAAAAATTATTCTTTTTAATGCAATTTTGTAGCTAAATATATTTTTGAACACTTTAAGTGCACCCAGAGAAAAACTATGTTTAAATATGGTCACCTCCAAAAACAAAACTATTTTTAAAGAAAATTGTGAACATATTACGATTAATTTAACCATATTATTATCACGCACAACCATATTATTGGTTAAATGTGTCCTCGATCAAGAATACACAACCATATTATGGTTGCCACCGAACATATTTTGATCAATAATAACTAAATCATGTTTAACATTTATAATAATTTATAATAGCATGGCTGGTTTTCAACCATAGCGTGTTGCTCTTAGAGAAGAGGACAATACTATTGTTAATTTAAAAATAAATTATTGTCATATTTAACCATAACATGTTTAGAGGCAATCATAATATGGTTGTGGCTTCTTGATGGAGGACTAATCAAACAATGATATGATTGACGGTGACAATAACCAAATATGTTTAACATTTTGTCTAAAAATAGTTTTGTTGGAGGTGACCATATTTAAACATTTTTTTCTCTGCGTGTGGTCAAAAGAATACTATATCATAGGGATAACGTCAAACCCCTATTTTCTCAACATCCAAAAACCGGCCCATGTGTTTGCAGCATTCAAGAAATTCGTGTGTGTGCGGAACTTGCAATAAAGGGGACAGATTTTATATAAGTTAAGTTGTAATAAATAATTATTATAATATTAATATTATAATTATTATAAAATGAAAATAAAAACATAAATTAACATTCTCAATATAAAAACATTCTTTGATTATGTAGTCAATTTATAACTTTGCATTAAAATTGCACCAATTTTACCTGTACTTGTGTATACGTTCTTGGGGGTCTCGACCTTGGAGGCTCATAGCTCCTCAATGCCTTGAATAGGAGAGTAGTGAAGTTGTCAATCGTCGCAAAATTAAACTATCTTCCTAGATCCGGAGTTTCAGCAAAAATCCTTAAGCGGATTAGGAGGTACATTACTAGGAGCTACATACTATCCACACCTTTATCCGGGTAAAAGGACTATGTAAGAAATTGATTTTATATACATATATGTATATTTCGGGACAACATTTAATTTCCGTTTGAATAAATTTTATACCAAAATAATGTTTATCCTCCTCTTTGACCTTTATCTAACTCTTAAAAGCGTTTCTTTGTATTGGGCATTTACTGATATGAAAAACATTAGTCAGCTAACAATATTCTTTAAAAAATTTTTATTCCCAGTTTTTCACATGCGGTCTCTATTAAAATTTAATTTTATTTTTCTTTGGATACCTAGATCCCTTTTTGTGTAAAACCTTATTCAGGTTTCTAATCTAAGTAATGTTTCAAATTTTGGAGAGACTTCTTTTTCGAACTTTAAAAAATAATTTATGCGGGGTGATTCAAAAGAAACGAGATTCCCACTATTTAATGGAAATTGTTAAATTAGTTAAGATATCTTTAAAATTTCTTCGATTTGTGAATTAAGATAAAATGAAATAAATAAAATAAATATTATTAAGCATAAGAAAGTGATTTTCAGGAATGATTATATTGGAGCTACCGTAAATAATGGATCGTTCATCACAAAATTCGATAGATTTACCTCAATTAGTCCAAATTTCAATACCGTACAGTGTTGCCAATTTAGCCATTTAGTGGCTAGATTTAGCCATTTTTTACCTTGTTTTGCCATTAAAAAATGAGTTAAGCCATTAGCCATTTTTTTAACCAGTTTCCAACTTGTTTAGCCATAAAATTTTTTTTCCGTTTTTTTCTTTGAAAATAATAATTTTTATTTTTTATAAAATTTTATTATATTGCTAAAAGTAAAAAAAAACATTTTTAACAATTAAAACGCATAAGAATTAAAAAATTTCAGTATTTTTATTCAAAAATTGGGATTATTAGCACATCATTAATAAATGAATTAATTAATAAAATATTTCATTCCCGAAAATAATTTTTGATAATAAATTTGCATGAGCCCGGCAAATAAAAAACTGAAATGGTAAGCTGCTTTATTTAAGCAACTTGTTTTTTTAATTTTGTTTTTTTCTTTCTATCCTCTTACAACTACAATTCGTGTTGGAAAAAAAAACCAGCCAATTGTAGGGGAATGTAAGAAAGAAAAGATTGACGGCTTATTGTTGTGACTTTGTTTAAGCTTTGATATTGTTACATTTAAGACCAGAGTGTTTTAAAATTCTTATTCACTTTATGGTCTTACTTGTATAATATTTTTAGCTTTTCTAAAGTATTTGGAAAAAGTTTCCTGACGAGCTGGCCTAAGCAACCAGCGAAATGCGCATAGGAACTAGCTTTCCCACAACAATAAATTTCAGTATTTTCATTCAAAAATTGGGATTATTAGCACATCATAAATGAATAAATTAATAAAATATTTCATTCCCGAAAATAATTTTTGATAAAACGCATTAAATTTAAATCAAATCGCTATTACCGGACAGTTTTCACCAGAAAAAAGCAACTTCTCTTAGGTGGCAACATCTCGGAATTTACTTTAAAGTTGCTCTCACTTCCATGATCTCATGCTGAAGTAGAGAGGGTATTTACCCAATAAAACATCGTTAAAAGTAATTTGAGAAAGAGGTTCATTAAGCAATCATTAATTCAATTTTATCAATTAGGTAAATAATTTTGCCATAACAATAAAATATTTTTATCTCTTTTTTTTTGTTGGAGATTTGGACTCAAAAGGTTGGGTAAATGTTGTCATGATTATGATTTACCTTCAAAATATTTAATACCAATAAGTACAAGTGATTCCTATAAAATGAACATTTTCCTACAAAATGAGCTATAAAATGAACGACAACGAATTTATCAAAAATTTTATTTTTTAAATGCTAAAAAATATAAAATTTTGGTTTATTTTTAAGTTACAAATTTTTATAAATTTACAATTTCATTGTAAAATACTTTTAATGAATTAGTTTTGTTTTGTTATTGAATTTTAATGTGTTTTTATTTAGAAAAATCTTAGTCATTTTTAAGCCATTGTTTTTCGTAAATTTAGCCATTTTTTGTTACCAAGTTTTGGCAACACTGATACTATAGTACATATTTTTTAAATAATTTTTGCTTTGGACCGATTGTTACAAAAATACATTTGGGTGATGCACAAGGTAGTCATAAAGTTGTAAAGTCATATGTGCAACTACAAGAAATAAATTTGACTGCTATAGGCAGCCGCTTATAATTTAGATTTCTACTGTACAGTTATGACGATTTTTATTTTGTTTGAAACACAACAATATTTTTTTAAGCAATGGCAAAATATTATTAAGGACCTTATGACGATGACTTGATAGGACACATTGCGAATCAACCAATTGTGTTATTTTAAGCCATATAAAGAAAAATTGAAACAAGTTTTACCACAATATCGATATTTGCTTGGTGCTTAGTCGTATCTAAATGATATTCCATAGCAGGCTTAATATGAGGCCTATGGTAAATTAAGCACCGATCTTCAAGTAATTTGCCAGAATGATTTCTTACTTAATGAAACTATGACAAATATATATTACTGCAATAGCGTGATTCGTGATGGTTTTAGGCGTACTAAAGTGTTAGATTTTCTAACATAAAATATCAGTTTTTTAGGGAAATTGCTCCACATTTCGTTTCATAATATTTTTTTTAATGAACCGATTGTACTGGACTTCTATCCCAAAGTGCTAAGGAAATCTGGATCTAAAATTTTACTCCAATATTGTTCTTCTCTGCTGAGTCTCTCAAAATTGAGCGTGTTTTTAACAGACAGACAGACGAACAAAGCTTTATCGGCTTAGAATCACTTAAGAACCCAGAATGGATATACTTTAAAGGGTCTTAGATGAATATTAAAAAAGTTTCACACGAAATGACAAACTGATTAAATTGTTACATTCTTTTTGTTTGAATTAAAGCTTTTTAAATTTAACTTAATAAATAACTATGAAGTTCGATTAATATACAATAACAGCAAATCATTTTGTTTTTAATTTGTTTTTTTATGTTATTAGCGTAATAAACTATACATAATTAAAGCCGGAAGCGACATACAAATATTTTCACAGCATGACCTTTAGAATAAGGCTTATTACCTCAAACGGATTAGATAAGCATATTATTTAAGAGTACATGATGAAAAAATCTTGTACTCAATTTAATTTTACTACAACGTTTTGATGCTAGAGCCAAAGAGGAATTTTCAACTTTGCTGCTTAATACTATTGAATATGGGGCTCGCCTTAAGATACGTCTTAAATATTGTACATTTATGCTATAAACTATTAATATACAAATTAATTTTAAATATACGAAGCGAAAATCGCTCTTGTTAGTAATGAAGGTGTATAGTGAGTTCGTGTGACTTAAAACTATTTGTTTTTGTCTTCGATTTGTTCGCACAATAAGCTGAGTATCGTCGTTACAGTTTAATTCAGGCACTCTTTCATTTTGCATAGCAGCTGCATTCATGGGTTTTTGTTGCAAACAATGGTTGCAATAGTGGTCTTGTTGCTTGCCTGCATTACTATCAATGGATTTAACATTATACAGCAGAACCTTGTCAAAGTCTTTCGTTTCCTTTTGCGGATAAACTTCGTTGTAATTTCCCGCAAAAGTACGCATTAAATGTTTTTGCATTTTCCAAAGTTGTTCATATAATTGGTATTTTTTAATTCCCTTTAATTGTTGACATCTTATTACCAGCCTCAATTGATTGCATAGAAGATCGTACGTACCCTGTATGTAGGCTATGGTAATTGTGAACATCATGGAGAGTATTATAAGAATTTTGCCGGTTGCACACCGTCTCTGGGCACTTGAACGTAGTGCACTTTGTTCCTTCTCAAGACATTGTCGAAATTCTTTGTAATCTATTCTTGTTATTGCACAATAATGATTCAACATGCAAACACCTTCGCAGTTTTCATTCTGATAACGTACTGTATTCGCCCGAAAATATCTGGAAATGAAAAGAATTAAGAAAAACATGAATATATGAGTAACATTATTAAATACTTTAAACAAAATGCAAAAAAGGAGAAAGAGGAGGGGAAAATAACACAGTTCAGAAAATTCATATATGATCGCTTCATATCTAACCATATATGAATTTTTTCATGAATGACGAATTTAAAACGTGTAACTTCTTTCCTCAGCCATGAATTAATTGTGAATTTTTCGCCAATTCATTGATGAGTGCGAGGAAAAGTAAATTTGTGCCTTTTTTCAGTCATGAAGAATGAGGAAACAAAAAATCTGTTACCATTCTTTAGTTATATCGAAATCTGTTATCTCTTTGTAATGGAGGTGCCACATCCACTTCTGCAATCCCCATTTTTGTAGAGGCATTGTTAATTGATAACCCAACTGTGTGTACCAAATGTGGACAATTTTTCTCTTACCGTTCCTTAGATACAAAAAATGTATTTTGAGCCAAGTCCAATTCTCTAATCCCATCCACATTTTGTCGAATATTTTGTATTGCTAACCAAAATGCTTGTGCCTGATTGCGAAACCTTGACTCTTCTTCAGATATATAGAAATCTATAATGTAATGAGATATTTCGACCAAAGTTGAAAGCTTTAGCTCTCGTCGATTTGTCTGATTTTAATGAGTAAAACCCTCCAAAAGGTTGACCTGTAGTTTCTACACCTAATTATTTTTGTCATGGTCTCTTGTATAGCTTTCAGTGTATATATTTGGCTGTGAAAAAATGGCCTTTAAGTTTTTTGTTTATTTTTAAATTCATATTTTTTTTGATAAGCTTCGGATATATATTATTTTTTTTTTTTTTATATTGAAAACAGTTTTGTAAAGTACCTGTTTTGTTGAAACAAATATAAATAATTTTTAGTTTCTTTATTTTTTGTGATTAAAAATGTGGTACCTTATTTTTCAAAAACAAATAATTATAAAAAAATATTTTTTACTAAAGTCATATAATACATTAGGCAGATTACTTACAAGAACAAAGGATAACATACAAAAGTTAGATAGGTCAAATGTAGTTTATAGAATACCTTGTAGGGGAAATAATAATGGACAATGTGATAAGTTATATGTGGGAACAACAAAATAAACTAAAAACGAGAATTGCTGGACATAAATCAGATCAGAAATATAAGCACAATATTACATTACAAAAAACAGCACTAGCAACCCACTGTGCTAGTTTAAATCATTATCCAAATTTTGAGAGAGTAATTACAAGAGACGTTATATGTTAGAAATGCTTCAAATAATAAAGGTTACAAATTTGTTAAGAATAAATTATTAGACAGATACAGATAGTGTAGCCCATAGTTATAGACATTTAGTAAATAAACATAGAAACGGAAACTAAATAAAATTTTTTAAACTGTTATAGATTATGTTTAAATATTTTGTTAGCATAAGAATTTTTTCAAATGTTGTCAATATTTTTATTTTATGAAATTTTGATAATTTGTTTTCTATGTAATTGTTTTTAAAAAATTTTCAATCCTGAAGACGTAACTCAACGGAGTTACGAAAATTCGATAGAAAAATAAAGATTAACTTTTTTATAAAATAAAAACTAGACCATAAGCTTAAATAAATAGAAATTAAAAATTTTTTAATAAATTTTTTTTAGTAAAATTTAGAGGGGTAAAATTTACCACCACGTCATTAAGTTAGTCCCAACATTTAACCTCCACAGTTAAATGTTAAGTATTAGTTCCTTTATATGGTCTGTGGCTTCGAAAACTAAAAGGAACTTACTACACGTTGCTTATGTGACTATAATGCTAATAGTTTGCATTACTATTGCCTTTATTTGCCCGCTGATAGATGGAAAATATGGCAAATGCGCTTATATTGCTAAACGGACTTTTTTCTACTTATGAAGAACTTAATCTGAAAAATTAATATATAATTTTTTTTGCACACTCCTCATGATAGAGGAAATTCCTTCTTTTTTTTTCTCACCTTCATGAGGATAAGTCAGCAGAAAATTTTTGATATTTTCACGCTCGCTCATGATTGAAAAATGAGTGAACCTTTCGGTACTCGGGAAAATGAACAAAAAATATATCTAACCGATTTCTGGCAAAATCTTTCAATGGTTTAATTGTATCATGAGATTTTTTAAAGAAATTTTATGTAAAAAAATGCTAAAAGATATAAAATTAACTGGCTGTTCAACAATTTCAAACGTTAACTTTCGCATAAAAATTTCTATGGAAAACACTCATCAGTTTAAAAATAAATAATTCTATGCAAGCATTTACGTTTAAAATGTTAAAAGAGCAAAAAGGTGTCAAATGGGTAATAATAGGCAGCCGCAATCAAGCACAGCTCACTGTGGCTCACCAATTAGTTCCCGTTGTGTAACCATGTTTCACTGTCTCCCCTAAGTCCAATGTTACCTGGCTGCGACAATTTTACTGATCCGGTTGAGGTTATAAAGGAGCGGCATCTATTAACTCTCAAGTGTATACATTATTGATGTGGCACAGATTGCCACCTGGCTGGGACCGCTTGTATTTATTTTGAATGAATTTTTTGTGGCTTCCACAAGAACTCACACAAACAAACTCCAGAGACTTTTTGGGACCAGTTTTATTTCGTAAGAGTTCTATGGCTACTTCAAGAACATTTTGTTGCAACTAGCATCAGTAATTACAACGGCAAAGAAAGAATTCTTATTGTGTTTTTAATGTTTTTTTATACGTTTTGTTCTGATTTTATTTACTACAATCTATATAAATATAATAGTGCAGAGCCTGACCAAGCCCGGTTGTAAAAATGTAAAGGACAATTTTTTGGCAAAGATTGCCACGCCCACAGATACAAAAAGTTTAGTTGCGGCAAGCTTCTCCTCTGCAAACACCTTGATTGAGGGATTCATAAAAGTTAGTTGTAAAATATTAAGAGAAAGCTTAAAAATTACTGGCCCGTTCCGTATATCTTTTTATGAGCTTAAATCGATATAATAAAGACTAGTTTTATAAATAAAGGGGATTATTTTTATAAGATGTTCGAACCTTTTTATGAGGTTTTAGTAAAAATATTAATCATTGTCATATAAATGGTTATTTATCTAAGGTATTCAAATTGGCAAAGGTAGCACCAATAATAAAATTGAGAAAATATTCAAATTTTGCCAATATTTGTCGCCCAATAACAGTTTAACCAATTTCGCAAAAATCCCAGATGGAATGGTATATTCAGCTGTGCCGAATCTTTGATACTTTCACAAAGTGTAAAAATATTTCAGAAGTGGGCTTATATGGGATCCATTATATAAGTTATAAGTATTGTAATATATTGCGGCTTCAGACGTATTATAAATAAAGGGCTGATCATCAGGAAATTTATAATTTTATTTCTACTAACGTATAGAAAAATTAACTTGACGTAATTTCATCATGATGCGTATCGGTTTTAGCTTTATTAAAGTGATTTTGGGAGAGGGTTTTATATTTGACATATGGTAAATTGTTCATCGATCATTACAAAATTCTGTAGAGTGATTTATGCTATAAAAAAATCTTAATTTGACCAAGTTCCTATAGAGTAGTGTAATTTATGGTAGCGTTTGAAAGAGCTTTTCGGGAGGCTGCTTTATATGAGACCTATGGCTAATTATGGACCGATTATCACAAAATGGCTTTGTGTTATTCCTAGCCATATAGAGCTTAATTTGACTACAATATCTTTATTTATAATGTTCCTTGGCGTATCTAAATGATTTCTCAGAGTCGGCTTTATATGGGGCCTATGGTAAATTATGGACCAAACTTCATAAAAATGCGTAGTATGATTTTTAGCCTTATGGAACTATGGCAGACCAAATTTTTGTACAATAGCATTACTCGTTATCGTTAAAGGAGTACTAAGGTGATTTAAAAAAGTGGATTTAGTACCCTTGCTAAAATATAGACCGATCTTGAAAAAATCTGTTGGTGAGATTTTCAGTAGGACGAAACTAAATAAGAACAAAACTTACTACAAAAAAGGGTTTTCCGAGAGTGGGACTTATATTAAACCTATGAAACATTATGACCGACGTTCACAAAAATCAGCAATGCCATATCAGACGAAATTGTGCAATATTAAGGACTATCTGTACATGCCGCCTTGATATGTGTGATTTTTTTAAACTTAAATATCAATTCCTTACGCTAAGACCCAACTATAGATGCAAATCGCACAATCTGCGAAAACATTGATCGTGTTTCATTGGCACACATTTTTTTTTTAAATTGCAAATTCATCATTGAGTCACATTATCGTCGCATATTTTAACGATATTTTTTATATTTATTACGTTTAATAAAAGCAAATAAATATAAATAAACCTTGGAAAATTTTCTTATAAAATAAATTTTAACAAAATTTCCTATAAACATATATTTTTACAAAATTTACTATAAAAAGTAAATTTTAACAAAATTTCCTATAATTAGTATATTTTAACAAAATTTCCTATAAAGAGTACATTTTAACAAAATTTCCTATAAATTTAAATTTTAACAAAATTTCCAATAGGAAGTAAATTTTAACAAAATTGCATATAAAATTATATGTTAACAAAATTTTCTATAAAAAGTAAAATTTTACAAAATTTCTTATAAGAAGAATTTCCATGAGAATGTCAACCACGACTCAAAAACAAAAACCCTTGAAACTTTTTTTCAAATATGGTAAAAAGTAAAACAATTAACACTTAAAATTTTTAAATAGCAAACAAAAAAAAAAGTTAAAATCACTATCTCTTTGATTCATTCTTAGTAACTGCAATCAACAATTTTCACTTTAAATACAGATACTGGTTACATTGGAATTATATCTTAAAATTAATGTAACAACAGCAATGAACAAGACTCAAAGGGAAAGACAAAATATATAGTTCGATTCCAATGCCACGTACGTTGGCCAAAAACTTCATTTGTCTATGTGATTTGTATTTGATCAGTCGTACGTGTTTCAAAATAAAAGTTCAAACCAAGATATTTGTTGCAAAAAAATATTGATCGGATTTTTTTTTTAAAAAAAAAGGTGTAATCAAATTTTTTTTAAGAATTTTAAGATCGTCACGTAATATATTGTAAGTACTATAAATTTAACTAGAAGTTTCTTCTTGTAATATTGGTAAAAAGTTGAAAATTGTTCCAAACTTATTTTACTGAAATCTAAATCATCTAACCAAATTTTAATGGTATCAGTTCATACTTGACCATAGCACCCATACAAATACTACTCCCGAAAAAAACTTTTAATGTCATAACTTCCTAATAAATGTTGGTGTTGACATACAAATCGGCGACAAAAACTTTTGCGATAGGTACTATGTCATGACAAAAGGTAGGTCCACAATTAACCATTGGCCCCATATACACCCCCTTCCTAAAATCGGTGAAAGGCAAACAAAACTCATATAGATGAAGACATCTATAATATTCGGCAAAACTAACTTTTATATAAGCCTTAACCTCATTGCATAATTCTGTTCTGGCGAACATGATTGACCATGGGTCGGAAATAGGTTACATTCTCAAAAATTTGTTTTTCAAATATTATGGGCCATGGCATACATTTCATTATTAAATAATTTAAATTTTTCAAATCCCTCAGATAATACTGGAACAAATATAAGAGATATATATATTTTTGGTTGTTGTTCACTATCTTAATTCTTTGTTTTATATTCATAATAATTAGAGAGTAATTTATTAGTCAGACTAACTGGATAACTTTTGTCGCTAAGTATCTTTTTGATCTTATTGATGTTATTTCTGCGGAAATCTGCTTCACTTATAGTAACATATATTTGTATGCATATATTTACCAAAAATATATTTCATACCTTGTACATACTATAAGAGAAAAATCTGTCACGTACGGTAGGTAGCGAACGATATTACATTTTGTTCATTTAAAAACCATCCAGAAAAAAATTATCTTTCTAATTACGGATTATAAAGGAAAAATATGTGGTATAATGTAACAAATTAAAAAAAGGAAAAACAATTCGCAGATTTTCGGATTTTTTTACATTCACCCCAAACTGACTTCCGTTTTATGTCCGTTTGCTAGATATTTTGGACAGCAAGGTTCCGAATGTAATAATTATTTTTTCGTATATAGAACTCTCTAAATGAAACATAATGATAAAAAAATTTGCCAGTTACTATTATTTGTGCAAGAACTCTATCGCTCGGAAGTCGTACAAATTTCACGTACGATGACATTTAAATGCACATATGTAAACAAAATTTCCTATAAAAAGTAAATTTTAGCAAAATTTCCTAAAAAGAAAATTTCCATTAAAAATAAATTTTAACCAAAATTTCTATAAATGTTAAATTTTAAAAAGTTAATTTTAACCAAACAGTCCGTATAAAAAATCCATTTTCACAAAAATTGCCAATAAAAATTACTTATTAAGAAAATTTCGTATAAAGAGTATATTTTAAAAAATTTCCTAAATTTTACTCAAAATATCCTATAAAAAGGTAAATCTTAGTAAACTTTTCTATAAAAAGTAAACTTAAGTAAAAGTATCCAAAAAAATTTAGTTTTGGTAATATTTCCTATAAAAAGTAAGTTTTAAAAAATTTCCTTTAATTAGTAAATTTAAGCAAAATTTCCTATAAAAAAGTAAATCTCAATAAAATTTTCTATAAAAGTAAACTTAAGTAAAAGTATCCAAAAAAAATTAAATTTTAACCAAATTTCCTATAAAAAGCAAATTTTAAAAAACTTCATATTAATAGGTTATTTTAAAAGAGTTCCTATAACTATTAAATTTAGGCAAAATTTCTTATAAAAAAGTAAATCTTAGAAAAATTTCATATACAAAACCAAATTTTAGTAACATTTTCCATAAAAATTCAATTTTAGTAAAATTTCCTATAATTTGTTTTCACGTTGATGTTTTCAATTGGTTAACAAACAGATGTTCGCCGATATAGTCGCTATTTGTCCACTATAATCAGCGCCAAGTGGCCGATAAAAATCGGCGCATTTTTAACATTTCTCTTGCTTAACATTTTGCTAGCGAGTGTTTACATTATCGGTATATCAGGGTAGCTTTTAATTGTCTATATTAAAAAAAAATGCGTGCGTTTAATCGGCACATAAAATGCAATAAAATTTGGTACATTGCTCCGATAGTGCAATCTTAGCTTTAGGGTGTTTGTTCCACATTAGGGTCTTTAACTCTTTTCGTACTGAACCCGTTGTGGTGGATTTCAATCCGAATCTGCTTGCGGTAGCTAGAAACTATTTTAACCCAAAATTTTGGTATATGTTAAATCTTTTGAAAGTGAGCGTATTTTGAACAGAACGATGGATACGGCTAAGGCGACTTAGAATTACCCAAGGGCCCAGAATGTGTACACTTAATCAGGTGTTAGATGAATTGAAAAAAAAAAATTCGACAGAGATTGACAAACTTAGTACTTATTCCGCACTCACTAGTGGTGGAGTGTAATAAAAATATCTAAGTAGAATTAAAGTCTTAAGATTATATTTGCTACAAAGCAAACCAATCCATTATTAATGAACCTTCATTACCTTCATACAACCACTTGAACATACAAGCAACATAAATATTCTGATATATCTTAAAGATACAAAATAGCTCCTTTAGAATAATGTCAACAATGTGCAAATCCTGTTGGCCTAGTTAACAAGAGTCTTAAGTATTTGTATATTTACATATGTCTACGTGTGTGTTTGTGTTCTCTTATAATTTAATTTACATTATTTACTAAGACAACGTGTCAATGTTTATACGTGTAAGTGTATCTTAAGATGATTTGCATAATTATGTCTGTGTTTAAAAATATGTTTATTTTTAAATACTTGTGGTTCAATGGAGATAAATATTTATGGATTTCCTTCGCTTATTCAAAAATGCTGCAATTACAACTTGTACAACACATTATAAACAAAAGATGTATTTGTCATCTTAAGGTTAAAGCGTGTTAACATATTTTATATCTTTTCTAGAACAATGTTATCAGAAATTAGTTCAATAAATATAAGCACATATGAATATTAATAATGCACATTTCAACTAGATACACCTCTATATGTAATCTAAAGTGACAGAATGCCTGTGTTAACGTTTGCTGTGAGTGTAGTGGTGATTTGATGCGCAAATACGCTTTTAATTTTTGAATATAAATACTTAAGTGAATTGTGGTAAGTAGCACAGTCATTGTTAAGCTTTTAAGCAAACAATCACTTGTTAATACTATTAATAATTATTTGTTTAAAAATATTAAAAAAAAAAAATACCCTAAAACTAACAAAATGAAATTGTTATGCATTTTTGCTTTGCTTGCTGCTCTTTATGAGGTTCAAGGTGGCACCAAACGCTCGTGTGGACCTGTTCTGGTTCAGGTTTTGGAAACAGTTTGTGTTGGTGGTTACAATCCCATGATCATTAAAAAATCAGGTATTATCAAACAACCCTAACTTTTTTTTATATTAATAAATCGTTTTCTTTAGTCCCAGTTCATAATGAATTAGATGTAACGGACATTTACAATGATATTGAAGATGATTCTCCTTTCCGTGCTAAGAATTCATTTTTAGACGATTTACTAATGAATGGTGATCATGTAAATAATCTTGCCAAGACCAGAAGACGCCGCAATCTCTTAGGCATTTACGAAGAATGCTGCCTAAAGGGATGTACTTTTGCCGAGTTGACTTCTTATTGCAAATAGATTTTTGAAAATTCATTTGCAAATGGAACTTTTAACGATAATGACCAGAAAATGTTTAACTAAGGATTTGTATTTTGAAATCATCTAAAAAAAAAATAATAATAATAAAAAAAAAATTGAGTTTAATGAAAATGTTTTGTGCCAAAAGAAATTTCCTATAAAAATAATTTTATTACTTTCTATGTAAGAATGCTGCTAAAAACAATTAGTTTCATTTAATTCTGGGAGTAGGAAAAACTGGCTAATCATAAAAAACTTTTTAAATTTTATTTTTATATAAAAAATATACATTAATAACAGTATATACAGTAATAACTTTTTTATTTTTTTTGCATATATCAAATTTGACATGACCTAGCCAAAATTGCCATAAAAAAAATATTAAGAACATCCATCTTTATTTGTCGCGACCTTAGAAAAGCTACCGGACCAAACGGGTTGAAATTTTTTCTTTATTAAAAAAGAATTAAATTATTAAATTAACCTTTGCCGAAATTTTAAACAGAAATTTTAAAGCGTTGTGCTTTTATGATATCCAACTTACACTTTCTGTAATTTGTTCTAGGATTTAACAGAAGAGCTAAAATTTTTTTATCTAGTATTTAGTATTGACTACCACGTGGTAATAGGTAAATTTTTTGGAAAAAATTAGTTTTAACCCCCTAATATACATACAATATATGTATAAAAAAAATTAATTTTTATAGTAACTCTAACTTTCTTGAAAAAATGTAATAAAAGTTTACGGACTTTTGAAAAAAGTTACTTTTTTTTAGGAAATATTAGCTTTCAGTTAAAAAAAATTTCACTTTTTGGGAAAAAAGACACTTTTAGTAAACAAAATGTGATGCCGGTACGTATGTTGAATCATAGGGATGCATTGGTGGCACTGACGACCTAACCGTTGCTATTGCTCTTAATTTTCCATCACAAATGAATCGACTGTTCGTCTTCTATGATTATGTTGATCGTGCATAACCTCTTTGAGGTGTGATTTTTTTCACAATAAGTAACATTTTGTTTACTTAAAGTGTCTTTTTTCACTTAAAGTGACTATTTCCTAAAAAAAAAGACTTTTTTCAAAACTCCGTAAACTTTTATTACATTTTTTCAAGAAAGTTAGAATAATTATAAAAATCATTTTTTTTTTACAGAAAGTCACTCTATTCTACAACAAGCTAAGAGAAAAGCCTAATTTTACACGACTTTCTTCAGATTTTAATTTTTTTGCTTATTGCTTTTTTAAAAGTTTGATTTATTAGTTGTACCACATGGCGTATGCATGTTAATATATTGGAATTACATAATACTCATACGTAACCAAGTAACTTGACAGATGTTTTCCTTGCAGATTTTTCTTAAAAAAAATAGATAACAAATATGTACACATTTAAAAATCGCCCAAGTGAGAAGGATGGGTTGGCCCTCCAAAGTAAGAGGGGGTCGGTCATACATTAACCCGAATTCTCTCGGTTTATGAAATAGTCATTCGATTGTTATAAAATATGATTTAAATTTGTATTTTTATTTATTAATTCGATTTTCTAATACAACAAGACACAATATCTTATAAATTACAGCATTAGAATCAGACAAGTTAAAGTATACATTGATAAAAAATATTTTTTTAAAAACTACATATATTATATTTAAATATAAATAGAGTAAAATAAGTAAAGTAAAGGTTTATAAAAATAAAAAAGTTTACATTTAAAACATTAAAAAAATTTACGAAAAATTTACGAATAATATTCCCTTAGTAATTTTCGAAATCTTATAGCGTTGCTAGTGATTTGCAAATCATTTGGAAGTTGATTCCAGAGACGTATGCTTAATATAAAGTATTGACATTCAGAAGCATGGTCACGATGACGAAATTGTATTAATTTTTTCCCTCTACACGATCTAGAAAACTACAGACGTTCATAAAGATATTTTGGCTCCTTTGTCGTTATTATTTTGTGAAGTAATATTAAGTTTTTGAATTGATGATAGTTTGAAAATTACATATTAAATAAACGACAAGAGTGCTGCGATATATAATCAAATCTTTTTAAAGAGAAAATGTAACGGATGATATTGTTGTATGTTACGGTCAGCTTTCTCATATCATTTGTGTTACAACCAGTAAAAATTTCAGATGAGTATAAAAGTGTCGGAAGAAGATATGTTTTTGCAAGTAATATTCTTACTTGCAGAGGTGTAAAGTGCTGAGTAGCCCATAAACTTCGCAACATGCCATATACTTTACCACAAACTTGTGTAATGTGATTCGACCAGGTTAAAGTTTTGTTAAATAGTACTCCTAAGTTTCTTGCTGAATCTACAACATCGATTCTCGAATCACCAAGAAATAAATTTACCTCAAAATTTATATGAGAGGCTCTTTTACATATTAATATGCATTTGGATTTATTAGGATTAAGTCGCAAACCGTTAGCCGCTGCCCACGTAAGTATTTTCTCCAAATCATGATTTAACTCCCGTATTTTCATATTAGCTGACTCTTTAGGACTACTGAGATACAGCTGAACATCATCAGCATACATTTGTATACTAGAATAAGATAGTTGGTTTGGGAGATCGTTCGCATATAAGGAGTATAGCATTGGTCCAAGGATGGATCCCTGTGGGACACCTCTAGTTACTTGTAAAGAACGCGATATAGTTTCGGCATTTGCAACTGATTGGCATCTACTTGCGAGGTATGATGACAACAGTTTCACCGCAAACGTGGAAAATTTAAATAATTTGGACAATTTCATGCACAAGATTGAATGGTGCACTGTATCAAAAGCCTTTGAGTGGTCCAATAATACCAAAAACCTTATTTTTTTCTCATCTAGGTTACTACGAATTTCCTCTATCACATCGGTAAGAGCTAAAGTACAGCCACGTTGAGGTCTGAATCCAGATTGACGATCGGTTAAGAGGTTATTGTTATTAACATGGTTATAAATTTGTTTATGTAACAACTTTTCAAAAACTTTGGAAAAATAGGGGAGAATCGCAATCGGACGATATTCATTTCCTGCTTTTGGTACTGGAACAATTTTAGCGTGTTTCCACTGCATTGGAAATGTACAGGTTATAATTATAGTATTAAAAAAATGTGTAACATATCGAATTATCCAGGGTAGAATAATTTTAACAAATTTTGGGTTAATATTATCTAATCAAATTGAATTAGATTTCATTGCATTAAAAGCGTTAACTACATCGCATGCGGCTAGGCATTGAAAATTAAATTCACTACATGAAATCAAAGGCAAACATTCCTCATAAAAACTAGAATGAACAGTTGGATAATCAATTTTAGTAAAATTTTCATTAAGCAAGTTAACATCAACTTCCAATGAACGGTCAACTGAGTCACTAATGCCAATCTCTCGTATATATTTCCATTTACTTCTACAATCAACAGCTGTGTTAAATTTGTTGTAATAATACAAAGATTTATCATGTCTTATCCTCGAAACAACCCTTTTCCTCGCCAAACGATACTCAGTTTGTAGATCAGGTGTCTTGTACCTTCTCCACATGTGGTATAGACGGTCACGTTGTTCTATTAACAATTTAGTTTCATTTCCAAACCATGGCCTAATTCTATTTTTTATTATCTTATTTTTTATTGGCACGTGATTGTTATAAATTCGCAGTATTGAATTATTAAGAAAAGCAAGCTTCTCATCCACTGATGGCAAATAAAAAATTTGTTCCCAGTCAACGTTATCAAGATCTCGCTGCAAATTTATTGGACTTATACTGTTGAAATCTCTGAAACTGTACATTTGACTTCCTTTTTGCGTTCTAAATTTATAGCATATAAAAATCAAATCGTGTTTTGAAAAGGTGGATGCAGCTAACTGATCATAGAGTAATAATTTCCGCCAGTTACTTACAAAAACCAGGTCAAGTAATGTGCTGTTTGTGGTTGAAAAATGTGTAGGCCTGGAAGTGTTTACAGCAGATAAATGAAATGAATACATAATGTTGGTCAGAGTTTCATTTTCAAGCAAATTGCAATTAAAATCACCAGTTATAATAACTTCCGAGTACGCTATAGAAAAATGTTCCAATTTGTCGATAAGTGTGTCCAATTTCATATACCTATCCGGTCTATAAACACAGCCAAGCAGCATTTTTTCACCATGAAAATTTACGTCAATAAAAATTAATTCAATATCACCGGGTTCATTATGTAAACAGATAAGTTTACATGAGATATTATTCTTAATGTAAATAGCTACACCTCCACCATTACTTTGCCTATCCGATCGAAAGATTCGATAACCATCTACTTTATAAATACTGTCGTTTATTTCCGGTATAAACCATATTTCAGAAACACATATAGCATCAATACCTGAACTCTCAAATAGGAAACGAAATTCATCAAGTTTCGGCAAAAGGCTTTGAGCATTTATGTGACATATGTTAAAGCCCTGATGCTGATTAGCCAAGATACGAATCATGTTATAATTACTGTCTCTAGAACCAACTTGATTAAAAGACAAATTTGTCATATTTACTGAGTGCAACGCAATAAGATTCATAAAAATGTGAAAGAAAAAGTATGTTAAATATTATAATACAATTTTGAAAGCAAAAGTTAAATGAGGAATAATATTTTAATTGAAAAATTAATTGATTATCATTAAATTGTAATAAATCATTTAATTGAAAATAACAAAAAAATACTAAACAGTTTACTAATTTAAAATAATAAGTTTCCAGTTGAGAAAATTTTGTAAAAGAGATGTCAAATGTCCAAGCATTATTCAAGAAAAAGCCGTTTTAGATCCTCAGAAAATTCAATTAAGACAGGGTCGTCTGCATCAACTTTTTTCACGTAAACAAGTCCACGCAAGGAAAATGTTGATTTAATTTTCTTATTCTTTTTTAGTAATAATGCTTCTTTGAATATTTTATGATTATGAGTTGTTAAATTCTCATTAATGTAGATGGGTTCATCACTTTCGAAGCCAGCTTGACGTAAGCATAAATTGGTCTTGTTATCACGGCGAAATTTTGAAATGCATTTCAAAAGATAATTTTTTTCAAATGGAGAACATAATTTTGCAACTATTACTTCATCCGTAGGATTGTAAGGTTTATTGTTTCTATAAATTTTTTTTAGTCTATATATATTTTCTATCTGTGGCATATTTATTTTTAAACTGTTCACTGCATGTCTAGGATACCATTAGTATATATTTGAAAAGAGAACTGGCATATCGGCTCCAGTTTTCGAGAAAATTAGTGGCTTCATATGACGACGCTATTAAAATAAAGGCACAAACATTTCCATATTTTTTTCGTTTTAGAACTTTTTTTGGAATTCTGTCCTTACAGTTGACTTTCATTTATCACCAGCACTTCGCCTCAGAACATTATTTTTTGTTTTTGTTTTTGCACATAGTACATATCGCACTGGTTCCTCTAAAGAGAGTCAACTCAAAAATTTTCAATTTTCACTTTTTGCAAGAAATCTATGTTCTCTAGTAAAAAAATGCAATTGTATACCCCTTTGTGATATAATAGTACATAGAAAGAGAAAACAATTTTTGTATCAACTGAAAATTTATAAATTTTGAGTTAACCGCCTTTAGAGGAACGAGTGCGATATATTCATTATATCTCATGGAATCAGCCCCAGTCTGGGACTTCGATATTCTCCTTGGACCTTTCGGAAAATGAGTTTCTGACAAAATATATTATATTGCTAAGTCTCTTCGGAAACTCTTTTGCTTCAGTTTAGGATTATGCTGTCTCTCTAAAAGCCAAGCATTTTGTACTGACATATCCAGCATCCATGTAAATAATGACCACCACCATATTTTGTTTCAAATAGATATGCGATATCATCTCTTTGAAATTCTGCTATCGCGGACTGTGTAAAACCTCATTCTTTCTTGAACACATTTACATACAAAACACAACAATTTTTACCTAAGCGACTGCTTTTTATGGTCCCAGTGCAACTGAAGCTTCTTTTTCTCATCTCTTTAAGTAAAGAAAGTGTTGTAAATAAATTTAAGCAAAAAAAAAAATGGAGAGCTAACTCCGAATTTGCTAAGGGGTCACATAGTACTCGATGTATCCTAGTGTCGTCATTTGACGACAACCAAATATATTCACAAAAAAATTATATTAGTCCTAAAAGATTTTTAGCAAGAATCTTGTAAACTAGTATTAGTTTTAATTTTATATTTCTTTAAGGGCACATTTATATAATTTATTATATTTTCAACACTTATTTTCTAGCCGAATTCATAATTCTGAACTTTTTAAAAAAACTCGCAGAATAAAATATTCACCACACACCAACTCTTTGAATCACAAAGCTGAACTTAATCTTTTATGAAAAAGCAATAAACACACAGGACAACTGTTATTCGTTTTTTGTTTCTAGGTAATAATAACGGTTCACCAATAAGTTGAAGGTGCCATTGTTTTTGTCGTCAAATGAGGACGCTAGGAGAATTCGGGTTAAGACTCGATTGAGGCACTTTAAATGGGTCAAAGTGGAATTTTTCAAAATTTTAACTTTGGGTCAAAATAAGGAACATCAGAATTAATTTTAGAGGTATGGATTCTTGGGCAAAGTTTCTTATTTTGAGCCCTAGAATATGATTTTCTGATATAAATCATTATTTTCTTCACTTTAAAATGTCTAAATGTTCTATCGGTTGATTCATCGTGAGGTTTGATTTATAATGTAATATAAAACACATAAAAGAACAATTTATGGCATTTACTGTTTGAAATGATATGATGTTAATGTTGTCCATGGCTATTTGTGAGGCAGTCAATTTTAAAGATCCAGTTTTTGGCGACTCGTTCGAGCACATCGAAATGTATTTCGTGAATAACACGAGTAATATTAATTGTAGCTGGCTTCTTTAAACTTCTTCTAAAAGAGGACTGGTGAACCAACGTACTGATTTAACTCATTTTAAATATTGAATATTATTTATATATAAGAAAAATCTGGTTTGATACTTTTATATGTTGAACCAAAATTATTATATAAGAAATTAAAAGGAAGCATTCTATTTTAGGTGAAAATGAATAGCTAAAGTTAATAAATTATAAGGAGATTTAAAAATTTGTAGACCGATCTAGCTAAACTTAAATAGGAAATTGTTTCGAACTTATTATGTAATTTTATATAATAACCCAGTCCCCATTATATCTGGGGTCTTCCGAAAACTCATTTCAACCAACACACTGTCATATATAAGTCAACACCAGCAGTCATAACAATTTTAAATATATTTACTTTAAGATGTATTACATCAAAAATGTAGATATTACGAGTACCAACGGTATGACAAACTTATATATTCAACCTGTGGTGAACGATATAAAAATTTAATTAATATCATGTGCTTTTACTAAACTGATTGTTCATTTTAATGAAAGCATATTATTTCACTTAATGATAAATACGAATTGGTTTTATTGCACGAGTATTAAATTAATTTATTTTGTGTTATTATATATATTTATTTTTAGCAACAACTCCATAAATAAAATCATACAAATATAAGCACGCAAACACATACACTGTATGTAATTTTTTTACAAAAAGTGAAATTTTTTTCACTAAAAGTGACTTTTTCCTATTTTCCTAAAAAAAGTAACTTTTTTCAAAAGTCCGTAAACTTTCAGAACATTTATTCAAGAAAGTCGAAAGAGTAATTATAAAAATCAATTTTTTTACAAAAAGTCACTCTATTCTACAACAAGCAAAGAATTTTAGAAAAAAAGTCCAAATTTTACATGACTTTCTTCAGAAAAAGCCCTACTTTTACAAAAAATCTTATTTTTTCGCTTATTGCATTTTTAAAAGTTTGATTTATTAGTTGTACCACATGGCGTATGCATGTTCATAAATTGGTATTAAATAATATTCATACGTAACCAAGTACCTAGACAGATGTTTTCCTTGCAGATTTTTCTTAAAAAAAAAAATAGATAACAAATATGTACACTAGGGCGGGACGATATAAGAATCGCCCAAGTGACAAGGGTGGGTCGGCACTCCAAAGTTATTGGGGGTCGGTTATACATTTAGACTCGATGGGGGGCACTTTAAATGGGTCAAAGTGGGATTTTTCAAAATTTGACCTTTGGATCAAAATATGGAGAATCAGAATTCATTTTAGAGGTATGGCTTCTTGGGCAAAGTTTCTTATTTTGATCAATAGAATACGATTTTCCTTGTCACTTGGGCGATTTTTTTGGGTCCCTACAAACCGCCCTAACATATATGTATATCATAACCATTAGCATAAATGCATATATAAAATTATGTAAATTTTTTATAATCTGTTTAGATTTTTGCAATAATTTTTTTTTTAAATTCTTCACAAATCAATACCTTAACTAATGTCACACAATGTTTAAGATGTTTTTTTGTATCTCCTGAAACATATACATTTAGATTGATCCCTTGTCGCGAACAAATTGTTTTAATTGAAATTGAAATTTTATGGACCTATCCATGTTTTCGAATCAACAAAAATACAAAATTGTTAGAAACGTCAATTATATAAGGTATTGGATTTGATCGTAAGTCAATTATTTGTTATACGAATTGATCGTAAGCAACATCAGGGGAAGGAAATATTTCTGGATTTATTTTATACGCCAGACTTAAAATATAATAAAATTTCAAATGCTTATTAAGGACTTGTATTCGATTTTAAGTAAAGGATATTGGGTCCATAGACATATCAGGAGGCCCTCCATAGATTCTCCAAAAAGCGCACATCGGGTACTTTTAAAATTAGAAACAATCCAGAGTTCTTAATTTAAGTCCAATTTTTTTAATCAGTAGAATGTACTACTTAGTCGAGTTCTACACAAAATTAAGCGACATGCATAGCTTATCTCTTTTAGTTTACGAAACATCCGACTTTGAAAATTTCCATTTGCTCCTCTTTGAACTAACTGCGTCGGCGGCATAAAATAACTCCCCAGAATAATAACGAAACGACTCATCAAAAGTTTGTACAAGAAACAAAAATAACGATTTTTGAGGGGTTTTTAATTTGGTTTGGCGTGTAATTGAATTTTTTTAATTGGCGTCTAATTTCCATATATGAAATAATAACCTAAAAAATCATTGGTGGATATTCTTGAAAACGCGTCAAAGGAGTGAAAATTTACATGAAAACCAAAACAAATTTACAAAAATTTTTTTTTGTTTATCATACAAAATTTACAGTTTTTAAAAGAGACAGAGACGCGTTAAAACCCTCAAGGTTATATAATTTTAGAAATAAATAGATAACAAAAACAATTATCGTAAATGTTGTTTTTGTTTTCATGTAAATGTTCATTCCTTCGAAGCGTTTTCAAGAATAGCCACCATTATAAAATAAAATTATAAAGAACACGTTTTTGGGCGCAGGGATTTTGTCCTCTTTGGTATACCAAACACCGGCTTCGCTAAGTGAAGCAAGGGTTTTCTCTTATATGGTATAACAAACGCCGGCTTTGCTTATTAAATATAGAAGTCCATAACACGCGTTATTGCGCGAGACTTCTGTCAAAAAAGTTAAATTAGTGTTTTTCCATAGAACAAGATATACAAAAAACATTATGATGCATTTGCGGCAGAAAGTTAAGTAACTTTGAACTTTTTAATGCGTTGTGTGTATTTGACAAGTAACCAGCTGACAATTCAAAAGAATAATTTAACAAATTTGTGAATCAACGCGTGTTATGTACTTCTACCTTAAAGCTTCTCTGCGTAGCCGACCTTCGTTTTTGCCACCTGAACCATAGTGCGATAGTAACATTTAAGTACGTTCAATTAAATTCAATAAAAATAAACAACAACAATAAAACTAAAAATTTTAATTGTATGGTTTTCTTATGGAACTCCTCAATAACCTTTATCTTACTCTGGCAAACATTGTTAGCATGTAATGGCTTGAGTTAATTAATAACTGCAATGAAAGTATAGTTTAATAATAAAATAATTGATAATTAAAATTTATCAGACAAATTCATGCTATTAAATCGTGTAAAAATAGTAAACGATAAACATGACAATTAACCAACAAATATGAATAACACAATGAAACTTTATTAACGGACAATGGTGCGTATAAGTAATAGTGTTGTAAAATAATTATCACTTTTGTTTAATACATGTACTTATTTATATAAAATTAATAGGTATACATACATAGATCAATACAAACAGGGTTATTGTCATATCGTTAAACAAGGTAGTTAAGCATGACAATTTGTTTTAAATTGTGTTTTTAAAATCAGCTTTATGGCTTTTAACTGGACTCATTTAAATATTTTATATTTAGCAAAACAAAATTTGGAGGGGAATTACGCTTTTTTAAATATATAAAACGCGATTTTTAATATTGTAATATCCTCTATTAAAATGGCCTAAAAGATACTAAATGATTTTGGTAAATCAAAATACGTACCCGTATAAGGTAAAGCATATGAAAGATTAATTTATGAAAGAATAATAATAACAAAAAAATGAGTGGCTTATATGTTAACTTTGTCATTCCATATTAAAGACGTTAAAGTTTTCGCCGTATACATACACTTCATTTATTCTTTATCCCTTTGTAATTCTAAGTCGATCCAGCTATGAGCGTCCGCCCCAAAAAAATCCCAAAACATGAAAGTCGACGAAGTTAAGCCACAATACTTTTATTATCAGGGGTGTTCTGGAAATCGAAAACGCAAAACGCAAGAATTTAAAAGTCGTTTTCTTAATAAGATTTTTGTAATTAAAGAAATACAAATACAATAAAATACAAATATTTCTCTATTAAACAGAATTCCTTTAGAATATTTAAAAAACTTCAAAATTTTTACGTTTTGCGTTTTCGATTTCCAGAACACCTCTGTATATAGGATTTGTTCAATAATAAAAATCGAATAAACTGTCCAATAATTCAGTTAGACCGTCCATAAGTTTTTTTTTTTTCAAATAAGTACTTTGGATTACAATTGTCCGGAAATGTTGGAAAATATTTTTAATTTATTATTAATTTTTAACAGTACGTTAAAGAAAACACCGAAGAAAGTAATAATTTTTTGTGCTTAAAAATTACTTCAAAATTTTATGTTACAAAATTGAACCAGAGTCATTGAAAATATGGTCTATCGAATAGATGTTTGCCAACGAAGCTGTGATCAGCATTTGGCCGATATTTTCTTTCATACATAATTGTGATAGATCATTATAAAAAATATTAAGAAAATATTTCTCTGAAAACTTTTTGTTTTATTAACAATTAACATCGTGCGTTTTGGTTCGACCACCCTTTATAAGTCAATTAGATAACTTCAAGGAACTTTATTCTTACATACTTTCAGATATAGTTTTTCCCACTCATTTTGCGCTTTTAGCAATTCAGTGTTGGTTGAGAAAACATAATTCCACAGGCGCTGCAGCCACCTTTATTGGTATGTTTTCTCATTTTAAATGTAGGTTTTTTTATTTTGTTTACATTTGTAAAGTTTGGCGGATACGAATGTCATGAAAAAAGACGAGAATTTTCCGAGAATTTTTCGAAATATCTTTTGTAGAGACCTGAAAATTTTGCTGATCGATAGATCTATGAAACGTACCCTAGGAAGACATACGCACAACAAAATATTTTTATTCAAATAAAATAAAGCAAATTTTTTAAGTTGTAAATTGTCAAACGGTATTATAACGCATTAAATTTTTTAGCAAAAATAATTATTCTACAACAAAATGGCTTCTTAATATCTCAAAAACTGTAAGAGGGATTGTGCAGACCAATAGATCTGTTAAATTTACTACAGGCAACGGTCTTATCACATTTGTTTCAGTTTACGATAAAGATGAGGACTATTTCGGCACAATGATATGTAGTTAAAACTTGTGTTTACCTCTAAATTATATCATAAAATAAACTGTGTTTTTTTAACCCAAAAGAATTAGCTACAGTACAAACTGCCATACCACGCTGACTTTTTGACATTTATGAGAAGCATAGTCTGACAAATAATTATGAATAATTTCATGTTTAAGCAACATTTCCAAGCTTTGAAAATCAGTCTTCGATTCGCGCAACTTCAGGCGCCAAATTATGTTCAGCGATGAAATTCATTTTTGCCTTAACCCTTTTTGTTAATTAACAAATTTTCTTCATATGAAATCTATAACAGAGACCCTACAAATTTCATTACGTCCAGAAAAATGCACCGTTTGTTGCGACAGCATCGAACCTTATTTCTTCAAAAACAAAGCCGGTACCGTACCATGATCAATAATTTTTTATTTCAAAATATATTCCTGAAAGATGTGGTTTCAGCAAGTTAGTTCTAAGTGCCATACCGCGACCGAAGCCAGCGACTTAGTGACATCAAAATTTGGCGATAAGTTTATTCCGAGAAATGGAATTGTCAATTGACCTCATAGATCGTGCGATTCCACACCTCTTAAATATTTTCTATCGAGCCATATTAAATCAACGGCTTATGCTGATAATTGACGCCTTGTGTGACAACTTTGTTCTTGTTGCTTTTGTTATACGAAAGGCCATTCTCAAAAAAGTAACCCAAAATACATCAAGCACAGCCTCGGTGCCAAAGAAGTTTTGAATAGTTTTTACAATTTCAAGTTCTATCGAACTTAAAAGAACACCCTTTATGTAACACAAATAAAACAACGGTTATAGATGATAATTTACCTTTTATCATCTATAACTGTTGTTTAATTTGAAATAGGCAATTTTGGTAAAAATGGGCAAATAGCCTAGTATTTACTCAAAAGATGGCTATAATTTTTATTGTTGAACATTTAAAAAACGAAAGCATTTTATTACAAATAACATTGGATATATTGGCAAAACGATTTCGGTACATTCGTCAGTCATTGGTTGGTACGAGTTATTTGGTTGCAGGGAGTCAGATGAAATAATACTAGATTAAGAAGATATTTTATTTGAAACTGTTGTCAGTTTATCTGTATTAGCTTTCACAATTTCTCATTTCACCATAATTGGACTCTTAAGAAAATTCATTAAATATTTCGTCACAATATCTACAATGAATTGAGTTTCTGTTTTTAACGCTTGTTGCAAGACACTATCATATTTTCGAATTTTTAGGCTTTCCCATGGTAAAATTTAAAAACGATTTGTATTTTTGGCACCATTTTATCAATATTATGCTATTTTCATACAACGATATGAACAAATTTTATCGCTCTCCGAAACCAGATTGCCAAACGATTTATTCTTGCTTCATTTTGACATTTTTTTTTTGTGCATACTTATATTTGGTTTCTTGACTTCTGTTTCTTTTTTTTTTTTATTTTGTTGTTAGTACGAGTATAATTTTATTTAATGAATATAAGAAAATAATTAAAAATTAATAACATATGGATGATTCACAAGGTAGTCAAAAGTTGTAAAGTCATATGTCTTAAAATAATTACTTGAAATATATATGACTGCTGTGGGCATTCGCTTATAATTTAGATTTCTACTGCACAGTTACGACGAATCAATAAACACAGCATTAAAAGCTTTTGCTTGCAACACAACAATATTTTTTTAAACAATGGTAAAATATTATTTAGGACATTATGACGATATGACTTGGTAGCACACCTTGTGAATCCCCCAATATTATTTAGTACTTTTTTCATATTATTATTTTATAATTATTACTTATTTTATGTAACGTGAATTTTTATTTTCTTGTTTTCTAGTGATAATTTACTATCAAAATTGGAGATGATGGTACATTTTTCCCATATCGTGGCATGTTTCCAAATGAAACAACATGGTTTGCTCCCAAAATTATATATGGCGTAACATGTTGCATTAATCATGATTAGGGCGCGAAACATTAATGGGATAGCGAAACAAGAATATTGCCATCCGTAAAATTCGCTAATAAATACAAACCTTATTCACAATTAAGTTTAATATATTCCGGATTAATACAGTTTTAGTCCAACTTAATCAGCTTTTTAATATTTCACCGAACAATTTATATTAGCCCTAGGATTCTAGGTAACTTTTTACCACTAAGTTTTCCTCTTCGTCTGGCCAGACCTCAATTTGTACAGCTAAAAACCCCAATTAAATAAAAAGTAAATAAATATATTTTTTATTGAACGTATGCTAATTACTTTAGATTACACAAAGTTATTATATAATTTTATTATTTCATTATTTTATTCCATATGCAAGTCAACGAAAGTGCAGTCTTTATTTTCGCACATTGCTATTTCGCATCTACCACAGCTGAAACGAGTTTTACGTTAGGTTTTTGTAGTTAGATTGAACTAAGCGTATAATGGGCCGTAGTTTTCTGATTTGTTCAAACTTGATTCAATCGATTTAGAACATATCATTTCTAGAATTCACGTATCTGCTTTTTTTAATATTATGTCCTATTTGAAATATATTTCAAGAAAAAAAATATTTGCTCCAATCGAATCCAAAATAGTTTCATTAAATTCAGAACATATCATTTATAGAACTCACGTCCCTGTTTTTTTAATTTTTTGTTATATGCGAAAAATATTACAATCAAAACACAAATTTGGTCTGGCCAGACCAAGACGGTAATCCTGGGGTTAATCACTAAAGCTAGAGGTCCATGCCTTGCGCTTTATGCATTTGGTACTTTGTTGACATTTTATCAAGATACATGCAAATTAGAAAGTAGTCCTGCTTCATGCGTTCGATGCGTTCTGGTATGTAATTTTAAATGGGCTTAGACCCCATTTTAAATTTCATACCAGCTGATTGACAAAAAATGATTACCAAATGGTGCATTTAACATGCAATAATTTAAATGACATTTACATATACCCAAATAAATTTCCAAAAAGAAAAACACCTGGTATTAACCAGGTATTTAACCATACTTTAGATAAATACCGGGTATAAGCCCATCTTTAATAACAATTTCTGAACTTTTTTGTAATTTAGAGGAATACGGATGCTTTTGCAGGAATTACAAATGATACATCAATAAATATCAAACGAAATTTATTGGAACATATTGCAAACAAAATATTTAGTTTGTATATTTTTTTGAGATTTTTTACTAAAAGAAAAATTTTATTATTATTTTTTCAAGTTTAAAATTTTTTTTTTTAATGTAAATCAATTAAAACAGATAATCATTCACAACAAACTTCCATCCACCAAACGATGAAAATACCATTTGGTTTAAAGACTTTTGACTGTCAGCCGTAGACAATGGCGGTGAGTGTTAAACGGCAAAGATTTTTGACGGGATAGTGTGGTTACTATTGAAACATGTCAAATCAACCTGTCCGTGAACGTGGGTTCAATTCCGTGGTCAGTCAAGAATGAAAAATTATCAATAAAATTTTAATTAATTTCATGTTATAATATTCTTTTCTTCAAAAAAATAAGTTTACCCTGAAAGAATACTCTTCATTTTAGTACAGTAAGTTTACTCTTCGTCGAATCGACGAAGTTTTAAAAAAAAAATACTAGCGGAACGATTTTTAAAGTAAATAATCAACAGCAATTTTGTACGGCCAATTTCACCAAGTTCAGTTATAATTAACTATCAGTTATAGCTGTCAAAAACATATCGTTAACTGGAAGTTAAAGTAATAGTTAGTTTTAACTGAACTTGGTTAAATTGGCCGTTAGATAAGCATTTTATTAAAAAATAAAATAAAATAAAATTAGGCATAAAAAATAAAAGTTTTTCTTCCCTCTCAAAATTTGATCCGAAATTTCACTCATTTTTGTGTTGTAAAATTTATAATTAAACGTTGTTGGAAAAAAGATCATAATTTGAATACACATAAAAAAGTTTTATGATAGAGTGTAAATGAGCTTCGTCGATTCCTTCGAGTAACCATCTAGGGTTAATAAAAATTAAATATAATGAACTTTTTAACAAATAAAAATTTTGATTAAAATTTATAAATAGTTCGATAAAATATCCACAATTCTAACTAATTATTCTTTTTAATTTTTTTTAGTGTTTTATGTTTTTTGCTTGTTTGACAAATATTAATTTAAAATACTGCGAGTTGTACTAATTATTATTACATGGTTTTATAAACCTGAAATATTTTTTTGAATAAGGCCTTTAATACTTTTCTGATTGTTAATTTTTTTTTTTTATTTTTTTAATTTATAGATTAGTATTTACATAGATAAGTCGCTGAAGTAATTTTTAATTCCACAACGCCTTCGGATTTAAGGGCACCCTGTACAAAAGATTTTGCATAGCGGTTTTGAATTTCCACTCGCCTAATATTAAAAAAACATTGTGCTAACTTTCAGTCAACTACTATATAGTTTATTCGATCAATTAATAAAACACTTATTTAAAAGTGTGAATATAAATTCGCGAAATTCACATGACACACAATCTATCATCTGTCATTAATGGAGTAAATGTGTACATTTTAACTAAAATGGCTGTGAGTGGTAGTTTTGTGTTCAACAAGTTAAAAATTAAGTTTAATTATTGTTAATTTCATTAAATATTCTGACCCTTGATAAATTACATGGATGACATCAAAACAAAAAAAAAGTAAAAAACTCATGTTACATGTATGTTAATGTTCTACTCGTATCTATTATGCACATTGCGCCATTTAAATCAACAAGTGACACGTAGATGAACTTTGCACCTTGTAGTGGTAAATTAATATAATGAACAAAAAAAATGTTCAGACAAAACTACACAACAACACAAACAACGGAATATATGCGAGTGGTTTATAAAGGTGCATTAAAATGTCAGTTTGGTCTTTTAAATATTCCCCGCATACTTTATTATAGATTATACTATACATATGAATAAATTTATTTGTATGTGTGTAAGGGTTCGACAAAAACAAATTCTTTTTATTCCACTATTATTAAATTGCTAAATGTTGGTGACATATTTTTTTTTTTTAATGTAGGCGAGAGTTTGTCAGTTAATAGCGGACTAAAAGCAACAATTATTTTATTATCAATAACATACATCTGCCATTTATTTACAGTTGAACAATTTAACATGCTTGTTCATAAAATTAACTCACATACATGTTTTAATTTTGTCTTTAGACATCTAATTGTAGTTGTATTGCATTTGAAGAAAAGTGTATGATCATTCCAATAGATATAAGTACTAGATGGCTTTGGAATTATTGTAAAGTTGTTATTGTACGTTTATGCGTGCTTAGAGGAAACGGTGTTTTGTTATAATAAAAATATTTGGAATATAATAATTCTAGACCAAGAAGGTAACTTTTGTTTTAGGGTGACTATAATAAAACTATTTTTGTAAGACATTTCATATCACCGGTAATAATTCGATGCAAAAATTTCTTGTTTTTTGCGTTCTGACAACTCTTAGACATGCAAAATCCCCCATAACGTGTCTCGTGTGGCACTCAGTATTCTTGGGTAAACTCTGCTGCTTGCAAACGTTTTGGAATATTCGCTTCAGTGGCTTTAAATTTTCTTAAATGTTCGTCTTAAGTTTGGCAACATTCTTTAGCGAGAAGTGCCTCAAATCCAGCTGCACTTCTCTTCACGTGTTTTATTAGCGCAAAATTCCAAAAAAAAAAAACTTTCTGTAAACACAATTTCGTTTGATGACTTAGGAGGAATGTTGTGAAGGGATTTTCCTTCGAATATTTATATACAGCACAAATTAGAAATAAAAATTCCCCGGGAGTTTTTGCCCTTCTCCCATTTTTCCTATTTAAATTCTGTTGTAAATATGGGAAAAAGGAAAAAACTCCCGAGGAATTTTTATTCATAATTGGGCTTATCAGCCCAATCAGCTCCCAGCAAAATCTTTGCTTACCTAGAAAGCCAACGTTTCCTGATGATCTGGCCTAAGCAATCAGTGAAATGCGCATAGGATCAAATTATCCTCCAACAATAAATTTTAGTATTTTTTATCAATTATTAAAAAAAGGGAATTAAGCACAACAAACAAAATCTTTTAATAAATAATTGTATTCCCAAAAACACTATGATAATTAAATTTCATGAATAATTTCTCTTGGAAGTCCCAGTGCGGCTGCTCTTTTCTATTGAAAGTCGCGGATTTTCACGTAAACTGCTTTCAACCAGTTCAATGTTTTCATGAGTCCTTGAAGATCGACTGGGTCCTGGCCGTGTCACATTCATAGCCGAAGCAGTTGCGCGGAATCTCTGCACCACGAACGAACTAAATTTACACTTGGTCCATCACGTATTCACCAAATGCTGAACTTTGAACAAATCTATAAACGAGCAATTACGTAAGATAAGATATCGTGACTGACAAATCTGCACAATTGATAATTCCAACACACAATCGATAATTCCAGCGCCACCCTCCCTCCGCAACGTTTATTACTTTTTGAAATAAACGTATTTAAAAATATTAATTTCCCACCAGACACCCTGTATTAGTTAGTTGACCGTTTTGCCTTTTCAATAAAGAGTTTAACTATTTTTTGATTAATAAGTACTTGCACAACGATTTGTTCCCATACCTCAAACCGTGTACACCAATTTTTGTTTAGATTTTAAAACTTAACGTTTTTGTGGTCAAATATTGTCTTATTCGGGAAAATATAAAGAAGCATAAAAATAACACACATAATGACCAATAATAATTACTAAGAGTTAAGAAATGTAATTATGCCCCCTTTTATGGCATTAAAATTTGATGAAAAGTCGATATATTTTTATAATTTGTTGAATGCATTGCTCATTCTCCTCAGAGGCTCAGCATGAGTATAAATAGCTCCAAAAAAATTATCTGATAAAGATATAAAATTCCGGGATGGACATTGAGATATTTTAAAAGATATAACATTTTAATCTAAAATCCACAGCATATATAACCATTAATGACATTGAATAATGCTCTATGTCCGTAGATACATTTTTTTTAATTTTATTTGGGCTCCGTCATGTCAGATGCCTTATTCCAGCATGACCTTTTATTAAAGGCACATCCATTTTTAAAAGTCATACTTTGTTACCTTTTATAACTTAAATGTAACACTGCCAAATTTCGTTCATATATTTTTCGTCCTGTTGGTTCTACCGAACATATAAGACTTATACCCTAAAAGCCTTTAGCTAAGGGCAAATATCATCTATATTACAAAAAATAATAGTACCAAATGTTATTATTATCAGTTCTTGGCTTGTGAGAGCTTTATTAACCAATATCAAGCAAAACTTTATTATAAATTGCTTTAATATTTAAGCTTGTCCTTTCCGGAATCTATCATATTTAAAAAAAAAAATAATAGTGCAAAGGGTATTTGCCTTAGAATTTCACAAGTATACAATATTAAGTCATTAAGGTTAATATTGTAATATTAAACTTTCTCGCTTATTTATAATTTTATACTTATAAAAGAAATCATTTTTATCAAAAATTTTAAAAAACCGAACCATGAATTCAGGTTAGGTTGGTAGAAAGGCTGGTAAGAAGTAAACTTCACAACCTCACCCAGACACCATTGTGGTCCATTATGATGCCTTAGTTAGAGATAGAATTCTAGTAAGAAAGGAATAGGAGAAATAAAGTGTGAAAGCACAGGAATAGAGAAAGTAGTGGAAGATAGAAAAATTAGACAACACAAGCAAGAACAACCCTATTAAACAGAAAACTGCCCTACATGTACCCAGTCCCTAGTCTCCTGCTGCTTAGGCCAGATCATTCCCGGTACGAATCCCGTCAGATTTTCGAGCCCGCAACCCGAGAGATCTCCTAATTCGTACAGGAATCTACTAGCTGGCCATCTCAGCCTGAGATAGTGGCACAGAAACTGCACAAATGTCTCCAACTCCTCTGAGTCCTCACGGAACCTACATATATCTGACAAGGCAGATCCCTGGCTATCAAACAGTGGGCCATGATAATACCTATCATGCTCCTTCCGCAGATTCTACTCCTGCCCAGCAGCACATCCGAATAAGACTATCTAAGCACCGGCCACAGCGCCTGCGGTACCTTTCAGTCCGTGCGATTCGAAGCTAATTGGAGGCCTGACTACCTCCAAACAGTCAGGATCATCCATTTCCGATCCCAGTCTCGCCAACTCATCAGCTATCTCGTTGCCGGTGATGATGCAGTGACCCAGCACCCAGCCCAGCCTCACCTTATTATCCCCTAAAATTTCTCATAGAGCCCTACTGCATTCATTCACTAGCCTGGAGTTCACATAACAGCCCATCAGGGCCCTAAGAGCCGCCTGGCTATCCACATATAAAGTGAACTCCGAGCCCCTCGCAATCTTATACATAATATCTTTTAAATATATAATATCTTTACATTTAAAAAATTTATAATATGATACATATCTCTTCTTTAATATTTCAACATTTAACAAAAACCCTTTAAACTAAAGTAAATGTTATCATTTTATTTAAATTCAATTAAAAATGCTCTATAGACATTTAAAAAACAAGTCAGTCTGCCAGCCAGTCAGTCAGTACAGGACTCTCTCAACCTTAAGTCAACACACCGCCATCACAGTAACAGCACATACATTTACACAGATGCATTCACTCAAAAGCTTAAATCGAATAGCACACACCCTGTTATAAACTCGTATATACAGATATGAGAATATAAAAGTTACAGCTATTTAAAATTCGATTCCAAAGAAATTAGCATAAACAAACATTTGGCAACGGCTGCCAAACTGAAACTTTATAAAACAAAAATGTAGCAAAAATTAATTTATCCAAAAATATCGAGAATAAAAACGAAAAAAATAAAAGTTTTTACGGATAAAGAAAACAAAACAGCAACACCAACGGAAAAAGTATACAAGAAATTTTATTGCAGAAAAGTATAGAATAAAAAAAAAAATAAAATTAAAATAGATAAAATGTTACTTACTTGGCAAACCAGGATCCATCGTTGCTGGTAAAACGATCCACAAAATTGTGCAAGGAAATCGCTGATATATCACTTAATGCATAGTAATGTGTTAAATTGTATTCGGGCACCCAGTTTGGTTCTCCCAAAGTATTTGCCAACTGTAAATCCATATAATACTGGGTATAGTCCAAAACCTATAATTATGCATATCAACGAGAGAAAAACAGCATAAGAAATCAAAAACAATAAAATACAATAGTAGCAAGTAAGATACCAGAAAAAACAACACAGTATATTTATGGGAAAAACGTGGCATGAGAAAGTGTTCCTCCCATTCCATTTTGTGTATTTTTTTTTATGAATGTTTTGTTTGTGGTTACAAAGTCAAGTGTTGAGTTTCGTTTTTTATGAGTTTTATTTAAGTTTGTAAGTAAATGGAAACGATAAATGCAAACTCTAGCAAAAAAATATACAACGAAGAATTACTTTTTTAGATTTTCGCCCCATTTTACATTTGCATTTCAATTTTTACCTTATATTTTTTTTTGTTCTAAAAATTCATTTCGTGCAAGCCTTGTGGTATTATAAAACATATTTTAATGCGTGGCTCAATTTTGAAGACATTAGATATACTTTTTTTTTTTTTTAAGTTTAGAACTATCACAAAAACTGCTTATACACAAAACCAACAACACTTTTCTATTTGTGTTCCCGACTTTTACCCTGACACGGACGAGGGCTAAGAATTCTGCATGAGTTGTGTCAAAGCAGAATTTTCCTTATTTGTAGATACAAATCACATATCAATAATAATAAAATCTGTGACAATAAATAATAATGGCTTAAGTTGACATAATTGCTTTTTCACTTTGTAACAGATTCTTATACTCTTCTTCAAGATCTATCACTCAGCAAAATTTCAAGTTTAAAATGTCATTTTTAATAAAATTTATATTTAAACTTAAGTCTTTTTGGAAAATAGTACATAAGCCATAACATCTTAACTCAACTTAATTTTTTTTTAAAGTATCTAAATCAATATTAAAATGATTGAGCATTAAAACTTGTATACACTTTAGTTCAATAATAAGAGGCCCATTCAAATCATTCCTCATAAAAAAACCTTATATTTAACTAAACCACTTAAAAATTATTTTGAATTTCAAGCTAAAATGCACTTCAGTTTTCTGTCAAAAGATTTTTTCATAACATCTTAACTAAAAAAAACAACGAATATTAACAAGCAAAACTTTTTTTTTTTATAAAATTAACAGTTTTGTTCTAAATAAATGTGCATCCTTCTCTGTGGCAAAAATATTATATAAAAATCAAACACAATTTATTTTCGATTAAACCCATAATATCTCAAAACACGAAATTTCGACTTAAGCTATTATTATTTACTAGCATTTAACCCGCTACTTCGTAAGCGTCTCCTTTTCTTTCGTGGACATATTTTTTACGCCACAGTTTATGTTGCATTCACTCAGGACCATGCATTTAATATTATGTTCATAGGTCCAATATTAACGAAATTTAAAAATGTACCAGTTAAAGAACGAAAAAGGACCAAAAAGATCCCTTTTACAAATTTACATTCCGGTAGGACCTTGCATGTTTAATTTTATATTTCTAGGTCCAATACTAACGGAAATTAAAAAAGTACCAGTTGAAGAACACCAAGTTACAAAAAGTTCCCTCATAGAATCTTATCCACTCAGGACATTGCATGTTGAAGTTTATGTTTCTAGGTTCAATATTAACGACAATTAAGAAAATTGCCAGTTGTAGAACCAAAAAGCTAAAGTAAGCCATTAAATTTCCCGTATTTCCCCCCTTTTTGGTACTTTTTTCTCCCCATTGAAGCATAACAAATTTCAATATTGTAGTGGTAGCCCATAACTTAATACGTTCATTGTCAATGAATAAAAAAATGTTTTGCAAAAAAAGTACAAAAATAGTTACGGTTTTTACCCCTTAAACGTCCGAATTTCGAAAAAGTACCATATTAGTATTTGGATTTTTTAGATAAGTTTCAAATGTGATATAACCCTTATTTCTATGTAGGTGAGTTTAAATGATAGATGGGGTGACAAAAAAGTACGAAAAAACAGGTTTTATCCATTTACTCCGTTAACAGGCTGAATTTCCAAAAGCACCAGACACTTGTCCGCTTATTTTTCTAAAGAACAAAGATAAGTATTAAATTTTTTTGTATCTCTTTTAGTTTTGGAGATATAAGGTTACTGAATTTACCCGTTTTTACCCCCTAAATATTTGAATTTCCATAAATCCCGCCTTAATGAATCGATTTGGGGAGAGACCAACCCCTAGTATAAATTTCAAGTTTTTAGCTTCAGGCTCTTAGGCTGTGCGATGATGAATCAGTTAGTCAGTCCATCAGTTACGTTACAGTTATATATTTATAGATTGCAATAGATATGTAATATGTATTCCACTGCTCGGGAAGGTCGTTACTGCTTAAGTGTTTTCTTTAAAATATAAGTTTATTTTTTAGATTTTTTGAAAATGCAGTAAATTTCTAAACAATGGTATAGTCTTATAATTTTTTGGAATGCGTGGGCGACTTCCAGAAATTTAAAATACACAAAAAAGCATTTTCTATACATTATCTCAACAATTAACTAAAAAAAAAACAGAAATAACTTTTTGACTAGAGTTTTTGAGATGAATTCTTTGCAGTTTTTGCAAATTTTCGTACTGATATTGAATACGAAGCGAAAGGCTGATCTTGGCCATCAAATTATCATAATCAGGTATGTGATGGAATTTGATTTTAAAAACGAAACGATTTGAAACCGAAAATATCGTTTTCAGTATCTTTTAAAATGGATTTTTAATACATACTCTTTTCATTTTCTGTCTTATTCATTTAAATTGTATATTATATATGTTCACTGAAGTGTGTTCTAACAAAAATTTAAGACTATAAGTCAGAAATGGATTTTAAAATCGCTGGAAATTCATCACACCTTTTAAAAACGTTCGTTTTGAAATCGATCGATTTTTATCACATACCTGAATATCATAGTATCATAAAACTTTAGGAAAAGGAAATCATGGGACTGACACAATCAACGTTACCGTTGTGCGACTTTAGTTGCAATTTGCAAAATTTTTGGCGTTCTGAGACTTTTTGTGCGAATTTTTTAAACTCATCAACTATTTCCAATTTTTAGCAATTATTTTCCCCTTTTTTTCATAGACATACAAAGCATAATTACACATATTTTCCCTTAAAAATATCAATTTTGTTTAAAACGTTCCCGATTTATCAGATGATTATTTTGTATCAGTGCGAACTTAACTACTGAACTGTATTGAATTTGCATTGTTTTGTATCGTGTTCATTGAATTGCCATGTCAATATCGGATGATTGGCAATCATATTTTAAGCTTTTTAAAACCATCTTGTTTGTTTACCTCTAACGAAGACTTTAAATGTATATATCTTATATCTGAATTTATAAATGTTATAAATGACCCTGGGGCTTTTATTACGAGTTTAGGTTATTAGAAAGTAAATTAAATCTAATGATACATCATACAAATACATTTTTAAGATTACAAAAGCTTATCATTTTTGGCATACAGTAGGAAGCTTACGAAATGCTTTAAATGAACCATTGTACCTTAATTTATATCAATTGGCAGCGCATGTTTTAATTCTACCGCACAGCAATGCGTGTGCAGGAATTACTTTTCAAAATAAGGATTAATGAAAAATAAATCAGCTTTAAATTTGCTAGATACAGAAGAAGAAGGTTGGAATCCAAGAAATGAACCTGCGCGGAAATACGAGACGAGACGAAGTTACAAAAAAATAAAACTTTTATATTAATTCGAATGTGTATTCTAAGTCAAATTGCAATTGAGAATTTGTTAAAAAAATAAAAAGTAAAATTTATATACAATTTAGGTATATTTCCATCTTAAATGCAAATGGACATAACTACATAAAAATTGAGTTTTTGTTTGAATTTTGTTCGTTGTATTAACCTACGTGTGTATTTTTAGACCCCTGTTATCAACAATGGCGACTTTTTTAAATAAATTCAAACGCCAACGACACCTTGTTACTATTGATTTTGTAAAGTTTTCTTCTTTCTTAAAAAAATTAAAATATAATTACGTCCGTTTGCATCTAAGGTGACGATATACCAATACATTATTTAACAGAATTAGCCAAAACAATTAGAAGAGTTAAAAATTTTAAAAAATTAAAACAGGACTCTAATGGCATAATGAAGGATTTTATATGTTTAGAGAAATCCAGGAAGAGGATTGAGAAATTAGATACTCTGTTTTATAGGCTGCTTTTGATTTCTCCAACAGCTACGATAAATGAAAGAATTTTTTTTAGTTAAGTTTTATCAAAACTTAAGAAAATAATAGCTTTATTCCTAGATATATAAACCAAATTATTTGTTTGAAACAAGACTTTATAAGATCTTCTTAAACTATTGAAGTAACTAATAAAATGATCTTACAATTTATTTATTAATTAATACATAATATTAGGGGCTAAAAGCACAAGGGGTTTATGTGCTTTTTCTAAATTAAGATTACATTGGGAATTAGTAGATGAAGTTTAGAGAAGTTCAGATCACAAGAGATGAATGTGGAATTTTCATCCGGTTTCGTTTCGAGCACACGGGGTATATGAGCACTTTACCTCCTTGTACTCTTAGCCCCTCACGTGTGTTTATTAAAAAATATGTATTACATATTTATGAATTGTTTACTTGTTTGCTCGTTTTAGTTCAATAATTGTTATGTTTGTTATGTTATTATTTTTTTTACTAATAAACTCCAACTAATTAATAATGTATGCATTGTTATATATTGAAATAAATTAATTTATAAAAAAAATTTATTTATCGGTTAACCGATCAATAACAAAGTTAACCGATTATTAACCACTTAAATCAAAATCTCGGTTAATTATTCGAGCGATTAAACGATTAAAGCAAAAGGACGATTTAATGAATTCCCTAATGGCAACACATATGCATGTGATTATGTATGGACCTTTTTTGTACTACTGAACAGAATTATGAAGATTTGAAATTACAACAAAACTTGGAAATAATTTTTTTATGTAAAAAGGCAATATCTTACGATGCGTTTACAAATCGCTTGAAAATGGAAACTCAATTTTCACTTAACCCTAGGATTACCGTCTTGGTATGGCCAGACCAAATTTGTATTTTGCTTGCAATATTTTTCGAACATAACAAAAAAATCATAAAAACAGGCCCGTGACTTCTATAAAGGATATGTGCGGAATCGAATGAAACTAATTTAGATTCGATTGGGGAAATTTAGCGGGATAAAAATACACTTTTATGTAAAAGTCTATATATAAAGTTACCCTCTTGATTTGGCCAGACCAAATTTGTTTTGTGCTTGCTATATCTTTCAAATAGGAAAAAATATCAAAAAAACCGAAACGTAAGTTCTATAAATGATATGTTATGAATCGAATGAATCAAGTTTGAATCAAATAAGAAATCTAAGGCCCATTATGCGTTTAGTTCAATTTAACAACAAAAACCAAACACCAAACTCGTTTCAGCTGTGGTAGATGCTACTAGGCAATGTGCGAAATTAAAGACTACATTTTCGATGACTTGTGGAATAAAATAATGAAATAATAAAATTTTATAATATTTTCGTATGATCTAAAATAATAAACATACGTTCAATAAAAATATAATTATTTACTTTTTATTTAATTGGGTTTTTTAGCTGTTGTAATTGCTGTCTAGCCAGACCACAATTAGCACTAAGGAGGACTTAGTGCTAAAAAGTTACCGAGAATCCTAGAGATAAAAAAAAATTTCAAAAGAAAATGAAATTCATATTGAACATTTTTGTTCCAAGGATCGATCTACTATTAAATGTACACGCAGAGAAAGAATACGGTTCTGCATGGTGGCAGCTACACTATGTTTATTGTGACAATATATTGTTGCAGTACACAAGAAGTTGTTATTTTTATTAAATATCAGCAATATTTTAGTTACTGTAAATATTTAAAGGTTTATCCCAATAATAAATTGGAGTATGGTTCCCTGAAAAATAAATATTTTTTTTACAACTAAATCATGATAACTTTGAAAACATATTATATTATTTACAACCATTTAATGATATTTTAAAACAATAACATGGTTACTTCCTATACGTATGTACTCCTAGTATGTTTCAGATGAAAACAAAATATCTTTACTATACACTCATAGAAAAATGCGTCTTCATGTTGATGATGAGAAGAAGAGACACTGCAGCACTCATCCAATCAGATGAGCGAAAAATACCTACATATGTGAACAGAAACCGTGATGACGAAATCTTTTTTGTCTGGCACTGGCAGGACATAAAGCAAATATTAGGATCCGATTTGATTAATTATTGTTAGTTCATATTTAATATATGAAGATTCAATAAATAAATACTGAGAGAAAAAAAAAATATTGATGATGCCCTAACTTCAGAATTGTGACATCAATGTTTTTTTCAAATGGCATCAGTTAGGCAAAAAGAGTCATCAATCCAATGACGAACGTCATCAAGAAATTTTGACATATTTTACACCTTGTCATTAAATTGAGCCTAATGAGTCCTTTATCCGATGTAACTGAGTCATTTCTGTTATGTTAGTGTGTCATCCCATTGATGACATAATTCAAATTTTTGACCCTGATGACAATTTAGCCAAGTGATGTTAAGGCTGACATCAGAATGATGAAAAGTGTCATGAAAAACGAACACACTTGTCATACAACTGAAATACAAAATACGCATGACGCTGATGTACAATAATTTTGCATCAGTTCTGTCGTTTGTAATATATCTAATTATTTGTTAGTGTAAACAATGTGCTAAAACAGTTTAAAAAACAATGCCCATTAAAAAAAGCAAATTATAAGTTTAATAAAGCCTCGTACACAATGCTAGCAACAATTTCGCTTTTTCTTCTATCTTATTTCTTCCCAAAGTATTTCAGATATTTTCCTTTCATTTTTCGGACAAAAATGTAACTAAAGTTTTTTTTATAAAATTGAGTCTTCTTTTACTTCAGCAACAACTTGTATGAAATTGTGGATGACGTTTATAAAAATTTTATTTAGTTTTGAATGAAAATTTTAACAAAATGTTTTAAAAAAGAATAATTAGTACGTAATTTTGTTCTGGGAAAAATTTTAAAACGGTTGCTTAACTGAAAATGTGTGTGGTTACGAAAAAACTGGTTCATTATTATGAATACCATTGAAAATGTTGCTTCCTATTGTGAACGAAGCTTAAAGAAATTAAAAAAAATAAGCAAATGGATCTTTAAAAAAAATTGTAAGTGTCACAAAATAAAATAGCATTTTGCTACTTTTGATTGAAAGTGCGAACATATTGGTGCAAAAATATTGTTTAAGAGAAAAAGAAGGAAAATTCTATAAAAGAATTCATAAATAATTGCGACCCACGACAAACAGATTACAGTGTGCAATAATAATGAACACTGTGTAATGCAATCATATTATAAAAACTTTACAACAATAATATGGGAAATAGTAACAACGATATTATGAAAACCTTCGATAATAACATGATTACTGTTATCATATATTGAATCATAATATGATTCTTTCAGATTATAATATGATTTTAATAATAAGGATTTTATCCGACGCAGTAAAAAGAATTAACATTTTAAATCAAACTGTTTACTGCTTTTTGGTCGCATATTGAATGCAATTAAAACAACATACCTTATCCATGTTGCCTAATTTTTACAGTTTTTAAAATGTGTCTTATTTCAAGGTCAATAGAATTTCAAACAGGAAATTCAAACAGCTTATTTAGTAGTTTTAAATGACTTTTGTTTATTTTCTAATTATCTGACTTATTCAAATACATTTTAAATTCGTCCACCTGCCGATTTAAAAAGTTACTTCAAAACAACAATTCAAATTGCATGATGTTTTCCTCGCATTTAAGTTTTTTTTTAAGTTTTTCCTTTTAGAAAAAAGTGTGGCATAAATTCAAAACGCGTTAGTAAAATAGTTTGTGAACAATTTAAATTGCAAAATATCATAAATAGTTATTAACATATAATTGTGTGTATACGAGTGGGAATGTCAGAAAAATATGGGCCTAGATATGGAAAGATATGCACTTTATAAAGGGTGGTGCAAGCATAATGCACGATGTAAATTGTGAGTCACGCTTTAGCGTCAAATTTTTTGCCCAACTTAATTTTACAATTCTATGTTTCAAAAACTCAACCATGGAGAGGTACATAATTGAGCAGCTCGTAAAGATTGTTGAAGCCTCTTACGAAAATGGTCGTTCAAATAAAAATTTTTTTTTTTTTTTTGGTGAGCATAATCGACCTCAGTGGATTCGTTAACAAGCAGAATTGCCTCATTTGGGCAAATGAAAATTAACGGGTGATTGTTGAAAAACGAAGCACTCACAATGAGTGACTGTTTGCTGCGGTTTTTAGGCTGGCGGTGTAATCGGGCCATACTTCTTCGAAAATTAGGTCGGCCAAGCAGTTAATGGTATTCGCTACCACGCGATGATAGCGGGCTTCTTATGTCCAGAAATTTTTGATATGGACCTGGACGATATGTGCTCCCAACAGGATGTTGCCACTTGCCACACAGCTAAGGAAACAATGGCTCTTTTGCGCGGGAAATAAAATAGCCATGTTATCTCACGTCGTGGCGATGTTAATGCGCCACCACGATCATCTGATTTGACACCGTTGGACTTTTTTTTCTGGGGATATTTAAAAGAACAAGTGTAAGTGAATAAGCCAAGAACAATTCAAGAGCATAGGGATTAAATAGTTCCTTACATAAACGACATTGAACCTCAATTATGTTTCAGAGTCATTGAAAATATGGACCATCGGATAGAGGTATGCCACCGAAGTCGCGGCGAGCATTTGGCCTAAATTTGCTTTCACACATAATTGTCATAGATCCTTCTATCAAAATAAAAAATATAAGGATAATTCTCTGAAAAAATTTTGTTTTATTTAGAATTAATTTCGTGTGTTTTAGTTGGATCACCCTTTATATACCTATATATTTTATTTCCTAATAACACCTGTTTAATGTATACAAAATATGGAATAAATCAAGCCAAAAAGTAAACTTATAAGTGAAAATTTGAAAACATTACTAAATTTTTATAAAAAAGATCACAAAAATACAAAAATTTCAATTTTAAATGGAAGTATTCCATTTATAAATAGAAAAATTTATTGTCAGATGTTTTCACTGTGAGATTTAACTTTAAATTCAACACATAATATTAACATATGAAATTAATTATTTTAACCCTTAAATGTCCTACATGGGCTGGCCAGATCATATTTGAATTTCATATCCAGTATCTGTTCTTGTAGCAAAAGTTTTAAGAAACGATGAACCAAAAGTAAGTTGTCCTGAATTGAATAAAAAAAATTTGGAATCATTTGGATCAAATTTAGGGCACAAAAAACCTCCCACAAGAAAAAGTTCGCTAAGTGCGCCTCATGGTCTGGGTGGACCACATGCTATTTTTTTTGAATCATTGCTTTTGCACTAACAAAGTTTATTATGCTAATATTGTTAAAGTGCCTTTTGCTCGAGAGAGGTATTTTTGCTGTTGGATTGTTTTTGTTTTCAAATTACTTTTTTGCTTTGTCGCAGTATTTGCGGTGATAGCAGCATACTTCGTTTGATTTGGCTTACGGGAGCGGGATCTGCTTCGTAACCAAAACTCAGAGAAAAACTCGTTTTTGCTGCGGTAACTACACCAAATCTTTGTTCCTTCAACATGGCAAAGAGACAAAAACGTAAACTTGCAATGAATCTTTAATAGAATAATTTCAATATTTTACAATTATATTAAAAATATTGCATAACAAGACTGATGAAACACAAAATAAGTAAAAAATTTGGTTTAGTTTTCCTTTTTTGGCTAGGGTTTTCAATCGTGGTCCGGCCAGACAATGTGGTGTACTGTGGCACTAAGGTTATAGGACATCGAAGAGTTCAGTTTAAGTGAGCCTTGTGAAAATTAACATAATATTATAGAAATACAACGGGTGATTCAAACCATGGCATTCCTGTGAAATTGCCCTTATATTTAAACAGATCAGTGTATGAGGGATATTTAAATCTTCTTATTAGCACTTTGCAAAAATAGAAAGTAATTTATCCTAATAAATACAAAATTGCAAGGGAATATCTCTGCATCCGCCCGACATCAATGACATGCAAATGTTTGTGTACTAAAACTAACTTAAAAGTCACTTACCAAAGAAACAGTCGTCACCGAACAAGAACGATTTTCAATATCCTTTGAAATACTATCCATACATTGACTAATTTGCAATATTTTGAAATGTATTAAATTTATTATAAGAAGTATTGCTAAAATTCAGATTTGTTTTTCTAATTTTAATCCAGAACACAATTTTAATATGTAAAAATGGTCCTCTAAAGGGAGTCACCTCGAAATATACACATTTGCAATTTTTGCAGGAAAACGATGAATAGGGGTCATAAATATCTACTGTAAAAATCTAAGTTCAATGTCTTTATTATTTTGCAAAAAAAAAAAAATAATTCAGTTGTTACTCTCTTTGTGATATACAGGTATGTGATGGAAATCAATTTTGAAAACGCAACGATTTAAAACCGATAATATAGTTTTCAGTATCTATAAAAATGGATCTCCTACACATTCTCCTCTTATTTTGCGTGTACATCCTTTTAAATTATGTAATTTATGTGTGAATTGCATTTTATTTTGGAAAAAAAATTAATTATTCATAAAAGATATTTTAGATTTATAGCAGCTTTATGAAACGAATTTTCTGTGAAGATTTGTTAAACAAACCTTTTATTTATCAAAACTATTTTTTATGAATATGGGGGTAAGGCTTAAATTCAGAAATGGATTTTTAAATAGCTCGAAATCCATCACACCTTTCCAAATTTCGATCGATTTCCAGCACATATCGATCCTTTGCTGCAATAGAGTCATAACTAAAAAAACCTGATTTCATAGCTAGTGCATTTAATTCTTTAATTCCAGGTGGAACATAGGGCCGCCTACTTACTAATAATGGGGAACTAATCGCCATATCGTTTCTTCATATTGTTTAAAAGTTTCATACAAATATCTTATATACTCAACACTAGAGAAGAGAATAAAATTTTAAGGGGCTAGAAAATTCAAATTTGAGTAATGACTCTATTGCAGCAAAGGCTCGATATTTACCAGATAAGGTATACATTTGCAAATGTATCTTAAACGATTTTGTAATCGAATTTGAGGTGCGATTAATCGATTTAAAAAATTGAAATAAAAAAAGTCAATAAAAACTCGAAAATTGGATCCACAACTTTGACCCTACAGAACAGATTGTGTTAGATTTAAATCCCAAACTACTTAGGAGAACAAGAAATAATTTGAAACCAATCTTGTTCTTTTCTTTTGAGTTGTTCGAAATTGGGCGTAATTTTAAGAGACGGTCATACAAACATAGCTAGATCAACTTAGAATGACTAAATGACCCAGAATATATAATTTATCGGGTCGTAAATGAATATTGAAAAAATATATTATTTACCCCTAGTGGTGGAGGGCATAGTAGATTGGTTAGAATGGAAAGAAAAAAATTACCTATTTTATCTGTCACAAAAACAAAACTATGTCTATGATTACATCATGCACGCGCATTCAAGTGTTGGTGCCAGTGCTTTGGTCGTGTATGGGCATTTTGTGTGATTGTACACTTTGCTATAGCGATGTCAAGCTGATTTTGATATTTGGCTGGTGGTACCAGTATGTGGTATTGTATATGGTGCAATTGGCTCAGTTCAGAAAAGTTGTCAAAGAGTAAACATCAGGGTACTACACAATAAAAAAACATTTTTCAAACAGAATTAATTTCAATACCTTATAATAGCAACACTTTACTAAATACTTTTTAAAACAATTTTTGCAATTATTTTTTTATTGAAGGGTCGTTTTCAATAAAAAAACACGAATTTTCTTTTAAATCTATTTTCACAATAATATCAATAATAAATGCGACGCTCACTAGTTACAACAACTCATCCGTATAAATTGTTTAAAGAAATGAGCACTATTCAACATGACTTTTTTGTGCTGGGGTATTGTATGCCCTGCCACCATTCCAGACTTACGTATTTTTAAAATAGATTTTTTTTGTTTTAGAGAAATCTACGATTCCAGTCAATCTTATACACAGAAAAAACTTGTTTTGAAATAAATTTTTAATTTAAATATTAATTAAATAACATGAATTGGGTATGAATTTGGTGATTAGAGACGGTACACTTTTGAAATGAAATACTTACATAAGAATTAGAAAACAACATTTGAAAATAAGATTTTCAATTTATCTATCCAAAATAATACATTTGGAATTGTGTATCTTATTTCGATTTTAGGAAAAGTACATTATTAGGGTTTCCAGTAAAAACTTAGAATATAAGAATTGAAACACTGATTGAAAAACTAAATTTTTTAATTTTATAACCAATCAAATTGGTTAAAAAAACTTATTTTGAAATATTTTTTCTTTGTTAAATATAATTTAGAACTGGAAAATATTTTTTTTCTACAACTAATGATAATATTAAAATTTTGAAGTTATTTAGCGAATTGCTGATAAAAATGATAGAGTAATCATTAAACTGTCAAACATTTTTGAGAATACAAAATTTATTATTAATTAGATTTCTCTATGACGTGCTAAATTCCCAATTTTTATTATTGATAAAAACACTGAAATTTATTATTGAAAGAAAGCTTGTTTCCTGACGAGCTGGTCTAAGCGACCAGCGAAATGCGCGTAGAAACCAGTTTTCCCTCAACAATAAATTTCAGTGTTCTTATCAAAAATAAAAATTGGGAATTTAGCACGTCATAGAGAAATCTAATTAATAATCATTAAATTTTAATTTTCAATAAGCCAACTTTAAGAATTATCGAATTAAAAAAAAGAACCCCTTAAAAAAATAAAACTAAAAAACTTTTTTTATTTAAGAGCTCAAGTACTTTAAGCAAACACTTGCATTTAAAATAAAAAAAAAAAATACTAGACCAGACAAAAAATTGTTAAACGGAATTGAAAGTAGAACATTTAAGCCTGTGCGTTGTGTTTGCAGACCAATTCTTTGATGGTATGTATCAGCTCTAATGCACCCACAAAAAATTGATAGTTGTTCGGCGTACAGTGCGAAATTTTTTAAATAAATTTGCATCATTTAGAAGGAAATTTTTGCTGGATTAAAGCTAGTCTACTTAAAGTCTAAAGTTAGGTGTTCAAAGTATGCATTCAAGAGCGAATACAACAATTTTTGTTTCGGTGTATAATGCGACATTATAGAACATATTTTAGCGTATTATAGCATCGAAACTTTGGATCTAAGAAATCTAAGTCTTTTTGAGACGTGTTTTGACTATTTATGAAATTTGGTTCAGCGGTTCCATAACTATAAGCCTGCAAAAATGACACCTACGCAAACACAAACCGGGGTGCCCGTGTACCCAATATTTTTTTATATGAAAAAAATTAGCAAATAAAAGGCTGTTCAAAGATTTTTTAACCAAATATTAAATTATCTAAATACTTTTTCTAAATTTTTAATTAAAGGATTGTTAAATAAATATTTTTTTGTGAAGGTAAAAATTACAATGGGAGTTGTACCCCGGTTATTTGTTTGTGTGATGTTTTTGGTTGTTTGCCTGGTGTATGTATATTGATCTATAGCTTGGCATTATTTTTTGTTGTAATAATTAATAAACAATTAAAATTGTGTCAAATATAAAAAAAAAAATATTTAATTAATTTGTTAGATTTTGATAAAACGGACTTTAAATCAAATAGTTTTTGCTGTGAAGCTGAAAATTATTTAAAATTATTGTAAAGTGCACAATAGGGATGCCAATCGGGACTGGTTTTCTCAAATCCCGGGATCCGGGATTGCAAAAAATCAAATCTGGGGATTTTAGGATTTTTTCGAAATATTGTAATTTTTCGGGATTCGGAATTTTTGAAAGTCAAAAGATAAATGCTTTTAAAAGATATTTATTAAAAACAAACGTCTTAAAAAGAGGTTTACAAACAAAAGTTTTATAATTCATTTAATATTCCAAAGTCGTTTCGTGTATATATTGATTACCAAAATTTGTAAAATTGAAAATTTTGATTTTTTTCTTAATTCATTTAATTGTTAATATGATAAAAAAAAAACAACGTACGATTTCCAACAATGTGTTAATTGATTCAATTAAAAAGTAATTAACATAAAATCTATATTTTACTCAATTACCTCAGTTGTTTCAAACTACATAAAAATATAATTAATATAGTTATTGAACAGAGCAAATTAGTAATTGCAAGATTCTATTAAAATTTTTATTAAATGCATTAAGATGAATAATTCAAATTTGAACTCGAAATTAATTAGCAAAATCAATTTTTATAGCTAACCATAAAAATCTTACTTTAATAAAAACACATTTTTATACCCACCACTGGTAGGAATTATAAAGAGCAAAAATTACACTACTTAATTTCGTGAAATCGCTCCATAAACTGCCAGTTCCATGCCCACTCTCGGAAAACACTTTAATAATCCTAAATCTGTAAAGAGTAAAGTCGTAATTTTGCCGTTGGTGCACCAGTAGTATCAATTAGAAAATAAAACCAAACAGAACTTTTGGTTTTTTTTTGTTTTGTGCATATCAAAAGACATTTCTTTCTTTAATTATTTTCATCACTTCTCACATTAAAATTTCTTTATAGTTGTTGGAAACGCTTAAAAGGAATAACAAAATTTTACTTTTTGCTTTTCAATGACAGTATTAACGGGGTTAACCAAATAAATATAAAAGATCAATATTGTAATCTATATCATCTCAAGTGAGAATGTCATGATGAATTTCTTTTTATAAAAAAAGGTTAACAAAAATATTATGTTAACGATTTCGGGAATGACTAAATCCCGAAAATCACGGAATTTAAAAATGCAAATCCCGGGATTCGGGATTCGCTAAATCCTGAAAATCCTAGGATCTTCGGGATTGGGATTTCGGGATTGGTAGCCCTAGTTCAAACGTACCCTAGTTTGCGTGTTTTTTTTTTTTTTTTTTTGGTATGTTTCTACGGTTAAACTGTTATGTATAAATATGCAAATGGTGTTGTATTAACGTACATGCACCCAGAGAAAAACTATGTTTAAATATGGTCACCTCCAACAAAACTATTTTTGAAGAAAATTGTAAACATATTATGGTTAAATTTAACCATATTATTATCACCGACAAGCATATTATGGTTAAATGTGTCCTCCATCAAGAAGCCACAACCATATTTTGGTTGCCTCTAAACATGTTATGGTTAAATATGACAATAATTTGTTTTTAAATTAACAACCATAGCTTGTTGCTCTTGGAGAAGAGGAAAATATTATTGTTAATTTAAAAACAAATTATTGTCATATTTAACCATAACATGTTTAGAGGCAACCAAAATATGGTTGTGGCTTCTTGATGGAGGACACATTTAACCATAATATGCTTGTCGGTGATAATAATATGGTTAAATTCAACCATAATATGTTTACAATTTTCTTAAAAAATAGTTTTGTTGGAGGTGACCATATTTAAACATGTTTTTTCTCTGCGTGTGAATATTATTTATTTATCAGTGAATATTATTTATTATCAAGAGATGTATTGTGGAATAAGAATTTTGGTCTATTGTGAGCCGCCAACAATTTCGAAATCATCTTATTTTTGCAAATTAGACCCAATATAATATGCATGTTTGCTTAAGCTGCTGTCAAAAGTTTACAAATGTAAATTGTTGATTAGAATAAAAAAAAAACAATATATAAAAACATTTGATTCCATACAGAATGTGCGATTAGTTTCGCAGTTTATTAGGAAAATTACTGTTTAATAAAAATTAGCAAAAAGTTTTGTGGAGTTCAATGTGGCTTAGAACATATGATTTACATGTTTTCGAACAGTTGGTTAAGCCAGCTTATGCATATAAGAAATGGACCTTTACGGTACAAACACTTGCATTAACTTCGCTTCCTATTAAAACATTTGTCAATTAACTGCCAGGCCCACAATGTCGACAAGAACATTTCTTTCGCATTTTTATATTGAAAACAATAATAAAAAACTAAAATTTGTTTTTGTTTTCAATATAAATATACGAAAGAAATTTTCTTGTCGACATTGTGGGCCTGGCAGTAAAACTGCAATCCATAGCAGACTTCATAAAACATACAAATTCGTAATTTTAATGATGTAAGAAAAACAAGTCTTAATTATTTTAAGGTAAATAAAAGATTAACAAATTTTCCTTACAAGAGAACCCAAACAAACGTAAGAATATAGCCTTTATACTTCAAAACTTTGTAATCCAACAATACGAGGGTAGGTCAATAGATCCGTGACTTTTTGAATTTCCTGTCTCTTAACTAAAAGATAAAGTACTACTGACAACAGGTATCTGTTTGTTGAATCCTAATTTTAATAAGCGGTATCATTTTGTTTATGCTTAAGAGCATTGATAGCAGAGTAACGCATGATTTAAGACGACAGTGCAAAATAGGAATTTCGTGTGCTCGTTAAGCACTCCATGGAAAAAAATTCTTGAATTAGTATATGAACTGACATTTCATCCAAAGTATTCTTCCGATTTAGTGCCGAGTGAATAATTATTGTTTCCAAGCCTAAAGATATGGCTCGGTGGAAAGAGATTAGACCCAAACGATAAAACCATCTCGCAAACAAATACCTACTTGATACCTCGACAAATCCTGGTTTTTGAAGGTGATACACAATTTTAAGGAAATACAAACTTCGAGAAACGTTAGTAAAAGTGTATAGAGCTTAAAGGAGACAACGCTTAAAGATAACGCAATTGTTGATCCACATACCTATGTTTCATTATTTGAGGCACGGACTTAATGAACCACCCTCGTAGTTGTAGTGTTTCGGATTCAGACCAGGCCCCTATACTTTCATTATATATGTGTCAATATATGAATATCCAAAAAGTAGTTTATGTCGATTATTGAAGTATCGAGACACCGTCCGTTTTTAGAAGTTTTATTCGAGGACTTGTTTGCTTTAAGTCTGTATATTATCATATTAGTAACAACTTCAATAGAGGCTACAAGTTAATGTTGTAGACAACAAATTTTTAAATATAACATATTCTACAACTTTTTTTATTTGTGATAACACAATTTTGTTTTAAATCAACTTAAGCTACTCTTCCATATGACTTAAGATATATGTTTATAGCTGCGACCTGAATTTTAATCGCTTAGTTTATATTCGAGTTTGAGAGCCTATCAAACGGACATGTTCTCGAAATTAAAATCACGTGAAACTGAAATCAATGAAGTTTTTTAATTGAATTTTTGTAAAAGTTAACGCAGCTTTTCCTGATTAGAAAAGTAGTTTAGGTTGGGCAAAGTAGTCCTCAAAGTATGATGTATATAAAAGAAAATATTTTTATTGAAAACGGGAGAATTTTCAAAATTTGTTGGATTTCAATTTCAAGTGATTTCGATTTTCAGAGCATGCCCGATAATTTTCTTAAATTATGCATACCTACATCATATACGATATGGTTGGGATAGTGTTGCAAACTTACAATAAGAATTAGTATAAAAAAACTATAGCTCGTTACCGTTTAAAAATTTTATCAAGGAATATATCTATATCGATCCTCATGACTCAAATTTGAATTTTCTAGCCTCTTAAAATTTAATCTTCTCTCTAAAGTTGAGTATATAAGATATTTGCATGAAATTTTTAGACAATATAAAGAAACGATATAGCGATTAACTCCACATTATTAACTAGTAGACGGCTCTATGTTCCACTGTGAATTAAAGAATTAAAAACATTAGCTCTTTAATAAGGTTATTTGAGTTACGACTCTATTACAGCAAAGGCTCGATATGTACATACATATAGCTAATTTACTTCAATCGTGACATAACTCAATAAATTAAATTTTTGGGTAAGTGGTGTACAATTGTTCGCTACGTTTTCCTTATATTTTGTTTAAAATTCATCTTTATATCTTTTATACTTTCATCGTTTGAAACGAATTTGTAGTTAACTTTTCTAAGTGCTTAGAGCAAATGAAAGTCCTTAAATTCATTTATCTCACAATTAATTTTTCTGAGTTATGTTACTATTAAAGTAAATGAACAATTTGTTTACAAACAACCAGTAAATTTGTTTCATCATCCATAGAATTGTTTATGGTAAGCATGTTAATGGTCGTCACAGCTATGAACTAATCCAGAACAACCACAATATTCTATAGGTCGATCAATCAATCGTTATATGGAAGCAGCAAAAATTTCATTGTTAAAACTGTTTCTGGCAAATTATTCAAGTATGTGATGAGCATCGATCGATTTCAAAACAACAATTTTTAAAAGGTTTGATGAGTTTCGAGCGATTTTAAAATCCATTTCTGACTTAAAGTCTTAAAATTTTGTTCAGAATACAGTTCAGTTACCATATATAATATAAAATTTAAAAGAATAAAGACAGAAAATAAAAGGAATATGTATTAAAAATCCATTTTAAAAGATACTAAAAGCGATATTTTCGGTTTCAAATCGTTTCGTTTTTAAAATCGAATTCCATCACATACCTGATAATAATTACCCATTACATATTTTCTATATATAAATCGGCAAAGCAAAAAAACGTATAAAAAAAAATTGTATACTTACTGTTGTTCATTAGAAAAATGAGCGCTCAGGTGTCTGGTGCTTTTTTGAAATTCGTAACATTTTGGGAGTAAACGGGTATAATCTATATTTTGGAACTTCATTAATCTTTTTAACCAAGAAAGATTATACCAAATTTGTAACTTACCTAAAAAAGTATAAATATAAATTCGGTAGTTTTTCGAAATTCCAACGTTTTACATATTTTTGGTACTTTTTTACAAAATATTTTCTCTATATATTGGCTCCCATTATAATATAGAAATTTTTGATACTTTAATGGGGGGTAATTACCAAAAAGGCGAAATACGGGAAATTATATCTAGTTCGTTTTCTTTTTTGCAACATTGAATTTAGAAACATAAAATTGTAGGTGCATGATCCTGAGTGAAATAGAACCTATAAGTTGAAAAATGTTGGCACTGTTTTGCTTTTCCACTGATCTTTTTTGAATTTTTATTAAAATTGGACCTAGAAACATAAAATAAACATGCATGGTTCTTAGTGAGTAAGGACCTGGAGCTCGTTGGTACTTTTTCATTCAACAACTTGTACTTTTTAAAGTTTTATTAACACTGAACCTAAAAACATCAAATTCAACATGCAGAGTCCGGCGTGTTTGAGAAACTATATCTTAGAAGAGACTTTTTGGTACATTTTTGTTTTTCAATTGGTACTTTCTGTTATTTTTTTTATATTATTAAAATTACAAAACTAAATTAAACATTCACGGAGTTGAGTGTAAGACAACATATGGACTGGAGGTTGGTCCCTCGCCAAATCAATACACTAAGACAAATAGAAAACAATTGCACGAAACATATAAATTCATATGTTTATAATTATATGTATGTTTTCTTCATATTTGCATAAATAATTATGGTCGATCAGTGGGAAAACGCTAGTTTAAATAAAAGCACAATTACAAAAAACTTATGATTTGTGTATATCGTATTCCTAAATATTTAGTTTTGGTTAAACTATTACGTTTTGCCCCTGGTTCAAAAAAATTTCTTTGTAATTCATTACACCAAATTTACTTGATTTAATTTCACATCATATTTCTTGAGTGAACTTTTTATTACATTCCATTTTCAATGATTTATTATTTTCTTTCTTTCGCATCATTTTTTGTTACAAAAAAAAAAAAAAAAAAAAAAAAAAAAAGAAAAAGAAACTGAAAACAGAAAACAGAAAAAGTTCTACAATTACGATATTTTTGTCATAGCAAACTGACACAAAACTTTAAGAAAAAAAGAAGAAGCACGAGGGGCAAAAGAAAGATATGGAACATTTACTATATTGCTCAAAATCATCGTTTGCCAAAGTGTTGAAATTTACAATTAAACTGCAGAAATTGGATATTGTAAAATGAAGAAGTACTGCGATGTAGACCCAGCAAGAAAAAAATGACACAGTTGCAAAAAGCGCAAAAACAAAAAAGAACACACACACACTCAAACACATTTGTACATACACTTTTAGATAAGAATCTATGTAAGAAGAGATGTGCATGTTGAATGGATTGCAATGGCACAATACATAAAAGTCGAACAAAAGAAATCGACAAATCAAACGAGAATTGTTCATATGTAATGGTTTTCAACATCAGCAGCTCAGCAAAAATTCAGTATACACGCATATACAACTCGTATCGTCATACATATTTACATGATTCTAGGATACAAAATGATATACAGTTACACACATACATTCATATCTATATACTAGTTTCTGTGGACACATGCAACATCCCAGCAAATGTTAAGAGTAAAAAGTGTTTTTTTATTGTTTGAATCATTTATGGTTTCATGTTATGATATACGACTATGCACTGATTTATAAAGTTAGAATGATTTCAAATATCATTTGAGACATACGAGTGTATCCTTAAAGAAAAACGAGAATTGCATACTTAATTTAAAAAACAGTTTTAAAGGTTTTCCTTCATTTAATGTTATAAAAGTATATCATTTACGATAGAGATAGGTATAAGCATTATTCAAAACACTATACAAGCAAATCTGTGTTTCAGAAAATGATTCACTAAATTTGCTGAGATGACCAAACCAATATACTCCTTCTAAAAAAAAAAACTCACACAATGGCTTTATAAGCGCTACCAGGATATGCAGACATACACATTAGTTTGTCATTTTTTCTACAGGCAGCTTTTAAAGCTGAATAAATGACTATATCGTGAGCTTATATTTAAATAGAGATATCTGCAAAATCACAATTTTACAGGTGAGCAAAAAGACTGATTTTTTCGATAACTGTAAGAGTAATAACTAAATCTTAACAATGTTATTTAAAAACAACATCTTAATCATACATATGTAATTTTTTTTTTAATTACAGATACTCGCGCTTATATGTCTGATAGCACTATTTACTAATTAAAATTTTATCGATTTGAACTATTTGAACAAAAATAAAAACAATTTAAGACTTTAATTTAAGTAACACGAATTTTTACTAAAATAATAAGTCTTTTTTAATAAAACAATCAGCCCAATTATGAATAAAAATTCCCCGGGAGTTTTTTCTCTTTTCCCATTTTCACAATAGAATTTACATAGGAAAAATGGGAGAAGGGAGAAAACTCCCGGGGAATTTTTATTCATAATTAGGCTGAATATATAATTGGAGGATTCACAAGGTAGTCATAAAGTTGTAAAGTCATTTGTCTTAGAATAATTACAAGAAATATATATGACTGCTGTGGGCAACCGCTTATAATTTAGAGTTCTACTGTACAGTAATTACGAATCAATGAACACAGCATTAAAATTATTATTTTGTTTGAAACACAGCAACATTTTTTTTTTAAATTGTAAAGCATTATTAAGAACATTATGACGATATGACTTGATAGCACACCTTGTGAATCCCCCAAATATATTTTGAAAAAATAAGATATTAAGAAACAGGTAATCATGTTAATAGAACTCGAAATTAAGTTATATTAAGAAGCAATAAATAACACTATGCAGTTGAAAAAACAGACAAGCCCGGCACATGGCGTTTTAACACAATTCGCGTACGCTGAATCCAGTGGTGGCCGCGGTTTTTTAAGATTGGCTCTGGTTTTCGAGATATACCGTTATTTCGAAAATGGAGGAGGTTGCACAACATATATTCGCGTAACTCAAAAACGGTTTAGTTTATTGCAATTACTAAAAAAACCGAAATTCCGCAATAAAATTATTTCATTTAAGAAAAGCAAAACTTTTTTTCTAATATGAGTAGTCGTTATTAAATCATAATTTTTTAATAGGTTCCTCTCTCTATGCGCTGTCTCATATTATGAATGTGCCAATGCAGAAAATTTATTTTCAATGACATTTTGACGTAAAATTTTTTAAATGCGGTTTTTGTGCCATTTACAATACAAAACAAAAGAACAAATATACAAATTTATGCTATTCCAAAGAAATATGCATGTATTATTACCACACTTTCACTTTGCGGTAGGAATTTTGGCAAATCCACAGTTACCGATTAAAAAATTCTATAAAAGCATCGAGCCCAGATGGTGTTGCTTTTACCGAATTGCGCCGAATTTTTCCACGATTAAGTGGCATGAAAGTAAAAGAAGGTATGAACTCTAACTACTTTATTAAATTAGATTTATATTTCATATCATAATGTTTTTATTTTACAGGAACTCTTAATGGACCGGACATTCGTCGTCTTATGAAGGACCAACAATTTGAGGTTGCATTGAATGATATCGAGCTATTGGCCTGGAATTGTGTGAAATCAGTAACAGAAAATGTATTAGGAAATCATCGGTCAGAAAACTGGCAAATTTTAATCAAAAATATGCTAACCCCATTTAGAAACTTAAACGTTAGAATATCATTGAAAATACATTTTTTGCATTACCATACCGAAAAATTTAATGAACAATCACTAGCCGAGTCTGATGAACATGGCGAGAGATTTCACCAAATAACAGCCAGGCTCGAACACTGGTATAGCGGCAAACAACTTGATTCGCTATTAGGGGATATTTGTTGGAATCTGCAGGAGGAAGAAGAATAAATTTCTAAATAAAAACTTTAACTTTAACTAATTAACAACATAGATAAATGTTTTAAAATTTTTAAGTTTTTATTATAACAAATAAAAAAATTTCATCTTTTCTGAAAAAATCAAAAGTTGTAGACAGATTTTAATCACTTATAGCTTATTTTGTTTGGAACTTAGTTTTTTATACGCGTAGAACCCTAGCCCTAAATTTTGCACCTGCAGCGCCTGAGATACACCTAGATGGGTCAAATGTATGACCAACCCCACTTTATTTTTCATCTAAATCATTTATTTCTAACATACCCACCCGCTATCTCCATTGCTTAAGGGGGCTTCCATACAAAATGTTTAATGCAGACTAGAAATATATTGAAGAAAAAGTCCCGTAAATGCCCAGGAGTCACCCCTAGGGGGATAAAATGTATGACTGACCTCCATTAGTTCTTTGTTTTTAACATTTTCTCAAATTATACTTTCCCTTTATCACCATCCCTTAGGGGGCTCCCATACAAATATTGCGTTTTATGAAATTCTTAAATTAATTAAAATTTGTCGACTTTTGTGAAGAAAATCAAAAGTTGCAGATTTTAATCATTTATAGCATGTTTTGTTTGGAATTTCGTTTTTTATACGTCTGCAAAAAATTAGAAGCATTTTTAAATTTTTTATGAATTTTTAAAAAACAAAAATTTTGAAATTTTGTTAAAAAAATTAATTTTTTTCCAAAAAAAAAAATTATGTTTCTAAAATGACTGCGGATATTAGAAAGAAGTTTTACTTTTCTTAAAGGAAATTATTGCGAAATTTCGGTTTTTTAAGTTTTTTCAATATTTTCAATAAGCTAAAGGGTTTTTCAGTTACGCGAACATATGTTGTGCAACCTCCTCCATTTTCGAAATAACGGTATATATCGAAAACCAGAGCCAATCTTAAAAAACCGCGGGCACCACTGGATTCAGCGTACCCGAATTATGTTAAAACGCCAGGTGCCCAGCTTGTTACGAAAAAAAGTGTCAATTTCTTGCACAGTGTAATTAAACTTTATCCGCATATTTTAAATTATCATCAAAATAATGATATTCTTGCCAAATAACAGGCTTCAATGTTTGCAAATGCTTCAATTTAATTAGTTCAATAGGACGTGGACCAGATTGTAAGGGATTCGCTTCTATTTATATGACCGTTGCACAGTGTGGGAAATATGGAAAAAAATTTAAATAATTCTATATTTTGTAAATGGTTGTTCCGATTGGAATGAAGTTTGAGGTGATAGTTAAAGAGTTGTATTCGAGTTAAGGTTTTGGATTTGAGGTATATAGACTTGTTAGGAATGGCGCTAAAAACGATCCTTTTCTTCTTAATTTCTGCTTGATTTTTTTAGTGAAATGCGCTTTTCGAGTTCTTCATAATTTATCTCTTAAGCCTTTACCTTAATATCCAACTTTGAAAACTAAAACTTGATATTTTTGACCAACCAAATATAACCCTCTAATTTATCATAATTTTATTTAAATATTTTTCTGTGAATTACCAGCAAATCAATTGATATTCTACATTTTGCAGATTGTGAAAAAATTGTTTTTAATTAAAAAGTTTTATGCATTTAAAGTTAAAATTCTGAAAAAGACGTTTTTTGCATGCTTATCTAAAAAATTATCTCTTTTCTTTATAAAAACAAATGTTTAGCGACATATGTGACATCGCATAGAGAAAGGGACCTAAGGGTAAAAAAAAATCAATTTTCACTTTTTTTTGATGTGGACAACATCTGAGCGCGTTTTCAAGGTTGACAAACACATAACTGACGTCATGAGATGTGTCGCTTTTAAATGAGACCAATACCAACACGCACAGTGATGGTACACCAAAGATACACGTATTTAAATCTTTAAAATGGTTTTAAATGGTTTTTACCCTTAAGTCCCTTTCTATTTTGCGCGTCACATATATATTATATATACTTTTTTGAAACCCTTCTTCATGCATAATATTACTATGCAAAAAACTTTAATTACTGCGGGCGCATGGCTCTTTCGAAAAAGACCAATTTTTTTTACAAATTTAAACTTTATGATATTTTCTCCAATCGGAAAGCAAGAATCAAAAATTTTAAGCACAGCTTTTATGACCAAATATGTTTCTAATAATTGTTCAATAGGTATCCTGATTCCTTTGTTTGGTAGCTTTTATATTAAAAAAAAAAAAAAACAAACAAAAAAGATTATTGGATTGGATTGGATGAAAAAGATTTTTTTTTTAGGAATTATGGGATTCGTTTTATAAGTTTAAAACAAATTTTAGGTGGTTTTATTATTAAGCATTAAAAAATATATTTACTGGTAAAATTTAATTAAATAGTATAAGCTAATAAAGATTTTATTGCATAAATAAAAATGTATATTACTGACAAAAACTCACAAACACATATTTTGCACTTTTTTGGAAATGGTCTTCAACGAATCTTAAAAAAGCTTATTTTTGAAATCTAGACACAATTCCCAACCCTTTGATGTATAATATGGCTACATTGTAAAACCAGTTTTATCAATCTATTTTATACATAAATATTTTTTATGTAGATAGCACTTTTGTAAAAACAAAACCCCCGTGTTATAGATAGCACAATTAAATATTTATGCTAGCCGATGGCCCTGGCAGCCAGTGCTATTATTATATATTAATTTTATATTTATATAACATTAATATCAAATAAATAAATAAATAAATAATAAATATTTTTGAACAAATTATAATCACAGATGACTCTTCAGTCAGTGAAATCGTTTCTATAAAAAACACATTTTCGAAAAATTGCAGATAACACTATTTGAATATAAGCTTACGATATAAACTATAATTAATGTATATGCATACAACTCCGAAAATTCAAACTAAATTTACGTTGTCAAACTGTTGACAGGGAAAACGCTTTTGGTTTGCCAGGAATTTTTTAAAAAGTTCCAAATATGTCAAATTTACAACGATGTTAACAAGTACGTAGAAAATTTAAGTTGGAAAATTAAAAAGTTTACAATTTTTCTCTGCCAGTAAAATCAAAATTTAGTTTAACGTGTTATAAGAAAAACTTATTAAACATTTGTACAGCCTGCTTAAGTAATGGATAAAAAGGTATCGAATATTGTCTATATGTGAAATTATTACACCTACTTCTTCATATTTCCGTTCCTAATAGTTATTGCTACCTTTACCAAATAAAATAAATAAATATTCAGACCCCAGTAAGCTTGTTGGTAGAGTTCTATCTGGTTGGTCTATCAGCGAGAGGGTCGATAGTCTGTTTTAGTACAAGGAGCTAAAGGCCTACAGTACTATTACTTGGTAATTCAAGCTAGAATATTATTTGTAGCTGTATTTGCAAGTAAAGGGTATTTTTTATTGCCAACTTAAAGTTGGCAACACTACTTTGACTGGCGGCCATTTTGTCAGCTGTCAAGTGATTTCTGTTTAGTTTGGTTTGTCATTTCAACGTGAATAGACTGATGCCTGAACAACGCTTCCGAATTGGTCAAATTTATTTTGAAAATCATGGTTCTGTTCGAAGCCAGTTTTGTTTAGCGATGAAGCTGAATTTTGTTTGAATGGATACGTCAATAAACAAAACTGCCGCATTTGGAGTGATGGTAATCCTCAAGTGTATGTTGAGACAACGTTACATCCAAAAAAACTAACTGTTTGGTATGCTTTGTGGGCTGGTGGAATCACTTGTCCTTACTGCTTTAAAAACTATGCTGGTCAGAACGTAACAGTCAATGGTGACAGCTATAGAGCCATGATTACTGACTTTTTCATTCATCAATTTTATTGAAGGAAACGTTTGGTAACCGCATAGTTTCACGTTTTGGACCAGCAATTTGGCCTCCAAGATCGTGCGATTTAACGCCGCTAGACTATCTCCTATTGGGATCTGTAAAGTAGCTAGTCTACACCGATAAGCCCGAAACGATTGACCACGCTGAGGGCAATATTCGCCGCGTTATTGCCGATAAACGGCCACAAATATTGAAAAAAGTCATCGAAAATCGGACCTCCAGAAAAGACTACGTCCGACCCAGCCATGGCGATCGTATGCCAGAAGTCATATTTAAATTATAATGGCAGAAGGTTATCTTTCGAATAAAGTTAATTTAATGTCAATTTAAAAAATCATCTTTGTTTTATTCCATTTCAAAGTTCTATACCTCTATAAAAAACACCTTTTACTATATTGGGGCGCCTTATCTTTTATGCCCTTTACCACAGTAGTGAAAAGCCAGTTGTTTTCTGGCTCATATAGAATTGGCACTATCATATCAAAATTTTTATTTTGGCTGCATATTTGTATGGACGCTAGGTGAAATAATTACTGATTTCTAAGGCCAAACAAATATATAGTGAAAGAATATTTTGGATTAATTTTTATCAACATAGATTTTTTTGATAGACCCTTAATTCGGAAGGATACCTGTATGGGAACCAGTTTTGCCTACAACATTCGCAAATTTGTTCCAATTTACATTGGTACATGACACTCGACAGGTTAGACCACATCCAGTACACAACGTAGTGAAGTCAATATAGCTGCCATAGCTGAGAGCGTACGCAAAGACCGTGACGAATCGAATCGTTGTCGTTCTAAGCAACTGGCCTGTCGTATTCTACAACTTGTAGTATTTTACGTAAGGATCTAGGCCTTAGCATGCTCTGGCTTCAACAAGGCGGCGCTACGACTCATACAGCGTGTGAAACAATGACCTTGTTGATAAATCATTTTGGTGAGCATTTAACTTCATGTTTTGCTACGATAAATTGTCCACCTAGATCGTGCGATATTACAACTTTGGACTGTTTTCTATGGGGACATGTAATGTCTGAGGTCTTCAGGAATAAGCCAGCTACGTTGAAAGCCAACATTACTCGTGTATTCGCGAAATACCAGTCGTTATGCTCGAACAACTCGTCCAAAATCGCACCTTCCGAATGGACAACCTTAGACGCAGTCATTGCCAAAATTTACAGTAGATACTAAGGTATTCATTTAATCGGGTTTTTGCTTTAATCGGTTTATCGTTCGATTAGTTTACCGAGGTTTTGGTTTAATCGGTTAATAGTCGGTTAATTCTGTTATTGATCGGTTAACCGATTAATAAAGTTTTTTTTATAAATTAAGCAATTTCAATACATAATGCATAAACTATTTATTATTTGGGGTTTCTCAGTAAAAAAAAACAATAACATAGCAATTCTTGTACTAAAAAGAACAAACAAAAATATAATTCATAAGTATGTAATATTTGTAATTAATACATAATACGTAAGATCATTTTATTAGTAATTAGCAAGATTATTAGTTATTTCAATAGTATAAGGAGATCTAATAAAATAATCTGTTAGACAAATAATTTGGTTTAAATGTTTAAGATTTAAGCGATTCTTTTTTTTAGTTTTGATTTTTTTTTAGGCTGGGAAAAATTTCTTTCATATATCCTAGATGTTGAAGAAATCGAAGGCAACCCATAATACAGAATATCTTACTTCTCAGTCCTTTTTCTTGATTACTCTAAAGATATAAAATCTTGCATTATGCCATTAGAGTCCTGTTTTAAATTTTTGAAATGTTTAGCACTTCTAATTGATTCAGTTAACTCTGTTAAACTATTGACATGAGAAGAAACAAATAACTAAACACATACATATAAAAAGTACGTGAAACAAAAAGCTGTTGAAAGCAAACACTTCTCAGCAAACATTTTGTATCATAATCGAATGTTTAAGGCATCAGCTTCAAGAGCCAAATAACCGAATATAAGCTCATTTTTTGATCATTAATTATGCACTCGTTGTGAGAAATTGGTACCCTACCGATGAATCACCTCAAAGTATCTGCTGTGATACATTTAGCTGATTTCTTTCTGATCATATGAATGAATCATATGTGAATCCTTTTTCAATCGCTCTAGTGATGAGTTAGTTTTAAATCTCAAAAGTAATCTGAAAAGGCTCATTTAGGTTATTTAAAAAAAAAAAATTATCACCCAAATGCTAGCTGGGTTATTGAACACCTTTGTTTGCATGAAAAAATATTTTCTAAACACACACCTTATGTATATGAGACGAAACAAATTATTTAAAGCACAAAAAATGTGTTATAATAGTAAAAAAAAATTAAAATTTTGTTACATCGGTTAATTGACTGAAATTAACCGGTTAAATCGTTAATCAAAAATAGCCACTTTTAAATTAACCGATCAGTTAATCGGGTAGTAATTAATCGGTTAACCGATTAACGATTCTATGGTATCTACTAGGTGAATACCTAGTATATACCATAAATTGTTCTATTCACCGATAATACAAATTTTAAATTCATTTTCAAATGTATTTTATTTTACATTATATATTAAACCTCACGATTAATCACCCGATACATAAAATTTTTTTTGGGTTTAAAATAAGTTAAACAGGTAAATTTTTTAAATATTTCTTCAATCTTATTAGAATTAATTTTCAATTTAAATTCATAAATACAGGATTATCCACTTATAGGTTTCAAAACCCCCGGTCTTACCTTTTTTTAACGAAAACTTTGCCATTTACGATTATGGACCGTTTAATGAACGAAGAACGCGTAACGTTGCACATCTTTCAACGTGATTATGGTCGTTATAATATATAATTGACCTCTTGTACAAGGAATTGGCAAGATTATAAAGAAATTGGAAGACACTGGAAGCGCTACAGATATGGTCAGGCCTGTGCATCATCGCAATGTGCGCACTGCCGAAAATATCGCTTCTGTTAGTGAAAGTGTGGTGGATAATCCGAATTTAATTTACCTTATGATAACTGACTTTTTAATGGCCTGCAATTGAAGACTGTGAACTGGACAATAAGGGATTTCAACTAGGCAGTGCCACGAGCCACACAAAACGGCCAATTTTGGCTTAATTGCATGGGCCTTCGTCAAGGACACTATCTACGCAATTTCCAAACCAACATTCTTCAAGTTATCGCCGAGATACCGCCCGATATGAGCGAAAAAGTGGTCAAAAGGATCAAAAGGATCGCCTACTGAAATTAATCTAGAGGCTCTTATTTTACATAAGTGAATAACCTATTATAAAATAATTAAAAATATTGCAAAAATGCAGTAATGTTTATGATAAATGTTACTATGGCTTCCATTTCCATCTCCCTCGCTTTGTCTCTCTAAAAATTACAACACTTTCAAGTCATTTAGCTCTTTTAAAAAAATTTCGATAAAAGTGTCCAGCATACAGACAAGCAAATTATATTTTCGTTATTTTCCTTTACTCAAAAAAAGGTTGATAATTTTATAAACAAGTCCTTGTAGTCTTTTATTTGACTTACAAACATTTTGCAGCTTTAAAGTTCAGAGAGTAATGTTAAGTGGTTTTTCTGGTCAATGTTTTTTAGTTTCAGTCTTATTTTTGTTGTAGTTAAATAACAATGCTATTGTTGTTGTTGTTAGAATTGTTGCTTTTCGTGTTGTTGCAAAAAACGTGTATTTAGTTGTGTTTTGCAAATTGTAATTGTAAACCAAAAGAATTTTAAATTGTTTGTGCTCAGAAGATGATGTCCTTATAAAAACAATAACAAAAATTAAAACCGAAACTTCTATGTGATGTGTGTGTGTGATTGGGGAATTTCATTATAATGTGCGTATGTGTATGTGTGTGTTTGTACCGTAATGAATCTGAATGGAAGCTTACAGTATATGTATGTATGTGTGTATTTAAATTTGTGTTGTATATTCAATACACATTGGTTTCTTTACTAGTGCATGTGTATCTCGCACTTCCATTGTACACATATTGTGAACCTGTATTTGTGTATGATTCTCTGTTGTTTTGAGTATTTCTGTCTCTGTATATTTGTCCTTTGAAACGTACGTTTGTGTCAGTGGGTATAAGTGTGTGTTCATGCAACAAATACAAATATACCATAACGTAATGTGATTGTTATTATACTGACCTGACCAGAATCTGTGTCGAACTTGTATAAACGCATGGCTGGATTGTTCGAGCCAACACTCATTTTCCTTGGTGTAACTGATGGTGAAATCATCATCCATGAAACTGGTTTGCCTGTAATGCATTTAAATTGAATAGATTTAGCAAATAACACAACAAATACAATAGACTAAAAAAAAAAAATAGAAAACCCCCAAAAGCAGAATTTTAGAAGAACTAAATACACAGCATTGCAGAAGAAACTAAAATACAGATTTGAAATGGAAAAAATACAATGTATGTATGTACCCAGCCAGCAATATAGTCCAATGTTGTCTGAATCGGACACTTCTTGCAAATATCTGATTGCGTTCTTAGAGACTTCGTACGGGTTTCTGTCAAAAATTCAATATTCGTATTATCTGGCTACTTTCGGATGGATTTCGGGTAGATATATCAGGAGTATTTTATGGACCGATATTTTTGAGTAATTTCTGACTGAGCTCATACAACTATGCCTATGTTGTTTTTTTTTAACTTAAAAGTAAATTTTTAAAAACTGTTGTAAAAGTAAATTTTAATTAAATAAAATTGTGTTCATTGTATTGCGGCATAGAAGATGGCGCAAAGAGAAATTCAAAAAGGGTAGCTTTCAAAGAAAAAGACAGAAATTACACATTATCATCCGTCTCGTGACGCCTCTGTGTGCTCAGTGATGTAGAGACTTCGCTCATCGAGTTAGAGTCCCAAATGCATCTATTTTCCATCCAAACCCCCTTTAGAAGTGCACATGTTTTTAAGCTTTAAATACATACATACATTTTGTTTTCGCTTACTAAATACTATATACTTAATGTTAGATATCCAGATTTACCAAACCACCGGACGATAATCTGATCAAACTTATATTGGAAAATTTAGGAATATCCGGAATATTTCAAGTACAACAAGCTGCTCCGTGGAAAGAATGTTTTATCTTTCAATCAATTTAATTCTCTCAGTATCTTATCAGATCGTGATCGTTGTTATTCACTTGATTTTGGGCTGAGCTCTACTTAGCTCGAGCGGAGCTACGCACATGCTGCTCTAACACTAACCACTCGTCATCATATAAGTAATTTTTTCTTCGAAAATATTTTACCACTACGTCAGAGTTAGCGTAAGTATTTAGTGGAAAAAAAATTTAGCCCACATCAAAATTAACGTAATATTTTAATGGAATTATTTTTACCACTCGTCCGTTTTCTTGTTGGTAAACAATTATTTGTTTCAAAAACGTTATTTGATATGGTACAATCTAAACTAAATGCGCTTTGCTACCCTCGTCAAAATAAGTTGATTTTACTAAATCTTGTGCATTGTTTAGGAAGCTGGTTGTACCAAGTTTGAATACTCTTACTGTAACAATTCTGCAGTTATACAGAAATCTATGAGGTCTTTGTATTGAAGGTCTACCATTTAAGAGATGTTCTTCTCCAACTCCGACCATTTTTGACCAATCTATTTGTACCAAATTTGGAAAATTTTATACTAATCCTTATTTAGATATACAGAATTTTATTTTGTCCCGCCCACTTTTTGCATATTGGTAGCCAAAATATTTGTTCCAAATTTGGAAACTTAAGCTGTTACCGCTTGGGAAATTTTATAACTTTCTCTTGCCGTTCTTAGATATAAAAAAATATGTGTTATGCCACGCCGAATTCTCCAATCTCGGCCATTTTTTGTAGAGAGGTTGTGTATTGGTAACCCAGCTATGTGTAGGAAATTTGGACAATTTTTCTCTTACCGTTCATTAGATATAAAAAAATCTATTTTGTGCCCCGCCTAATCTCACCCACATGTTGTCGGAAGATGTGTATTGCTAACCAATCTGCTTGTACCTTATTTCGAAACGTTGGCTCTTGGCATTCTTCAGATATATAGAAATCTATAAGTTCTTTGTATAGGAGGTGCCGCACCCACTTATCCAGTCCCGCTCAGATGTTGGCAGATGTTGTGTATTGATAACCAAGATATTTCGACGAAAGTTGGAAACTTTAGTCCTTGCCGTTTTCTCTGAGATATAGTAAGCCAATGTGTATGGGATGCAGATTTTGATGGGTAAAAACCTCCGAAATGGTTGACCTGTAGTTTCTATACCCAACTATTTTTTCATGATCCCTTTTATATCTTTAAATGTTTATATTTATATTTGGCTGTGAAAAAATGCCCTTTATTTTTTTTTTTTTTTTATTTCTTATTTTTTGATAAGTTTTTGATAAATCGTTTATTTATATTAAAAAAGGCTTGTGGAGTAAAGTACCGGTGTTGTTTAAACAAATAAAATTTATTTTTGGTTCCTTAATTTTTTGTATGTAATTAAAAATGTATTAGTTTATTTTTCAAAACAAATAATTATAAAAAAAAATTTTTTACTAAATTTTTTATTTAGTAAAATTTAAAGGCGTAAAATTTACCACCACGCCTATGTCCCAAAATTTCACCTCCCCAGTTAAAGGTTAAAATAAAGGCATAGAATTGGTAAAGCTAAAAACCCAAAAGGGAAAATTAAATACCTTAAAAGTAGTAAAATTAAGAAAAATTTATTTTATTTATATACTTTTATGTAAAATAAATAGCAATATAATAAAAGTCTAATTTAAAATTTCTGCAGGAGTAGAAATTTTCTCAGAAATCTGTTCGATTATTCGATTAAAATTGTATTCGACATTCATTAAACTATTTGTTAGAAATCAGTATGAATGTCGGTTAAAAAGTCAAAACTTCCCATGCCCTTTTCATTAGATATCTATCAGAAATACCTACACAGAATTTCCTACGACAAGTATGACAGAATTCGTGTCACCTATTTCATAAATTTTTTTTTTATCAGAAATCTGATAGACTTTTTATTCTGTCTTTTTAATCGACGCACAGAGCGTTGAAATTGAAAAAAAATGGGGATTCATTCAAAATCTGAACTTTATCCTTCATAGTCATGTTTGGTATTGGGTTAAAGTAAATTAAATTTGACATCAAGTATTGCTGAAATTGGGGCTTCAAATAGCTTATTTTATTTTCGAGTGCCGAGGTTACAACTGAAAAATGAGAGATGTTTCGACTGCTAGTAATTTTTCTATTATGTCTCCTAAAAATAAAAATATATTGGAGCCATTAACTTCAGATATTTAAGTGCCTAATTAAAAATTTTTTATTTTGGTAAATGTCTTGGTAATATTTTTAATGTGTTTTTCAAGTGCTCCATAAATGGAGTATTTTCGATATACGCCTTGAGTTTTGAAAAGTTAATATGAAAGTTTAGCTTATATTTAAAAGGCTTGCCACAAAAGGAAGTATAACGTATGCGTAATGCAATATGGGCTGATTTTTAACCATCAGTGAAAAAAAAATAAAAAAAAAAAGTTATGAAAAAAGTAACGGTCCATATAATAATTTGGCTAGAGATCAGTTCAATAATTATAAAACATGTCACAAAACAAATAAGACGTCGCAGGTTAATTTGTAATTGTAAATTAGGTAAAAATAGCCCTCATAAAAGAAAATATGAAATGTTTCGTCACTTTTCTAAAATTTAAATCAAAAAATTATTTATTAATAAGATAATCAGCAATGTCACAGAGTACAATTCCGTTCGGAAACGGAATTCATTCCGTATTTTGGTGCTTCAGAAAATTACGAAAACACTTTGCGGAATGAAACCATTTTTGTTTTCATGAACGGTATGGGAGTTTTCTGTATCTCAAAGACCAAAAAACTATCAAAATATACTTTCTATCAATAAACAAATATGTTTTCTTCAATTCTGAACGGAATCATTCCGAACGGAATTGTACTCTGTGACATGGCTGAATAAAAGCTTTCGAAAGTGGAACCCATTTATTAGAAAACGACGATCCGGTAAAAATATTTGATATATTGCAACAAAACTCGAGCTATGTTGCCGGATTTACTGCAAAATCTTACCGTGCGTTGGTAAATAAATGCAATTTTAAAGATAAAACGGTACCAAAATAAGTAATAATTATAAGAGTAGTCATATGTGAAAAGAAACCCGGTCTAGCTGTCTCAGAAAAACAGTCAGTTTTTATCAAACATCTACACCCAGAGAAAGACAATGTTTAAATATGGTCACCACCAACAAAACAATTTTTAAAGAAAATTGTACACATATTATGGTTCAATTTAACCATATTATGGTTAAATGTGTCCTCCATCAAGTAGGCATAACCATATAATGGTTGTCTCCGAACATGTTTTGGTCAATAATAACTAAAATATGTTTAACACACATAACAGCATGGTTGGTTTTCAACCATAGCATGTTGCTCTTGGAGAAGAGGAAAATACTATTGTTAATTTAAAAACAAATTATTGTCATATTTCACCATAATATGTTTAGAGGCAACCATAATATGGTTGTGGCTCCATGATGGAGAACACATTTAACAATAATGTGGTTGTCGGTGATAATAATATGGTTAAATTTAAACATATGTTAAACATTTTGTCTAAAAATAGTTTTGTTGGAGGTGACCTAATTTAAACATGTTTTTTCTCTGCGTGTAGTACGCGCCTGGTTTCAAAATTTTTTGGTGCTGATGGGAGCAATTTAAAAATGGAAGATCATGAATGAACACCAGTTGAAGTTTTTAGGTGAATTTATGAGGAAATATCTATGGAAAGAGATAGGAACCAATAAACTACACTGTTTTATCATTCAAATTAATTGAAAGCTATCGGAAATAAACAAAAAGGGTATTCAAGAGGATGTGCTAGATACGTGTATCTTTTTGGAAAATAAGATTGATATGTGTATTTTAACATTTATATATTAACTTTGATTATTTCAAAATCTGATATTATCAGGGGTGTTCTGGAAATCGAAAACGCAAAACGCAAGAATTTTGAAGTTCTTTTTAATACATTTGTAATCCGATTTTTTATAATTTTCTTATTGAAATCTGTTTAATAGATAAATGTTTGTATTGTATTGTATTTGTATTTTTATTACTACAAAAATCTTATTAAAAAAACGAATTTTAAATTCTTGCGTTTTGCGTTTTCGGTTTCCAGAATACCCCTGTAGATATATAATATTTTCTTAAAATTCTTTTTTTAATAAATAATTGGGTTGTTCACGAGAGTTGGATTATCAGTTTATATGGTTATGTAGGTATATTAACAGGAACAAAATATATTTAATAAAAATTTTAATAAATATATTTTGTTGTTGTGAATATATGTAAATAACCATATAAACTGATAACCAATCTTCTGTGACCAACCCAAATGTAATTGTAATAAGTAAGTCCAAAAAATAACAATATCGATAAAAATGGCCTTCCCTGAATTAATACTTAGTTTAGCTATGATTCAACCCATTGTGCGACGTTCCTATCAGACATCTGACAAACGTTAAACTATTTTGCTTGCTGGGTATGTACATGTGTTACGTATATATATATATATATGTAAGTATGTAGATGTAAATTTTGAAAATTAGATACATGACAAAATGAGCACTTTTCTTTCATTTCTCGACATATTTTTTTTTTCTTCTTTTTTTGTTTTCATCTATTCTCCCTGGCTGGAATTGTGTCTTTTGTCTAATGCGAATTGGTTGAGATAAATTGCTACATTTTGTTGTTGGTCTCCAAAATAAAATAGTTATTTGTTTAAAATTTTATTTTTTTTGCTCGAACGTCATTAGTAATGTAAACAAAATGTCTGAAAATTGGTATGAAGAATTTTACAATAGAATTCTGCTGCATTGGAACTAAAATCATGTTACACACTTAATGCTTTAAATATTTAAAAACCTCTTCAAGGCATAAAGAGAATACAAAAATTGCAATTTATTGTAATTAAGCCTAGAGGTATTGTGATGTAAAGTTAAATCATTAGTAATGTAGTTTGTAAGAATTGAAGAATATTTAATTAAAATTGTGTGTAATATTTTGGATGTCAACACTTATTTTAAAGGCTTAAGTAACATCTTTTATAAATGCTTGAAATGCATTAATAAGCAAATAATTAAATCGTAACGGATTTATTTTTTAACCCTGATGTTAGATCTAGCCCATTTGGTCCAATTTTAGAAGTGTTTCCTTTGTAATTTTTTAACGGTGATATATATACTGACTTAGTTTTTTAGCTCACGGGGTCATATAAAACAATTTTATAAACAAAAATTCAAGGTTCTAACTTAGAACAGCACTGAGACAAATTAAAAATTACGAATCTTATGTTAAGGGACCATTTGGTTCGTTGTATATTTTCTTTGGTTTTCTTTGATTTTTTTTTTTACATATACTTAAAAAAAATGAGTATTTATGAGTTTGTTTAACAATAATTGTCATTGTATGATGAGCAACATATTTTTTGCGGTTAGTTTTGCAAATAAACTTGCTGCAAATTGAGCATTTTATTTTTTGAGCCCCTGAATTTGAAGTATTATTTGAAGGCCACTGGAACTATGCATGGTGATCGTATTTCAGTCAATAACTGTGCTGAGAACTCTTGTTGAGGTAATCTGGTACGTTTCATCATCTACAACTTAGCCAGAGGAAGTGCTAATGGCAACAGAGCTAGCTGCAGCTCGGACGGGCTCCCGTTCAGTATCTCTTTCAGAAGAACTTGTTTTGCGATTTCCTGATATATAATCAGTTTCCGATTCTAACGTATCGGAGTCACTGTCTGCATTGAGCAGTTCTCGTATCTCGTATCTCACTCAAGTTTGCCATGCCGTAAGTAAAACACGTCTGAACTTATGAAAACAACACACAAACTGAACCAAGCAGGGCTAATACTTGCGTTTCTTTACAATCAAAAAATGGGGATTCCACAATTGTCTTTAACTTTTTTAATCTGTGTTGATTAAAAAAAACAATAAAAGGGGCATTCCCACTCTTGTTTCTTACAAAAGCTGTTCATATGGACCAAATGGTACATTAACGTAACATTCGTAGGTTGTTTCTAACCTAGCAGCAGGGTTAATATACGGGTAATTATTTGTGAAGAGGGCAACCCAATAAAAATCTTTGTTGGAATTCCTTTGTATTTGGCATAACTATATTTCTAGTAGATATCAATGAGTGTGCGAAAATTTTCGAGTTATAGGGAGGTAAAGTGGTGCCGTTTTAAAAAAAAGTTTTTTAAAATTATTTTGTCGAACTAAAAACTAATCTCACATGCCAGCGAAGCCGAAAGGTCGTGACGAATCTTCTCAGAATGACAAAGATGAAAATTAGCTTTTGAAAATATATATGACATTTTTTTAAACAATCGTGTTTATAACCTTAATAAATGTTTTTTTTCATTACATTTTGTTTTTCACAATAATTATGTAAAGGGTGGTTAAATTTTAAGGGCCTTAACGTCAAGTTTTTTTCTAAATTTAATTTGACATTTCTCAATTTCAGACTAGCTCAATTTGAACCATGGAAAGGTACACAATCGAGCAACGCGTTAAAGTTATTCAGGCTTATTATGAAAATGGGCATTCAAATCAAAATTTATATCGTGAAAATCATCTTCATTGATGAGGCACATTTTCACCTAAGTGGATTCGTCAATAAGCAGAATTGCCGCATTTGGGCGAATGATAATTCAAGAGTGATTGTCGAAAGACGAATGTACCCACAAAGAGTGACTGTTTGGTGCGGTTTATGGGCTGGCGGCATCATCGGGCCGTATTTTTTCCAAAATTAGACCGGTCAGGCAGTTACAGTGAATGGTGTTCGCTATCGTGAGATGATAAAAAATTTTTTATGGCCCGAATTGGAAGATTTGGCTGTGGACGATGTGTGGTTTCAACAAGATGGTGTCACTTGCCACACATCTAACGAAACAATGGCGACAGGGCTATAGGATGAGATAATTCGGTGATCGAAAATTTGGACCATTGGATGGAGGTGTCCCGCCGAGGTCCCGGCGGCCATTTGGCCCATATTTTGTTCCATAATTGAACCATACCAATATTATAATAAAAAGAAATGACAATAATTTCCTAAATAATTTGTGTTTTATTCAAAATCAAAATCGGCACTTAAAATTTAATTACCCATTATATACAAGCCAATCTACACTACAACGAAATCTAGTACCTACGAGATTTCGAGCCAAGTCTAGTTGTTTTTGACTAGATTTACAAAACAAAATCTACTCCGTGACTAGATTTTGATGAAATCTACTCAAAATCTATCGGTTTACAGTGATGCAACTATAGGTTTTTCATAAAGCACTACAATATACTTTCCTGCATAAGAATACAACGACATTTTAATAAAAAACAAAGAAAAACAATAATGGCGGCTTGATAAAACTGTTCAAATAATTACAAGAATTTTCAAAATAGTTCAAAAATGGAAAGGACTAATACACAGAAAAAATTATTAAATATCTCCAATCACCAAATTTATTCCAAATTCATAATATCAAGAAAACAAGTTGTTGACTTTGCGCCTATTACCAAAATTTTGAAAAAATATTTTCAATAAATGATATTTTTAATTTAAATTAAAAAAGTGATCACAAAACTTTGCCATTTCAAACAATGTGTTAATTTATTTTATTATATATTGACAATTCCCAACAACAATTCTACCTGCCGTATTCATAAAAAATAAAATAGATTTCAAACGTATTTTAAAACAAAATTTCCATACAAATTTTTCTTAAAACAGATTTCATATCCATTTTAGTTTTTTATGAATACGGCAGTACATGTTTAAATTATTTTATTTTAAACATAAAAAGGCAATTAAGATTTTTTGTTATTTAAATTTATTTCAAAACAACTAAAATGTTTATTAAATCAAAATTAAATTTTTAATTTTCGTTCAACAAAGAAAAATAATTGATTCAATTATCACATTAATTAAATTTAAATATTTTTTAACCATTTTTTTCATTGAGAAAACACTTTTTTCTGTGGATTAATGATAAAATAAATAAAGCTGATTATTAAAAAGAGGTAATGCAAATTTTTAAATGCATATTCCTATATATGTTAGTATGTGTTACACAAAAAACTTTCAGTCAGCTGATTTTGTATGCAAACAAAAACTCGCTTATGTCAAAAAATACAATGTAAACACACTCGATTTTAAGGACAATTTCAAATCAAATCTACTAGATTTCGTTTCTAATGTAAACGGCCTACTACTCCGAAAAGCTTATATTTGTTTTGAAACTGTTCAGTGATATTCACAAACATTTAATTTTTTTGTACTGAGTTTTGGTAAGAAAAATTACAAGTGGATATTTCTAGCTGCCCTGGGTGAAATAACAACCTAATTTGGCACATTTAAAAGTATACAATTTTTCTTCATTTAAAAATATTCTTGCGGAATTTATGTGAAAAACGTTAATTGCCAACAAGAGACAAACTGATATAGCTAGAGTGTTTTAAAATTTTACAAGGACCAAAACTATAAAGCATACTTTTCGATGATTATTTCCCTGTGTTGCTAATATTTAAGTAAAGAGTGATCCATTTTGAGGTTTCCTACTTTTTTTAAAGAAAAAAACACAGAAAATTCAAACTAAATGGGGAATGCTTATTGTCATGTGAAAGAACATTCTTTGGCATTTACTTTTTGAAGATTATGTCTATCAAATGTTGGCCGTTGCTACGTCGCAGATGGTCCATCCGTTGAGTCCAATTTTTGATGACTCGTTCGAGCATTTCGACTGGTAACTGGCGAATACACGCGTGATGTTTTCCGTCAAGGCCTAAATCGAAGCGGGTTTGTCCGCATTGTTGTGTAATCATAAATAATGTAAATGTAAAATATAACTATTCAATAAACATTTAAGTAATCTATGAAACACCCTATTGTTAATAAGTTAAGTTATCGATATTATTATACCATCTGTATAAAAAGATATTAATATAATAAAGACTGAATTCAACATGGTGTCAGGTAGTTAAAAAGAAAAAAATATAGAGAAAATTAAAAGAAAAAAAGGTAAAAGTCGAACAGAAAATTAAAAATAAAAAAAAAAAAAAAGTCAAGTTAAGTAAAAATAAATAAAAGTTAAGTACAAATAAAAGTCAACAAAGATGTCTACAAAAGAATTTGGTGGTATTTCCAAAATAAATTTAAAGGCATCCAACATGGCCGCTGAATGGAAGAATTGGCTTGCCCAATTTAAAATATTCATGACGGCATCGAATCTAGATCAAGAATCAGATGGCAGAAAGGTCGCGCTACTACTTCATCATTTAGGACCGGAAAGTTTCCATATATTTACTGCCTTTAATAAAAGTGCCGATGAAGTCAAGTATAATGATTTAATTAAATTGTTTGATGGCTATTTTATACCAAAAGTTAATTTGGCAATGGAGCGCCACGCGTTTTTTACAAGGAAACAAAATGGCGGCGAAAGTATAGACGATTACGTTACGGTATTGAAAAATCTTAGTCTTACTTGTGACTTTGGAACGTTAAGAGAAGATCTCGTCAAAGATATTTTTATTTGTGGAATATCTACAAATTTTCAACATATAAAGGAAAGGCTTTTAAGCGAAGGTGCTATACAATTGGACAAGGCCGTAACAATAGCTAAAAGCATTGAGGCAGCACGTGACAACGCTAATCAATTGGATGGAATCGCTATGAATGTACTGGTAAGCAGAAATAAAAATCAAGAAAGTTTTTCTAAAAAATGTACCAAATGTGGGCAAGTACATAAAACAAAATGTCCGGCTGAAAATGCCATGTGCCACAATTGCAACAAGAAGGGTCATTATGCCAAAATGTGCTTTAGTAAAAAACAACAACAAACTACCGTTAGTAATAAAAATAGTCGCCAAAAACAATATCAACAATATGGAAAAAAAAAATACATAAGAAATTTGTCGAATGAAGAGCCAAGCGAATTGTTTATTGGGACATTGTCATTGTGTACCCAACAACAACAACATCTTCAGCTTTTGAGTAATGCTGATGAACAACAAAGAAATGTTAATCAGGAACAGCAACAAAATGGTAATAGTGAACCACACGATGAATTACAGCGCCAAAATCGTAGCGGTGAACTTATACAACAACAAACGATAAGTTATAGTGATGATTTTAGTCAGCAAACTGTACAACAAAATAGTGTAATTTGTACTTTATCCAATACTCAACGAAATGGTGGAACAAAAACAACAACAACAAATAAGGGTTGGATTATTATTGTGCAAATAGGCGATGAAAAGGTCGAGTTCCAGGTTGATACAGGTGCAGATGCTAACGTGTTGTCGCAATGGTATGCTGAATGTTTGGGTCTCGCTGGTCGTGAAAAATCAACAGAAACAACAATAAGAACGTTTAGTGGTGAGAGGTTACCAATCACTGGTAAGGTCGAAATGGATTTTATATATCAAAATAGAAAGTATTGTGATTATTTTTATATAGTAAATCTAAATTGTAGAAATATAATAGGACTTAATTTGGCTGTAAAAATGAATTTGGTGAAGACTGTAGGAATGTTATCTACTGGGAATATTGTTGAGGAAAATTCGGATATTTTTGAAGGTCTAGGGTTAATAAAAAATGAGTGTAATCTGGTGCTAAAACCAAATGTAAATTCTGTGGTAGATCCTCCTAGGAGAATTCCATTTTCATTATACAATGATTTAAGGGAGGAATTAGATAGGATGGTTGATCTTAAAGTAATAGAACGTGTTGAGGAACCAACAGAATGGGTTAGCTCAATCGTTTTGGTATCTAAACCTAATGGCAAGTTAAGAGTTTGTTTAGATCCTAGGAATTTAAACAAGGCTATTTTGCGACCCCATTTTCAGTTCCCTAACATTGATGACTGTAAGGCAAAGTTAAGTGGTTCACGTTTTTTTAGCACTTTAGATGCAAATAGTGGGTTTTGGATGATTCCTCTTAATAAGAGTTCTTCAAAATTATGCACTTTCAATACTCCTTTTGGGAGATACAGATTTTTAAGGCTACCTTTCGGCATAAATGCCGCTCCGGAAATTTTTCATGCGGAAATGATGAAACTTTTTGGGGATATCGATGGGTTAATGATATACATCGATGATTTTTTGATTTATGCAAAGACAGTTGAAGATCACAACAATATTTTGAAAATTGTAATTGACAGAGCCAGAGAAGTAGGTATTAAGTTCAATAAAACAAAGTCTAAATTTCTATTAAATGAAATAAAGTTTATTGGACACATTTTTGATAAAGATGGTGTTAAGCCTGATAAACACAAGATTAGCGCCATTTTAGGGATGCCAGTTCCAAATAATGTCACGGAACTACAACGGTTTTTGGGTATGATAAATTACCTTGGTAGCTTTATCGAAAATTTGTCGTTGAAGAACAAAAATTTACGTCAACTTTTAAGAAAAGACATAGCTTGGCATTGGAGTGAAACTCACGACAGGGAGTTTAATGACCTAAAACTAGAGATAACAAAGACACCTGTATTGACATATTTTGATCCCAACAAACAATTAACATTAACAGTCGATGCGTCCAAGCATGCCGTTGGAGCAGCGATTTTACATGAGAAAAACCCTATCGCTTATGCTTCAGCGTCTTTAACAAGTGCACAAACGAATTATGCACAAATTGAGAAAGAATTGTTTGCGATATTGTTCGGTTGTATAAGGTTTCATCAATATACTTATGGAAATAAAGTAAATGTTGAAACGGATCATAAGCCTTTAGTAACATTATTTGATAAGCCGTTATATAAGATACCCGCAAGGTTACAACGTTTTATGCTAAGGCTTCAATGTTACAATTTAAATGTGGCTTTTAAACCAGGGAAATATTTATTTATCGCTGATACCTTATCCAGGTGTCCTTTAAAGGAAAATGCATTAGTTGATTTTGATAGTGACGTGGCACTTCATTGTAACTTTTTGAAGACGCATATGGAAGTTCCTTTTTCTAATGTAGACAAAATTAGACAAGAAGTTGAAAATGATCAAATATGCCAGAAAATTAAACAATATATAGGAAATGGGTGGCCGAAAAGTCAGAAAATGATGGACAAAATGGTCGGGCCTTATTTTAAAGTTAAGGATGAATTAACAATTTTTAATGATTTGATTCTTAGGGGAAATAAAATTTTAGTTCCTAATAGTTTACGTCGTACAATACTCAATGCTCTACATGAAGGACACATGGGCATTCAAAGATGTCAAAGTTTGGCACGTCAAACTGTTTACTGGCCCAATATGTACAATGATATTTCAAATATAGTTAATAGCTGTGAAACTTGTTTAAAATATCGTAACTCTAATCCGAAATCTGAAATGATACCACATGAAATTTATAACATTCCATGGTTTAAAGTAGGGAGTGATATTTTTGAGTTTAATGGACAACAATATTTAATGGTTGTTGACTACTATACAAAATATTTTGAGATAGAATTATTAAATAATGGTTACTCAAGTGCTCATGTTATTATTAAACTTAAATCCATTTACGCCAGGCATGGAATACCTCAGATATTAATTTCTGACAATGGTCCGCCATATAATTCGAAAGAATTTAAAAACTTTTGTAAGGAATGGGGCGTTGAACATAAGACCTCTAGCCCATACCTTCCAAGATCAAATGGACTCGCAGAGAGATCAATACAGACGGTTAAAAAAATACTGTACAAATGCAAAGATAGTGGAACAGATCCATATATAGCTCTTTTGCATTATAGGACGACGCCAAAGGGTAATATGCCAAGTCCGGCAGAATTATTGCTGGCAAGGAGCTTAAGAACAAAAATACCATCCATTTCAGAACATTTTCAGTCTAAGTTAATAAATAAACAACAATACGAGGAACGATTAAAAAATCGCACTATGAAATCGGCTGAACGTTATGATAGAAATACAATTACTAGAAAAACAATCAAACCAGGTGATGGTGTAATGTTTAAAAAGAATAATAATTCCTTCTGGTTTCAAGGGGAAGTAGTTGAAAACTGTAAGGAACCGAGATCTTATCTCGTAAAGGATAATGAAGGTGTATTATATAGGAGAAACGAACAACATATTTCATTAAAACCCGAACCCTCTAAAAGCCCTGAACCCTCTAAAAGGCCTGAACCCTTAACAAGCTCTGAAATTGATAACACTGTTACAGTCACAAATGATAATAAGAATTCTAATAACCAAGATTACAATAGGAACGCTTATAGAACTAGGACAGGTAGCATGGTAAATCCACCATCAAGATTCGATTGTTACACAGAGTTTGATTAGAAATATTGTAATGAATTTTTGTAATGTATTTCGTATGTATTAAAATTAAATCTTGATCCAATTAAAAAAAAAAAAAAAAAAAAAAAAAAAAAAAAATAAAACAATTTTATTACAAATTACTTTATGAATTAATATAAATAATGTAATGAATTTTTGTAATGTATTTCGTATGTATTAAAATAAAATCTGAAAAAAAAAAAAAAAAACAATTTTATTACAAATTACTTTATGAATTAATATAATAATTTCAGATTTAATATTAGAGAAATAAATGCAGGTTATTAACTAAACCGGTTTTACTTTTATAAAAAGGAAGATGTTGTGTAATCATAAATAATGTAAATGTAAAATATAACTATTCAATAAACATTTAAGTAATCTATGAAACACCCTATTGTTAATAAGTTAAGTTATCGATATTATTATACCATCTGTATAAAAAGATATTAATATAATAAAGACTGAATTCAACACGCATAAACTTTAGACTTTAAATATCCCCACAGGAAAAAGTCTAACGATGTGATATCACACGATCTTGGTGGGCAATCGACCGGCCCAAAACGTGAAATTATCCGCTCACCGAAGTGTTCTCTCAATAAATCCATTGATTGATGCGATGTGTGGGCAGTGGCGCCGTCCTGCTGAAATCAAATGTCGCCGAGATCACGAGCTCCAATTTCAAGCATTAAATAGTCGGTTATCATGGCACGATAACGGGCGCCATTGACGGTTACGTTCGCACCGGCAACATTTTTTAAGAAATATGGACCGATGATTCCACCGGGCCACAAACCACACCAAACCGTTGTTTTTCTGGATGAAGTGGCAATTCTTGAATCTCTTCAGGTTGCTCTTCGTCCCAAATGCGGCAATTCTGTTTGTTTACATACCCATTGAGCCAGAAATGGGCCTCATCGCTGAACAAAATTTGCCTCGAAAACGTCGGATGTTGTTGGAACTTTTCAAGAGCCCATAGAGCGAAGCGATGTCGCTTGGGGAGGTGTAAGTCTTTCCATTATGAAATGCCGAACGATACTTAAAAAAAATAACATGACAGCACGAAACGACTCACACGTGATCTGTCAAAAAAAGCTATTGAAAAAGTATATCTACTTGAATCACCCTATATAAATTGTAACGATAATGTCATTAACCATCATACGAATACGATTCATATAACCAGATGCAATATATTGCAAGTTTTTATTTTCTTTTATTTTGAATGCGTATAATTATTCATCATCATGAATGCATAACTGTTGAATATGTGTCTGCACCTAGTTTGCATTTATAAATCCGTTTATGATGCAAATTGAAAATGTTTACTTGCTTATAAGATAGAATCTCGGATAAACGGCTTTTTCATTCCATAGAATTGGATTTCTTAAAATATTTGATTATTTTTAAGTTTTTAAATTTTATTATTTAAAAACCAATAATTCAAACACACTTCACCAGTTTCTTAATCATAACTGTATTTCGGTTTCATACAAAAAGTTTTCTTCCATTTTTATTTATGTAAAGTTGTTATTTGTTTGAAAACTTGTTCTTTACTTTATTTAGAGCTCAACGTGAAATGACTTTAATTTTCAATTTTGCATTTAAATATGTATAAAATTTCGAATAGTTAAATTAATTTTTTTCCAACTTAAAACACAAACTTGCATTCTGTTATGTACTCTAAAGTTTACATCCGTTTTAACTTTATCCACATCCTCTATTTTTTAACAATTTAATTTTTTCCATTTCTACAAACAATGTTAATTTGTCGACATGCAAAACTTTTGCTCACAGCTCTCTCTCACTCCTTCTCAATATTTTGTTATCCTCTCCACACCCCCTGTAGCCCGCCAAGTTTATGGTCTGTTAAAGTATCTATAATGTTAGAATATTTTAGTATTTTTCTTGTGTGTGTGTGTGTGTGTGTGTGTGTGTGTGTTGTTTGTTCGCAGCATGTGGTAACCAAACCCAAACAAATTGAATTATGGTTTCTAAGTTGGTTTGTCATATTAGGGCGCCTTTAAAATACGTGACGAATGACCAGAAAAACAAGAGGCTAACGAATTGCTGAGTAATCTTGAACTGCAAAAATAAAGAAGGAACTAAATTTGTTCGTACGTAAAAGTGGAAAACAACGTACACAAATGAAAGAAGAATATTCAATGTTGAACTCTTAAGTGTCTTTTAACCTTAACTAACACAAATGTCCACATACTAAACACAGACACAAAAATTCATAGGACAAGAAAAATACACAAATAAAGAATGCCTTCGAATACAATTACTAACTATACGATAACGGGGATTTCAACAAGAACTTCGTTGACATATCCCTAATCAGTATTGCTAATTTAGCGATTTTGTAAATAAGAAAAAAAATTTTTTGGCCATAACAAATTTTTTTTTCCAAAATGTCTTTCAAGCTTTTAAAAATGTTGGACCAAAAATATTCTTACATGCAAATGACTAAAGAATAATTAATTTATTTAAAAAATTTATTAGTCTGAAGAAAAACATCTCATAAGTTAAATTGGAAAATATAAATATTCTTATTTTTGAATATTTTTGTCTTACTCGTGTTTTCAAAATTTATACCAACGATAAAATGTATACCAACAAACGATCTCAAGACCGGGCATCTGGAAAATCCTATTTGGCAGGAAACTACAATTTGTTTTATTAAAAATATATTAGCAAAAGAATGAAAAGTGCTAACCGCTTTAATGATGGCTGGCCTATTAGTCATTTTGTTTGCCACTGTTTACTTATTCTTTGTTAAAACTTTGACATATTTAGCAATGAAGAGTTGGCAGCACTGGAAGTAAATGTCCCGTCATAGGTATAACAACTAAAATCTTGCTCGAAAATCTCTTTAAAATAATTAAGTTTTACCATCAAAATGGTGTATCTGTAGAGCCCACTTTTTGTAAATTTCGTGCTATTTTTGGTCAATATGATCTTCTATCGGAGACAGCATTTAAGAATTTGTTCGATAAATTGAAGTCTACTAGCTCACTGCAGAAAAGTTCCAACATCAACTGAATTTGTCAATTCCGTGACGTTTTCAACAGTTTGGGCCATATGCAATAACCACATGACTTACTCCACAAGTCGACATTGAAAATGTCTTGATTTCATATAAAACATGTAGATGTTGAGCTTTATATATATATATTGTAAATATAAACCGCGATTAAATGTATCACGTCACATTTATCATAACAAAAAGTTAGCCACAGTTTGTACACTACGTACAACGAGCTGCTTACTAGAATGCCGATTAAGCTTAGCAGCTTGTTAGCACAGAGTTTATTAATAACAAATTTTATCCGTCTGCTAACTTTTAATAAATCAACTCTGAATATTAATGATACCACATTATAATACTCAAAAATATATACGTTTTGCATTAATCATCGCTGGTTTTGTCATTATATTTAATTTTTTTTTTATTTTTTTTATTTTCCCTCTTCATATAAAAATTTTAAATGTTTTTAAATTAAACATTTTTTATTTTTTCGAATTTATTCTATGAGTTAAATTTCAGTTATGTATTTTATAAAGCTTTTTGTAATAGCTCTATTCCTTCAATTTTTTAGAAATGACTTTATACACTACCAGACTATTATATTGTATTTTCTTGTTACATTTTGACTTAGCTTTCCGTTGGATAGCAATGAAGTATATTTATGTACAGAAAAATTTACAATTATTAGACACCAGCAGAATGTAATGCATTTTCTGGCCCGCTACGGCCTTCGTCAGCATTCTTTGTGTCGCACTGGATAGTGATACTTTATGAATTGAATGTATTTAACTCAAAGAAAATACAATATAATAGTCTGGTAGTGTATAAAGTCATTTCTAAAAAATTTAAGGAATAGAACTATTACAAAAAAAAAGCTTTATAAAATACATAACTGAAATTTAACTCATAGAAAAAATTCGAAAAAATAAAAAATGTTGAATATAATAAAATTGCTTATGAAAAAGAAATAATTCCCAATATCTAGTTTTTAAATTAAAATATATTTATAAAAGGAATCTAAACTAAAAAAAAACAGTGTATTAAAAAAAACAAAAAAAAATTTTCAACATAAAACGGCTGTTTATCACAAGTTGGCAAACGTTTGGCAGCTTGTTAACAAGAGTTTAGCAAATCGTTAGCCAGAGTTTGGTAAGTGTATTATAAATAAACTTTGTGCTAACTTCATGCCAAATTTTCGTTATGAATACGGCTGTAGATGTATAATTCTATTTAGAATGCCATCTAGAGTGAGCGGCTTAAATATTGTAATCAAATGGATTAAATGAAAAAAAACTTTAAATTTTGTTGATCGCACTTACTGGGACTTCGAACTTTTTTTAGGAATAGTTTCTGATTGATGGTCTTATATAATTTGGGGTCAACTAATCGAATGGCGTCCACCTTTTTACCAGATTGGGTCAAGTTTTCGATTATTGCCATTATTATTTGTTGTTTTTCTTTTATTTTTTATAGTTTTTTAGGTTGATCTTATATTCAAATTAATTGAAAATAAAACGGTTATTCATACAATATATTTACGGTTATATTATACGAGATACAATAGCCATTTTCGAAATTATTTTTTTGTTTAATTTTGAACACGTTTTTCTTACTGCCTTAAGTTTATACTTAAATCATTGTTGACATCTTTATTATTTATTTCGTACTAGCTTAACCCGCTGCGCTTCGCTACCCTCATTAATATAAAAAATGTAATTGTTTCTATATAGGTCTCGTGCATTGCTTGTAAAGTTATTTGTACCAAGTTTGAATACTCTTACTGTTACCATTCACCAGTCGCACAGAAATCTATATGTTTTTTGTATTGAAGTTGTCCCGCCTATAGCTACAAGAGTGCAGCGGGCCTATTACAGATATTGTTCATTCAAAAAAAGCTTTGTGTTCCAAATGGAGAAATTGTAGCTGTGGCAGTTCTGTAGGTATACGGTTTGATCCACGCCCACCTCTCCAATCTCACAGAATTCTTTTGTACCAAATTTGAAAAATTGTACTCTTACTGTTCTTCAAATTTACGGGATTCTATTTTGTGTTACGCTTACTTATCTAATCGCACTCACTTTTTGAGTGATGTTGCGTATTGATTACCAATCAATTTGTTACTTTGGAAACCTTAGCTATTGCCATTCTCTTGATGTACAGAAATCTCCTATTCCTTTGCATGTGAGGAGACACGCCCACTTATCTACTTCCAACTTCTCCCACCGTCTGATGTGTATTGATAACTTAGATGTTTTTACCTAATTTGGAAGCCTTGGCTCTTACCGTTTTCCAGATATGCAGAAATCTATAATGTCTTTGTATGGGAGGTACCACGCACACTTATCCAATCCACTGCATTTTTTAGATCCGTTCTGTAATTATAGCCCAGCTATGCGTACCAAATTTGGACAATTTTTCTCTTACCGTTCTTCAGAAATAAATACAGCCATTTTATGCCACGCCCACTAATCCAATCCCACTCAGATGTCAGATTGTCAGATGTTGTGTGCCACACCCGAATTTAGAAAGATCATCAGTTATTTACTGTAAAAGTGTTTGTTTGTCTACTATAAGGTATCAAACAAACAAGCAATCAAACAAATAAACATACACAAAAGAATTCTCTAACGTTTTTCACCAATTAAGGTATTAATCAAAATAAAACTGGTTTAAATTAAAAATTTAATCAATTGAATTAAACGTTTAATAAAGTGAAATAAACGTGCAAACGTGTACTTCATTGCTATCCAAAGGATTGCTAAAGTTAGTCTCGTAAAAATTGAAGGAATAAGACTATTAATGTATTAAAGCTTTTCAAATTGTAATTTGACTTAGAATACACAATCGAATTAATATAAAAATGTATAATAAAAAATAAAAACTCAATATGAGAACTAAAATTCCCAGATTGTAGTTGTAAGTCTACATACTTTAGTACATAACATAAAAGAAAAAATGAGCATTACTTTGCTTTTATTTATATTTTGATATCAGTTAAAATTATGGCAAATTTAAAACTATAAATGTTTTTATGCTAAACAGCTATTTATATAGTACAGACATTATTTTTTAAGTAAGAAGAATGTAATAAAAAAAACTTTTATTCGATTTTTTTACTTTCTATTTGATCAGACAGAAAATCAATAGATTTTGTGAGAGCAAAAATCTTAACACTTGTAAAATAGTGTGAAAGGAGCTTAGCATATGATTTAACCCTTATCCTGTGATCAAGGGTTAAAATAGCTCAAACAGTTTCAACGGGTTTCGTTTTCTAAGCCAATGTACAACATGTAATAAATCTATATTACGCTCAATCCGAAACTTTTATTACATGTATTGAATGCTAAAAAAATAAACAGAATTAATAAATGAATGGTTAACTTCCCATATTGGCTAAAATTTACCCACAAATACCACATGCGTTTTATTTTCTCAATTACAGGAAAAGTCAATACAAAAATTGACCCAAAAATACAACGTAAGTGTAATTTTTCGAGTACAGGATCAGGGTTAATACGATGTAGCCACAAATCGCGAAATTTAGGTGTTTATGCAATTAAACACCATTGGATCCTTTTTTGAAGATTATGTTAACGAAATGGTATCCGCAGAGCATCGAATGCACACAGAAAAAATAGAGAAATGATTTTAGTTAAAAAATTTGTTCAGACTAAAGCAAGACATGATAAAATACACACAAACATTTAAATTTATGAGTTTTGATTAAAAAAATTAATTGCAGCAAATAAAAAATTAATTAAAAAAATTTATTTACACCAATTAATTGTTTAATTTAACGATTTCTGGCAAACATTTTTTCCTGTGCAGGAGTTAATCACGAAAGCGGTGACATGATAAATGAAACAGATCTGTTATTTTGGCAAAATGTGATTTAAATGCATGATAAAAGAATCGACATCTGTATGGGTGGTGGTATGTAATAGTAAAGAGGGTATTATGCATTTGTGCGGATATAACACCCTAAAATATTTATAATAATAATACTTTAAATATACAGATCGACCAAGAATCACTTTCTGAGTCGATCTAAAGATGCCCACCTAGCTGGCAGGCTGTCCATGTAAACCTTGTGCGCGCAAAGTACATGTCGTAATTTCGGAGATAATTTGATGAATTGGCGTATTGAATATGGGGCGAATCGGTCCATAATTTCTCTTAATCACCATAAAACCTTCTTTCCGGAATAGCATCTTTGTGACCATAAAAAATTTTTTTATATTGGTATTTAGATTGAATTTGGTCCAAACTTATTTTATTGCAATCATAATCATCTCACCAAATTTTATTGGAATCGGTATATATTTGGCCATAGCTCCTATGCAAATATTATTCTGGAAAATATCCTTTAATACCATAACTTCCTTATAAATGTTTGTATTAACATAACAATGGCTGATTATAACATTTATGGTAGCTACAATGTTATGACAAAATGTTCTCCTGGTAGGTCCAAAATTAACCAAAGGTCTCATATAATCCCCCATCCTAAAATCTCTTATATATGAAGATATCTAAAAAATATTCGGCACAAAGAACTTTTACATAAATCTTAACTTCATAACATTATTTTGTTTAGGTGGGTTCATGATTGCCCATGCGTCGCAAATAGGGTACACTGGCAAAATGTTCTTTCAGATACTGTAGTTTATGGTATCATATGGTCAGGCTTGAGCGACTTCACTTTCTTACTTGTTTATTTAAAATTTCTAAAACTTACTCCTTTCAATAAAAAAAAACAATTTTAATGATTTTGATCTTAACACCTTGTTTGATTTATTTTTGAAAACAGAGTTCTTCTTAAAAATCCCTGTACATGAAGTTGATGACGATGATTTTGAACAGTACTTGACTAGATAAATAAGTGAAATGTGTTCATGTTCGTATGTGTTATACGTTTTGGTTTTTTCAAGATTTTTCTACTTATTCTGTCAACTTTTAAGTTGACCAGGTTAAAGGAAATGGAATGTTTTAAAATAATCTCAATCCATTTCAAATAAATTTAAACTGATAACCTTAATTGAAAATTTACTTCTGTTTGTAGACAAACTTCTTCCAAACTCTTAAGTGGGTCAATGTAACAATCATACGAGTATATTGATAAAAATTTAATACGGTATATTCTGTTTATTTTTTTTTCTTAAAAACAAAAATATATAAATTATTTTTTCTTTGTTTTTAGACAGAATATTTACAACAAATTTAAACTATTTTATTTTGAGGTATTTTGATTAGAATTTAAAAATAAAGATAGAAACTTCACTTAAGTTTTAGTTTGCTGAAAATAAGTATAAAACTAAAAACATACATTATCTTTGTCATATGAGACAATGAACTTTAAAAAGTAAAATATATACAATTTTGTTATTCTTATGTAAAATATGTAATTTATTTTAGATTTATATTTTCTGCATCAGTTATTTTTTTAAATTGTACAATAAATAATATGACTACAATTAGTTGATAAAAATTAAGTAAAATTGCGCAAAATCCAAATAATTTGGATATTTTCTTCGTTCTATTTATGTAAGATAAATGGCGTCAAGTTAAATATTGATTAATTGCAGATCCTTAATATAAGGCCAACAGCGTAGGTGCAAAGACTATTATGCCTTTATGGTAATTGTGTGCAACACATAAAATAATTGGTTCTTGATCCACCTTTTATTATACCGATCGACTTAGAAATATTAATATGTAGAAGGCCATAAGCACCACGACCAGAGGATCTTTTGTGCAGCTCGTGCATATTACCATGTCAATATCAGGCTTATCAGTTGCCCTCGTAAAAAATTTCCCCTGGTAGTCCCCAAGGCGGGACTGCAGCAGAAGATATGTTCTCTCATCATTAACATAACAAAATCTGCATACCTTGGTACTAATATTACCCATTTTAAACTGGTGGTATCTACGACCACAGTGCCCCCTAAAAAGGCCAATAAGTTGCCTAAGTTACCCTACTAAAGCAGAAGTATCCTACCTGCCCTAACACGGGACAGAGTGACAAATCTCTTCGCTTCTCTCAACCCAGAAGTGTGAAGTTCATGACCATTATTGCATCGTCCCGTTAATGTGACCGATAGGGACCCCGGAGAAACTCATAGAGCCTATCAATTGAACCCGAGCGCCTCTGTGTACCAAGCAGTTACCCCGTTGCTCACATGTCCCTCATGGCCGGGTATCCGACGCAATTTCAAATCAATAGTCTATCACTATCCAGGACTTTATCTCTCAAGAATAAAGTGCTCTAAGAGCAGCGTGGCTATCCGACATTATAAATATTCTCAATCCCTTTGCCCTACTTCTGATGTATTCCACAGTGCATATGAGGATAGCGTTGATCCCCACCTGAAAAATCGTAGACTGCTTGCCCAAAAGTAAGCCCCTTTGCCCCTTTGCAAACCTGAGCCCATAATGCCAGTCCCAGCGTCACTGTTTGTCTGTTTCCTACCGTCGGCGAAACAGACTCGATCCACCCATTGGTCCCTATCAGGTATAAGGACATTAAATTGTGTATCCAATGCCAGACAAGGCAGCATTTGATCATCAACCAAATTATATGGGACATTCCCAAGAATCCGCATGTGACCCACAATATCACGTGCCTTGTATTCAGAAAAAGTTAATGTCAACGATTGTTTTTTCGGGCAATAGCAAGCATTCCAATATCATTGTCTATTTTATGTGTTTTATTGTAAATAAAAAAGGTCTATATAAATAGAAACAATCTTTCAAGAAAAAAATTAAAAAGGACTAAAATTTTTGCTATTATCGAATCTTAAGAAGAAAATTTTGCAACCATATGCAAAACAAATTACTTTAGTAAGCGAAGCCATTCTGCTTCATAATTAGAGGAAAAACTTTTCCGTAATTACCTCTATTATCGCTAACGAGTGCTATTTTTTCAAAATAAAGGCAAACTCTAACCACTTGTTTTAATTGGCTAATAACTTTGTAATACAATCTCATAGGGAGTTGTGTTTTCTCTCAATGCAGAAAAGGCGAAAATATTATTTTTCTGTAAAATTCCATTTAGGAAGACATGTTGTTAATTTTTCCCGATTTCCTATTCTTATCTCTTTTGAGATAATATAAATGTATATTTCTGGGTGCATATATATGAGCTTATACCCTAAGACTCTTTTTCTTATGCTTATCCCTTAAAACGATCTATACAACAACAATTAATATTCAGGATGACTATCACAGATGTATACTCATACAAGTGCATATTTTGGTATATTCATAAAATTTTTAAAAATTGCAATTTCCAACTAAAAAAATGCTATAAAGTAACTCGAGTCTTTATATTTGTCCAAATGTGCTGGTGCGATATGAGTTCAACACCTTTTTTAGAGGAAAAATTAACACAAATATCACAAAATTTAAATTGAAAATTTTGAATAAAAATATCAACTGCTATCACTATTTTAGATGTTGGAACAATTTTGAATTTTTTGCCGAACTTTTATTATAATTTCACTGGGAAAAATTTCTTAATTTTCACAAGTCAAAAAAACATATTTTTTTTTTAATAATTTTTAACAAAAATATTTTTCTGTGGTGGATTTTATACTGAATGAACAATGTTGTTAGGTTTTTAAATTAAAATTACAAGGAATTCAAATTAAATAAAATTTCAAACATTTTTTAAACTCTTTATGTCTGGTTAAAGCTAAAACACAAACACATACTCAGCGAGAAAACCTAGAAGACCTTCTTACTTCAAGACTTATTGGAGGCCTGCTTAGACAATTTTTTTGATTCAATTACCATTCTGATATAACTGCTACAGAATGCCTTATAGAAGGCATCTGTTCTTTCGTATAAATGAAAAATTACACATTTCACATTCCCTTCTATGAGAAGGGAAAAGAGAAGCAGTACGATTTTTTTTCTTTACCATGCTTTTCAGACGCTCTGGCGCAAAAAGCGATAGCTAAAGACCTACCCCGCAATGACAATATTTGTAAAAAAGACATGATTATCCAATGGGGCGAGCAGGCCTTTGACATTTTAAAGATGAAGTATAGAGGCCTTCTAGAAGTCATCCGAGCGTAGGTACAGACTTGCTGAGAGGGATTGTCGAGTTTCTTATTTATCTTTGATACTAATCTTTGGGTTTTTAAAAATCATTTTCCAAAATGAATTCAAAAGAAAATGTCGAGTGTGAACTTGGAATTTAAGGGCCGATGTTGAATGTCAAGTTTTTTTCAGCATTTAATTTGACATTTCTCAATTTCAGACTAGCTCAATTTGAACCATGGAAAGATACACAATGGAGCAACGCGTTAAAGTTATTCAGGCTCAAATCAAAATGCATATCGTGAAAATCATTTTCAATGATGAGGCACATTTTCACCTCAGGGAATTCGTCAATAAGCAGAATTGACGCATTTGGGCGAATGATAATCCAAGAACGATTGTCGAAAAATCAATGCACCCACAAAGAGTGACTGTTTCGTGCGGTTTATGGGCTGGCGGCATCATAGGGCCGTATTATTCCAAAATGAGGCCGGTCAGGCTGTTACTGTGAATGTTGCTCGCTATCGTGTGATGATAACGAACTTTCTATGGCCCGAATTGGAAGATATGGATGTGGACAATATATGGTTTCAACAGGACAGTGCCACTTGCCACACAGCTAACAAAACAATGGCTCTTTTGCGCGACAAAGTCAATGGCCGTGTTGTCTCACATCGTGGCGATGTTAATTAGCCGCCAAGATCATGTGATTTGACACCGTTGGACTTTCTTTGGGGTTTTTTGAAAGAAAAGTTGTACGTCGATAAGCGAGCAACAATTCAAGAGCTAAAGGATGAGATAATTTGACACATTAACCGCATATAACCTCAATTATGCCTCAGCGTCATTGAAAGTTTCTACCATTGGATGGAGGTATGCCGCCGAGGTCGCGGCGGTCATTTGGCCGTTATTTTGCTCCATACATGATGAACCATACCAATATTATCATAATAAAAAGAAAAGACAATAATTTCCTAAATAATTTGTGTTTTATTAAAAATCAATTTTTTTTTATTTTTTGATTTATTAAATAGATATTTGTATTAATATTTACAAAGGTAAGTTATACAATTTTTAAGATCATATGTATCTATATTCGGCTTAACTTTATAGTTGTGAGCCAGATAAGCATTTTAAAGCTGATTTTAATTAAATTAATTTATAAAAAAATTTACTTTGGTTCTACCAAATTTTTAATTGATTATATAAAATAAAAAAGAACGATTTATACTAACGGCCTAAAGGTACGTTCAGACTAATGAAATATTTAACGAAAATATTTGTTCTGATATTTGCTTCAAACTGTGTGAAACAAAAAAATATTTTGTTAATGTTCAAACTAAGCTCAAATATTTGATAATTTTTGTTTGATGAAACAGTTGGCAAACAGTGTTAAATAAAATAAATTAATTCATGTTTGCCATGCGTTCAGACTAAAAGAAATATTTGCATCAAATAATTATTTAATGAAAGTGTTCAAAAATAAAAATATATTTCTCAAATGGTAAAAATGAGCGCAAAAGCTAATTTATTTATTTTATTCTGTGGATCAGCATCTCTTTTAGTGTTAGAACAGGAGAATGTAGAAAAAGAAAAAAATGGGTAACGGGAACATGGCTAAAATTTGTGAAAAATTGCAAAGTTGGAAACAAACCCTTAAATATATTTGAAGTCGCTAAATCAGTTAAAAAACAAAATGTCGAGAAAAATTTTTTTTTGCAAAAATAGCGAAAATTCGCGAAAAATTTAGATATTTTAAACAAGCCATAAAATTTATTAAAAGTGCCTAAAACTATAAGGAATGGCAAAAATTCGATAAAAATTGCTAAATTAGCGGAAATTCGCAAAAATTTGCTAATAGCGGCACGATAGCAAAGCCTAATAATTATTAAAAATCGTTAAAGCTCTTAAGATTCACAGTGAAAAATCGCTTCTTCGCGAGCATGGCTAAAATTCGCGAAAAATAGCTAACTTGGAAACAAACCCTAATATATATTTGAAATTTCTAAGTCGGTTAAAAAACAAAATGAAGGATAAAAACAAAAAAAAAAATGTTGCAAAAATAGCGAAAATTCGCGAACCATTTTAATATTTCAAACAAGCCATAAAATTTAGTCAAAGTGCTTAAAACTATAAGGAATGGCAAAAATTCTATAAAAATTGCTAAATTAGCGGTAATTCGCAAAAATTTGCTAATAGCGGCACGATAGCAAAGTGTAATAATTATAAAAAATCTTTAAAATTCTAAAGAATACGAAAACTTCCAGGAAAAATTGTCTATCCGGAACATGGCTAAAATTATTTGTCGTTGTTTGCTCTTACAATTTTTTTGTAATACCAAAAAAATGTTTTCTCAAAAATTACTAAAATATTTGATTTTTTGTGTTCACACTATGTTCTCATTGGAAAAATATTTGTTTGCCGGCAAATACTTTTATTTGCTCAAAATCAGCTGTTATTTTATTTGATACTCAAATATATTTTGTGTTCAGACTACGTTAATGAAATATTTGATGTTTGCTTTCAAATATTTCATCAGTCTGAACGTACCTTAAGTTATAAAAAATAAAGCATGTCAATAAAGGGTTTATGAAACGGAAACCCTTTATTGACATGCTTTATTTTTAGTAACTTAGGCCGTAAATCTTTTGTACATCAGATTTATAATAATAAATTTCAAAGGAATTTAATTGAATTCATTCAGTATAAGTTTTCTGTACTTTAAACAAATTTTCATATATTTATATAAACTATAGTAGTCATTATCATAGCCATTTACTATATTTAATACGTCATTAATATCCAAAAAGGTTTTACTAAAATAATTAAATTTTTTGTATTTCCTTTTTTAAACCATACAAGCAGCCCCCACTAGCACGACCAGCTTTATGACTTTTTTTTTTTTGTTCGATCCAATATAAACAGTAAGTTTGAAAGTATGTTGCAAAGTGTACTTGTTTGTCTGCTATGACATGTGTCTCAAAAAGGAAGAAAATTTCGAATTTATTAATATATTTTACAAAGTTTCCAATGATAAGTGAACTAGACAGATTTGCTATATTATATGATACTAAATGACAAATGTTGGGTTGCTATTGTGAGGATATGCTGTATAAACTTTTAGAATTAGCTTGAGTTACGATTCCAGATTTAACAATTACCTCACAGGGGAAATTAGTTTTAGATAAAAGTGATTTTAGATATTCCGCATCATCATTTGAGTAAGCAAGAGCTTTTTCCATAGACCAGGTATATTTATTGTCGTATTCAAAATCAATATCGGCCCTTAAAATTTAACCACCCTTTAGTTAAAAGATTAAAAACTGTTGAGAGAATTGTATTTATAAAGTTCTAAACACATTAAAAATTTTCAAGATGACGTACCCTTTAATATCTAAAATATCATAAAATCTTGCTCTTGATAACAGTTTTAAAAGACGTTTTATTATTTTGTTGATCTATTGCACAACAAATCAAAACATTTATTTTTATGTAGGAGTATAATTTAAAATTCTCAAAAAAAAAACAAAATTTCACAAAATTATTTATTATCAATCTTTAAACTTATTGACATTTGATTGTTTGATTATTTAATAATAATAAATATTATTTGTCACAAATTTAGTTAAAAGATTTTTGCACAGCCAGACCAACAAATAAACAAACTTATAAAATATCGTTGCACAAATTGCAGAAAGTTTTGAAATATATTTTACCAAAATCTGTCACAATAACAATATACTTTCATATGGACAGCTCAATTGCAAATACTTATGCCAAATAACGCCAAGGTTTCTGGTTTATTTTCTACAGACAAGCGTAGAGCTTCGCGGAAATAGCGTAGGAAGAAGAAGAAAAAAACACACTACGTCGGAAAAATGAGTTTTGTGGGAAAATCTCTTAAAGGTTACGGGCGATACAACATTCATTTATGCGCTAAGTATTTTTTTTTTGTGCATAACTTTTGATTGGCTTTAAGAAATCTTAAGTTGAACAAGACTAAATTCAAAAACGTAAAAAATTAAAAATATGCTAAGTCGAATTAGAATTGTGCGGCCGATATGAATATAAATATTACGAAAGTAAAACAAATATTTTATAGGGATGTATTTATTGCTGGCAACTATACTAGCTTCTACGAAATACCCAATTTAATTTCTAAGCTAAAGAAAATATATGTATGTAAGTGACATAAGTTTTCCCAAAAGGATTTATTTGCTCGTACTGCATTAAACGTAGTGTTTTTCTTTTCCCGAATATTATTATTTTCCCCTGAAAAAGGGATTTACTTTTTTTTAATTTCCCAGGACTTTCCGGGAAATCCCGCTTAATATAAAACGGTGCTAAATATAATTTAATTTAATTTATTTGAGCAAAAAACTTGTAATTATACAGCTGCTCGGCATATAAAATCATTAAAAAATTTTAAGCAAGTGGGAACAACGTGTTTCGTTTTTATAAAATAAATCTAGGTCTATAAAAAAAAATTTAAAATTGTGTGCATTTTTACTCATCTTCTTTCACTAGTTCGCAATTTAAGAGCATCAAACGTTAAGCATTGCCTTTCTTAAGGTGCAATGAGACTTGCTAGTTTTTCTATTTTAGAATATATTTGCTTAGGAAAACTGACCAGGTGTAAAGAATATGACTATATCATAAAAAATTTAAATGTCAAACAAATGTGCGTGTGTAATAGATAGATTTGCTGGGACTGTCAAAAAAAAAAAAATTTTAAAATTTTTATTAATAAGATTTCTTTACGGCGTATTCCTAATTTTTATTTCTGATAAATACACTAAAATTTATTTTGAGGGAATGCTAGTTTCTATGCGCATTTCACTGATTTCTTAGGCCAGATCGTCAGGAAACCTTTTTCCAAAGACTTTAGAAATGCTAAAAATATTATGCAAATAAGACTGTAAAGCGAATTGGAATTTTAAACACTCAGGTTTTACTTGTTACAATGTCAAAGCTTTAACAAAACAACGACAAGAAACAGTGAGTTTATATTTTCTTACATTCCCCAGCAATTGGCTGGTTTTTCCGACCCGAATTGTAGTTGTATGTGGGTAAAAAGAAAAAAACAAAATTACAAAACAAATTGCTTAATTTTATTTTTTGTGTAAGACAACCAAAATTTACACGTGCAAATTTATTATCAAAAGTTATTTTTAGGGATACAAAATTTAATAATATTAAATTTTGACTTAAAATAGACATTTCCAGAAAAAATGTTAGTACTGCTGCCAATTTTATTAGTTTTTAGTCGAATGTAGCGGTCTTTTAACTTTTTTTTGTTGCTAATAAATATTCAAGCGCAAGGTCAATTATATAAAAAATTATTTATTTTTTTATCTAGTATTTCGCTATCCCAATGGATAGCTTCTTCAGGGATTCAGATATTTGGTTTTTTTCTTATTTTCTTTTTTAAAATTTTAAATAATTTCTTAAAACAAAATTTCAGTAAAACAACAAAATTGTCAATTATGAAAAATAACCCAGCTAGCATTTTCAATCGTCGACTAGCTAAGTTTTTAATTGTAGACGATTCCTTGCACGGGAGAAACTGTTACACGTGCTGATTCGTATGAGAGGGTCTTCCATAACATAGCAAACGACTCTTATATTAATCCTAAAGGGAATCGTTTATGATGTATGTAGAGATTATCTAACGAGTCTTTCAAAAATCACGCCAAAGGTCGTATGAGACTCACGTAGGGATTATTTTACGACTCGTGAAATGCTCAGCCGTTTACCTGAGATACCTAAATAAAGGGAATCAAGCGTGTTTTTCATGTCAAAACTTCTAATTTTCATACAATTTATATCAAACAAACCTTAAGTTCGCGAAATCAACACTATCCTGTCGGAAAATCTTATTTTACAGTTCCTTAGGTCGGTTTGTTTTATTGAAATTGTATTGGCAATATAATTTTCATATTTCAGAAACGCTCTTATTTAGGTAGCTCAGTAATTCGTATATGACTCTTACAGAGAGTCGCTTAAGGTTCATTCCAAGATTAAAAATCGAGCGTGTCAAAAATAAATAAAAAAGTAATAAATAAAAAAAATTTAGATGTTTTTGTTTTTGTAACTCGTTAGATAATCATTAGAGGACTCTTTTAGGAGTTGTATATTGAACATAATCGTCTAACAAACAGCCTATGCTAGCTGGGAATAAAAATTATACACAGGAAACAAAAATTATTCTATTACATTTTTTTTATTTCCTATTTTATTCTTATAAATTAAAAGTCTATTATTTTGAGCTCTTTAGTATCTATTTTAAAATTGATTCTTTGCTTTATTGGTGTATTGATAATTTGTAACATTTCTAACATGAATCGTCGTTAGTAGTTTGTTTCCGTATTTAAAACTGTTTTATTTTCAAAATCTGGTACATTATTGAAATCGGCACAATGTGGTGACAATGCAGTTTTTTGAGAAAATGTATTTTTGTATTTTTGATCAGACCTATGTCCTGCTAATCTAGTTTTTAATTTGTTTTTCGTGTTTTGTTTATCCTTAACCTTGCAAGGTATCTTGTAAATAATATAAGATCTTTCTAATTTATCCGTCATATCTTTCATTTTACTAAATAATCTATATAATGTACTTAATGTTTTATGAGCCATCCTATAATTATTAATATCATAAATAATAGAATTGTACAATCTTTCAGAAACCATTGGTACATAAGTTAAAGACTTGTAAATCTTAGGTTCAGTAAACGTATTCACATTACCTTCCCTATGTCCTTTGTACTGTCCAATCCATATACAAATCAGTTCTTTTGGGAAATTATTATTCTCCAAAATATTTTGATTTTTATTTTACTAATTCCAAGAAAAACTGTATCACTAATATTTAGAACTTTATCTATAAGCTTTTTGGATGTATTTATAATAACTCTTCTCGGATGTTTTGAATAATAATTAAATATTCTCCCTGACAAAATTGGTTTTAGGTTCCAATCTACTAATAAATTTTTCTCCTTTTTTTTATATAATTGACCTTGCGCTTGAATATTTATTACAACAAACTTATATTAAAAGGTCGAAGAAAATAAAACTAAATAATTTTTTTTTGTTGCGATTTTTACGAGTTTTTATGGGAATAACACGTGGGAAATATTATTTGTTTTGTTAAGATTGTATTTCAATCAATCAAGTATCATAACACCTTTATCAGCTTAGAACTTTACTTATCGGCTTAGAACCTTACTTATTACTTATTTTCCATTATATCAATATTAAGTTGCAATAATTAAATAACAAAATCCCGGGAATTCAAGTATAATGTGCGGTATTCCGGGGATTTTTGTCCCGGGAAATCTCCTATAAAAAACACTAATTATACGTCTGCTCCTTTAGTTGCACAAAATTTTTTTTTCCAAATTATGTTCAATTAATATAAATAATTTTGTAAATAATCAATCATAACGACACAAATAACAAACACAAATTCCAAGTCAATTCAATTATATTACGAAGAAGCTTCTTAAAATTACTTATACAATATAGAACATAAAGATACAAATACGGATCATTAGGAATTTATTTTGCAGTGAACACATACATACAATACACGCATACCATACGAGTACTAAAAATTTCATATAAATAAAATAAAGAATATTTACACAGCCACTTGCATAAGAGACGCACAGATGACAGGATTTTGTTAAGGATGTTTATAGATTTGTATTACTTATACATACGTATCTATACAATAATTCATTTGAACATAAATATTGATATGTCTGTATGTATGAATGTGCTAGAGATATAAAAGTATATGTTTGTGTAAAAATTTATCCACTTCCTTTCACATGAATTACACAATAATTCCATATAGATGACCCTTCAAAATTGCTCTTTCTGTTGCTTTTAAGAGTCTAGCGAATCTTTAACAACAGAGTGATTAAGGATTTAAGCTGCAAACATGACAAACAACAGTAAATTGGTTGGAAATCTGGTTAACTTTGCTTGAACAATGTTTCACTTATATTTTGCTTGTGGTTGTGTTAATTTGCCTTACATAAGAGTAGTTTTATAAATGTTTATATTGTATTTGTCTAACTTTATTTTGTGTAGTATTTTCTTTGTAAAGATTCTTTGTTTTATAGAACCTTTGTTATTTCTGGGAATAAAGGACATAAAAAGTTAATATGGGCTAAATGAAGCATATGAGAACCTTGCGATTTCACAAGTGAAATAAAATCATGGTCAACAAATGTAGAAAAATTAATATCAAATAAACTTAAACCCAGTGCGGCTTTTTACAAAATAAATGGCGAAAAAAATAAAATTGTTAAATCAGGTATAAAGTATGGAATACAACTGGAGCGAATGATCTGAGGCTTAACCGATATAGAGCAGGATTTGCATGACCCTGTAGATTCCATAATTTCATTCTGTTTTATTATTTGATTATAATCAATAAGGACTTGCACAAGCTCCTTATACAATTCAACGCATTTGACATGAAATCCTCTCTACACGTAGAAGAAAAACATTCTTAAGGTATGATTAAAAAAACAATATAGAACGAATCGAATTTTTACCTCCCTTGAAAACTCCAATTTGTTCGCCTATAAAAAAATGTTTAAGCTACAACCATAATTATCTTAAATGTATGTATTATAATGAAAAGTTTAAAAATTATGGTTGTTTGTACTCTGCAGTTGTTGAATGCTTTCGAATTACTTGCATGGATTTCTTAAAATTCCCGAATTCTCTTTTTTATACCTATATTATATAAAAATCTTTGTGCCAGGTAGAGCCGCTTAGTCTGGAACAAGGTCTCTTAAGTTTAGTCCCTCTAAGCGGCGCTGTTGAAGTGAAATTAAATTTTTTTTTTATTAATGGTACGATTGGACTGAAATTCACGAAATACATTTATTAAACAAAAATAAGTTTCCTGATTAAATGTTGACCCGGTAAATAGGGCTGGGGTTAAGTAATTAATGCCCCTTAATTTCTACAAATATAAATCTAGCTGTGTATAGAAATCTATGGTGTAAATGCTGCCAATTTTAAAAGAAAATTTAAGGTAAAAACACGTGGGCCAAATAAGCGGTGAAATATGTAAAGAAATCTTTTAAGGTACGAGGACGAGACAAGATTTCTTTTTGTAGAATTAACGGGGATAGTAAAATTTTTCATTTTAGTATAATTTGCCGACAATTCGATAGACGTTCGAAAAAAATATATTGTCTAAATATTACAAATTTTCTTACAACAAATTGTGATAGAATTTTAGTTTCCATGAAAATAAATTAATTTTAAATTTCGGTAAATTCAATTTCGTTTAACGAAATACCGACCTGATATACCTGATAAGAAGAAACATTGGTCAGAAAGTGTTTCTGAGTCTATCAGTATAATAAAAGCACTATTATGGTGTAGGTATAATAAGAAATTGGAGGGTAAGATAACGTTTGCCGAACACAGCTAGTAAATATATAAAATCAACGAAATATCACAAATCATGAAAACAGAAAAATTTCTGATAAAGGGTATTGCCGGCCAGAAAATTATAATTATACAACATACTATTAAGTGGGGAACAGAATAGTCGCTGTAGTATAACGTTACGAATAGCGCTGCAAGCTATGGAAAGTTAAAAATTGCAGTTTCAGAGTAGTGTCAACAGAATACGCAATTGTAGTAGTCGTTGCAGTTGAAGTTGAAGCGCAAAGTTCGAAATTTTGAACTGTGTTGCGCTACAGAGCATTCGCTAGCTTCAGCTACTACTACAACTACTTTATTCTGTTCCAGGCATTTCTATATTGTTAATCAAGTAAAAGTTATAATGTAAAAGTGCAATACAGTTGAACTTCCCTGTAGTGAAACTGCATAGGCGTATAAAATCACTTCAGACATTTTATAAAACATAAATTCATTTTTTCCACTCTTATTTAAGATAATCACTGGCTTTATATTAGAATGAACTTTTTAATGTGCCTTCTATATTTCTAAAATAATTGCATTATAAATAGTCGATGAAGTGCAGAGAAAAATCCCAATCTGCTTTAGACCGTTTTACACAATCACACAAGTTTTACGTATTTTGACGAAAATCCATCTTCAAAAGAAATCAATAGCTACTCATCATAACTGGGTTGCATTTTTCTCAAAATACGTAAGACATATGTGATAGTGTAAAGCACTATTTCGCAATATTTAATTTTGTTCAACTTTTTTCAATACTAATAAAAAATTTTCAAAATTTATGATCCTTCAGTACGATACTTGCATTTACTGAACATGGCCGATTGCTCTCAAAACTATTATCGCAGACAATTTTTGCTTTCTATTATTTCCATCTTTGGGAAACTCCTTTACAGAAAATTCTTAGAAATATTTGTTTATATGGAGACAAAAATGCATGAGAGTTAAATCTATATTTAAAAAATTTGTGCATTGTAATGAAAATTTCACTGTATGCGAAGATTTTGTTTGTTACACTAAAACGGAACGAAAAAGACGCGTGTTTTTAAAATCAATTCAATAAAGGGAGAACTTCATTGTAAAAAGTTAACTATACAGAAGTTCGAGAGCATTACAACATTTAATAGCAATAAGCAGGACAACAGAAATATGCTCGAAAAAAAGCATTTTATGCGCATTAAATATGCAGTAAAATCTCGAGAATATGACCTAAAACTTGTTTAAAATATGCCCCAAAAAAATCAAAAATTGCTTATTTGAAAACAAGATATTCAGCAATATAAAAACATTTGCATTATAAAAAAAACAATCCTAAAATTATAATCGGTAAATCCCAGACACCGTAGTATTAACAGACGAATTTGAAAATGATGGGCAGTCATGGCCTCACTTAAACAAAGTTATATTATGAGGTTAAAATTCATATAAGAGTTATTTTATATTGCAACAATTCAAAAACAAATTTTGCATTTCTGCCTGAGAGATACATATCGTGGATATGAAAATTTCCGAGTATTTATAAAGTAGTTTATCATATAACATTCCACGACGTACGGTACGGAACTATAATCCTTTATTTATGGCTCCGGCATACCTATTTAGAAAACTGTGTTGTTCCTTTAATGAAATGTTTGACTTTGTGGATTTTGTGGACTTTCTTTCTCTAGATGTAAGCATTGTTAAACATAATATTATACTTAAGTTAAATAAATAAAAAAAAAATTGGCGACGACAACTTTTATAATGTGCACCATGTCAACGGTAAAATTTTGTACTTGTAGGTCCAGAACTGACCGTCTCTATAAAATCGATTTATGACAAACTTCATTTTGGCAGCACATTAGGGCTGGTCGATTTAAAAATCGGCGAAGTGACAAGGAAAATCGTACTCTAGGGATAGCAATAAGAAACCTTGCGCAAGGAACCATACCTCTACAATTAATTCTGATGTTCCTTATTTTGACCCAAAAGTAAAATTTTGAAAAGTCCCACTTTGACCCATTTAAAGTGCCCCCAATCGAGTCTAAATATATGACCGACCCCCACTAACTTTGGAGGGCCGACCCACCCTTGTCACTTGGGCGGTTCTTAAATCAACCCGCCCTAGTGTACATATTTGTTATTTTTTTTTTAAGAAAAATCTGCAAGGAAATTATCTCTCAAGTTACTTGGTTACTTATGAGTATTATTTAATTCCAATTTATGAACATGTATACGCCATGTGGTACAACTAATAAAACAAACTTTTAAAAACGACTTTTTGAAGAAAGTCATGTAAAATTAGGCTTTTTTCTAAAATTCTTGGCTTGTTGCAGGATAGATTGAATTTTTGTAAAAAAAATTTATTTTTATAATTACTCTAACTTTCTTGAAAACTAACTTTGGTGAAAGTCTACGGAGTTTTGAAAAAAGTTAAATTTTTTAGGTAATAATCACTTTTAGTGAACAAAATGTGATGGCCGTACGTATGCTGAATCAGAGGGATGCATTGTGGGCATTGATGACATAACCGTTGCTCCTTGCTTTTCATTTTTCATCGACTTTTAGTCTTCTCTGATTATGTTGATCGTGCATAAACTCTTTGAGACGTGACTTTTTCACAATAAGCCACATTTTGTTCACTAAAAGTGTCTTTTTTCACAAAAAGTAAAATTTTTTCCACTAAAAATGATTTCCTAAAAAAAGGAACGTTTTTCAAAAGTCCATAAACTTTCATCACATTTTTTAAGAAAGTTAGAGTAATTATAAAAATCAATTTTTTTTTTTTTTTTTAAAAGTCACTCTATTTTACAACAAGCAAGTAATTTTAGAAAACAGCCTAATTTTACATGACTTTCTTCAGAAAAATCCCTATTTTTACAAAATGTCTTATTTTTTCTTTTTTAAAAGCTTGATTTATTAGTTGTACCACATGGCGTATGCCTGTTTATAAATTGGAATTAAATAATACTCATACGTAACTAAGTAACTTGACGGATGTTTACCTTGCAGATTTGTCTTTAAAAAAAATAGATAACGAATATGTACACTAGGGCGGGTCGATTTAGAAATCGCCCAAGTGACAAGGGCTGGTCAGCCAACCAAAGCTAGTGGGGGTCGATCATAAATTTAGACCCGATTGGGGGCTAAAGTGGGATTTTTCAAAATTTGACCTTTGGATCAAAAAAGGAGCATCAGAATTCATTTTAGAGGTATGGTTCCTTGGGAAAAGTTTCTTAGTTTAATCCCTTGAATACGATTTTCCTTGTCACTTTGGCAATTTTTTGCGTCACTACAAATCGACCCGCCATAATATATATATATTTATAGATGTAGACATCTAGGTAATATTTGACTGAAGGAATTCTTAAATATATCTTAGCCTGTATGGTACATTCTAGAAAAAAAAGTCTATGGTTTAGGATATCAAATCAGTCGGCTTGACCGACTATACTTTCCTTTATTGTTTTTTATATATTTATATTTTGATTGACACAAATAGCATTTATTCTAGACATTTATTGACATTCGTATGTAAAACCGAATAGAACTACAAACTTATTTTGTATCCAATTGTGTATTATGCCTAAGGCCTAACTTAGTTAGAATTATAAAAATACAAAAACAAATCCTTTTGGGTTTGTAAATATTTAGATACTCGTAGTAACACTAGTGGCTGCATTTATGTTTACACATGTATAGGGCAATTTTTATGTGCACAAATTAAGAAATATCCTATTAAAAAGACTCAGAAAATAAGAAAAAATATGAATGCTTTGTTCCGCTGTGCCATTGAAAACATTCATGAAGATTTAGAGCTTTAAGAAATTTTTCGAAGTGGAATTTAAATGAGATATGTAATAAATAATGAACCCCTCTTTGTTAAATCCGTCATAAAATGTCAAATTAGCCGATATCATCCCAAGCCATCTTCTAGTAATCAGATCAGGGATGTTTATACCCTCCTAAACAATAATCAAATTATATTATTAATTTTAATAAAACAGTTGTGAAAAACAGGTACAAACACACTATTTTACCAGTAAAGTTTTACATTACTTTAACAAATTATATTATACTGTTCGAATAATGGAACGCGTTTACGTGAAAAAACGAAACACAAAAATCTTAATTTTTTTTTTATAACTATTTTATATATCAACTATAAATTCATGAGTTTTAAGAAACATATTTGCTAACATTGTGATCAAACACAAAACAACTTCATCGAGACATTATTTTATTCAAAACTCTTAAACAAGCAACACGCAATAAAGCAAAAAGTTAGTACTGAAAAAATAATGGCTGTTAAGTTTGTTAGTTGACTACCTCAGGGTTACTAAATCACAAAAATATTTACAACTGCATTGAGACAAAATTAAATATGAATAATAAAAGTAACTGTTCCAAAAATTTAACACTATGATGATACGGGCTAATGTGTGTCAGATTTCAGCAGACAATTAATATTCGTTAAAGTTTTACCCCCCCCATATTCATAAAAAATATGTTAGGTTTGTGGCAGGTTTGTGAAACGAATATTCTATGAAAATTTGTTTAATAAACCCTTTATTGATCCAAAAAAATGTTTATGAATATGTTTTTTTTTCGATCTACCAAGGTAAAATACCATTTCGTTTAAAGATTGATGTTTGATTATTGACGTCATCCGTCGTCAATGGCGGTGAGTGTTAAACGGCAAACCCCTCTGAAGAGATTATGTGGTTACAATCGAAACGAGTCAGCGCAACCTGTCCGAGAAACCCTGGATTCAATTCCCAGCTCAGTCAAAAATGAAAAATTATCAATAAAATTTAATTCATTTCATGTTGTAAAATTCCTTTCTTCATAAAAATAATTAAATGAAAATTAAATTCAATGAACTTAAGCCTGATTAAAATATTGAAATTTGGATTAAAAACCATTAACAGTTCAATAAAATAACCACAATACTAATTATTGTGTTTTCAAAATTTTATTTTCGCAGAATTTTTATTTCAATGTTACAAAAAAAAAAAACATAAAATTAAAAACCATTTCTGACGAAAATGGAATAATCATGTTTTGAAAAGAACCTCCTCGTTTATAAGTTTATCATTCCGTTTGTAATTTCTACAATATTGATCTTAGACCCTGTAAAATATATGCATGTTTTCTGGGTGCTTATGAGTAGTGAAGTTGATTGAACGATGGTCATCTGTCTGTAGAAATGGGGTTTGAAAAGACCCCAGATGTAATGCGGATTTGATTGGTAAATATTTATGTCACAAATGCTCCGTTAAAAGTAACTTTTGAAATTCAGCTAGTTCGGTCCAAAAATGGCAGAGATATGAGCAAAAAGCCGCGACTGCCTCTAATATTTACTCATAAAATACCTTGTTGTTGCTTTTTATTATTATTTCTTTAATTTGTTGAATTTTGACTTTTTACATTCTTTTAAACATAACAAACACACACATGCATACATATGTACATGATTTGTCGTTTAAAAAATGTGTATAGTCGCGAAACCTCTGAGCGAAACCTTTATGAAACTTTTACAGTATATTACTGATCATCTGAAAGCAGTTATGTATCTTTGACAAGTTGACAAAGACAATATAGATTTCTGTATATCTGGAGAACGGATAGATTCAAGGTTTCGAAATTAACTGCAATATTGGTTATTAATACACAACATCCAACAAAATATGGACAGCATTGGAGAAGTGGGCCTGACACAAAAAAACATTTGTTTACATCTGTAGAACGGTAGGAGAAAAATTGTATAAGCTTGGTACACATAGCTGAGTTTTCACTACACACAATTCGTCAAAAAGTGGGTGTTATTGGATAAGTCGGCATGGCACTTCCCAAACAAATACAAAATAGATCAGTACGAAACTGTGAAAGCCCCTTGTAGTTTATGAACTCTCTACCAGCGATTTTGTGTTTAAACCACATCCACCACGTGCGATAGTATATTGTCAGTAAAAGGCAAGGCATTCATCCTGAAAGACAGCAATCATTTATCGCAAGAAACATACTAACGAAGACCTCACCACAGTCAGACTAATAAACTTAACTCACCGAGGGCGACTGACTCCCGTGGCACCACCAGTTAAGTACTGAGGTACAACTTTGAACCCCATTAGATCAATTGGACCTCAAGAAGCTATGTCTTTTGGAAGTTTGCTGCAATACAGGTAGGTAACATTCACCTGATTTTAAAATGTATACGATTCCGAAGAATGCCATTACATTAATGCTGAGTTAAATTAATTAACTAAGCAAATTTTTCCCAGTGGATATAACAGCAGGAAGAAATGCGCAAGATGCTTTAACGGCGCCCCTTGAGAGGAGCAGCACATACTCTGGGGGAATAGATCAGTAACAGAAAAATTTTAAAAAATTTGTACAAATTGCTTCGATATCAATAGAAATGGGCGCCTCACTTAAAAATTAATTTTTTTACATCTAGATATTAGTTTCTTATCACACAATATTGGGGGTTATATAAGATTCGCCATAGCCGAATATAACACTCTTACTTTTTTATTTGAAAAATTACACAGCGGAACAAAATGTAACTTTTTGGGTGTTGATTGGAAGTTTGATGCAATTTTTTACTAATTTGATGCAGCTGATTTCAAATATAATCTCCGTTTTTCTCTATCAGCTCGCATTTTTAACTTTTGACTTTTTTCCAGAAATTAAAAGTTCAAAAAATCATAACTTCACTCTTCATTAGGCGATTTTCAGAATTCTTCTTTTTTCAAAGATGTAATTGTTAGCTTTGAAAAACAATCAAATTTTTGCAAATCACAAAAAAAATGGTTTAGTAATGGTTGTTTACATAAAAAAAAAAAATCCAAAAAATTAAAATTTTTTATTTTTAAAAATCATGAAAAATCCAAAACATAAAAAAGTCAAGGTGTTATTACTTTCACGTAAAGTCACATTACCTATGAACAAAATGAGATAAGATCATAAAATTGGTAAACGGGAACGAGAGTGAACGTACCTCATTAAAAAATAACGTACATAAATAGAGCAGCATTTTTATCAATTTAATCGGCTCAGTAAATTTTTAATGAAATCAAAAGTTTTGCAACGATGACAATGAAATAAAACACATTTCATTCGAAATATGTTAAGCTAACTGTTTTTATAACAAAACTGTGATTTTTGCCGAAATTTAGGTTTTTATAAGTTTTTAAATAATTTTTTTTTTTTTTTTTTTATATTGGTAATTTTTTTAAAACTTCAACGATATCTATGAAACTACTAGGCACATTTAAAAACAATGTAAGCACGATTTAAAATCGAATTTGGTTTTTCGAATTTGGTTTTTCTTTAAAGTGAATAGGGTGCATCGTTTTCAAGTTATTGCAATATATGTAGTGGAAGTGTCCTAATTTTGGAAATAACGGTATATCTCAAAAAGTCGAGCTGATAGAAAAAACTGAGTGGAGATTTGAATTCAGCGTCCCAAATAACCTTAAAACATTGATGTCCAGCCCATACCACAATTATGGAAATTAAAGGCCGCGATAGCCGACCGTAAATGTAATGAAATGCAATGTAACGTACCGTAACGTACTGTAAGCTCGTTTATGCACTTATGGAACATGTAAGAACGTGTCATCTGTTTTTCAAAAACATAAATAAAGAAGCATTAGTATACATAAAACAACACCCACTGTGATGGGAATTTAAAATTTTCAAATGGAGACAGATTTGTAGGAAAAGTACCAAGTGATTTAAATGGTATTAAAAATGTATTTCTTGTATGTATAAAAACATAAATAATTTAATATTTGTTATTTATATTATAGAATAAACAAAAAGGTATTATAGCACATACATACACGTTTACTTACATTATTTTGAAAATGTGCTTACACAAAACTAGATTTTGATACAAATAAAAACCACAGTTATTATTGTTTGTGCATACGTATGCATTTTTTATTTTATACAACTAAACATATTTTTGTATAAATGATAATAAAAATATATATTTGTATAATATATTTGTAAGTTACTTTGTTAAAATTCCACAAATATTATTACTGAAAAATGTACCAAAGAAAAAGAGTGAATTTACCCGCATTCCATTAAAAATACAAGCAGCCCATCACTGTCTACAACTGTCACGTAACCTCGTAATGAAATTCTATTTTCTACAGGTTGGCACGTTACTGTTAAGTGACATTACAGTCCGTTAAGCATTTGTATTGATTTCCATATAACAGAAACGATCAGCTGTTTACTTTACATTTACATTTCTACATTTACGGTCGGCTAACGCGGCCTTAATTCACACACATTCTTCACACGTATTCTTACGCTCTTTAATTTAGTCCACGAGAGTACACAATTCAGTCGTCAAGTATCAAGTATCATTTATTATATTTTTTTTAAGAATATTTGTTTCTTTATTCACTAATACTTATATAAAGCAATACAACCACAGTCTACATTTTGGACATCTATGCCTTAAAAACAACATTCTATTCTAAACCAGCAAAAAACCATGTTCCCTTGTGTTATTATTTCTTCTTTTAAATTAATAAAATTTAACAACAACCATTTACATTGTGCTGCTAGTTATTTATTAGAGCAACAAATACTACTACACATTAGATGTGTGTCTGTATTTATGTTTACTTATAAACCTCCCTCCTCGAGATATCCTTCCCTTGCAAGCTTGTTTGTACATATGTATGTCTATGTTCTTACTTCAAATAATTGTCTTTTACATTCTCATCAAACAACATTGACAACAACATACAAAACCACAAACAACAATAGTTGGTGTGCATCGATTCTGTGTACAATAGATATATGTATGTAGTAAATCCATGTATGCACTAGCTTTGCAAATTTAAAGTGACTAGTTGTTTCACTGGTTTTAGATTTTCTCTCATCTTTGCATGTACTTATCACAATGTGCGTGAATCTGGTCAATGTCATACCGACTGCCTACACACAGGAACATGAAGAAAATACCATAAATACGAGTATCTATACACAGATTGAATAATACGAAATAAATGATGTTGCTCGTTTCCTTGCTTTTGTGAACATGTGTATGTTAAATATATTACGTTATGTATGTGCGTGTGTTGAAATTACAAAAGTAATTTGTAACGTGGCTAACCCATACAAAAACCAATTGCAGCATAAATATTTGTACGAAGTCATGTTTATGATAATTTTATTTTCCCTTTTATCCATAAATTTCCATAAAGAATCTTTTATTGACGAAAAAAATTTCAAGTAGATTGAGGAATATATCTCGAGGCTAGTAACAATAAATTCTTTTATCTCAAGAATTTATTAATATTTTTATAAGGATTGACCCAGTTTTTTCACACGACCCTCGTTGTTTATCCAAACAGTTGTGGGAATAATGCTGGTACATTTTAGCTGTAAGGTCTTATAAGATATAAACTGAAAAGTTCTTCAATAATTCATTAAATCTTTTTTATCCTGATTTTCAAAGTAAGTTATTTAATTTGCTGAATTGTTTGTTTTGATTTCTTAAGTTGTATCACAGTTATTTAGGTATTAGTAATATTTATAGGAGGGTAATTCTATGTCAAATCGAACAAGAGTGGGACCCGACCCCTTCCGATTTGAACAAAATTTGGTGAGAAGGTTCCTTTTATCCTCTCATTTATTTCATTTTATTTAATTTTATTTTATGGAGACATAAAGTGACAAAAAGTTTACTTTTCTTTGAACGTGTGAGCTCCAAGAAAAAAATGCAACAAATAAACAAGAGAAACTTTATCAATTTCGTTACTTTTTTTAAAACACCTTAAATTAAACAAATCTGCCTTAATAAATACTTATTACTCAAAATTACAATATGAAAATTACAATATGAAAATTTTTACAGGTTACAAAAGAAAAAAAATTATCAGGGGTGTTCTGGAAATCGAAAACGCAAAACGCAAGAATTTAAAAGTCGTTTTTTTTAATAAGATTTTTGTACTAAAAGAAATACAAATACCATGCAATACAAATATTTCTCCATTAAACAGAATTCTATAAGAAAATGTTGAAAAATTAGATGAAGGGTATATTAAAATGAACTTCAAAATTCATGCGTTTTGCGTTTTCGATTTCCAGAACACCCCTGAATATCTTAAAAAAGAAAAAAAAAAAACAACACCTCCTTCAAAGTTTCAGGATTTTTAAAGAACAGTTTGAGGTAGTATATAAAAAAAACAGCCAAATAATAAATTAGGCTTTTGACCTAGTCCATTTTTAAAATTTAATATTAATATTAATATTTTTTAATATACTGTTTGTAGCCCCAAATATTCTCTTTAAAATGACATACAAATCATCTTCGTATGTGTAGTAGTTTATAAACTCAACACTTTCGGCTAATTCCACGAAATTATGACATTTTAAATATGCCATAACATTTGCAAAAACAATATTAAAATTTTTTTTTTTTTGTTGATATATGTTCCTTAGAAGATGAACGGAACCTTCTCAACAAATTTCGTTCAAATCGAAAGGGGTCGGGTCCCACTCTTGGTCGATTTGACATGGAATTACCCATGAAAAACACTCAAAAAAAATTGAATACTTTTCATATAAATTTTACTACACGTTTAATCAATTGTGTTGTGAAAACAGCACATAAGACATTGACAATTTTTTAATAGAAATGAAAAAATTAAAAAAGTTTATAAATTGGGATTTGTATTCCTTATTTTTTTTTTTTTTTGCCTATTTCAACAAAATACTTGAGGAATACTAGATGTTTCTATCCACGGAATGGATAAATTCCGGAAAATATGAATACCTGGTCTGGACTATACGATGACGGGTGACAGATTATTTGTATACATTGTTATCAAAAATACCACAGCTACAAGAGCTTAGTTTGAGCTTTTTTTGAGGCCTGCTCCCAATTGGGTTAAAAAAAATTTCCTGCTGCAAGTATAACGTTCGATAAATTACGTTTGCGTAAAAACTCTTGTTGTAAAGTCACAAACAAAATCGCATTTGCGTCCGTTCTTTAAAGAATCCCAGACATATATATATATATGAATATAGGTACACGAAAAAATTTAATATATGTATTACAATTGTTAAATTACAATTGTTTCTGACGACTACTCTGATTGAAAACTCTAGTTGAAACCTCTAATAAAACATCTTGGAAAAGAAGTTTAATTTCTGTCATAATATAACTTGATTTTCGAGAAATATATACATTTTTCCATACACATTTCGAAATACGACATTAAGATTTTATTCTGAAATTCAAATATTTTAAATTGCTTCCTGGAAACCAGATTCAGGAATCTTGTTCATCTGCTCTACAACAATAAGTTTTGTAATAACTTTAGTTTACTTTTCTATTCTGTGTTCTTGTGATTCTTGTGTAAGTCATTTTAATTTTGGCATATAAAAATGAGTTTGTTGTTCCCTATAGACTCCTAATTTACTAAACCAATTTTCCTTAAGTGCTCACAGTAATTTGCAGATACACTGGCGTTTAAATTAAACTAGAGTTTGCCAAGTGGCCGAAATTCGACCATAATTATTTATGCAAATATGAAAAAACATACATATAAGTATATATGAATTTAAATGTTTAGATAATTCGTTTTGTTCGTCTTAGTGGATCGATTTGACTAGGTACCAACCTCCGACCCAAATGTTCTCTTCTACTCAAGTCCGTGAATGTTTAATTAAGTTTTATAAGTTGAATTATATGAAAAAGGTCAGAAAGTACCAATTGAAAAAGAAAAAGTACAAAAATTTGGCCTCTTAATTATAGTTTCTCAATCACTCAGGACTCTGCATGCTGAATTTTATGTTTCTATGTTCAGTATTATTAAAAATTCAATAAGTACGAGGTTAAGAACGAAAAGTACCAAAAAGTTCTTCCTTGCAGATTCTTATTCACTTAGAGCCATGCGTGTTTAATTTTATGTTTCTAGGTCCAATACTATCGGAAATGCAAAAAGTACCATTTGAAAACCAAAAAAGTTCCCTCTTATAGATTCTCACCCATTCGGGACATTGCAGGTTTAGTTTTGTGTTTCTAGGTCCAATATTAAAGGAAAAAAAGTACCAGTTGTAGAACCTCTCCCTTACAGATTATTTTTCACTCAGAACAATGCATGCTTAATTTTATGTTTCTAGGTCCAATATTACCTAAAATTCAAAAAGTACCAGTTGAAGAACAAAAAAGTGCCAACATTTTTCATCTAATAGGTGCTCATTCACTCAAGACCTTGCACAAATAATTTTTTATTACTAAGTTCAATATTACAAAAGATTTAAAAATTACCACACGCAGCACGGAAAAGTAAAAGAAAGTAATTAAATTTCCCGTATTTCCCCTTTCTAAAAATTATTTCGCTCCGTTGAAGTATCAAAAATTTCAGTGTTGTGGGAGACCATAATTTATTGCGTTATATGTCAATATACAGAGAAAAATGTTTTTTAAAAACGTACCAATGGGTACGATTTTATCCCTTAAAACTTTAGAATTTCGAAAAGTACCAAATTTATATTTGTATTTTTTAGATACGATACGAATTTGGTATAGCCTTTATTCCTATACTTATTGGTTTAAAAGCTAAATGGGGAACCCAAAAGTTCCAAGATAGAGGTTAAACCAGTTTACTCTCTGAAAGGGCCGAATTGCAAAGAGAACCAGACACCTGTCCGCTTATTTTTTTAATGAACAACGCTAATTATAATTTTTTTTTTTTTTTTTGGGTTTCTATTAGTTTTGGAGAAATGAAGTCACCGAATTTTTACCCTTTTTAAACTCTTAATATACATTGTGCACTTCTGTGCACTTCTGCCTTTTAAATGGTGTATTTTTTGTTTAAATCGGAAAGTGTTCTTAACCGTTTTGCCTTTGCCGACTTATATAAAGATATGAGGGTGTAGCAACTCTCATACAGAGACAACAAAATTAATTACATTACCAAATTGTATCAAAACCCACCAATAGATGGCATCAGAAAAACAGCAAACAATATACAACACGCCACTGCTCATATGTAGATGGCAACATAGAAATGTGAATACCACCATGTAGATGGCAGCACCGTAAACCGTCATATAATCCACACTGTACAATCAGCTATTTAACCCTAGGATTACCGTCCTGGTCTGACCTGACCAAATTTGTGTTTTTCTTACAATATTTTTTGAATATAACCAAAAATCAAAAAAAAAGGACGTGAATTCTCATTATAAATGATATCTGCTGAATCGAATGAAACTAATTAGGATTCAATTGGAGCATATTAGTGGGGTGAAATTCCATTTTTATGTAAAAGTCTATAAAATCACCCTCTTGGCCTGGCCAGACCAAATTTTTTCTTTGCTTGTAATATCTTTCAAATAGGCAAATATATCAAAAAAAAAAAAAAAACAGAAACGTGAACTCTATCAAATATATGTTGCGAATCGAATGAATCAAGTTTAAAAAAACTACTGCTCATTATGCGAATAGTACAATTTAACTACAAAAACAAAACACAAAACTCGTTTCAGCTGTGGTACATTCGAAAAAGCAATGTGCGATATTAATAAGACTACATTTTCGATGAATTTCATGTGAAATAAAAAGATTAAATAATAAAACTATATAATAAATTCGTATAAACTCAAATATTGGGCATACGTTCAATAAAAAATATATTTATTAACTTATTATTCAATTAGGGGTTTTAGCTGTTCTAATTGTGGTCTGACCAGACCAAGAGGAGAACTAAGTGGTAAAACGTTACCGGGAATCCTAGGGTTAAAGAACGGTAAGGATAAACGTTTCCAAATTTGGAACAAATAGTTTGGTTAAAAATACATAAACTTTGTCAAAGAGAGAGCTAGATTAGAGAAGTGAGCGTGGTACCTCCCTTAAAAAATCATATAGATTTCCATATAGTTGGAAAGTAGTTACAGTAAAAGTTTTTACGTTTGGAAAAAAAGCTTGGTTATGCATAAAAAAAAACCTAAAGCGAGCTGAATTGAAAAATTGGGCATGTCACCACCAATACAAAGACATTATAAACTTCTGTATATCTGGAAAAAGATTACCGTCAAAGTTTTTGAATTTGATTATCAACACAAAACATCTCTAAATAAGCGGGCTGAACTGGAAAAGTGTGTGGATAACCTCGCATACAAGCACAATATTCAATTCAATTCAATTTATTTTATATTTAATATGTTACATCTCAATTTTATATAATCAGTTGTAAAAAGTTTAAGATTATTATCTTTTTCTGCTTAATTATAATATATTTCGATTAGTTATCATACACATATAATTTGACAAAATTATATTGGAGGTAAAAGTTAAGCAAAAACCTATTTAAGCCCCTAACAACCACAATAGAATTGTCTAAATATCTGGAGAAGAATAATAGTAGAAATTGAAATTTGGTACAAGCAGTTAATAAAAATCCACAAGGTTGGTTTTCCCTTGAGGCCAATATGTTCTTTTTAACTCACCTTCTTATGAATTGTGATGATATTTAACGAATATTTTAAAAAGAATACCTGAACATTCTATATACGAGTATGATGTAATAGATTCAGTGCAATTTAAGGAGAAATTAAGAAATCATTGTATACAGACAAATGAAAAGTTAATTTCATTAGATGTGGTATCGCTATTTCCAAGTGTACCAGTCACTTTGCACTTGAAATAATAGAGGAAAAATCAAACATAATAGCGCAATATATGAAAATTTACAAGGGACTGTTTTTGAGAATTTTAAAATTTTGTTTAGAAGACAACAGATACGTTGGTTGTAATGGGAAAGTATACGCACAACTGAGGGGACTTCCAATGGGATCTACTGCTGCTCCAATTGTAGCTGATATTGTTATGGAAAGGTTACTTGATACATCCATTGAAAAATTAAATATTAAACCTAAAAAAATGATAAAATATGTTGATGACATATTATGCATTATTACTGAATGTGGGATAAATAACTTGTTAGAAACGTTTAATGAGTTTAATAGTAATATTAAATTCACTTTGGATATGGAAAGTAATTCAAAATTACCTTTCTTGGATACTTTCATAATAAGAAAGGGAAATAATTTATTAATAGATTAGTATCAAAAACCAACAGCATCAGGCAGAATTGTAAATTATTATTCTGGACACAGTAAGCAGATTATTATAAATACAATTAGTACCAAGGTTTATCACAGGAAAAATATAATTAAAATTGGAAATATATTAAGGAAAAACAAATTTCCAAATAGTTTGATTTATGGATTAATTAGTCAATATAAATATAGAAGTAATGGGAATGCAGGAATTACGAGTATGATATTCAAAACATTATCATACATATGTTTCGGAGAGAGAGAAAAAAATCGGGAATCTTTGACACTGACAAATATAAGGTAGCATACAAGGCCTATAACACATTGGACAGTTTATTTAGCAAGACAAAGGAAAGAACTAGTAAATGGGATATGTCCTTGTAAGGGAAATGATAATGAAAGATGCAACCAGGTTAACACAAGTACAACGAAGAACAAATTAAGGACTAGGGTTATAGGACATAAATCGTATCAAAAATATAGGGACATTAATTCTAAAAAACCATCATTAAGTCATCATTGTCATCAATCTAATCACTATCCAAATTTTTGAATAAGCATCGGTTTTAAACACTGAAACTAACTACAAACGCAGATATATTTTAGAAATGTTACACATAATTAATACACCAACGACACAGAGAATACTTTTTAAAGCAGACACAGAACATATAGCGAATAATTATAGGAATTTAGTTATAAAGAGATAAAAGATTATATATAATATAAATATACCAATCGAAGCCAAGAGGGTTCATTTTGCACCTAAGTTACATAAATATTAGGACCTTCTTGTCCTTAGGTCACGATATACATATAAGTATGTAAGAATAAAAATAAGTTTAACTAAATATATTTTTATAAGTATCTAAGATAAAAATAACTTTAGTTAAAAAATTGTTATATGTTATAGAAATTTTCTTTAGTCAAAATATTGTTTTTATTATTGTAAATATGTTTTTTGAAGTTGGTTTATAGATAGGAATTTTTTCAGTTTATATGAGTTGTTATACTTTAGTTATATTTTATTTTTTGTTATAATTTTAGTTATATATAATTTTTTTTGTTAATATGGTTTTTGAAATTGTTTTATGACAAATAGGTTTTTGAATTTTATTTTAGACAAAAATTTTTTCATAATTTTGTAATTCTTTTTTTTTTTTTTTTTTTTTTGTTATTTATATAACTGGGCATTAACACATGAAAGTAGTTTCTTGAAAGTCGAAATATACTCACACTTTTTCACTAACACATTTTAATTTTTCAGTCCAACTTTCAGCTAGCTTTCAATGAAAATTTTAAGAAAGCGATATCATGAAAGTAAATTAGAATAACTAAGCAGTGTTACCAATTTAAATTTTTTTTGTTTTTCGTATTTATAAAGAATTTTAATATATTTTTTCAACTAAATATTAAGAACACAATGATTCTAATTAAAATTTATAAATATAATGAAAACTAATAAAAATAAATATTATTTTAAACGAATGCCTGAAGTTCGGCGTGAATAATTGGCTCGGCAACTCTTAAGCTTGAAATAAGCAAAACAATAAAAGAAGAAGAAAACAAATTTTTGGTAGAAGTTTGCCCTTTGACGACATTTTGAAAATGAAATTTCACTTTCATGAAAATTTTCATTAAATTTTATTATTTTTTTTGTGAAATTTGTGGTGATAAAACGTATACAGAAATTTCATGAAAGTACTTTTATGTGTAAATGCAGCGTAACATTTTGTAAATTCAATTTCCTGACGATGCTAACCAAAGGTTAGCGAAATATCGATAGAAATAAATAAATATAATATTTTATAAATAAAAACCCCTTAAGCTTAAACAATAAAAAATAAATTTAATAAAAGGAAGGTAAAATAACACTAAATAACATTTATTAACATTCTCATCCACTTATTCTCAATATTCAAACCATTGGCTTAACTACTAGGATACGGTTGATGAAATCACTATTGAAATTTAAGTTTTTCAAATAAAAATAAACTTTATTATTAATATCATTTTACTTAATAAATATTTATTAAACTTAATAAAAAATCCTCCCAGCATTAATTATCAAGATTTGGAAGCAGTTATGCAATACATTGCTTACATAATCGCAGATTTGCCTTTAAGATGCGATAAAGGAAGGGAGTGATTAAATATAATTATAGGCAACAGACAGAAACTATTGCTTCTAAGCGGCGTATCTCGAACAAAAATCATGCCTTATAAATGCGCATTGTAAGTGGTTCCGTAAGATCGCCTCCTTTTCAAATTTTGCTATAGGAAACCAGTATTTTTTGCTGGTCTGCTACTATTTTATCCCCAACTATGTACTTCTTTAGTAGACTGGCTACACTAAGTTCACTTGTGTATGTCCATGGTTCATTAATGTATTGTCCTGCTATGACTGTATATGTTTATAATAAAAATATATAGGTATATTACAATTGATTTGAGGGCGGAAACTTTTATATTCATACTCTTTAAAAACCTGTAGGCATTTTATCGTGTTATATTCTATGGTATTATATAATATTCTACTGACCATGGTGTGTATGTACATGTTCTTGTTTATGATAATTTTGTAAAGTATCTCTATTACAAAAGAAATTGATTTGAAAGCTTTTTTTATTTGAACAAAATATATAAAATTATAGCCTTAGGCTGGGTCGTTGGGCTAATATGTTGTATTTATTTGTACATACAATTTAAATTAATAAATATTTGTAGTTTTCAATAAATATTTGCATGGTTATTGGTTATTATTTGAATACATATAGAAGTAGGATTTACAAATAATTGAAATTGTTGTTTAACATTTTATTATGTTTTTATGTAAAACTTGTTTAATTTACGGAAGCAAAAATACTGTGAAATATGGCTTTAGGGGTTTATGTTAAAAATTGTGTATATTAAAAATTAACGATTTCGAACGTTAACGTTTGTACAGAATTTTTGGATGGAAAATATTCGAAATAGTTGAACAAGCTGTAAAGTGTTTAATATTAACTGTAGAAAAAAAACTGTTTGTTTTCATGTATTATTGTAAAATAGTTAACGAAGTATTCTTTTTTATATTATATTTTATTTTATTAGGTACATTCGCTTTTTAAGTCATTTTTCGTTAAATAAAACACATTTCTAAATGGGTTAACCATAGAATACATTACAAAAAAAAAAGAGCACACACAAAAACAAAAGCAGTAGCCCGTTTCTGTACTTTTCGCATCGTAAAATATCCCGCATGAAACGAGTGATTCGGGACAAAAACAGTGCAATGTGAAACAAAAAATGGTTTTTCTCACATAAGTGTTTCTGTTTGCGAGAATTGTCTGTCACTTAAAAAATTTTCCAGCAATTATTGGAAGGATGTAAGAAAAAATGTTTCTGTAACAATATTTTGCGAAAAGTTTCTCACAAGACCTGCCATAATAAGTCACATTTAAAATTAATGTAAGGAAAATAAAATTTAAAAAAATGGAGCCCAAATTATCTGAAAAAATTATTATGTATATACGAGTGCAAACATATACACATGTATGTACACAAGAATGTGTTTTTTTTTTTTTAATTTGAATAGAGAGAATTTCAATGATGAAAATAATTTTTTTTTTTTTTTGCCTTTCATTGTTTTTGTTTTATGCAGGGCTGCCAGATAAATTTGTGAAAAATCGTTAACTTCCTAAGAAAAAATAAAAACAAATCGTCTTTTTTTGTTTTAAAAAATCGGACAATTTAAAATTAATTTTCGATTTTTATTAAAACATAAAAACAAAAAAAAAAAAAAAACAGTTAAAGTTCATGGGTATTTTGTACATATTTTATTTATGCTGTTGAATGTGAACCACAACTAAACGTGAAGTTTAATTCTGTATTTCATTTGAAATTTCTCAATTTTAGACTAACTCAATTTGAACCATGGAAAGGTACACAATCGAGCAAAGCGTTATTCAGGCTTTTTATGAAAAATGGACGTTCAAATCAAAATGCATGTCCTGAAAATCATCTTAAGTGATGAGGCACATTTTCACCTCAGTGGATTCGTCGCATTTGGGCGAATGATAATCCTAGAGTGATTGTCGAAAGACGAATGTACCCACAAAGAGTGACTGTTTGGTGCGGCTTATGGGCTGGCGGCATCATCGGGCCGTACTTTTTCCAAAATGAGACCGGTCAGGCAGTTACTGTGAATGGTGTTCGCTATCGTGAGATGATAATGAACTTTTTATGGCCCGAATCGGAAGATATGGATATGGACGGTATGTGGTTTCAACAGGACGGTGCCACCTGCCACACAGCTAACGAAACAATGGCTATTTTGCGCGACAAATTCAATGGACGTGTTATCTCACGTGGTGGCGATGTCAATTGGCCGCCAAGATCATGGGATTTGACACCGTTGGACTTCTTGCTTTGGGGTTATTTGAAAGAAAAGGTGTACGTCCATAAGCCATTAACAATTCAAGAGCTTAAGGATGAGATAATTCGGTGCATTAACGGCACAGAACCTCAAATATGCCTTAGAGTCATCGAAAATTTGGACCATCGGATGGAGGCCATTTGGCCGATATTTGGTGTCATACACAATTGAACCACACCAATATTAATATAATAAAAAGAAATGAAAATAATTTTCTAAATAATTTGTGTTATTCAAAATCAACATCGGCCCTTAAATCACTCTTTACATGCATACTTAAGCTTGAGATCTATTTTTATAAAATTAATTGTTTTGCTTGTAATATTTTTCGCATATAACAAAAAATCAAAAAAAAAAAAAAAAAAACAGGGACGTGAATTTCATAAATGATATGTTCTGAGTCTAATGAAACTTATTTGGATTCGATTGGGGCAAATAAGTGGGGTAAAATTCCATTTTTATGTAAAAGTCCATGAAATGACCCTCTTGGTCTAGCCAGACCAAATTTTTCCCCCCCTTGAAAGATATTTTAAACAGGACAAAAAATTTAAAAAACAGATACCTGAATTGTAGAAATGTATCAAGTTTGAATCAAATCAGAAAACTACGGCCCACTATGCGCAAAACTCGTTTCATCTGTGCTAGATGCGAAATAGCAATGTGCGAAATTAAAAACTACATTTTCGATGACTTGCGTATGGAATTAAAAAATTATATAATAAATTTGTAAAGGAATTAGCATACGTGCAATAAAAAATATATTTATTTACTTATTATTTAATTGGGGTTTTTAGGTGTACAAATTGTGGTCTGGTCAGACCAAGAGGAGAACTTAGTGGTAAAAAGTTACCGAGAATCCTAGGGTTAAATAATCCAAGGAAATAAGAATTGAACAGTTTTCCCTCGAAATTTTGCTTTTGCCGATACATTTTTTAGGGAACAGGCAAACAATTTTCACAAAAAGGATAAATATAAAAATTTAAGCTGCCTTGTTTATCTTTTTTCTGTGGTGCCTAATACACAAACACATAAAAATATTTAAAATATTTAAATATTTAAAAATATTTCACTGAATAATATCGTCACTTGAAAAAATCAGCAAATCGACACTTTGCCATTTTCAGAACAAAAAATCGGCAAAATGACGATAAATCGTCAAATCTGGCAGCCCTATTTTTATTATATTTATTTCTTTCGTTGGCATTTCGCTTACATTTGACACTTAATTACTGGAAGTATTCCAGTTAAAACAGAATCTGTGTTGTCTGTTTTCTCATATAAATACAGAAACGCCTTTTTCTCAGAATTCGAGAAACGATGGAATTTTTTTTTTTTGAAACGAGCTACAGGGTGCATTTTTACCCCATTATAATCTTTAATTATTTTCAGCTTCACAGCAAAAACTATTTGATTTAAAACCCGTTTAATCAAAATCTAACATATTCATTAATTTTTTTTTTAATTTGATCCAATTTTTAAAAGTTTATTAATTATTACAACAAAAAATTATGCCAAGCTATAAAACAATGTACGTACATTGGGAAAACAACCAAAAATACCAAGCAATCATATAACATATGTACTTTTGTACCCCATTGTAATTTTTACCTTCACAAAAAGTTATTTATTTTAGAAGCCTTTAATTAAAAATCTAGAAAAGGTTATTAGATATTTGATTAAAAAGATCTTTGAATAGCCTGTTATTTGCACATTTCTTCATATAAAAACTATTGGGTATGTGTCAGCGTAGGTGTCATTTTTGGAAGCTTATAGTTATGAAACCGCTGAAACGAATTTCATAAATGGTATAACTTGAATTTCCAGGGTCGGAAGTTTCAATACTCTATTAGTATTGGTTTTGCAGCTAGAAACGTTTAAAGTTGATAGTAGACACACGGGTACCCCGTTATGCGTTCTACGGATTAATGACTAATTTCGCAATATTTAAAGCATAAAATACGAAAAATATTTAATAAGTAAAATTTTTTATGCTTAAAATTAACATAATCGGGCGATTCCCAAGGTAGTCATATGTCTTAAAGTAACTACAAGAAAATATATGACTGCTGTGAGCAACTGCTTATAATTTAGATTTCTACTTTACAGTTGTGACTAATCAATGAATGCAGCATTAATATTTTTATTTTGTTTGAAGCACAACGATATTTTTTTTTAAACAATTCTAAAATTATATTTGGGACATCACTACGATATGACTTGATAGCACACCTTGTGAGTCCCCCAAATGATATAAAATAACATATGACATATTAATATAAAATTCTTTCTTTTAATGCAAAAGTAAACAGAACTAATAATTAATTTTAGGTATAATTTCTGAATTTTTAAGTTATTTTATAGGGTTAAGTTGCAATATAATTGAGTTTAGTTTCACTGCATTTGATAGTGAATATTGTTTAAAGTGCAAAGAAAATATCAAGAAAAAACCTTTTAACCCTCAAAAATTATAGATTCGTAATTTTTGCGTGCCTTGTCAGCTCTTGAAGCCTTAACATATTTTAAACTAGTACCTACAGAGATTTTATTTTTATAATGAAAAACTTAGTTTTGCTTTTATTATTTCTTATTATATTATATATTCTCCCTCTCATATAAAAGTTAATGTTAACTCACCTTTGTCATCATAAATTATGCGAAACGAATCCGAATGCAAATGACCAAAAAATTGACCCTGAATAATTGATGAATACTTGCGTACTAATTCCAAATAACGTTTATTATTGGATTCTGTAAATGTTGTATGACCATTTTGCTGCAAGCCAATGTGTCTCTCGTCCGAACCAGGTGGTATGTGACCCACAATATACACCTGAAAAAAAAGATAAAATGAAGACAATCAAATAATAAAATTGTTGTTTATTTTCAGCAAGTAAAAAGAGTAACATAGAACTGAGGGAAATGCATGAAAACAATTGATTTTCAATTAACATTATTTAAGCAAGAAAATTGTTGTTTTCTTCTGTGTTTTTTCTTTACTATTGTTGTTGTTTTAAGTTTAAACATTCTTTTTTTTTTGTCTCTGTTTTAAAAAGTTTTTGTCTAAAACTGTGTGGCACGTCTTCTATTACCACTTTGTTAAGTAATACAAATATTTTTTGAAGATGATGGTAATGATGATGATAATGATGGTAAAGGATGCTTATCGTCTAACTAGTAAAATAAGTTTTGAAGTTTAAGTTATCTTCCAGTTGAATAGGCTCAAATTCTGCATTTAAACAACTTTAGAAAGTAAACTTACAACAACAGTGAGTTGTAAAACTTTAACCAACTTGTTCAACTTAAGTTTACTTTTTCGTCTTTTTGCCTTTTCCTAAATACATAAATTTTTTTATATTCATTGTAATATATGATATACATTTTTACAAGTTTTTAGTTTTTTTTTTTTTTTTTTTTTGCCATCTTCTTAAAAATGTTTAAAACTTGGGTAAAACGTACTAACTACAGTGTAACTTTTATGCCTAAGAGTGTCCTTATTTGGGTGAGAAATGTTCACATCTATTAGATTATGCAGAGGCAAAAAAACAACAACTTGGAAAATAATATTTTCAACAATATTAAAAAGGCAATAAAAATGTTGGTAAAAGAAATTACATTTTTAATTTGGAGAGAAAAACCAGGAGTTTTTATTTAAGTCAAACGTTTTGAATCACTGCAAATAAAGAGTGATTCATAGTGAGGTTTGATTTTCAATATGCTTTTTTACACATCGCGCCTGACTCATATCAAACTGCTTTGACATTTTTGTTCAGCATCGTTTGGCAAGTCATCATGGAACGACTCACACCACAACAACTTCTCCGAATTGTTCAGCTGTATTACGAAAATCAGCGCTCTGTGATAACAACTTTCGCGCGAGTCAAGAAACTTTCGGTGCGCATAATCGACCAACTGAAATATCTATTGCCAACACCATTCGCAAATTATGCGAGGTAGCTCCAAAAGCATTTTATTACTGATCTTATCAACACCAGGTGCCTTCTTAGGGCTTAAGTAACAAATCCCCGGTGCCCCGGAAGGCTAGTTGGTAAAGAGTTATTCAATCAGTGCCGGAGTTGCGGTTTCGATTCCCGCCAGAGACTCTGGTATCCTGGATACAAACGTAGAGCTTCACGGGATTAGCATAGGGGCAAAAATTAGAATAGCCTTTTCTCTTTCTCTTACAAATAGATTTCCTTTTTCAATTTCTTGCCCAACTTCCATTCAAGTTTCTTAATGGTGGTTAAGTGATAACTGGCCTTTTGAATTTTCTAGCTGCACGCCATAAGGAGTAGTCTGATTGTGGAGTTACATCAAGTTCCTTAACATATTTTTCCAGGGAAGTCGTTTTCTGAGACTACAGTAACCTTCTTAGCCTATTTGTGCACTCTTAAAATAAATTCTTAAGTTGAGGGGATCTGTGCAATTGCAACCCTTATCGAACTCTTCTTTTTTAGTCAAGACCGTGCGATATCTGTAGAATATAATTTATTATTTTTGCTTTTTTTTAGGGTTATGCTGGAATGTTAAAAAGCTAGTTTAAGATAATTGTCAAAATTAACCCTCCGACGCGCGGTAAGGTCCCTATGGACTTTTTACATTTTTAAACAAGTGCCATTTAAAAACGGATGTTGAGAATGGCCACATATTTCATGACTTCTATTATTGGAGTGTTTTTAGTGTTTTAATACTAATTCCAGGAGATTTCTTATTTGCAGAGTATTTTATTTTTTATTTTAAAGACTTTTAGTACGCCGTTGAACAGTAAGGTCCGTTGGGACCTTGTATGAATTTTCATATGAATGACTAAAAATTGAACTAAATTTCTTAACACAAATGTTTAAAATGCATATTCAAAATAATAACAAAGTAAGCATTCAGATAAATTTGATTTTTTTTTTTTTTGCAACTTTTAATAGGAAGATATCAGTTTCATTGTAATTTTCTTATTTCAAATATTTGAAATGCAAAAAAAAAATAAAAACAATTTAGTAAGCGACGATATAGATTTGAATTTGTTCCATTATCAATTTCTTGTTTCAAATATTTGAAAAGCTTTTAAATAAATAAAAACGAAGTAGGCGGCCATAAATCTGGAATACGTTGCAAATTTTAGTAGGAAGAAAATCAGTTTCATCGTGAGTTTTAATATAAACGAACGTGTTTAAAAAAAAAAAAAAAAAATGAATTGGGAGCGTGTGAAAACTACACTAAACCGTACATCAGCTTTCCAACAGCTTAGTGTCAGCGATCAGGAAACTGCTAATAACAATTTAGCTATGTTCCTTGAAAATGATGCTGACTCCGACATCGATATTGAAGAAGCTGATGAATATTATTCAGATGACGATAATAATAGTGATAATTTTAACATATTTACATCAAAATTCATATAAGGTCCCTACGGACCTTACCGCTCAACGACCGACTAAAAAGTTACCGCTCGTCGGAGGATTAACAAAAGAGCGATGCACATTATCCGGTGTACTAAGCGGAACTTTTTCTGTGCAATGTTTATTGAGATATATTTTTAATAGTTTAACCAATTTATTTGTGTAGCTGAAGTCGACACGTTTGAAAAATTTCAATGGGGGTAGCGAAACGAACCGGGTTAAGCTAGTACTTAATATAATAAAATGGTCTTTAACCGCTTACTTAAATAAATATTTCTCTGTCATATTTCTAGGGCATACAGATAATTTTGCATAAAGTTAGCAACAATATTTTATTACTAGTCTGCTTTATAAAATAAAGATATGGCTCAGATGTTTGGTTTGGATAGATAAAACTTAGTAACCAAAAAATTTTAGGTTAAAAATGGTTTAAATGGGTCCATTATTTTACCTAGCCCCGATACGAATTTTTTCGTAATAAGAGTTTGGATGCGATAGTCACAGCACAAAACGAATAAAGTAGAAAATTCTATATGCATACATGAGTGTAAAAGTCGGTAAAATTACTTTTAAGTCGGAACCAAGTAGAATGGGAACATAATTGCTTAAACTATTTCGGTACTGATGATAAAATATTGAAGTCCGAACTGTATGACCCAGCAAAAACTTGGTCACGACTTGAAATTATTGAACACATGTTTTTAGGACTAATTCATACCATCTGCATTACATAGAAGTAGTTTAGTAATGACTGACATATAACCTGATACATATTTATGTGAGTCCTTGTTGATTAACGAAATTTATAATTAATTCATAATAAAATGCATTTAAGGTTTTATTTAAAAAAAATCTTATACAAATTGATTTTAAATACATATTTGTTCTTACGATTTTTTTCATTTGTTAAAAACGAAGAAGAATTTGGACTTTCTTTTATAAAGTACAGAAAAATTGATTCAAGTACGCATTATTCAATCGCGAACTACTTAAATTATCCATATTTGATCCCGAATTCGTACTTGAAATAATTAGAAAATGAGATTGATTTAAGTAAAACTAAGATTAAATCAATCTCAAAATGTGCTTGATTCAAGTATTATAAAGTTGATTTAATCCCGAATTCGTACTTGAAATAAACCAAAAAATTAGAAGGAGAATATTATTATGATTGAAGTACTTACTCGTTTAACACTTTACAGAACTTCAATTATAAGACACCAGCATCATGCCCGATATGGGCTTTACATTAAAAACTTAATGTATATATTTAACTAAAAATATATAGTAAATGGGAACTCTTGTTTTCAATTTTACTTTTTAAACATGAAAATAATGTGCGTTCTTCTTGTTCAGTTGTTTTTGTTGTTGCTACACAAAACAAGCAAATCGTAACTACTTGTGTGGTGTTGTTATAGTGTCTACAACAAATTTTGATAGGTAATGCTAGGAACACAACTGGGACGAACGACGAATTTCATATTAATCACAATGACGTCGTACACCTAGCAGGTTTTATAATTGAAAAAGTTGATTGCTGTTTGTGCAAATAGAAAGAAAAATTGTGACCATATTAAAAAAAAATAATGCTTAAAAATTAAAACATAATCAAACATAATCAAAAACACAACTTAAAACTATTTTTAAAGCAAAATACTTTGTATAATTAATTTGTGTGTTATACAATAAAATAAAAAACAATAATTAAAGTTAAAAGTAACTTTATTTACTAAACTACTTCTAAACTAAAACCAAACATGGTCACCTGGTACTGATTTGTTCATCGTTCGCCGGCCTTAGAAATAAAAATAAATCTATTGCAGTAAGCCGATAGCTATTGCTGCTAGTGCTTTTAGCTTTAAGATTTGTTGTAATTTTAATTATAATAAATATGAAAATAAAATAAATAAAAAAATCTATTGCAAAGTCGCCGCAAATGACGAACTTCGCAGGACGCTATTATTGTGTGTATTTTCATATGCACAAATCTATTTTATTTTAATCGACGAAAATTGTCCAAGTTGTGATCCTTCCATTATATGATTTTAATCTCATACTCTGTTTGTAATTTTACGCTCAGAGTGGCACTACCAACGAGAAGTTCATTCTTTTTTGTACTTGGTTAAAGAATTTTATATTTATTTCAAGAAATTCCGGGATTTATTTCCGAAAGTTATCCCATTTGGGATTGTTTTGAGTACGTTTTAGTGTTATCCGTACATTTAATTTTTGACTGCGACTCGTACTTAAAGTAAGCATTAAAAACTTAATTTATACCGAGTGTTTTTCTTTCTGTGAAATAAATTTGAATATGAAAAATTTAAATTCTTAATTGATTTTGATATGTATTTTAAAATTTAAAATTTTAAAATTTAGTTTGTTATGCTTAATTAACTATTTTTGTTCTTGATAAAAATACTGAAATTTATTGTTGGAGGATTAGGTGTTTCTATGCTCATTTCACTAGTTGCTTAGACAAGATCATCAGGTAACGTTTTCTTTTTTTTGCAAAGAACCACAGAGGAAATGAGAGTTACAAATACTAAAAAGTCTTATTTGCAACGATATCAAAACTTAAACAAACAACCAACAATAAAACGGTGGGCTTATCTTTTCTTACTGCACCCACTACGTTCCCTGATAATCTGGCCAAAGCAACCAGTGAAATTCGCATGGAAACAGCTTATTCTCCAACAATAAATTTCAGTATTTTTAACAAGAATAAAAATACGGAATTAAGCACAATAAACAAAATCTTTTAATGAAAAATTATGTATTCCCATAAACCACTTTAATATTACAATTTTTAATGAAAACTACACAACTCAATTATTGTGTTAAACCAAAAGTGATCTTTTATTTTATGTATAATAAAAAGATGGCGAATCTTTTATTTTATGTACAGACTTCATGTTAGTGATACAATATTCGTATATACCTAGCAACAGGTTAGTAGTTATGTCATACCAGTTGCATGACATATATATTACTTATACAACATCTTCCTTTTTATTAATCTTACATAAAAATATTATAATTTTACAATGTAAAGAGGTTTGTTCAAAATAAAATATATACAGGATCAATAAAGGTTTAATAAGACTAATACAATGTTATTATAGTATGTGTGGATAAATAGGAATTTTTACTTAACTAAAATTAAAGATAAATAAGTATTATTTACAAATCCAGTTTTCTGGGTTTTCTTACTACTCTATCCTTTCTTGTTATATAATTTTGACAATCCCTATCTGTATTGGCTACTAATTCATTATCAGCCTGATTATTTTCTGTTAGGACCAGCACTCAGGGGATGACCCCTACTAATGCAATGCATTGTGTTGGAACTAGGAAAATAGGTTATGGAAAGGAGGAAAGAGGGAGTAGCGCTTGTGAACATTCGACTTGAACTTATTCATGTTGTAAGTGAGAGGGAAGACTTCAGCAGGAAGGTTATTCCACATACGAACAGTCCGGCCAAAAAACGAATTTTACCTGTAATGCGTTGTACGATTCACCGGCCAATCGACCACAAAAGGATGGGCTCTTGAGGAAAAATGTGTATTACGAACAAAGCTATGGGTTTCGGGAACCAAATCCCTAATTTCATCAGAACACATCCCGCAAGTACAACCAACATTGCGACGGTGCTCAAGGGAGTCAATAGAATTGAATACCCTACTGTCGCCAATGAAAACCTTCGCCCTCTCCTGCACGCGGTCGAGAATCTCCAAAATAGACTTTGAAGCACCGGCCCACACATGAGAGTTATATTCCATTCGCGGTCGAATATAGGTGGTATAAATAGTAAGGAGAACAAATTGAGTGAAGTATATCTTTATATGGTCCTGGTTTCTTCTGTAAAGTGCGCCATTTCTGTCCTTTACTATAAGTGATCTGGGTTCTTTACATGAGTCTATAATTTGACCTGGAAACCAACAACTTGTAGGTGTTTTCTTGAACATAACTGAATCTCCCTCTTGCACAGATTTATAAGTCCTGGCTGTTCTGTTATAAAGATCTGAATAACTTTGAATTTTCGAGTTTAATTGTTTTCTATATTCTACTTTATCAATAACTTTTGGTTAAAAATTTTTTATAAAAGACGGAATTTTCGTTCTTTGTGACCTTGACATTAATAGTTCTGCTGGACTAGGTAACTCGCCTCTTGGTGTTGTTCTATATTGAAGCAACGCTACATATGGGTCCGAATGACTCTCTTGACATTTCAAAAATAATTTCTTTATTGTCTGAACAGATCGTTCCGCTAACCCATTTGACCTTGGTAAATATGGACTTGATGTGTTGTGATCGATTTCCCAATTTTCGCAAAATTCCCTAAACTGTTTAGAATTATATGGAGGGCCATTATCGGTTACTAAAATATGTGGAATCCCATGCCTTGAAAACATTGATTTTAATTTATTTATAACCTGAGAACTATTGTAACCTGAGTTAAGTAATTCCACTTCAATGTATTTTGAATAATAGTCCACCACAGTAAGTATGTTTTCTTATTAAACTCAAATAAATCATATCCGAGCTTAAGCCAGGGAATGCCTATAATATCATGAGGAATGATTTCAGATTTCGTTTTCGGGGCTAGGTAATCAATATCATTATACAAATTCGGCCAGTAAATTGTCTAGCCAAGTCCTTGCATCTTTGTATTACCATATGCCCCTTGTGAATTTTTGATAAAATTGAGCTACGTAAACTTTTCGGAATAAGAATTTGATGATTTCTTAATAAAATACCGTATAAAACCGAAATCTCATCTTTAATCTTAAAATAAGGCATTACATCCGGTTCAACAGACTTTTTGCTTCTAAGCCATCCATTAATAACATACATTAACATATTTTGAAACGTCTCATCACTTTCTATATGTTCCTTAAGAAGATCAAACTTTGCAAATGGAATCTCTAGGTAAGATGCTAAAAAATTGCAATGAAGCTTGCTTTCCGAATCCACTTCAGTTAATGTGTTTTCTACAAGAGGTGCTCTAGACAGCGTATCAGCTATTAGTAAGTCCTTTCCAGGCTTGTATACTACAGAACGATTGTATAGTTGTAAGCGCAACATAAATCTTTGAAGCCTTGCAGGAATTTCATAGAGAGGCTTCTCAAATAGACTGACTAACGGTTTGTGTTCCGTTTCAACCAAAATTCTCGACCCATAGACGAATTGGTGAAATTAAGTGCAACCAAAAAGAATTGCAAATAATTCTGTCTCTATCTGTGCGTAGTTTTTCTGAGATTCCGTTAAGGAGGCTGATGCATATGCAATTGGATTTTTCCTATACATAATAGTAGCACACAGTGCATAGTTAGAGGCATGTACAGACAAGGTTAGCTCTTTATTCGGGTTAAAATATGTCAACACGTGTGACTTTGTAATCTCTCTTTTAAGATTCTCAAATTCTGTTTCATAAGCTTTTGACCAGTGCCACTCAATATCACTTTTTAGAAGTGCCCTCAAATTCTTATTCTTCGCAGCCAAATTCTCTATAAACGATCCTAAATAATTGATCATGCCCAAAAATCTCTGTAATTCTTTAACACCTTGCGGCCTCGACATATGAAATATGAACAATAGAATTTACTTTATCTTCATCTGGTTTTACTCCAAAGTCGCTAAATACATGACCTAAGAACTTTATTTCCTTCCTAAAAATCTAACATTTGGATTTGTTAAATTTCAATCCAATATCTCTTGCCCTTTGAAACACCATTTCTAAAATTTTTAAATGTTCGTCTTCAGTGGACGAATAAATCAAAAAGTCATATATGTAAATTATCAACCCTGGAATGTCACTAAACAATTTCACGATTTCCGCATGAAATATTTCCGTTGCGGCGTTAATTCCGAAGGGCAATCTTAAAAACCTGTAGCGGCCAAAAGGCGTATTAAAAGTACATAACTTAGAAGATTTTTCATTTAATGGGACCATCCAAAATCCACTATTAGCATCAAGTGAAGTAAACAATTTTGAACCACTCAGTTTCGCTATACAATCTTCAATATTGGGAAAAGGAAAGTGCGGCCTTAAAATGGCCTTATTTAAACTCCTGGAATCTAAACAAAGCCTTAAATTTCCATTTGGGTTTGATACCAGAATAATCGAATTCACCCACTCTGTTGGTTCACTAACTTTAGTGATCACCTGTAAATCTTCCATTCTATTTAATTGAGTTTTTAATGCATCATACAATTTAAATGGAATCTTTCTAGGTGGATCAACTACAGAAGCAACATCATCCCTTATCTTTATATTACATTCGCCTCTCAAAAGACCAAGACCATCAAAAGCATCAGAGTATTTTTCAGCAATATTATTCAATGATAAAAAATTTACATTTTTCACAAAATTCATTTCAATAGCCGATTGAAGGCCGATAATATTTTTACATTTCATGTTTACAGCAAAAAATTTTAATAAATAAGTTTGACTTTCATAAAAAACTTTTAAGTCGATTGCCCTAAGACTAATAATTTTTCGCCACTAAATGTAAAAATATTAACATTTGTCTTCTTTAATAAATTCTTAGGATATAAGTTATTTAAAGTTTCTATTGACATTATGTTGGCTTGAGCCCCAGTGTCTATTTGACATACCATTTTTTTTCTCAAACTTAACCTCAATATTCCATTCTGCCGTTGTTTCTTTTGTCGTTTTAGAAAGGGAGCCAATAAACAAATCTTCTTCTTCACCATCGCCATTTTCATTGACGCTTACATTTTTTACGATCCGTTTCGTGAAATTTTTGCAAAATGACCAATTTTTCCACAGCCATGGCATTTGGCCCCTTCTGCAGGACACCTGTTCTTATACGTCTGACCACACCGGTTGCAAGAAGTATGTTGCCCACTGTACACTGTAGATTTGAAGTTTTTTTTCGGATCATACTGACAACGGGTTTATCTTCATGCGTGTCTTCCAGTTTTAGCACGTTCTCCTTAGCCAGTGCTATAGATTTGACAATTTCAATAGCCTTATATAAAGAAATGCCACCCTCTGCCAATAACCTCTCACGAATGCTACCCATTCTAGACGACAAGCCACAGGTAAAGATGTCTCTGACAAGGTCTTCACGTAAGCCCCTAAACTCACAACTTAAACTTAGATTCTTTAAAGTTGTCACATATTCGTCGATTGTTTGACCAGGCTGCTGTTTGCATATAAAAAATTTGTGACGCTCCATTGCAATGCTCACCTTTGGGATAAAGAAATTTTCAAATTTCTCTACCAATTTTGCATATGTCACAGTATCCATGTCCTCATTAAAGGAATTACAAATTTCTAGGAACTCAGTGCCCAGATGATGCAAAACCAAAGCCACTTTACGCCGATCAGATTGCATATCTAAAATAGAAGCCGTCATAAAGATTTTAAATTGTGCATACCACAGCTTCCACTCTTTAGCCGAATTAGCACACTTTAAATTAATTGGCTGTAGCGTGGTTGTAAAAACTTGTCCACCTTCGGCTGACCGCATTTGAGATGAGGCCGCTGACTTTTGTGCATCATCAACCATCTTAATTTTATATGCCCACCAATTGTTATATATACTTATTTATTTTATCTATTTATATATTTTTTTTCAAATGTCTCTTTTTTTATTTTAATTTTTTTTAACAAACGCTTACTTCAGACACCATGTTGTGTTAAACCAAAAGTGATCTTTTATTTTATGTATAATAAAAAGATGGCGATGCCAAATTACATGATTTGAATACTGGTTACAGACTTCATGTTAGTGATACAATATTCGTATATACCTAGCTACAGGTTAGTAGTTATGTCATACCAGTTGCATGACATATATATTACTTATACAACAAATCAACCAAACGATACTATAACGATATCGTCTAGGTGATATAAATAATAATATATGATATTGATCTTGTATATTAAACGATAGTATTTAAATTGTACCTATTCTTATAATATAGTTTTCCAAGAAAATATCATATCATTTTTGGAATCATTTCCTTCCTGGCTTATTGGGTATGAATAGGTCCTTAATGCAGTGTAGTCAAATGTTGTATTAGAAAATAAATTAAAGTAAAAACCACATTTTGTTTGACAAATTCGGTTTTGTTGATACCAATGTAAAGTACCCATTTCTAAGCGAACGTGTTAATGAAGTATTTTACTTCCTATTTATAAGCGAATGTGGTAATGACTTATTTAACTCCCTATTTGTAAGCGAGGATGGAAAGTACTTGCCTCTAATGCAGTCATAGCCACTCCATAGCCTCGCGAGGCAGTCAATAATCGTATTTTGCACACAGACACGGTCGGCAATTCACATGTATACAACAACTTTGTTCGTTTCAAAACATCAGTCTTTGCTTTGTGAAAGCAACACCATGCACGCTTGTTTGGAATTGTTTTTGTTTTTTTTTCGAAATCAACACAAAAGCACACAGAGCAACAATGTTCAATAATTCTTTGGAACTGATGTTTTTTTTTGAAAATCGTGAGAGGAAGCCGCAATGATATATTTGTTAGAAGCAATTAGGAAAATGCGACAAATTTAATATAAGGCGACATTACTTGTCATGCCATATAAATTATGAAAAATACAAAGATGATGAAAGGCAAAAATTGCCTAATATAGCCTACTTGCCCTTCTTGGTCGACAGTAATACACTGTGAACATTTCATGAAGATCGGATCAGTAGTTTTGACGCCTATACGGAACAAAGATATATACATTCAATTTTATATTTATAGATTGTTACACAGTGTACAATTCGGCAGCGGCCGCAGCTTCCGTTTGCGACCGCACACAAGCACATAATATCTTTGTGTGCGTGCGTTCGGGGCTTGGCTATCACTGCTCTAATGACACCACCGTGCTTAAATAATGAGCTAATATGCCAATTAGAGTTTGTTCCCGGGATTTTCAGTGGTTTTCAATTCCCGCTTATTGCGGGATTCCCGGGAAATTTTGAAGAAAATCTTTTTTTAAAACTTAAGTAAATTTATATCAGACTTGTGTCTTTATTTGTTTTATCCAACTTAATTTCACCACAATATTTAATTTTTCTAGTTTAAGGCTTTTAAACTAATTTTTGAGAATGGGCTTTATATTGGGCCTATGATAGATTAAAGACCTTTCATCACGAAATTTTATTTCTTGTCCTAGTAAATTGAAGTGTAAATTTTACAACATTATTATAAAGCTTTGCGGTTAAGGGCGTAGTAAATAGTTTTCCTAGATTGTGTTTCATGTGCGGCATTTCAAGTGATTTTGAATCTTATAAAAGTAGAAAGTAAAAATTTGTGTGCATTTCGCCACAAATTTATTTTAGTTTTAGCTGAGTTTTTAGGAAGGTAGTTCCACATTTGGTGCATAACTCTTTTCCTACTGAAGCGATTCTACTGTAATTCAATCCTGAACAGCCTAGAAGATCTAGAAACAATTTGACACCCAAATGGCAAAATCGGCTTAGAATTAATAAAGTACTAATAATAAAAATACTTTATGGGACCTTAGATGAATATTAAAAAAATATCACATTGAATGAAACTTAGTATACATACCTTCATAAACCACTGCTGATTAGGGGTTATACAATTGTAAAAAATATGTTATTAAATTTGGTAAACGGTAAAATTGTTTCAGAACTCCTACTTCGTAATTTTGAGTTTTTGTATAACGTAAGACTAATACTTTCATTCTAATTACGCAAATGAGCTCTGAATTTCACAATGTATATACGTATATTGATTTCTATTATTCTATTGGCATCAATATAACCTCTTAAGTGTCTTAACATAATTTGAATCTTACATTTTTTAGGTTTTTGTTTTATAATAGATACTAAGTTTAATTCTTTTAAGCATTATAACCAATAAGAAATATTAGTTTAATTGGGGAAATAAGTAAATAAATAATTACAAAATGTTGGCCGGGAATCCCGGGATCCCGGGAATTTCATTTTTATTTCCCGCTTTCCCGGGTATCCAAAAAGTGCGGGAATAAAAAAACTCTAATGCCAATGTATAAGTTGTGAAGATTAGTTATATTAGCTTTTTAACTCATTACTTTACAATGCACGTTTTTGCTGAGTATCTTTGAAAATCCATTTAGTTAACAAACTGTTATGCCATTTAAATAAAAAACTGAGAATTATTTTATATAATTTATCAGTTTTCAAAACTACTACATTAAAATAATTAAAGACAAATACAAACTAGGCTACTTTGTTAGAATTTTATAAAAATTATTTCATTATTCCAATTGTTTTAGACGTTCAAACTAAAAATCAATATTTCCATAAAGCATTTTTTTTTATAATAATAGATGAGAAAAAAAGGAAATAAAGGAAAATAAATTCTAACCAATTCAATCAGAAGCCACTCAAATTGATTGTTTAGTTTAATAAACAATAGTAAAATTGAAAAGAAAAATAAGAAAGAAACGTTACTGAAAGTAGTCATTTGATTTTACTAGAAAGAAAAAATTCTAAATTTATGTACATTCATTAAGTATTAAAAGGATACTTACATATCGTCATATGATTTCAAAAAATCCCAAAGTTACAAAAAATCAAAATCGACTATTTCATCCATTATGATGCATCGTATCAAAATACATATTTCTTGAAAATTTTACTCTTCTACAATTTAAAATAATGTTTTTATCAAAAAAATTCTTAAAGACGTAAGTGCAAGAGGCTTTCGATAAATAATAAATATCAAACGGCAAAAAAAGAGTTTTGGACTTTTATTTTTGTTATTTTTGTTTCAACAAAAAGTGTGCCTTTGTTGTGTTTTAATAAGAGATAATTCGTATGCTTTATTTTTGTTTTTTATAATTTTTTTTTTAATTTTGGTTAGTTTTCAACGTAAAGAGTTTTTGCTTCTCTTGTTGAATATTTTCTATGTAACTAAGGCCTTTTTTGAAATTATATGACGATATGTAGATTACAGAAGTCAATGCAAATAATTCTGGAACTTTATAAGATTGAAAAATTGTGCAACAACAAATGCTTAAATTGGAATTATTTCATTTATGAAAACTGTGGATTTCCTTAAAATAAAATATATTCAGTCTTTGTTGGTTTTATATGAGGCCTATGGTAAATTATTAGCCGACCCTGCGGGAAATTTGTGCCCATTGTTCTTAAGGCATTTATCCTATGACCAGTGGACTTAATTCTATAATATTAAGGAACGAATTGTTAGAGGTGAAAACAAGACTTGTCACTGAACTGGTTGTAATGTGTTTAAAGTGTAGTTACTCCAGAGAACTCAAAACTAGTCATGTGACTAAATTTTGTGAGGGTAGGGGCTGATTCTTTCTTCTTTTATTACATTATATGAAGGGGTCTATCATATTAACAATGTTCACTCAATATCTGCGACAGGCAATTACTTCAACCGAAATTGAATTTGTCCATTTAGGTTATTTCAGTGACCTGTTACAATGTGTCAAAAAGGTGACAATTAACCCCCTCCTAGGGCATCGCCATGTTAAAGTGAAAAGGCCCCTTTTTATTAAGTGTTAAGCTTCTAGTACACGGAATGTAAAAAGCCACATGCGCATGTGGCACTGACGTAATTTTGACGTCAATGCAAATCCACAATAAGCATTGCGTGTTGTGTGATGACGTCAAAATTACGTCAGAACCACATGCGCATGTGGCTTTTTACATGCCGTGTACTAGAGGCTCTAGAACTAGAACCACCTAAGAACTGTCAAATGACAAGTTTGGTGTAAGTTCCCTTTCCCTTACTTTGAGAGTGCATGTTCTATAGTTGGGTCTATATATTGGCTTTCAATTCCAAACTGTTTATAATATGTAGAAAGAAATTTACACTTAATTGTTTTTTTCTCTTTTGGGTCTTTCGGAAGCATTCGTATTTTCAACAGACGACCGGACGGACATTACTAAATCGACTAAGAGTTCACAAACGACACAGAATATACACTTAATACACTTAATGGGAGTTAGATGAATATCCAAAAAGTTTTACAAGGAATGACAGTCTTAATATACGCCAATTCAGCACTGGTGGTGGAGGGTATTATAATAATAAATACCTTAAAATTTTGTGACTGATTTAAAGTCAGTCATGTGTTAAATTCCCTAGTGAAAACAATTCAATATCTTGTAAATACCTACTCGTAGGCGGAACTTTCCAGTAGTTTAAATAAATTGACCTTTTACTACATATTTACTAGGGTATTCTTTTAATTGGACTTTTACTTTAACCGCTAACAATTATTGAAATAAAACGAGCAAACAAAAAAAAAAAAAAAAAAATATTCATAAATATGTAATTTATCGAGGGTTATTATTCAAAAAGTGCTATCAACAAAGTCACAATTTTGCTGGTGAGCGAAATAACTGATTCTAAGAGTATTAACTAAACTTTAATTTACAATTTTATTATCAAAGTTGTTTAACATTTACAATGTTATTCAAAATAAACGTCTTAATCATACGTACATGAATTTTTTTTAATTCCAGATATTTGCGCTTATATGTCTAATAGCACTATTTAAAATTACAATTTTATCGATTTGACCATTGAAATAAGCAGATAGCACGATTTGAACAAAAATAAAATGAGCTGTAATGAACAATATTTGAGACTTTAATTTAAGTAATACGAACTTTTATTAAAATAATTAATTTTTTTTATCAAAACAATATTTAATGAAAAAGTTTAATATTTAGAAATGCGTAATCATATTAATATAACTCGAAATTATGTTTATTAATGTTACATTAACTTATATTCGAAAGCAACAAAAACAAAATTTTTATTCGAATGTTTTAAATTATCATAAACAGAATGATATTCTTGCGGAATAACAGGCTTCAACGCTTCTAAGTGCTTCCATTTGGTAAGTGGAATAGGACGTGGGCCAGATTGTAAGGGATTCACTTCTATATGACCGCTGTATGTTTTAATTGTAGTCGGAAGGTTATTGTATTTGTCATCAAAACTAGCTTTCAGTCAGTGAACACGTTGCTATAAAAAACTCCATAAATAAATATATATATACAAATTTATACTATTGACAAAAACTCATCCAGAAATTGTTTGCAGTTTTTTTTTTTTTTTGCAAAATGTCTTCAACGAATTTTAAAATAATATTTGTTTTTGATATAAAGACACAATTCCCAACCTTTTGATGTATAATTTGTCTACTTTGTAATAAAAATTTTTATCATTTTATTATATACAGTAATATTTTTTATGTAGATAGGACTTTTTTGTGTGTTAGATAGCACAATACAATATTTATAAAAAAAACCTTTCGGGAATTTTTTTCTTCAAATTTAAATGACAGATGCCCCTTCAGTCAGTGAGTTCTTTTTTATAAAAACTCATTTTCGAAAAATTGCAGATAGCACTATTTGAATAATAACCCTCGATATATTTGTTAATTAATACATAAATATTATGTTTCAATTAAAAAATTAACTGTGAGATCTTCTCAAATAATCTTTTACAAAAACACTTTTTGGTTTAAATGTTTGGGATTTAAGCGATTTTTTCTTTAGTTTTGATAAAACTGTAATTGGAAAAAAAATCTTTTACTTATCGTAGAAATTGATGGAATCGAAAGAAACCCATAATACTGGATATCATCTTATTTCTCAGTCCTCTTCCTGGATTTCTCTAAACATATAAAATCTTCCATTATGGCATTCGAGTCCTGTTTTAATTACTAAAATTTTTAACACTTCTAATTGTAATTGTTTTAATTCTGTTAAAAGATTGATTTGAAAATATATGAGAAGAAACAAATAACTAAACACATACATATAAAAAGTACGTGAAACAGAAAGCTGTTGACAGCAAACACTTATTTTAAATGAAAAATATGTTTGTAAAAAAAATATTTTCTAAACATACATATGTATACCTTTTGTATATGAGACGAAAAAAATAATTTAAAACACAAGAAAATAAATAATAATACTGTAAAAAGTTATAAATTTTGTTATATTGGTTAATCGACTAAAAGTAGCCGGTTTAATCGTTAATCCCAAATGGGCAATTTTAAATTAATCGGGTAGTAATTAATCGGTTAACCGATTAACGGTTAACCGACGAATACCCTAATATTTACTAATGTTTTAATTCAAAATAATATTTTTACTACATTTGTTCGTTAATATTTAATTCACTATTAAAACCTCTCACTCACATTTCTGCTATCAATAAAACAATGGAATTTGAATAGACGTCAATAAAAGGAAACGCCTACGAAAAAGTGTTTTCATCAATGAGTACTCAAAATTTATTTCAATAACACATTATTAAAATAAATGAAAAAAAAAATGTGATGTTTGTAATAAAAACCTCTGGAGAAAACAAAAGTAAAAAAACGTGGGCAAATAATAAAAATAAAACTGAAAATATTGTTCAAAACGACTATAATTTATTTATGAAAATTTAAAAAATTATGACAACACTAAAATAATTGACATGTTATTGAAATGTCAATTAGAAAAGTATATTGATTAGAAATGCTTCTCAAAACAAAGGTTATTTTTTTTATGCCCTACATCATAATAGATCGAAGGGTATTATGCCTTAACCCAGGTGTTTATTATGTTAAGAAAAAAAGTAAGTACGTTTTGTCGGTCAAGCCCAACAATTTGATTCCGTACGCCACAGTATATAAAGACAAATTTTTATTAATGTTCCCTATTTGTTTTCCATGGAAAATCATGGACCCGCAGCACAAAGTTATGTTTTAAGGTTAAGATTTATGTAAAAGTTATTTCTGCCGAATATTATTAAGATATCTTCATCTTAATGAGATTTATTTGCTTCAAAGTGATTCAAAGCAAGGGGGACTATATGGGACCTGTGCTTAATTTTGGATCTACCAGCACAATATTTTATGTTTAATATTGTTATGACTTAGAAGCTATTTAAAAAGTTATTGTCGTCAATTTGTATGTCAATACGAAAATTTATAAGGAAGTTATGGCATTTAAAGCTATTTGCGGAAGTAGTATTTCTATGGAAGCGTTGATAAAATAAGGGCCGATTTAAATAAAATTTAGTAAGATTATTGAGATTGCAATACAATAAAATGAATTTAATCTAAATACCAACATATAAAAATGATTTATGGGCGCAAAGACTATTCCGGAAAGAAGTTATGTTAAGTGAACTTATGGATCGATTCTCACCATTTTCAATAGACGAATAACGAGCCAGCAAGCCGGTAAAATTTACAAAATATGGGCTTACAAAACGATGTCATAATTCATAAGAATATTTTTACTATTTTTAATTAGGCTTAAGTTCATTAAATTTAATTTTCATTAAATTATTTTTATGAAGAAAGGAATTTTTACAACATGGAGAATTAATTAAAATTGTTATGGATAATTTTCATTCTTGACTGACCTGGGATTCGAAGCCAGGCTGGCTGGCGTGTGATTCGAACCCAGGCGGCTGGTTACCCTGACATGTTTCGACCTCAATCACTAGGTCTCCTCAGAGGGATTTGCCGTCTTACACTCGCAGCCATCGATGACTGCTGACGTCAGTAGTCAAACATCAATCCTTAAACCAAATTGTATTTTAACCTTTGGTAGATCGAAATTTGCTTTTTGAATGATTATCCATTTTTAATTGATCTCACATGTTTTTCCTTACTTCTGTTTTTTCGTACCTTTGTCAAGAATTCTTCTTGAAGTCCAAAGTACATTTTTTGTTAATCATGTTTTTGTCTTTCTTTTTTCTTGTTGACATTTTTCAGCACAACTCGAAGGACAAATGAACACATAGAGCTTGTGCCTTAGCTTTAACAATAATTAGTATTGTGGTTATTTTGTTGAACTATTCATGGTTTTTAATCCAAATTTTACTATTTTTAATTAGGCTTAAGTTCATCAAATTTAATTTTCATTAAATTATTTTTATGAAGAAAGGAATTTTTACAACATGGAGAATTAATTAAAATTGTTATTGAAGAATGAAAATTATCAATAACAATTTTAATTAATTCTCCATGTTGTAAAAATTCCTTTCTTCATAAAAATAATTTAATGAAAATTAAATTTAATGAACTTAAGCCTAATTAAAAATAGTAAAATTTGGATTAAAAACCATGAATAGTTCAACAAAATAACCACAATACTAATTATTCATAAGAATATTTAAAACGAATGAAGTATATTCTTGCTGATTCTATTGCATATTCCCTAGTTATTACCTTTAAATAACGGGTTGAATTAGTTCCTTAAAATTTGTTTTCCTTTGCTAATCCCGCGAAGCTCTACGCTTGTCTGGAGGAAAGAAACCAAAGTTTCTGGCGGGCATCGAACCCGCAACCCCGGCGCTGATAGACTAACTCACTATCAACTGGTCTACCGGGGGTACCCTCAAATAAAGAGTGAGTGCTATTTACTCCAAACATAAATACAAAAAAGGAAAATTATTCACTTTCATAAGCTTTATTTACGCTTTGATTAAGAAAAGTTCACAGTTAAGTCTGAATTCACACTTTTAGTTTTTTATGCTCAACCCTTGTGTTTTTAGGTGAGAGAACACAGAAAATTTTTTTCAATGAAATCAAGTAAGGGTGTTTCAAACAATATTTTTAATTGTTTCAATTAATTTGTTTGCAGGCGGAAACTCAGTAAGGAATTTAATTAATGGTACAAATTTCTAAATAATATGTTCATATTTCTTCTTCGCAAAGAATTTCTGGACCTGCACCACAACAATAAAAAAGCAGATTGCCTACCACAAACCAATGAAGAATACTGAATAAAAAAGTGCTTATCTTGTTGATATATATGTAGTTATATATGATTTAAAAATGTATTTAGTTCTAGATTATTAAATAAATGTAGTCAAATCTTTGCGTTTTGTTCAAAAAATATTTTTCCCATTTTATTCACTTTAACTTACGGCTTTTTATTTATTTATTTATTTATTTATTTATTTATTTATTAGTCTATGGATTAACTCCTTTCAGACAAAAATTACAAAATATTAAAATATTTTACAAATAAATTTAACATCATCTATTTAAATATAAAATTAAAGTGTGTTTGATAGTGTTAATATCCAAAGTTATATCAATAATACTGTACAGATCATTAAAATTTACACATATTCTACGAACAGGGTCGGCATTTGCATAATTTTGTTGAAAGTATTCAATTTATAATGGCTGGTAATAACGTGTATGGCGTCGCGGAACATTAAAAAATAAACTTTTTAGCAGGAACTCCGAGCAAATATTGCCTTTAATCAGATTGATAACAAATATCACGTTCAGCATTGTTCGGCGGAAGATTTATAGATGGATTTGTGTAAGTGCTCCGTAATATGAATAGCAAAAATTGTTTTTGGACACAAGACTCAATACGATCACTATGGACGTTGTAATACGGATCCCAAATTATTGAGCCATATTCGATTATAGGTCTGACAAGTGCTATGTACAACTGTTTTGTTATAGATGACTCAGAGAATTCCTTTGACCATCGCTTAATAAATCCAAGTACACCACGAGCTTTATTAGTACACATATTTATATTTTCAGTAAAATATAACTTTGTGTCAAATAATACACCGAGATCCAAGAAAACATTAACAACTTCCAATTTGTAGTCACCAATAAAATAGAAGCCAATAGGTCTAGTTTTTCTGGAAAAACGAATATGTTTACATTTTTTAAGGTTTATATCCAGTAAGTTTGTTTGGCACCAATTAAAGAATAAATTTAAATCCTGTTGTAAGTGTGGTTGAAAAATGGAGTCGGCAAAACTTGAAAATATGTTTACATCGTAAGCATACATAAGTATATTGGAAAATTTTATTGTTGTAGGCAGGTCGTTTATATACAATAGGAAAAGTATTGGTCCGAGATGGCTACCTTGTGGAACACCAGAGTTGACAATGATATGTTTAGATAAGTAATTATTGTAATACACACGCTGTTCACGACCTAAAAGATAAGATTTTATCCAATTCAAACAGCAGTTCGTAAATCCCATTAAATACAGCTTATGCAATAAAAGATCATGGTTAACTCTGTCAAAAGCCTTACTAAAATCGGTGTATATAACATCGGTATAACATCCGTTTTTAAATCCATTGTTAATTATTGTTGTTAGTTCTAGTAAATTGGTCGTAGTTGAACAACCCTTACGAAAACCATGTTGGAAAGGTGTGAGTATGGAAGAGACTTGTCGACTTAAAAATTCAGTAAGATACTGTTCAAAAAGTTTGGGAATGACACCTAATTTGGCAATACATCTGTAGTTCGTAATGTCCGATTTATTCCCTGATTTAAACAGTGGAATAATAAAAGATTTTTTCCATAATTTCGGGAAGTAACCATGCTTTATAGACATATTAAATAAAATTGTTAAAGGTATAGCTAGAATTTGCGCACAGTTTATAAGAAGGCAGCTAGTAATACCATCAGGTCCACTGTAGAACGAAGATTTTAGTTTCAATAATAGTGTTGTTATATTGTCAGTAGTGATGAATGGAAATGAAATGGGTTGTTGTTCAGGGATATAAAATGGATAGGTTTTCGATGAATTATATTCCTGATTAGAGTAGGTTGAAGCAAAAAAAATCCGCAAACATATTACTTGTTTCCATATGATTGGATGACTCTGTGGCAAAGTATTTCATTGAAGATGGAAATCCGATGTATTTTTTTTCGAGTTAACAAATTTATAAAATGCTTTCGGATCGCGCTTAAGGTTCAGTTTCATCCTGTTTGAATAATTTTTATAAAGGTTATGGTTGAGTAAATTGTATTTAGCACGGTAAAAAGAATATTTAGAGTAATCAGTCAGTAGTCCAGTTTGTTTATACTTCTTATAAAACTTATTTTTTATATTCTTTAATCTCGATAGAGAGTTTAAGTTCCATGGAGGGCCAGATCTGTTAACAACTGCATATTTAGGTACACAATCATCGATGTAATGAAACAAAGTATTATAAAAAGAACTTATAGCTGCCTAGGCTATTAAGTTTTACTTAAAAAAAAAAACAAATGTGTCACTTAAAGCGTTTTAAAATTCTAAAATTTTGTTTCCAAAAAAAAAAAAAATAATTGTAGTTACAGCATTTTATAGGTCTGTGGAAGAAAAATCGTTTGCTGTAAGCCGCAGAATTACCGGGAATAATAGACTTGAGAGGAAATGTTTACAGCCAATATTTAAAGCGAGAAAAAATAAAAATACGTTTTTAAAATCATGATCCTAAGTTTTAAAGTTTTTGTGATATGAATTGTTTTTCTTCTTTCATTCAGGTTTTTTGGCTCTGGTGAACGAACATTTAATGTTTTGTCAGTTACAGCTTTCTTTAATTCTTGCGACGATATAAATTTACCAATTGTAATATCAAAAGTAATTTTCGGGAATACAAAATTTATTATTTATATGATTTATCTATAACGTGCTATATTCCTAATTTTTATTTTTGATAAAAAAAAACTGAAATTTATTGTTGAGGGAAAGATGGTTTCTATGCGAATTTCGCTGGTTGCTTAGACCTGCTGGTCAGGAAACTTTTTCCAAGGACTTTAGAAAAGCTTAAAATATTATACAATTAAGACTATAAAGTGAATAAGAATTTTAAGCGGGCCTAAGCAACCAGCGAAATGCGCATATAAACAAGCTTTCAATGAACGTCCGTTCACAAGCTCATACGATAGAATACTGCAATCGTTTGAAAGCTCGTGCTTTAGCAGGCTTAGCGTTCTAGGGTTTAACGATAACCTGAATAAAATCTTCTATCGAAAATCACTGTTTTTACTCACGTAGACTTAAAATTTCAGTCCATACAATTGGTCCATTTTTTAAAAGTTTTCTTATGCCTTGTGAAACTTTTCAAAAGAGCTAAAAAAAAGTTTCTATTGAAAATATGGTGGCATATATAGTCACAATGGAAGCTAGTGCATCAGAAATATTTAAGTCTAATAAAACAATTATTTTTCAACCAAATTTTTTTCTTGTACTTTAATGTATTGTTATAAAAAAAATAGATTACTGTGTCACTCCATAGATTCACTACTTTTAAATGGAAACAAAAAAAAATGTTTAAACAAGTAACGTGTTGATGAGTTTCTGATGATCCAATGGATAAGTAAAGTCAGTCATTTACCCACTCCAAATGACAAAACGACAGAGGTGTTTTGTGTACATTTTAATTATTATTATTTTTTTCTACTTTTCTATTTTTCTATATTAGTGTTTTGTACATTTGAACATTAAAACTCAAACTATTCAAAGGTTTAACTTTAATTATACTTAATGAAAACAGACAGCTAACAAAGAAACTCCATATAATTTCTCCCAAAGGATACTGACAGTTTCATACGCACCACAAATTTCCTCACTGGTGTACAAGAACTTAAATAAAGTATCGTATTGTGCCTTTTTATGTTCTTCCTCATACAAATAGAAAAGTAAAAAATAACGCCTACAAACAAACAAGTTTCTTTGAGAATTAAAGGGATAGGACTTAACGAGGATAATGTGTTTGTTTAATACAATAAGAATAAAAATCGAAAAAATTGCGATGTATCGATTTTTTGTAAAGGAAAAATGATTTTGCTTTCATAAAAACTTTTTATTTTGACTAAAAATGTTTTAGTAAAGGAAACTTTCAGAACTTATTGTATTAAGTTATTTTTTCGAGGTTGGCCTTTCCCCTTATTGCTGCTATATAATATTCCACTTCTATACAGTGCCAACTTTGTTGAAGGTTGTTTTTAGTGGCATTTTGTCAGTCGGTTTATAAAAAAAGAACAAAAACTGTAATTAAAAAGTACTAAACCTAACTTTGTTGTGTCTATATTAACAAACTACAACTTTTTACAGCAAATAGCGCCATAAGTTTTACTGAAGTAAGATTTAAGGTAAAGGTTTTTCCTTTAAAGGGGGGAAGAACAAGTAAGACAGTATTGTCTTAAAGACTTTTTTTGATTTTTAAAATTAGTATGCAGAAAACACTACAGATTTAAATCACGAAGAAATTTTAATGTGCAAAAACTTTTAAATTAAATCCAGTTCAGACGCACCATGTTTTGGGCGTGTTTAAAATTTGGAACCAACGTGTAATGCATTCAAAACTATAAGGCGGATCTCATTTTATCGTAACGATTTAAGTTCCTTTCATTTCGTCCGAAGTATAGCGCATCTGCTACAAGGAAAAAATTATTTTCTTTAAAAATTTATAATGTCAGTTTTTAGCATTAATAATGCACTCATTTTATATTGGATATAAATATTATCCACTTGTGTTACTGTATGTAACGTTCATAAATAATTGACTACACTGCCGTGCTCAGTAACATGCAAGTAATGGGTGATTCAAGTAGAGATACTTTTTTCAATAGCCTTTTTTTGACAGATCACGTGTGAGTCGTGTCATGCTGTCATGTTAGTTTTGTTTAGTATTGTTTGGCATTTCATAATGGAAAGATTTACGCCTGAACAACGTTTAAAAATCGTTCAACTTTATTACGAAAATTCACGTTCTATGTGGAATGTGTTTCGTGCACTTTGCTCAACTTATGGTCAACATAATCGGCCTACTGAGCGAACTATTCGCAACACCATCACCCATTTTGAGACCCAGCATACATTATTGGATAATATTCGACCGAATAGACCATGTCCAGCACGCTGTGAAGAAAATATAGCAGAGAGTGTACACGAAGACCGCGGAGAGTCGCTCTATGGGCTCTTGAAAACTTCCAAGAAGATCCGACGTTATCGAGGCAAATTTTGTTCAGCGATGAAGCCCATTTCTGGCTCAATGGGTAAGTAAACAAACAAAATTGCTGAATTTGAGACGAACAGCAACCTGAAGAAATTCAAGAACTGTCACTTCATCCAGAAAAAACAACGGTTTGGTGTGGTTTGTGGGCCGGTGGAAAAATCGGTTCATATTTCTTTAAAAATTATGCCAGTGCGAACGTTACCGTCAATGGCGACCGTTATAGTGCCATGATAACCGACTATTTGATGCCTGAAATTGAAGCTCGTGATCTCGGCGACATTTGGTTTCAGTTCTTTCAAATGATAATAAACATTCCCCATTAAATTTGAATTTTCTGTGTTTTTTTTTTTCTTACAAAAAGTATGGAACCTCGAAATGAATCACTTCTTAGTGTATATGTATTATCAACGAAAATGTCGAAAGAAATAGCCGAAAGTCTTGCAAGTAGCTCGAGTGTTTACACAGCCAGTTGCAAGTTCATTTTTCAAATGTACTCGAAGCGAAAACAGTTTATGAAAAAAGCATTATTTTTGTGTTTCAAAAACATCATGTTAATGTTATCACGAAATTAATGCGTGAATTTCTTCTTTATTTTGTTTTTGGTCCATCTTGATGAAAAAATTATGTTAATTTTTAAAATATGTAAATCCAGTATTGTCATAGTCAGCGATATCATAAAATTGCCGAGAAAATATTTTGATTAACAATTTGTTTTAAATGCTTGCAATATAGTAGTGTTTGCTGTATAGTAGTGTTTTTGTTTTGTTTATTATTTTTATAAATACACAGAAAATCAGCTATAAACATAATTTTTATATTACTAAGTCCTAGTAAATTGATACAAAAGGCATCCACGGCTGCAATTGTCAAAAATTTACTTGCAAGCAGAGAAAACTGAAGTTTCAATTTTGTAAATTGCTATGTATTCTTTAATATTTGACCAACTTTTAAGATTCCCAATAACACATGCTTATATCTACAATTTATATCTACATTTCCTACTGTAATACAAAGTTATATTTGGTACTAAGAACCTTGTTATCCCACATCCATGTGCTTCATCGTTGAGCAAAAGAGTTCTATCGGTTTTTTTAAGACTCAATTTGTGCAAAAACTAATAAAGTAGCATGAATATTTTTAAAAGGATAAAAATATTTCAGAAATTGATTTTATTCAAAAACAGTTCTTAAGTTAATTGGAAACGGATTAACTAAAGCGATAAGCAATATTCAACCTTGGTTTTCTCAAAACTCAGGAGAGACTAAAGAGAGGTATCAATGTATACTATTCTTGCAGAACGTCGATAGGTCAGAGCTGGGTACTCCGGGCGTCAGAGGTGTGATGGCTGTACACGTCGGTGGTTAGACCCATTCTTACGTATTGATGCTGTGTTTGGTGGGAGACATTGATGCTGGCTAGTCGGCTGGCAGTGCGCTTCGGTCGGCATGACAGAGGCCATAAGAAGTATCCCTCAAGCGGTCATGGTTGTTATTCTTCATCCTCTGCCTATAAAGTAGTATGTGGTGACAATTGCAGCTAGGAGCATTCTTAGACGGATGAAGTTAGGACGGTTAGGAAATTTCATGAAGGGTCACGCGCGGATATTGGGTGAAATTAGCGCTGGTGGTTTTTACTTTGGCTCACCCGGCTCTACAGATCATGTGAGCCCAAGGGTCAATTTTGGACATTTTCCAGAGGTAATATTGAACTATAGGGAGAGTTGGTCAGGTTAGGGCAGATTGTATACGGGATTTGCTATTTTCACTGATAGTTCGAAGATGAACGGCACGGTTAGGGGGGCCTATATTGAGTATCTGGACATCAGAAGTTCATCTAGACTTCCTAGCGAAGGTAGTGTATTTCAGGCGGAGGTTCTGAAGATTCTAAGGGCGTTGGAATTGGTAGGGATCAAAATAAACAGGGGCTCATAGGTCACTATAAATGTGGACAGCCAGGTGGATCTTAGGGCTTTGATGGGCTGTTATGAGAACTCCAGGGAAGTTGATGCTTGCAGGAGGGCCTTAGGGGATTATATGGTGAGGCTATGCTGGGTACTGGGTCACTGCAACATCACCGGCAACGATATAGCTAATGAGTTTGCAAGACTGGGCTCTCCTGGCTGTTTTGAGGTCAGGCCTTCGATGGGCTTCTACTTTGAGAGGATAATGGAATGCGTTCTGACTGAGACTAATCGGGCATGGAGGGAACCACGCGGACTGCAGGGTATTGCACGCGCTGTAACCGGTGCTTAGGAATTCAAAATTGGGTTCGCTGCTGGGCAGGAGTAGGATATGGGTAAGGAACATAGGTATTATCACGGACCACTGTATAAGCTACAGGATGGCGGTGAGAATGGGATCTGCCTATGTGGGTTGTGTGAGGACCCCGACGAGCTGGATACAGTTGAGCACTTTCTGTACCACTGCTTCAAGCTACAGAGCAGCAGGCTGAGATGGATAGGTAGTCGATTCCTGTGCGAATTAGGAGATCTCTCGAGATGCGGGCTCGATAATCTGACGGGATTCGTAATGGGAATAACGTGTCTGCGCAGCAGGAGGTTAGAGCCTGGAAACATCTAGGACGATTTTCTGCCTTGTAGGGTTGTTCTTGTTTGTGTTGTCTGATCTTTTATTTTCCACTACTTTCTCTATTCCTGTGCTTTCACTCCATATTTCTCCTATTCTTTTCTTACTAGAAATCTATCACTAATGAAACATATTGGTCTCTGGGTGAGGGTGTAAAGTTAACTCCGTACCAGCCCTTCTACCTAAGCTTAACTCTCTCAAAAGAAGTGTTGGTGCAAATAGATCCTTCTTGCCTTAAGGTCGCAATATATTACAAAATTGTTTCTTTAATTTCTTAATAGCTATTGCAATTTTTTTCTGTGTAGATACGGCTGAAATTAGGCGATGATTATAATTCATTATGTCATAAATATTATTGGAAAATAAATGCACAATTTGTACAAAAATAATCACTAACTATAGAAAAATCAACCCCAAGCTAATTGAAAGATTGTTTTAATATTGGAAACATTTTTCAAAATATCTCCATAAACCAAAAACGAAATAAGTTGCCTGTGCCGAATCTTTGATGTCCTCCGCTGAGAATTAGAATTTTTCAGAAATGGGTTTAATATGCATCTATTATATATTATTATAAATTAATATATTATATTTTATTAACCAGTCTTCATAAAACCTAATCTGCCAGTATTTTTATTCATAACGCTTTTAGGTATATTCAAGTAAATTGTGAAATTTCTAGTCCAATTGTTAAACTTGTCTTTGAAATTTAAAAGACTAACACCCTGGCCCAATAGAAACAGGTCGACGATTTGGTCTTATTAAAAAAAACTCAGGTTATGTTGGGTATTAAAGGTAGTCTATAATTTACCAATATTATATTCTACTTCATCACTGTTTACGGAAATATGTCAAACTATATTGCCAATATTTGGTATTTACAAAATGCAACTTTTGTTATACGTATTCAAATGCTTGAATAACATTGGACATCACACCATTAAATTTTTACCAAATCAAAATGTAATTATTACTAGAAATAGTCAAAATTTAAGAATAGCCCGATGCAGATTGGAAACAACTAAGCAGCGTGTTGAGTTCATGGGTAGCCGTGAGTATAATTATTTGCCACAAGAGATAAAAAACGCAAATAGAATTTCAATATTTAAAAAATTACTGAAAAAACACATTTTGGAACATGTAGATGAGCTTCTAGGGTAAAATTTATTCATTTCTTATTAAATATATCACTTTTTTCTTTTTTTTTTTTTTTCTTTTGATATATGTATGTATGTATATTAAAATTAATTGTAAATTAACTTTGCCAACTTGCCTCAAAAATGCCACTGGGCGCTGAGGCCAACTATTGTTATGAATTAAATTGAAAATAAACTTAATAAATAAATAAAAAAAAAAAAAAAAATTATATGGTTCACACTCTTAATTCTCTGTTAGTTATTATTTCTAGCGAAAGCTGCTGGCTTTTGCATATGTTGCAACCAGATCGATATAACACTTACTAGGCAATATAAAAAATAAATAATAAGCCGCTTAAAATACTTGTAATCTTAAAGCATGTAAATTTAAGTTACTTTTACACTTTTCTTTAGTGTTAAACAAGATCAAAAAGTTCAAAAGCTACTCAAGTACGGAGACTTAATTACAAATAAAAATTACAAATACTTACAAATTAAAAAAGAGACAAGTAAAAGAGCTATATGTTGAATCGCTTTAAGATTCGTTCACATGGTATGGTCACTATCGTGTCAAAATTCTTATTCGGAACTAAAATTTAAAAGGATTAAGGCAATTTATCCATTTGTTCTTTAATACTAAAGCAGAAACAACAAACCCTTGTTTCTAAAAAAAAAAAATATTTACTAACAAAAACATGCTCGTTACTTCTGTGTAAAACAAAAAATCTCTTTTTATCTTTTTTAATTCTACACAGTTATCCTTTTGTATACATTCAAAAGTATTCAGATTCAATATGTTTATAATCACACTACTTTGTAAATAATATGTATATGTGAATATTTATACATATGTATGTATATCTATGTATTGTATAAGATAAAACCTGGACATATGTTTTAATAGTTTTAAACTTTTAAAAACAACGACTTTTAGTTTCTGGTCAACATGTTTTTGAAAGCCAAAGTAGTTGTAATAACATAATCTGCTTTAAAATTTCCGTAACATTCGCAATGCTGTATAAACCGTAAAACAATAATATAAAAAAAAAACTAATGCACATGTACTCGTATGCTTCATATCTAGAATCAACAAACTTATATGTATTAACAATATGAACCTGTACAAAAAATATGTATATATATTCATATAACTTATAACAGTCTATGATACGGTTTTGATATAAATGTTGTAAAAAGTACTATTTGCTACTTATATTCATATAACGTTGTCATTGTATTAATATGTATACCAGTAGTAAAGTTAAAAGCACTGAATTCAGTTGTGAGGTATTTAATCCTTTTTTAAGCTTTTCGAAAATATTATATTTCATACATTGCAGAACGTAAACATACTAGCAAACTAATGTTTAGTACATAAGCATAAAAAACCAATTAAGAAAGACACAACCATAAGTCATAAATACTGTTATGAGAATACTTATGATTGCTTTCCAATTTTCTAGAAATTTTCTTTTTAAATGGCTTTATGTTTAGAAATCTGCCTTAATTGAAAAAATATGCTTATTATAGCTAACACCGCAATGAAAACAAGTTGATGTTTTTGTAATAATAGTTAGAAACAGTGTGGACAAAAAAAGTATTTTGTAGCGTATGTGTGTCCAGCTACAAATAGAGAAAAATTTTAGCACTTAGAGCAAAAAACTTGGTTTTCCGAAAAAGTTTAACAATAAAAATAAGTTCCAAAACTTCAGATGAATTCGCTTTTTTAAATGTTTTTTTACCGTGTAGAAGAAAATTTACACCTTTAGCAAACTGTGCATTGTTAAACTTAGTGTTCGAAAATGAACATTATAAACTCTTCTTTAGTGTTCGGTACGGCAGAAATATGTAAAACTCAAACGTTAAAAGTGTTTTTGTATTAAATACCTTTAAAAAAAACGTTTCTTTGCTTGTGATCTTCGTACACAATAAAAAATAGTGTACTAATCCAACTCAGCATAAAGATGAGAGCATTTCATTGCGTTCGATTTTTCATTAAAAACCAAAAACTTCGTTGTTTTCGGTTTAGCACATTTATGGTCGTTCATTTCAGTTGTGCTCAGCGTCTTTTTAGATGGTAAAGTAAAAATGTCGTACAAAAACAAAAAAAAAAAATCATGCCTTTATTGCAACATAGTCATATATGAAATAATCAAAAATATTAAGTTACTTAACCTTTGTGGCTACAACCAAAAATTGTTCGTTAAATATACAACCATCATACCCGGGTAAGTCGTGTTGTTTTGGAAGTGAATTTGGTCAGATTGACATACTTTTTTTTGTTTTTATGTGTGTTAGAAGGAGATCTACAAGAAACGTCTGCAAAGTATGCCAAAACCCGGGCTGTGTAACACTCGCGGAAAGTTACCTTTTGCCCTAAATGCTCAAACAAAATAAAAAATTTTTTAGAAACATTTACAGAACTCTGGATCTCTAGTCTATTTTAATACACAGATAAAATTGTTTATGTTATAAATACAAAAAATTCAAATTAAATTAAACCTTAATACAATTATGTACTTATTTTTAAATTTTTAATCAAAAATTTTTTGGAATTGTTCTGTGCATACCCGGGTATGCCAGTTGTATGGTTAAGGGGTGATCCTCATCAACTTCTTGTAGATATTTTCCAAAAAAAAATAATTTTTTTTTAAATTATTTTTTAAATATCAAAAACAATATTTTAGGAGCATATTAAAAATTGCAAGTCGATAGCTCACCTGGTAAATAAAATATATCAAATTGAATATGAATAACATACTCGGGTAGGTGGTTGTAGACATAAAGGTTAACCCTTATGTGCGCGGCAAAGAAAACTACTTATATTGCCCGGCAAGGTTCCAGGGTACCTATATAAAAAACACGAAGAAAACAAACGTCTTTAACCGAAATACCTAGTTAAAAAGTGTAAAATATTGAAAGACTTGACAAAAGATACTTATTTATTTCCTGAGATTGCACTACAATATTCTATTGGTCTCGCCCTGCTAAAAAAATTTTCTCAATGCGCTTTAATCAATCGTACATTGTCGCCAGTTTGATTCACCAGGGATTTTAAGGTCTTCCCCATTTACGCTTTCTATCATATTGATTCTCGATTGTATCTCATTCTACGTTCAGCTTTTCGATGTGCCTCAACCAGCGCAATCTTTGTATATTTATACGCCTAACTATGTTCACAGTTGTCTACACTCTTTGTCAACGCATATGGGCTCATGCGTTTTACGAATTTTCTTTTCTTCTAAAAAATACGTAACATATTTTTATCGGTTTTTGCAAGTACCCATGTTTCGGAACGGGTAATACAAGTGGTTTTCGTTTTCCTGCAGATGGATGTGCTTTTTACATGTTTGCTTAGTCCATTATAACATCTATTTGCAAGCACTATCCTAAGGTTTATTTCAAGCATGATGTTATTTTCTCTATTTACAGTGGATCTTGATAGATTTATTCTTCTATTGTCTCGAAATTATAACTGCCTGCTAGAACTTCCTCGCCATATTTTATAAGCGTTGATTTTTCTGTTGCAGATGCAATCAATATCTTTGCCATTTACTCCAAGTTTTTTTTAGCCTAGTTTAAACCCAGACCACTTTTAGCTGAGTCTTTCTCAATCTTTTCATATACAACAGTTTCATCTCGAATCTATCTTTCAATGATGCCAATATCATCTGGATAAGCAACGATCATATGACTTTTATCTTAAGCGTTGCCATTTATTCCAAGTTTTTTTTCACTAAAAGGTGTAAAAATTGCAGGATAAGTTGTCCCATTGTCTGAGACCTCTTGTGGTAGTAAATGGTTCGAAGATGACAGTCCTAGTTCTTACTTCTTAAGCGGCGCACTAGTTTTACAGAAATACCTTCATCAGACAATTATTAAGCATTCAATTTATCGTTCCATGTGTACAAACTGCTCGAAAGATCAGAACTATAATAAAATGTCTTTATTTATTGAGTTTTGGTTTTCGTTATGCTTCCGTTTCTCTATTTTATAAAAAAAATTCTTCACGTTTATATTTTTTATGGGCAGAATATCATTAGTTTATGCAGAGCTACTACCAACTTCAAACAATTTACCTACAAGGACCGCATTCCCATATAAAACACGTACAGGTACCCGGGTACCTTACTGCGCATTTAAGAGTGTTAAGAGTAAATTGGTCTCTCACGCAAATGACAAAAAAAAATTTGGAAGACCGCTGCAAAAACACAACATTTTTTTAATGTTGTTAGTTCTCAAGAAGAAAATCGGTGTTGAAAACGCCAAATGACTTGTTTAAATGACTCCATAAAATTACAGCGGGATATTGATAAATTGAATATATGGTGTGTAAAAAATTATTTAAAAATTAATATGAATAAGTGTTATCATGTTTCATATACAAGGGTTCGTAATCCCCTCCTGACTGTTTATAGACTTGGGAATGAAATTATAAGAATGGTAGATGAAGTTGATGATTTGGGAATTTTATTTGATACAAAACTTACTTTTATACCTCACTTGGAAAAATTAATACCAAGTGCATATGCTACTCTTGCTTTTATTAGGAGAAATACTAAGGATTTTTCTGATCCATATACATTGAAAATATTATATACATCATTTGTCAGATCGAAGTTGGAGTATGGCTCCATAATTTGGAGACCTCACTGTAATGTTCATATTAGTCGAGTTGAGAGAATACAGAGACGGTTTATCAAATATGCTTTACCACATTTAAATTTAATTTCTCCCCAAGTGTCATATGGGGTACGCTGTATGCATTTGGGGTTGGCAACGTTAGAATTACGTCGTAAAGTTCATTCAATGCTATTTATTTATGACTTGATCAATAAAAATATTCATTGTTCAATTCTTTTGGAAAAAATACCTTTTCATGTACCAAGTAGAATGCCATCGTCTTAATTACATTTTAAATAGTCCTCTTATTAGATCATTTAATGATTTTAATTTATTAAATAATAAATACATTGTGGAGTTTGATGCATCAAAATCACATTTTAAAGAACTTTTATTTTATAATATTAAAAATATGTAAATATTTAAAGAATATTAAAGCCATAGTCTGTAAGGATTTTTGTTCCATAGACTTAAGAAATAAAGAAATGTACCGGGTAAGGGCTAAGCGTTACTTAAGTGCTCCTTCACGCTAAAAAAAAAATATGGTTGGAGGTAACTCTATTCTAAGAGCAACATATTATGGTTGGATCTTAACCATATTTATGTTTGCAGGTAACCATAATATGGTTAAAATTAGAAATAATTTGTTAAAAATTAGCCATATTATGTTCAAAATTAACCATAATATGTTCAAAATTTTCCAGAATTTGGCCAAAACTAATCACATTATGGTCAGAATGAACAACAATGTTAACCACATTTTGGTTATTTGTTTAAGCCATTTTTTCAATTTACTTATTAAGTGTCCATTTGCTGTTACGTGTTATGTCCCATTTTTACAAGCAATCCCCTTTTATTTGCTTTCTAGTCTGTGACGACCTTTATAAGAATTCTTTCCATACAAGTACGTAAATTTATGTATTTTAATGAAAAATTAAATGATTGAGAAGCATTCAACTATTGTAGAGATCAAAACAACCATAAATATGTTGCTTTAAAGGATATCATCTTAAATTTAAAATTAAACATACAATGTTAAATAATATTATAATTTCAAACATATTATTGTTATTATTAGCCATTACATATTTGGAGACAACAATAATATGGTTATGGCTTTTACATTTATGAATGCAACCATAATACGGTTGCCGGTGACAATAATATGGTTAAAGTAACCTTAATATGTTTCAGTGTATGGTTGTAGCTTTATTTTATTAAATCATAATATTTTATTATAAAAAAACTTGTTGGAAATATAAAATTGAGAGCAGTCTCGGGGTCAATTTAAAAACAAACATCATGCAAAACTGTTGGTTAAAAATTTTTTTGCAAGTTACAAATAAAACTGTATCACAAAATTTTATAGATTATAATAAATAATGGGTCCTAATACCAAAATGCGTCTTAACACTTTTGTAAGCAAACATTCCTATTAATCAGTTAAATGTTTAATTTTAAATTAAATATTCGTGATCCCTTCTAACTTATTACTAATTCACTGAACCTTTTTTTTAAGTTTTATTTATCGTTAGTCCCTTCACAAGTCTCCCCTGGAATTGAAGTTTTGCCACGATAACGGCTGTATGGGAAATAACAATTTTAATATAAAAGATTTATCCTGCAGTCTTAGAAGGTGTATCATAAAGTGTAGAAAATAAAGCCAAATCGAAAAAACTGGCTTGAAAATTGGGTGTTCGTCCAATTTAAGATATTTGTTATCCCTAAATTCTTACTGTGTTGGTTATTTAAAAATAAATTATAATTTTTCCACATGGGATTGATAGTGAACTGAATAAAATGTAATAGACTTTCGCTTTTAATAAAAACTGTTCACTGTTTTGTGTCAGTAACAACCCCAACTGCGGACATTCCCTGCTGCGTGCTGAAAGATATTTCTTCACTTCCTTTATATGTTCTGTTTTATTTTTCTTTACCAGCTAATTCGTTTTAAATGCACCAAAAAAATTTTGCAAAAAATAACACAGCAGGAGAATTCGAAAGCCATATGCTGAATTTATATGCACATGTACATTAGGGTTGAGCGTCGGTGTATGAAGAAAAAAAGTCATCCAATAAATTTCAACTACACGCAGAGAAAAAACATGTTGAAATATACTCACCTCCAACAAAACTATTTTTGACAAAATTTAAACATATAATGTTAAAATTAAACCATATTATTGTCACCGACAACCATATTATTGTTTAATTAGTCCTCCATCAACAAGCCACCACCATATTATGGTTGCCCCTAAACATGTTATAGTTAAATATGACAATTATTTGTTTTTAAATTAACAATAGTATTTTCCTCTTCTCCAAGAGCAACATGCTATTATAAGTGTTAAACATATTTTAGTTATTATTGAACAAAACATGTTCGGGGGCAACCATAATATGGTTGTGCCTTCTTGATGGTGGACCCATTTAACCATAATATGGTTGTCGGTGATAATAAAATGGTTAAATTAACCATAGAATGTTTACAATTTTCTTTAAAAATAGTTCTGTTGGAGGTGACCATATTTAAACATAAGTTTTCTCTTGGTGGACCGTAGAATGCTGCATCTACCTCAATTATATACATAAAAAATTTAAATTTTTTCGACATATAATTTAGCCGTCTACCAGGGCTGGACGTTGGAGTCATTTTATTAATTTTATTTTAATTTGCTTATTTAATATGGAAATCTTAATAATAATTTCTTTTAAGCTTAAGTATAAAATTTTTTTACATCGTGTGATCTTCACAAAATTATCATACCGCCCGAAAAAAAATATATTCAGTATATTTTTCAACTTATTGGAAAAATAAAATGATAGTATTATACGAAATATCACATAATAAACTTATTAGAAATTAAGGCCTGTAACTCAATACATTTTTATGCGATCAATACACCTGTTGTTTTGGCTGAAAGAATAGGGAGATATCTATTGAACAATGAAAAATGCCAATAAACAAAAACACTTAAAAACTAAAAACAAGCTTTTTTTCGAGAATATCTTAATAAATTTCATATTCGTGTTCATCAACTAAATTCAAAAAATGTAAATTTAAGTTTGTGTGAAATCTGACCTTTCATGTATAAAAATTGCGGATATTTTGAGTGCAACGAGTTGCAACAACTATAAAAATGTATAAATATTACATTAAATGATGTTTCACAAACTGATCGATTTGATTTATTTTCAAAATATTGATGCTGCGATATAGCTCTAAAAGTAGGTCCCAATTTTGTTCATGTACTTGAGAATAAAATGCAACATTTTAGTGCTATTTTATAACTCCACCCTTTTGTACACAATAAAAATATAAAAAAAAAAATTGTTTTTTTTGTTGATTAAATGGTCAAAACTTAACAGTTTAAAGTTTGTATGTATGTAAAAGCGTTTTTCTTAGTACCTTCTTTATTTGTTAGGGGAAGTTAAGAATCTATATACAGTGGGTAACGCATTAAGAAATTAAAAATATGCAATGAACATTTTTTTTTTTATTAGCGTTATTTCTTTTAAGTAATTATTTCTCATAAGAAATTTAAATTCGACCCGACTTCAATCCCATGATCAGTCAAAAACAAAACTATCAAAAAAAAAAAAAAATATTTAATCCATTTCACGTTGTAAATTCCGTCCTTCACTAAAAATTATTTAACGAAAATTTAATTTGATAAAGTTAAGCCTAATTTAGATATAAAAAACTTCAATTAAAAACCAACAGTTCAACAAAAAATCACAATTGTTATAATATCAGCTCCATTCACCTTTGTTACAAAAATCGGCGTTCTGCGAGAACTGTTTTTCGTGCGCTTCGACAAATTGAGTTGCGAATCTTTCGAAACTTTAGCTATTACCGTAACATAAATCTCTTTTGGCTTTTATGCAACGCCCACTTATCTCCTCCCATCTTCTTTCGTACAGATGTTGCGTATCGATAACCCAGCTATATGTACCAAATTTTGACAATTTTGCTCTTACCGTTCTTTAAATATAAAGAAATCTATGTTATGCCATGCCCACATGACATTATCGACCCTGCCCAAATCTTGTAGGATGTTGTGTATTGCTTACCAAGATGCTTGTACAAAATTTGCAAACTTTGGCTCTTGGCTCTTGCCTCCTCTCCATATATAGATATCTACAATCTCCCACTTTTGCAACACCGCCTACACTTTGTCGGATGTTGTTCAATGATAACTAAGATGTTATGAAAAATTGTTTTCGGGAATTAAATATTTATTATTAATTAATTCATTTATTAATGGTGTGCTAATAATCCCACTTTTTGAATGAAAACACTGAATTTTATTGTTGTGGGAAAGCCAGTTATGTGTACCAAATTAGGGCAATTTTTCTTGTACCGTTCTTTAGATATAAATAAATCAATTTTGTGTCACGTCTACATATTCAATCCACCCACATGACGATATCCTAGAAAGGGGATAATTGGCACCTTTATGACACTTTGTAACAGGTCACTGAAATAACATAACTGCACACACGAAACTTTTGTTAGTATAATGCCTGTCGCAGAAAATATGACAAAAATTTCATAATTTTTCAATGAATTGAAAACGAATTTAATAAAAATAATTTAGTTTTTGCTAACCAGTTTTACAATATCAAAAACAGAATACTTTCGTTTGACTTCACTATGTGATCCACCACAAAGAATCAAAAAGATATCAGTTTACCACCTCCTAGGCCAACACCATGCTACTATGATACGAGTATGTCCCCTTCATATTAAGTAATAGAAACAGATAGAATCATCCACTTCCCGCAAAAAATCCAGACAATTGACTAGTTTAGTATCAATTACCGTTCCTCTGAACTAACTACACTTTTGGTATGTCTTTTTTTTTACCTATCGCATTTCGCTCCCTTTTATTATAATATTGTGTTCACTGGGATAGGGATAAGTGCTTTAAGACCAATTGCTATAAATTTCCCGCAGGGTAGATTAACTATGTTTATCAATACCCTTAAAGGGAAGCGTATTGATACTTAAGTAGTGACGTGATATGTTTTTGGTGGTAGAGACCGGTCCACTTTTACATGGGGTTGTCATTGGAAGAAGTTAATTGACACCTAACAGCTACCACTTGCCAAGAAAAATCCCGGGGTTTTCGGGTTGGCATCTAACAGAAGTCACATATCTATTGTAGTCCTTGGCATTGTTTAGAAAAAATGTAAGAAACAATTTTTAAATAGTCCCAAAGAAATGTATGACACCACCGGTGAATGCTGTACCTGTTACAAAAACAGTCCTTATAAATAAATTTAAAATCACTTTTATCTCTGATTCAAAAATTTTAATAAACACATATCCCCATTTTCATATTTAGTGTATTTAGTGTAGGAATAATAAAAAAAAAATTATATTTGCACAGGACCCGTTCTGTTGGAACAACTGACATGAATTTTTCGCAGATTATTATTTGTCTTTTTAATTTTCTTTTTTTTTAAATATTTTCTCAAAATTTTCAAGATTTTTTTAAAAAACAGGCCGCCGTTATTGTTTTTGTTTAATTTTTATTAAAATGTAAGCTTTTCTTGTAAAAGGAAGTATTCTTAGTACTATATGAAAAAAAAACCCGAGAGTTGCATCACTAAGTACTGCTAGATTTTAAGTAGATTTCGTTAAAATCTCGTCACGTAGTAGATTGGATTTTATATGGGAAATTTTGTCTACAACAACTAGATTTGGCTGGAAATCTCGTAAGTACTAGATTCCGTTGTAGTATAAATGGGCAAATAGTATTAAAGGACAGTTTACACTGTAATACTTTGTATTAATACATGTCAAAAAAATCGAGTAATATGTAAAAGTGTGATAATGTGAATGCAATGTGTTATGAAAATTACAAGTATTACGAAAAAAATTTGACATCCCATACGACTTCATCGTTTTTTTAAATTTTTCTAAACAATTCATTTGATCGGTGCTGCATTTTAACAAAAGCACGTTCATGTGTAACAGTACGACTACAAACTGTTATGTTACATTAGATTGTTTAACAGTCGCAACAAAACCCATTAGATTTATCCCTCACAAAGTATTATGGTATACATGCGTAATACTTGTGCGATAGTGCATACCCTCTCACTTTGTTAGTATTGGTATAAGAATTATCAGATGAGCGAATGCATATACCTGTTAAGTATATCCTGGTACTTAACCGAGTCTTTCAAGTAACAAATGCGCATTTTTCTAGAACAGGAAAATCGTATACTTAAATTATATATTTAACTTGCTTGACCCGGTGCGCTTTGCTACCACCATCGAAATACAATTGGTAAGATTTTTTTAAAAAGCTTTTGAATATTTTTACAGTAACCGTTCAACAGAAATACAGAAATTTCAAGTGTCTTCGTATGGGAGGTGCCAAGCCTATTTTTCCCATTGAACTTACCTTTTGAAATATGTTGTGGGTTATTATCTAAGCTATTTGTACAAAATTGGAATACTTTCACTATTACAATACTCCAAATTGAAATTTTTATTGCCAATGTATGGGAGGTGCCACGCCCGCTTGTCTAATCCAGCCGACTTTTTGCCAGATGTCGTGTTTTGATAACGAAGTTATTTGTTTCATATTGGAAAGCTCTTACTGTACCCGTCCTCCAGATACAAGGTTGTTCATATTTTTATTGTATGGTTGGTGCCACGCCTACTTGAAAATTAAAATATATTTATAGTCCATGTTAAGCGCCGGGTAATCAGGAAATTACTATGAAACTTTAAGGAAAATCGGCTCAGTAGCTTAGGAGTCTGTATAGAACAAACAAACATAAGCTTTTTCATTTATATATTATATTTTTGTTTTGAAAGATGTAGTTTACCATTAGAGTGGGTCATACAAAACTTGAAGACTTTTGTCTTCAGAAATTAAGTATTTAATATTTTCATCCTATGGAGGGTATTGCTCCTCCTTCGTCTACCCCGCGCATTTTTATTTTGGAATTTATAGTTTACCATAAAAGTGGCTTTTACCACATTTGAAGACTATCGCTGTTATAGTTTTTCAGTAACGCGATTTTTAATATATGCTTCCTATGGGGGTATAACTCCCCCCGCGCCCACCCCCTTTCTTTATTTTTTTTTTTCTATTCCTACACTAAATCCCTCGAATCTTTTCGCTTGTCTGCAGGAGACCAGAGTCTCTGGCGGGAATCAAACACGCAACACCGATAGTGATAGACTAGCTCACTACCATCTAGGCTACCGGGGCACCCGGTGTAGTTTTCCATAAGAGTGACTCATACCAAGTTTGAACTCTCTCACTATAACAGTTCTTAAGATATGCGATATTAAATATTGGCGTCTTATGGGTGGGGGGGAAGCACTTTCCCTGCAGCTATCTTACTTCAGTTTCAGTGCTCAGAAGACCCTACTACAAAAAATCAAGAAAATGAGCGCAGCGGCTCTAAAGTTATCCACTACTTAATATTGGAGGGTACCACTTCGCCTACGCCTATCGAAAAAATAAGTAGCCTACTTTGGCTCATGTGATTTTACTGTAAAAATTTCAGGAAAATCGGTTCAGTCGTTAAGGAGTCTATAAGCCAACAAAGAGGCAAAGAGACAAACATATGTCATTTTCAGATGTATAGTCAACTGAAAATTTTTAAATTTTCACTTTATGCAAGAAATCGATGTACAGTGGTCATTTCTACCTACTGTAAAAGTCAATATAAAAAGAAAACAGTTTTTTGCCTGTACTGAAAATTTATAAATTTTGAGTTAACCCCCTTTAGAGGAACCAGTGCGATATATTTATTATAGGGCATAAATAATACAAAGAGCCGCTTAGGTAATAAAGCATAGGAGCAGATTCAAATTGCATTTTATGAAAATTATACAGTAGCATGTATTTATAGGTTTTGCAAAAACGTTTTTTAATCACTTTCTTCAAAGTGCGTTACTTCCATTAACGAGATTATTAACGAAACTGTTACATATCTCTCTTACAAATCTGCTACTCTTTTAAAGTTCCATTTTCTATTAAAACTTTACTCCTTATATCAATTAAAATATATTTAAAAATTTTTAATAACACAAGATAAATAGTTTTTAATAAATGAAATTTATTGCATTTTCCTTATTGTATATTTGTAAAAAATATTTTGAAATGTAATCCAATTACAACATAAGTGAGTTTATTATCCTTTTAACCCAAATATCCACAAAAACTGCAATAGCTTTTTATGCTCTTTTAAAGTTTGGTGGATAAAGGAAATAAAACTTGTAATATAATTTACATAAAGTATATAAATACAAATGAGATACATGTATGTTAAACTAACTGTATACCAGTTGTGGTTTTGCAATTAGTGACACACTTAAACTGACTGTAACTAATTTCAATTTAAATATCCTTTTCCCTTAACCTTTTTTTTATTGTACTCTTTTAATTTTACGGTATGGAACAGTAGATATGAACCAATTCCTATCAAATTACATAGATCCGGTAAATTTTAATTTTGAATGCGTACAAAAGTTAATCAGTAACAGAAAATTTACGCCAGCAGAAAGTTGAAGAAAAAAAGCCTCTGATACCAGTAAATACCGGCAAAAAGTTATGCCATAAGAAACTAAAGCGATTTAATATAATACAAGATATTATAAGCCTGAATATCTTCATGGATTTTCTAGGACAAGTGATGGAATTTCATTATTGCGGTGTTGTGGTTTTAATGCTTGAATCATTTTGAATTATTTTACACTTAGATAAACTTTAAATTAAAACCTTAGATTTCTTGGGTTGTTATTTTTCCAGATTTTCTTTATTTTTTTTTTATATTATTTATCCTTTTTGTTTTGTTTTTCTCCGTTATTACATTTACACTTCAGCAACAACAAGAACAACAATAAAAGAAAGAACTAAACACTAAACTAGATACATTGATGCTAACGAATACTTTTGTAATTAAACTTATTTTACATTTGAAATGGGAAATTTTCTGCTATTTTTTATTAAACGCATCAGCAATGGACAAAGTTTTAAAATTGCTTAACGAAAGCTAAGATGGTTAAAGAAAATATTATATGTATTTACATACGTTGAAGAAAAGAAGAAAAATTTAAAACGAAATATTTAGAAAAAAGAACTTATATGATTTATGGTGGTCAACTTTAAAAGATTTATTTGTGAAATTTTATTAAAGGAGAGTTTACGTAGAATTTTAATTAACCAAATTTTCCCAACTGTCAGTCATGAAAAATGTACGTTCAACTAATTGAAACAAGAGAAATTAAATTATTCGTCGGCCAGACTATGAAATTGTCCAAATTATGAAATTCTACACAGAGCGAAAAAAAGACATTAAAAAAAGTCGACACATGGTATGGAAATGATAACAAAGTATTGTCAATATTTCGACAACATCTGTTGTCAAATTTTTATCATGAAATTTTCGAATTGGAACCAAAGGGAAAAATACCATTATTTTTAAATAGATAAATCCCTGTTGTCCGTATTATTTGCAGTTTATTGAAATAAAAAAGTGCAAATTTGTATATGAACGTGACTTAAAATTGGTGAAAAAAAAAATTAAACAGAAACAGTGAAAAAATATAATAAAATGTGACGACAGGATTTTATTTTTGATACTTTCTTTTTGAAGAAAATAAAAATTTCGAAGAAAATAAAAATATGAAAGGTAAACAAATATTTATGATAAGGGATGCGATTTCCATGCAAATTCATGTTTTTTTATCGATAGTCTAAAAACGATGTCGACCTTTCCAAATCATTAAATTTGCGTTAAAATGGCATCGATTTGTTCTTGCATATTGTTGCATATATATGTGAAAATGCATATTTACGTTTCATACGCATATTTTTCCATATTTTTACAGTATTGAGGGATTTTTTTATTTTAGTTTCCTAAAGATATTTGAATAATGATATACAGAATTTTTTATATTTTTGTTTTTAGTAAAATTAAAAAACGATTGTGGAAATTTTCTTAGTTCTGAGTGCATATTTTTTATTGTTTTAATGCATATTTGGCATATTACGACATTCATAATTGAATCTGTCCAAAAACAATTTTTGTTGTTCTGTTTACGTGGTCTTCAATGGAGTTACTCGACAAACTTTTCTTCCTATTCTAGTAGACTGGCTTTAATAAAACTTCCATCGGTCAAAAGTTGGCGTACAATGTTAAATGTATCTTTTATGGTTAATCTTGTTAATGGTAATATTTGTTGTGAACTTCTGTTAAATTCTGTTAAATTTAATATACCTTGTCGCAATACTCGTCATTAAATTCAGCTTTTTGTTAAATATTGTAGAGTAAATTACAAAATTAATTCCTTGTCATAATTTGTTTATTTTTCTTTAAATTTAAATGTTATAAGGCATACAATAATGGTTATCTTAACTAGTAATTTTTTATGTACAATTTAAAATCCATCATATTGTTCAATAATTTTAAGTCAATCTTGTTATTAATCAGTAAGAATAATGTCCATTGACTAAATAAATAAATAAAATTTATAGTTAATTTTATAATTCTTTTATATCAGATACATCAAACTTAGGTCTACGAGCTGAATTCGGAGAAATGCTTCTCTCGTAAAAAAAATGCAAGTAAATATATTATACTGAAATTTTGTTTCATTAAAAAATAATTCCTAATTTTTGTGTTGTTCTTAAGAAATGTAAACAAATAACTTTCATATGTTTTTTATTGCTTGGGTTAAGAACAACGTGTGATCAAAATTACAGCTGAATGTTGTAATACGCCATCGATGTGTTATGGTGATAATATCTTAACATTTTCTTGTCAGAATGAGACCAAATGGTGAAAAAATACAACGAAGTGTCTTAAATATGTTGACACCATCCTTTATCAAATTGAAAACAAACGTAGTTGGCTCACTTTTAACAACGGATGGTGTCAAATTTGGTATTAATGTACCGGACTTTTTTCTCTGTGTAGTTTTGCAATTTTTGCATTTTCATCTTGTCTTTCTTTTTCCCCTTTTTATATATTATATATAAATTCAAATACAAAATACAAAATTGTGAGTATTACAAAACAAAACGGAAACTGAGTACCCCTTCCAAATCTTTTCACCCCTCTCACCAATAAACTCAAGAACTGCTGCAACTAAAATTGCAAGTCTGGACGATGACTAAGACTTTTTGTTATATGAAAGGTACAAAATATTATAAATGGATCCTAAAAAATAAAATTATTCGGTTATCGATGCACAGTAAAATAAATGCTTCATTAAGCGGCGTTTTAGCAATTTAATATTAAGAATGATGCAAAATTTGTAATTGTTTTTTTTTTTTTTTTTTGATAATTATGAAACCAAAAAATTTGCGTTGTTCTTTTTTTTCGTTTGTCTTAAGACTAAATATTGGCCCAGCTGTGAGCTTTCAAACTTATGTTTCAGCAAGTGCACAATTTTTCGCGCTTTTAAGTAGTGCAAATTTATTGACTCCAAAAAATCATACAAATAATATTAATATAATATTAAATGTTAGCAGTATGTACGGTTGACCTTTTTTGTTGTTGTAGCTTATATTTGGTTCGGCTTGAGGTCATTTATTTTATTTTATATAAGCCTTGTTAATTCAATTAATCCACTAATATTATTTAATATTATAGTAGTTTATATGGTTCGGCTTGAGGTAATTTTTTATAAAATAATAAACAATTTTGATTTTAATTTTTAATATTTGTATTTTTGTACTCAATATTTCGAGGCAACTCCGTTGCTCATCTTCAGGGCTTACAGTGCACAGTGACAACAACAATTTTTTAATTTTTAATTTGTTTTTATTTAAATACATCCACTGAAGATGAGCAACGGAGTTGCCTCGAAATATTGGGTACAAAAGTACAAATATTAAAAATTAAAATCAAAATTGTTTATTATTTTATAAAAAATTACCTCAAGCCGAACCATATAAACTACTATAATATTAAATAATATTAGTGGATTAATTGAATTAACAAGGCTTATATAAAATAAAAAAAATGTTTTTTGCCCTGTGCTTGTAAGTTTTAGTGCTTAATAGCGGCAAAAATATCGATTATGGTAGTTGTTTTGACATGTGTAACCCAATCTTCTGTGGAAAATTTGGTTGTATTCGACTGGATTGGATCCAATTTGCAATTTATTTGTTTATATTAATTAATATCTACATTATTTTACGGCCACACGATCATGTGTTGCCTTTCAATTCCTTTAAATTTTCAATAATCTCATACTTTTTTTTACTAACGCACTGTAACATTTTAAATTGATCACTAAATTGTTTTCGAATTGACCTTTCCATTGATTTGGTAATTTTGATTCCAATTTTAAGAGCTGATCACAAATTTATTTTTGTGATTCCCTTTAAAAATATATTCTTTAAAAACTAAATTGGCTTTATTTAAAAATTTTTGTGATTTAAAAAAAAACAATTGATAAAATCTACCACTTTGAGGCATCGGAAATTTTAATCTTCCTACAAGCAAACTACAAACTTTCATTTATTGAAATCTGCCAATATTTGTAGAATTAACAAGTTTAACAAAATTTACATAACCCGAGGTGGTCCACCTTGACGCCTTGTATATACCTTGAATTCTAACGGGATGACCACAAACTCCATTTTCTCAAAGCCAATGTCCTTCTCCATGACCTGTTTATACATCATATTTCAATCCGAAGAGTTCTTTAGGAGTTTCTGATTTACTATCACTTGTTTGCGATTGACGCCACAGTGCATTGTTTGAAATCGGACAGAAATTAAAATATTTATGGAACAAGAAAATTTTGTAATCGATAAAACCATTTTGGTGCTATGTGCAAAATCAACTAATTGTTTCAATGATTCTACGGATTCGGTGATTCAAATAAATTAATAGCTTTTCCTGTATAGTTTGATGTTAAAGTCCAGCAAAATTTATTTCGAAAAAACAAGTCATGGACTAATCTTAAACAATTTAAGTCTTATTACATATTTCTATAACGTTTTTAAAAAATGTGCAGTATAAAATCATAATGAATTCAAACTTTTTGTTCTAAATGTTTGCAACACCACTAATTTTTACACCTTCCACAACAAGTTTTAAAAATTGTATACTCAATTTGTTATTTCGCTTAAAAATTTTTTAATATTCATCTAAGACCAAAAAAAGGTGTATATATTTTGGATCGTTTAGTAATTCTAAGTATACTTAGGCATGTTCGTCTGTCTCTCTATCCAGTTGAGACACGATAACTTTCGAAAGATTCAACATCGGAATACTATCGAAAAACTGAGCACTACATTATATTCGTTACTTTCGTGAAAATAGTTATGAACGGTATTAAGGGTTGTGTACTAATACGCAAACACCACAAAAATAGATATCGTTTCTGCACGCAGAGTAACAATAATTTTTAATATGGTCATCTCCAAAAAAAAACTATTTGGTATTTATTTAACGAAAATGTTTGAACATATTATGGTTAATTTAGCCATAGTATTGCCACCGGTAAACATATTATGTTTAAATTGGTCCTCCATCACGAAATCGCAACCTTATTATAGTTTCCTCTAATCATGTTGTGGTTAAATATGACAATAATAAGCAATATAATTTTCTTTTAAATTATTTATATTATTTAATTAAAATTAAATTAGTCCACCACCACGAAATCACAACCATATAATAGTTTCTTCTAAGCATGCTGTGTTTAATAAAACAATAATTTGGTTTTTAATTAACAATAGTATTTTCCTCTTGTCTAGATAAACATGCTATGATTGAATAACAAACATTGTATTTTTCGAGTGTTCTTAGGTATTACTTTAAAGGAAAAGGTATGTTTTGCACGAGAGCACACGTTTTTTAATTTTAAGTCCATATCCAAACAACAAAGATACTCCTAGATTTTGTCGTGTATGATACTCAAAGAAAGTGTCAAACTGCGTCTCCAAACTATTTTGTGTTTTGTAAAATTTTATTTTAAGTCTGTTTAACAGATTTAATCATTATTTAAGATCTAATTGTATAAAACTCAACGCAAAGCCAAAAATTTCATTACAATAAGAAAAAAAAAAAAATTAAAATATATTTTATAATTTTGCTGTTGCTTTCTACGAGAATTCATATTGAATTTTTAAATTTCAAACACTTCATAATTTGTGGCGTTGAAAATTTTAAAACGCAATATGAATTTCTGGAGAAGCAACAACAAAATTATAAAATATTTTTAAATTTGTTTTCGCTTTCAATAAAATTCTTGGCGTTGCGTTGAGTTTTACAAAATTAGGACTTTAATTACCCTGAACTAAAACTAAAGCTGACTTTCTATATTACATCATTTTCCTTTCGTTAACTAGAAAGCCAAATAAGCATTAAATTTTATATAAAATATCGTTTTTACTTTTAAGCCATAAATTTTATTTGTGTATGTTTTGACATCCTACATTAGAAAACAAATAAAATAAAAATAATTAAACAATCTCAATGAAAAGTATAATTTCTTTATGTTACATTATCGTCAATTCAATCATTTATTTTATTGCTCTAAAACCATGCTACAACATCAGTATATAAATCTCTTTTAGTGTGTCTCTCTGTTTTTTTTTTTTTTTTTTATAAAAATTTTATGCAAATTCCTTTATAACTTTGTGAAAAGGATAAAGAAATAAAAATACCATATTTCCAATTTGAAAAGAGTTACTGTATTCAGTATAAGTCCCTACCAGTAACCCATTCCCAAATGAATGCAAATAAATTCAAAGGGTCGTTCCTTTTTTTCTTCTTCTTTTACTTACCGTACTCTATTAGTGATAACTTTATGCCTATTTTATTTTTCATTAAAAAATTTCCTTTACTTTAACTCGTTTTTTCTTCATTTTGTTGCCACATGCCTGTTGAAAGCTTATTTTGGTTGTGTTACCTATTAACGTCGCAAGTGTGCACTGGCAAGCAGGCATCAAACCGGCTTACTAACTTGCTTGTTCTTTTGTATTTGTGCGTTAAGCCAGACAACCATCTTTTGACGGATGTTAAAAGATCGTTTTTTCCTTTTTTTATTTTGCATTTAGCAGATTTTGCGTGCTTTGTAAAAAAACACATTAAAAAAGTTGAGCGGATGTAAAAACGAAAGTTGATTTTTATCCTGTTTTGTTGCAAAACCGCAGAATTACTCTAAGAATTTGGTTTAATACAAAGAGTTCAAAAGGTGAACAAAATGTGCAGTGGCTTCAATTTTGCAATATTTCTTTAACTTTGATAACTAATAGATTTTATAACAGAGCTTGTTTGCAGAAACCATAAATATTTTGCTAATTAATACTATAATTTCAGATTTTTATATTCTATTAATATTTTATTTGCTGAAATAAAATCATGTATGGTTGACCCAATTATCCCTTTGCTAATAAAAGGGAAATAATTCGGATCTAATTCTGTTTACTAGTGGGAATTCCTGATAGCTTAACCCATATTATCGAAAGCGATCTTCTAGTCATCTGATTTAAAAAAAAAAAATTGCAGTACGGTATGTAAATACCCTCCTAAACAAAAATAATAATTAATATTAATCAAAATAATTCACATTTTGGGTCGAGAAATTTGTTTTTTTTTTTCAAAAAACTCAAACAGACAACATGCAACAAAACAAAAATTGATTACTGAAAAAACAGCCCCACTTAAGTTTGTTAGTTGAACACCTCAGGGTTACTACAGCATAAAAATATTAGCAACTGCTTTCGCACAAAAAAAAAAAAAAAAATTTAATACTAAAAGCAACCGCTTCAAAAATGGAAAACTAGGATGATATGGGTTAATGACTTTTAAAATGCTTTGACAATTTTTTCCGATTCGTTAACATCAGTGTGCCCATTTTGGCATTTTTGCAGCTAAATTTAGCATTTAAATTTTTTATGTAGCTGCTAAATTTTCATTAAGCACTTGGCATTTTATTTAGCATTTTTAGAAAATGTTTTTAGCTTATTTAGCATTATTTATTTTAAAAACTTGGACGAATAGTTCTATTGATATTACTAATTTTTTTTTTATAAATTATGATAATTTTGACTTAAAATAGTTGTACCTAAAATAATTTCGTATTCCAAGGGATAATTCTTAGGTTAAGAAACCTCTTACCGATGTTGTTAAAGAAAATAGAATATTCAGGGAATATTAGAAATGTCCTTATTAAAAGTACTAGAAAATTTTACTTTTTATTAAGATAAAATTCAATGGTGTAAAATTTTTTGCTCTAAACTGCTGAAAAAATAATTATAATAGCTTAAACTTTTTAAAACTATAAAAAATAAAATGTTTTAAAAAATTTGTAGATCATAGAAATAAATTGTTTATATTTAGCATGTCATCAGGGATATGTGGGTCCCTAAATTTAATCTCAACTACCTGAGCTTCATATTTATGTGATTCAGATGCTTTACCACTTGTTTAATTCAATTTCGTTTAAAAATAAGTCACTAAAATGTATTTAGTTTCGAATAAAATTTCATACTGGTAATAAATTTTAGCAAAAACCTTTCAACAATTTTAGCATTTTTTAAAATCATTTTTAGCATTTTTTGGCCATGTTTAATGCCCGATTTAGCTGTACAATTTTTTTAGATCTGGACACACTGGCTAACATAGATTGTTATTTTTGCAACAAAAGTATTTTAACGTTATTTCTGCAGAATATATACCCACCTAAAGTTAGCAATCTAAAAAATTGTTTTATAATTTTTTGGAAACAACTGTACTTACATTTCATTTTATACCCTACCACACTATTGGTGGTGTTGGTTAATAAATACTGGTAGACAAACCAAAATATCACAAGTTACGTGCCTACTATTTGAAATCATTTGCATTGGAATAGATAAAACTTCGGACCAATTTCGGCCTATTTGAAAAGGATTATTTTTTGGAGCGAAAAATTTAAATGTACTTAAATTCATAAAATTTACAATACAACGACGGCATGCACCTTAATCACAAGGTTTTAATGGACACATAGACAGGCAAACACATTACAATGCAATCTGAAAATTATTCTTAGCTTATTGGTTTATTAAACGTACCATAAATTCTTGGAGTTGCAAGCATCAGCATTAATGCATAAGACCCTATGCATATCGCACACTTCATCATAAAAATGCACAACTCAAAATTCAAAAATGATTAGAAGATGAAAAAAACCTCTGGTGCCTAATTCTGGCAGTCGTGTTCGAGTACTTTCTCAATTCTAAGCTCAAATTAATACTTTACAACACTGAACAAATAATTCCGATTCGCTCAGTATTGACTGAAATAATAAGATATTAAATTGCTTTCCAATCGAGAAAGTACTCGATCACGACTGCCAGAATCAGTCCCCTGGTTTCAAAAACATGTTTGCAATATTTTATTCGAATTGTGTTTCACAAATATTAAAGAAGTCATTGAAGCAAACGAAATTTTCGTGTTGGCTAAGGTTTTAATTTGTAAACTGTTGTTTGAAAAAATTTTATTAATTTTGAGTTGTGCCAGTTTCTTTTTATATGATCATATAGAGTAGAAAAATCGATCAATTGTTGCACATTCTAGACATACAGATACTTATCTAAAATAAAGATTATAAGTAAAACCATGTTAAAAAATTTTAAAGAGGTATGTAGCTCTCAAATGGAACAAACTTCATATATTGGCTGCATTCTTAGGCAATAAATATTGCGCAAACACTATTAGGGAAAATATATGTATGTAATTATGTGGTCAAAGACATCAATACTATATTATCCTTCCTATACCCGCGCTTATTTAAATAACACATATACAAGCGCTCGGTTTCACAGACCGAAAACTTTAACCCCTCTTTCATAGATTTTTAAAACGAAACCTTAACAAAAATTTTTTTTTTAAACTGAAAGATATAATAAAACAACTAAACTAAGCATTAAACTAATTTTCTTTAATTTTATTGATATGCAATCTTTTACAAAATAGTCATCAAAATCGATGGTTTTTTTCGGCCTCACAGACCGAATGTTACTGAATACACCAGCACGGACGCCTCATACAAACAAGTGGAGTGCACTAGAATAAAACTTACTCAACCTTCTAGCGTTTCTGGAAAAATAAATATGCTTAGAAAAGTATTTCGTCGGTCGGTCAGACCAAAGCGCGGGTATAGGAAGGATAAGAAATTCTGCTAACCATACATAAACATGGTATTCACTAGGATATTCATTCGGCTAACCACATTAAATTTGAATTTTGTATTCTGTATGTATCAAAATGCGAAATTGCTTGAGCAATTGCTTGTCACTTTAGCTTGATACTATTTTTGTGACGAGGTGTATTTGTCTGAAGTGTATTTGAAGCACTTAAAAGCTTAAATTCGAAAAAAATCGAGTTAGGGCCTATCTACATGCGCCCAACGATATGTTACCTCCATCAATAAGCTTCTAAAGCACTTTTGGTATATATTTCAAATTTAGGAAAATTGATTGAAATATTTTTTATATTTTACTTTAAAGTTAAACTGAAAGACATCCCAAGAATAATTTACACTTTATTTAAAAGTAAAAAAAAACATACTTTCATTAGGGATTTGTTTCGAAAGTGTGTCATCACAACCACAATCAACTTATTTTTGTATAACTTAAAAATAGTGTTTAGCAAATACTTTTAAATCATATTTACAAGGTTTCTAATTTTAACAAGGATTTGTTCGTTTAACAAAATTTAAACATATTTCACTTTATTTTCAGTGATCGGTTTTTAATTCTTAGGGGGGAACGTATTTGCACATTAAACCACTTTTCGATATTTAGGCTTATAAAAGTTGTTGCACGTTTTTGTTACAAAACTCTTGTTCATTTGTCAAGAGAATTCATTGCACATGTAGCTATTGACAGTTGAATTTTTATTTTTGAAACGAGCATTTTTCAAATTATTGTCGAATAAATAACATTTTATTAAATTTTTTTTTTTTATTATTTTTCTTTCATTATTCCTTTAGCCCGTTTATTTGAAAATGTGCTAAAGTGCTTTTTAGCTATTAAAAAACCTTGAAATCAACAACAAAAACTTGACATTATTATACATTTCTTAACAATTTATGTAACTCTCTTGAAAATTTAATTTCGAATCAAGTACAATAATTTCTTTTTAACCACAATTTTCATGTGCAAAAAAAAGAAGAAAGCAAAAAAAAAATGTCAGAATATGTATGCGACTACTGAAAAAATGCAATGTGTTAACTTTCATCGTCATTTTTATTATAAAAGTCTTTCTGTCTCGCAAATATAAATTTGTGGTTATGCGCTACAAGAAAAAGATCAGTGTGAGCAGTTCACCAAACATTTGCTGGTTCTGCAAATAAATTTGAACATGACATTTAAATTATATAGTATCATATCACCATATTCTATCGTTGTAGCCATTTCGAGATGATGTCGGCAATCTCGTGTTCCTGGCCTAAAGTTGTAAGCCAAATTTTGAAGAGTGACTAAAATAAAGATTAAGAAATGTTTAAAAAATTCAAACATTTTTTCTGATGGGGCTTTAAAATAATTTTAGTTGATTACAAACGGACACTAGTAGATCAGGATCATTTGTTTCAATTATTTGAATTATGCAAAAATTATAGCGTTTGAAAGTTAGAGTTTATTTATATAGTGTTGTAATCCAGATTTTTTTTTATAAATTGCTTAAAGCTAAAAACCATAAAAATATCTGAAATCCTGATACGCCCGGGTGGAATATAGTTAAAAAAATAGAACATGTCATGATAAATAAACGGAGAAAAAGCACAATTATTGAAGTTAACGATACGGCAAACAGTGCCAACAAAATTAATTAGGCCTAATTAGCTATTAATTTTGTTTGCCAACTGCCACACGCGTGTCCGGTTTACTTAAGGGTCAAATTACCAGGCAATGTATTTTTGCTCGATCAGCTACTTCACACTGAAAATGCAATTGTGCTAGAACGGCATTTATGCACCTGAACACGATGGCTCAACGTTATAATTGACTTAGGAAGCAGAGGTTGGAAGGCAACAAGCAGAACATGAAATTGGCAGTCTTGGCTACAGCGCGTACGAAGTCGGTTAATTAATTGTGATCTTCTTAAAGTAAAAAAATCGGTAATTCAGTATAAGTGAAATAATTGTAATCTTGTTAAAATAGTAAAATCGGTAATTCAGTATAAATAAAATAATTGTAATTAAATAAAAATAAAATTGTTTTATTTGAAAGGCGCCGTTGAACGCGCTTAGATTTTTTTAGTGTAGCAAGTGGAAAAATCCTTAACTTTGATGTGCATAATTGCAGAAATAAATAATAGAAATAATAAATATAGTGATCACTATCTAATAAAATGTACAATAGTACAAAATATATCGGCGTCTCAAATGCATTGGGACAAAAACGATTAATATGGAATGAAATACAGTGAAATAGCCTAATAATACCAAAGAAAACCTGCTGAGAATCAACGAACAAAATATTCCCAATATTGACGATTACTGCTGAAAAATCGGTTATGATGAGTGCTCAAGAAGTAACAGGAGTAAAAGATTACAGACGTAATGCCAAAAGGTTAAGTGATGAATGCATTGAAGCGGCAAAGCTTACAAATAAAGGTACAATAAGAATACAGCAGTGCATTATTTGATCTAACCGGGAACCAAATTCAATAAAGCGGAGGGACGATAAAACTGTACAACTCAAAGAAGAAAGAAGTTAAGAAATGAACGGTAATTATTAAAAATTTATGAAATTCTACAAGAGACAACTGCGGATAAAAGTCTGCAAAGATAAAGCAGGTCAGACTATGATAAAAAAAACCCAATGATCCTGATTGAAAGAGCACTTTGATGAAGTGTATAATACACTAGTAACGGAGGAAGAAAGAAGTGAAGACAGTTTCATGGATAAAGTGACGAAAGTATAACAGAATCTGATCCTTCACCTGACAAAATGATTGAAAGAAAGGGTGGTCCAAACATAAGGCACGATGTTAGTTTTGAGCTACACCTTAGCGGCAAGTTTTTTTGTCAACTTAATTTTACATTTCTTTGTTTCAGTGTTCGACAAATTCAACCATATTGGCCAATATTTTGTTTACGCATAATTGTCATAGATCCTTCTATCATAATAAGAAATATAAAAATAATTCTCTGAAACCTTTTTGTATTATTTTCAATTAACATCGTGCGTTTTGGTTGGACCACCCTGTACATGACAAAGGACCAGGGGATGATAACATTTCCGCAGAATTATTTAAACGTTTGAATGCAAAATGAAATCAGCAATTTTAAGTGTAATGGAGAAAACACATGTTAAAAGAATGGCCAACAGGCATTATCGTACCAATTTACCAGAAGTCTACCAAACGTATATCGTGCGTTTTTTCTTAAGCCACGGTTTTAAAACAACATTTTTTTACAAAACATGGCTTTTTGAAATGTAAAGACACATTTTTTAAAAAATTTGTAAAGCTGTATTTACACCACTTTACTGGATCAAACACCATTTAACAGTTTAAAAATTACAATAAACAATTATTTTCTTAAAAATGAAATTTAGTAAGTCAATAAAAACTTTAAAAATAAGCTAAAGTTTGATCAATTTACTGGTCACACTTTTGACACTAACAAGAAACTAACTGTAGACAAATTTGTCGCTTACGTATTTTTGGTGCAAACAGCAATTAGCAAATACAACCAACTTTTTAAATAATATTAATTTTATTATTTTTTCTAAAGAATTAAATCAGGTACCACAATTTTTATTTGCCCAAAATACTGACCTTTAACTTAAAAAAAATTATATAAAAAATTTTCATTTTCAAAAAATTTCAAACACTACTGAAATTCGATCAAGTTTAGATAACCGGATCTTTGGTATGCAGGAAAAGAAGCTTAATTTTATTATAAAAGGTGGACTGGGTAGGATTTAAGCGTATAAAAAGAAGTTTTCATTTTTTATTATTAATTTAAACCTAAAGTGAGCGAAAGGTTAAAGGCAAGCTAATACTACTACTAAATATACGCCCGATAAAATTCTACCTTTAGCTTCCCTAGGGGAAAGGGAACTAACACTAAACTTGTCACGTGACAAGTCACTTTAACATGGCGATGTCCTACGAGGGGGTTAATTGGTTCCTTTTTGACACTTTGTAACAGGTCACTGAAATAACCTTAATGGACACATCCAATTTCGGTTAAAATAATGCCTGTCGCAGATGAGCCATGGCAATATGATAGATCCATTCATATAAAGTAATAGGACTAGAGAGAATCAGCCACTACCCGCATAAAATCCAGTCACATGAATAGTTTTGTGCTAATTACCTTTCCTCTGGACTTACTACACTCTAAACACATTATCACCAGTTAAGTGATATGTCTTGTTTTCACCTACCACAATTCGTTCCTTTTAATAATAAAATTTGGTTCACTTGTCACGCGATAAATGCTTTAAGAGCAATTGACACAAATTTCCAGCAGGGTTATTCGAGAAAAACTATGAATTTAATAACGATATATATTTGATGTTTGTTGACTTGAAACAAGCGTTTGAGAGCTGTAATTAATCTAAGATCCCCAAAACACAAGGACAAAAATTGCATTACGGTAGGATTGCAGGCCAATTGATATTAAAACAGGTGTAGGGCAGAGCGATAGTTTCTCTACAGTTCTGTTTAACCCTTAACACATAACCTGCGAGCTTACCCCTTTAAAACTAACCATTCTTCGTTTCGATGAACACTTTTTGGGCATTTTATATCTGGTGTAATTAAATGTAATTTTTTATATATCTTTAGTAAGTACTTTTTTCAGTAAGCACTATTTTTTGAGATCATGGCATTGGGTGCAGAAATCAATTTTATGCTCAATCAACTTTAGGGATACATGCAAAGAGAAAATAGCGATATTTGTTTACGGTTTGCGTCGTTACGACGAAGGTTATGTTTGTAAGGGGTACCAATGCCTGCACTATTCTTTTAGGAATCTTCCGGGATATGCAAATGTGCCCATTCTGTCAGGAGCTGAAACCAGTTCTCTGGTTTTTCACAAAGCGAAACAGTTCAAGAAGCTCCTAAACTTAACACATTTTTATAATTGAGAAATAAAATTTGCAATTATGCAGTTAATTTTCCAATAAAGTATTTTATAGTCCGCGCTTTAAATTCGACCCTTGCCTAGACTCTACTTCACTTACTTGATATATGTATCCGCCATTCAGTAGATATTTCAAGCTATAGGAATGCAATGCACGTACAAGTTTTTTGCAATACAAAAAGATTTATTATAAAATCATAATTGTGCTTCAAGTTATATTTCTTTTCATTTTATTCTCTTCCTTCATACATTTTCTTTACCCACACTACAATACTTGACACAAATACGTATGAGAGTGTTGCAAGGAATATACATATCGATGTGGCATATATGTGTGTACTATATCTTTATGCTGCACACACCCATGAATTTGGGCATATGAGGGACGTTTGACTCACAATTACCCAACTGTTGTGGAAATATAAAAAATTGTTAAAATTAATATTTTAACAATTTATTCTCTACAATGAAGGTTTTTACTGTGATATATTAAAGTTAATCAAATTGTACTCTCTTTTTGTTTTTTTTTTTTTTTTTTTTTTTTTTTTTTTTTTGGTATCAAAAAGTTTAAAATACTTCTAAGCAGGGACCGAAAATAACAGTTATTTTGAAATTTTAAAACAAAAAAAGCATATAGAAGTAAATACTGGCAAACTGATTCAAGTATACCATATTGATCCATATGAACTTTTCTATGATAAAATATTATGATTTTTAAAGTTTTGATTTTTATTTTTTCGATCAAAAATTACAGTTATTTTTTGATTTATATTTTTTTGGACAAAAATAACAGTTATTTTTTGATTTTTATTTTTTTGAACATAAATAACAGTTATTTTTTGATTTTTATTTTTTCGATCACTGTTATCATCTGACTTTTATGAAAAAAGGAATAACTATTACGATCCCTGCTTCTAAGTCAAGGATTTACTGTTTATTTAAATCAAGGAAGCCAGGCAGTATGAGTAAACGTTGCCATTCACCACTTTTATTTGTAATTGTTAGAAATCTACTCAAATGGAATTAAAATAAACTTAAGAAATGTTTTCGGAAAGCTTGTTTTCTAAGGCTGTGCATTAATTTTTTGTTTCCAAGATAGAAATTTATAAAACAATCACTTAAATAAGTAGCCGTTGTAATAAACGCAAAATAAGTATTTAATAAAGATAAAAGAAATAAACGTGTCCATTCATAAAGAAAGTCTTTTAGTGAATGGTTTTTAATAGGAATGTAACGAATACCGCTACCGATATCTCGGCAATACTTCACATTTGCCGATATATCGGTATCGGCGATATTTTACTGTCGATACGCCGATAAGTTTTTTCATAGTTTTTTGGAACAAACAGTTTAATGTTCAATGATTATTTTTTGTATAACAACTAAGAGCAAAAAATTAAACATAATAATAACTTGTTTCCCTTAATTCTTAAGCTGGAGGTCGGTCCACACCCGCGTTTTGTGAGTATGTTTCTTTTCTGACCTTTTTTCGAGACGCAGGCTAAAGTATAAACATATCCTTCCTCATGCTATCGATATGTATATGCGTTTTACGCGTTTACTGTGTACCTTGTCAATAAAATATTTCACAAAGACTTTTTGAACTTATGCAGAAACGCACTGAACGCTTGGTTTGGACTTACAGCAGAATTTTCTGCTAATTTTTAATGATTTTTGTGAAAAAAAATCACTTCGCTACAACTTTTGGGTTACTTTGAAGAGACCACAAAGTCCACAAACAAAGCCACTCCTACATTTTCTGACGCTATTTCGTTATTTAATAGTCTTCGAACATTATTAGAAAATTCGATAAATAAATAAACTGAGACGCAGAATAATAAAGTGTCCCAAAAATTGGCAACTTACGTAGTGTTAGCTCTGAATAAAAGACTTGAGTGTTTAGGGAATAATAAAATATATTTTTTATCAACAATTCTATACCTTCGATACAAAGCTAGAAAATTTCAAGGATAATATTTCGAAAAAACGTCTTATTGAGCTACTCAACCTGACTCTACATTCCGAAAGTGTTAAAGACACGGTCACCGCCACATCTAGTAAAAGTTCTGATAAGTCCACAAGAACTGACCTTTAGAGCGTTTGTGCAAATCTTAGAAGATTATTTGGAGAAGGGTGGTACTTTGCCGATCCTACGCTTAATTAAAGAAAAAGTCTAGATATACTTTAGATTTACTAATATTTCTAGAGACGCAGATCTGCTTGTTTACTGGCGCAATTAAATGGTATACTCAAATTTTAAGACCACGGGGCAGAAATACTTAAGTTATCAAATGAGTCACATCTGAAAGATTATTTTTTTCTGCAGGTCTGCTTCAAACGGTGTTGCGAAATGATCTCCGCAAAAGTTGAGAATATTTTTTTTCTTAAACGAAAATCTTATTTATATTAACCTTGAATACTTATAATCTCTTACACGGTTTTTTTCAAAAATTAATTAATTTTACAATGAATACAAATTTATTTCCTTATTTTCAAAATCTTATTAAAACCAATTTTAAATTTTAATAATCTCTTACACTGTTTTTTTGCTTAAAATATAAAAAACTTTACTTGAGTTTTGTTAATTTTACCTTGAATTTTAATTTTATATTCGTATCGGTATCGGCGATATTTCTTATTGAGTATCGGAATCGTATCGGCAAAAATGGCGTATCGTAACTTCTCTAGTTTTTAAACTTTCCGATATATATATACACTAGCTGACCCGGTCCGCGTTGCTGGCCCTAAGCAAACATTTGTGTTGTATTACCAGGCGATTTAAATTGATCTTTAAACGAAATTTATGGCCTTTAAATAAAAATCCATGAAATACCTATCATAAAGTTTTTCTTACGAAAAAAGTGGGCGTAAAAGTGGGCGCGGCAAAATTTTCTTTCCGTAAAAACCTAAGTTGGACCATGGCGATAATTTCAAAGAAAAAATCGTTCAAATCGGTCAAGCCGTTCTCAAGTTATGGATTTTGCCACGCCCCTCCGCCCCCAGGCCATTAATTAAAATAATAACTATCCTATCATCTAAGTTGGACCAAATTACATATATATGCCAATTTTCATGAATATCAGTTGACTCGTTTTTGAGTTTATTCGAAACATACACAGTGACACGGATTTTTTATATATTAAGAAGATAAGCGCAAAACATTGGATGCAAAGTCTTTCCTTACGTTATTGGCCATAACTTAGTCTTTAAAACTACTATATATTTGTTTAGACCGGTACAAAGCTACTTGGCTAATATATGCTCTACGGTTTTTCTTAATTTTTTTGAGATATTAAAAGATTTTCTTTGTGGCGCTTAATTCCCTATTTTTATTCTTGATAAAACAACTGAAAATTTATTGTTGGAGGATAAGCCGCATTTCACTGGTTGCTTAGGCCAGATCATCATGAAAGGTTTTTTCCAAAAAAATTTTTATTGTTGGAATTTTGTTTAAGCTTTTATATCATTGCAAATAAGACTTTTTGACTATTTGTAAATTTTATTCACTCTGTAGTATTATTTGCTGATATTTTTGGCTACTAAATTTTTTTGGGAAAAACGTTTCCAGATGATCTGGCCTAAGCAAACAGTAAAATGCGCATAGAAACAGCTTATACTCCAACAATTAGTTTTCAGTTGTTTTATCAAGAATAAAAATAGGGAATTAAGCACAACAAATAAAATCTTTTAATAAATAATTGTATTCCCAAAAACAATGTTGATTATTTTTTCAGATATTTTTAAAATATGGAGTCTCAAAAATAAATTCTAAGTAAGCGACTTAAAATTGTTACCAGATCCGGCTAAATATTAGACAATGTACCAATTGCCAGCCTGCAGGAAAAAAATTCTCGCCAATTTTTCGTTTTTCAATTAAACCATTAAACAAAAATAAAATCAGTTTTAATTAGAAATTTAATCAAGTAAAAAAAAAAGTTTACTTTTATCAAAAACATACATGCAGAAAATGTTGTAATATTAAAAAAATATTTAACCCTGGAAGGTAACTATTCGCCGAATCGACGAAGCTTATTTGCACTTGATCATAAAACTTTTTATATGTGTCTATAAATTACTTTAGCTGATGACGAATATTTTAAAAAATAATTAATTTGAAACCCTAAAAATGGGTTCAAACTCGTATAAAATTTTGAGATTGAAGTAAAACATTTATTTGTTATGCTTTATTTTATTTTTTAATAAAATGCTTAATTCAAAAATTTTTGTTGATTTCTTACTTTAAAAATCGTTCCGCTTTAATATTTTTTTTAAAAGGAAAAGTAACATTTCAGGGTTAATTGATACTATTAATTCTTTTAATTAATATCACAAATTTCTTAATTGAAATAAATTTTTATTTTTTTCTGTATCAGACGACTAAACGCCTTATGCAAGTTTTTTTAAGGGCCCCGTTGTAACAAAAAATGTTATTCATCATCTGATTTTTAGAATATATTTTATTCCGAAATTTATTAATGATGACCAAAAACGTAATGGGGATTAAGAATAAAGGCATTGAGCGATAAAGCCAACTGCCAAACATATAAAAATCGTACATAAAAAGAAATGGATCTCATTTTTTGCAACGAAATTAGATATGACAATTGAAAGACCTAAACGCCGTTTTTGCCTACCGAAAATGCTACTTTATGAAGTGAAGTGTGTTAGTGAAATATTAAAAGTGTTTAAAAACACATTGTTTTTGTTTTTTAAAAACCTTTTTTGTGTTTACTCAAATAAATGCTGAAAAAATTATTTAGAGTATTTATTGTTTGCCCTTCCGCCTTTTTTACGTTAGTGTCAGTTAAAAACAGGCGACCTATAAAGTTTTTTGTGCCTCGGCCTGTGTTAAAATGAACTTTAATTATATTATAAAAATTGTACATAGTCGTATATATTTTTTTTAATCTTCGCCAGTTTTATTCCTGAAGGCATTTAAAAATTTGTTTTAAGGCAGGACGAAATAAGCTGTTAGCCACTGTATCCTATTATTGATAAGAATATTTTTAATGTAAGACCGCTTTTATAAAACAACTTAAATAAAAAAAAAAATTATGATATTTATATAATAATACGTCGTATCAATACGTAATTTTTTTAAATAACGACTTTAACACAATTGTATAATTTGCATAATTAATAATGTCTACTATTTGAACTGAAAGTACAAATTATGATGAAAAAATGCAATAAATTACACTAATCCCAAAACAAAACGTGGACTTTTTGTAAACACAAATAAAACATTGACGTAAGGTTGGGCAAGCAATGTGAGAAAAAAATCGTCATCTGACGTACTAACGCCACCTGTTTATTTAAGCATGTCACAGACCGTATGCGTAAAGACAGGAAGGTTAAGTGCCTCTCCATCCCTGTTCATAGCATTGTCTACTTTTTTTAAGCATTATTTTATGTGTATTGGCGGCAAAAATATTTTTTGTCTGTCAACTCAAAGGTCATTTTCGGAATAGCATGGGATCTTAAAGGCTTATTTTGTTGCATAAAATGATGCGCTCTAATTCGTCTGCCCCATTCACATACAAAGCAACAATTTTTTCTGTATCCTCCATGTAATCCCGCTAGCGTAGTCACTATTTGTAAACCGGCACATACATTCTTTAAATAACGATCGTACAGAACTCTTTTGAGCAAAAACTTTGTGTTTTCGTACATCTCTTGCATATTTACTTTATGAGCCAATGCAATGGACGGATATTGATTACCATTATGGAGCAATACTGCCTTTAGACTCATTGTGGATGAGTAAGTTAAGAGAATCGAAGCCATTGGATGCTCAGGCAGCTTTAGTTCTTAAAGAAGTTATAGAGGGTCAGTGCAAAAAACTAAATCTCGATCTTTGGAAAATAATTAAGAGAACTGAGAACGACTTTTCCTGAAAAACGCAATATTTCTGCCTATTTACCTCCCATACAAATATTACTCCCAAAAAAAGCTTTTGAAACATTACTTAGTTTAGCCACCTGAATAAGGTTTTACACAACAATGGATCCAGCTAGGCGGAGTTAAACGAAAATATGCACAGAAAAGTAAAATTTAATTTTAATAAAGACCACAGGTGTAAAACTGGGAATAAAAATTTTTTAACGAATAATGATTACTGGCTAATATTGTTGATATCAGTAAAACACCAATACAAAGAGCTTTTAGGGGTAAGATAAAGCTCAAACAGGAGAATGAACATAATTTTGATAGAAAATTTATTCAAACGCAAATTAAAAGTCGTCCCGAAATATATATATATAAAATCAATTTCTTATATAGTTGAGAAACACTTAACACTCATGGTTGCGTATGATTAATAATAGTTGCAATAATCATACGCGCCTTAAGCCGAGAGCACACGATTGCCGCAATGCACCAATTTTCACACTTACCCCAATCGTGTGACTGCACAATCAAATGGCTCATGTACAAATCGAGGGCAACATTGTGCCTTCTTTTACCAATAAAATACAACCTTGGTGCGGCAATCGTGTCACTACTTTATATGCAACTGCGCGTCAATAAAAATATCAAAAAAGTAACAATATTTAATGGGTTCTTTTGCGGCAATTAAACAACCCAATACGCGCCAATATTTGCCTTTTTAATAAATTTACTTTTGTGTGTTTCTTTTAGTAGGAATAAATATATACGTATTTATTTATTTTTCATTATAGTTAACATTAAATTTATCAAAAATAAAAATTTGGAATTAAGCAAGTCATTAATAAATAAATTTTATATTTCCGAAAATAACTTTTGATATAAATTTTTTTTTTTTTTAATTAGTGCAATAGCTGTTCAGGGTGAATATTTTTATTCAAGATATTTAATAAAATTAAAAAAAAATGGAACATTATTTCTTTTTAAGGAATTTATATAGTTTTAGGCACTTTTACTAAATTTTATAGCTTGCTTGATATATTAAAATTATTCGCGAATTTTCGCTATTTTTGCAAATTTGTTTGTTTTTGTTTTTCCCCCGACATTTTGTTTATTTAGGGTTTGTTTCCAAGTTTGCAATTTTTTCGTGAATTTTAGCCATGTTCGCGAAAGAAGCGATTTCTTTCTGTGATTCTTTGCAGCTTTAAGGAATACAAATAATTATTAGACTTTGCAATTTTTACCGAATTTTTGCCATTCCTTATACTTTAAGGGACTTTTAATCAATTTTATGGCTTGGTTGAAATATTAAAAATTTTCGCGAATTTTTGCTGTTTTTGGAAAAAAAAAATTTCGTTATTTTTCGACAATTAGTTTTTTTAACCGATTTCAAATAAATTTCAGGGTTTGCTTCCAAGTTTGCTATTTTTCGCGATTTTTAGCCATACTTGCGAAGAAGCGAATTTTCACTGTGAATTTTTACAGCTTTAACGATTTTTACTAATTATTAGGCTATGCTATCACACCGATAAAGTGTGATAACACTTAAAAAAAAGAAAATTAATAAATCTAAATTCCAAAAAATCATTAAAATTTTTGTAAAACTTTAAATTTGGTCCATTGTAAGTCAGTCATTTCTTGACTAATATTTACAAACTTGTGGTTGTTTTGGTAATTTTGTTATCTTTCAACAAAAAAAAAAAAAAAAAATAAAACAGGCATTGAATATTTTCGAAGATATTTTTATGAAAGTGACATCATCTTTTTTAAAAAGGCAAAAAGCGGTAATTTTGCAATATCTCTAAAACTGTTCTACTCTTGACCATTATGACTTCATATTCGGATTCAGCGTACAATTTTACATAAGGATTAGCTGTCATATTCATTTGGTCATGACTTTGTTGAAAATTTGTGTAATTAATACTCTTTCCAAAAAAAATATTTATATCCACAATCATGAGCTTCACTAAATTTATCCTTAGTTTACGTTTGTTGTAGTCCGCTGTGTGACCTACCGTACTTTCAACGAACGGACACCCAAAAAAACTGATAAATAAATAAAGCATTAACTGAAGATGTGTTTTAACTTTTAAAGTTTGTAAGCATAAACCTTATTCTAAACTAAATTCTATTTAATATGTTAAAACACTTTTAGATATTTAGAATTTTGGAGAACTCAGTTAAAAAAAAGAACTTTAATGCTCATAATTTATTGAAATACTTCTTTCGCGTTGTCTATTTAATTTTTTGTTTTATAAGAAAAAATACGTGGATTTTCTCGCATGAATTCTCCTAAATTATGTAGTTTGTGCCAGATGTAATATCTCTTATACATGTTATCGTTATTTATTTTCAATCATCTTTGCTCGATTGCTTGTGCCACTTTATGTTTTTATACACTCCACCACCACTAGTGGAGAGTGATGGTATACTAAGTTTGTCATTCCGTGTGAATCTTTTTGATTATTTATCTCAGACCCCATAAAGTATATATATTCTGGGTCCATGAGCAATTCTAAGTCGATTTAGCTATGTCCGTCTGTCCGTCTGTTGAAAACACGCTCATTTTCAAAAACTCAAAAGAAAAGAATAATATTTGTGCGAAATTGCCTCTAGTAAGTAGTTTGGGATTGAAATCCATTTTTTATATTCTTATATCTTCGGCATTTTTCTATTAAATTTTATATTTTACTATATTGTTTGAGCTGAAGGTCAGTTTTTGCTTATTAAATTAATTCAAAACTTTTTTTTCTAAATATTTTGATTTCCATTGGAAATCTTCTTCAGGAATTTTTTCAATATAATAAAAAAATACAAAATGGTTTTAGACAACAAATGGAAAAATAAGATATTAAAAAATTCCTGAAGAAGATTTCCAATGGAACTCGAAATATTTAGATATAAAAAATGTTTTAATTAATTAAATAAACCAAAAGTGACCTTAAGCTTAAACAATATAATAAAATATACGATTCAAATCCATCAAAATTGGCTTAGGAGATAAGAGTTATGAATCCAAATGTGAAACGACCACTCTAAAAAATGTATAAATTTGTTTAAAAACTAGCTTAAATTGTGGTACAATGCACGGATTGACATAAGATTTTGCAAAAATTCGTTCCATAGGACTAGGAATCGTGAAGATCGGTCCATAATGTACCATATGCCCCCTATATGGCCTACCCTCGAAAAAGATTTTAGTAAGCCTAAAACCGTAACAAATTATGATATTGTAATAAAATTTTGTACGTCACATTTCTGAAGGAAAATAAGTCGCACTGTTAAATTTTGTGAAGATCGTTCCAGAATTTATGATATGCCTTATATAAAGCCTACTCTCCGAAAACAGTTTAGTAGGAATAAGGGTTTTGTACTTTTACATGGCCAGAAATAATGCAATTTTGTAATAATCGGTCCATAATTTGCCTTAGGTCCCATATTAAGCAGCCTTTTACAAACCACTTGAAAACTATAAAACGCTATAGCAAATTTTACTACTATATAGGAATTTGTTCTTATTTAGGTTTATTAATACTAGAAATCACTCTAGAATTTGGTGATGATTTCTCCATAATTTACCATGGATCCAATAAAAATTCCTCTCCCGAAAATAATTTTAGTACGACTAAAACTGTTACCAATTTTTTAAATAAAGTTTCATATGACTATAAATAAATGTTTAAAGTTTTCTGACTTCCAGTGAATAATGCAACATCTTTAGGTCTAAGCCGCGACAAGTTTTAGTACTTACGTCCGTTTTTATAAAGATTAATTACTAATTTATAGATACCATATAGGGCCTACGCCTGCACAGAAAAAATTCAAGATTGTCTCTAATCACCAAATGTATACCAAATTGATAATGTCAAGTAAACAACCTATTTCCACCTATTTCCAAAATGATTATATTGATTATTAAAAATTATTAAATTGTGAATACATTTTTTTTTTTCAATACATGATATTTTTAATTTTTATTAAAAAAATTATCAAAAAACTTTGCCATTTCAAACAATGTGTTAATTTATTTAATTAAATATTGACAATTCCCAACAATAACACGGGGCTACAAAATTTCCTTTTTTGCAAGCACTTTCAAAGTGACCTAGTGTATGTTATAGGTCTAGATGAGTGTATTACAAAACCGGTTTTGAAAGTTTCAATATACCTCGAAATTCCCGAGTTATGGACCTAAGAAATTTTTTTGAGGCTGCTACTTTTAAACATTTATAACTTTTTTATTTATTAACCGATTTTTGAAATTCAAACGGTTTTGGAAAGAAAAATAATTGTTATTTGTAAATATATATACTTCTCTTACAATATTGGCTCAAATATGAATAAATTTTATTCAATTATATGGAAAATTTTTAATTTTTTTTAAACTTTTAAAATTTCTTCGAGAATTTTTTCCGAATTTAGTTTAAAGATAACAAATATATTAAAGACAGTATTTTTCTGAGTAAAATGAGATGTTATTTGTTGAAATCGGTTGAGAAATGAGGAAATTATAGTACTTTTTATGAGGAGCTATTATAACAAAAAAACAATTAAAATTCCTAAAAAAATACTATTTTTTTTTTCTTTTGTTAATACAATACAAATCGCTTATTTTAAACAAGTAAATTGAATATATAGGTACAAAAAAACTTAAATAGTAAGAACTCGAATTTTTGCTAATGACAAAGAAATTTAAGAGAATCAAGTCAATTGTACTTGTAAATAGCTCAATTTTTGTTGTTTTTTATATGAGTGTAGTATTATTTTTATCTCTAGGCATTTTGGTTGGACCACAAATCCGAAAAATGTTTCTTGATGAAAATTTTACGAAATTGTTAAATGCAGTTGAAAAGAGAGCATGGATTAGTTTCATGTCATGGTCGGAAAATTTGTTAGGGAATAAGAGAAGCGCTGCCTACGTTCATGTTGTTAGTGAGCTTCTGGAGGCTTACGAAGAAATGGGGTGCAGAATGTCTATAAAAATACATTTTCTGCATTCCCATTTACATTTTTTTCCAGAAAATCTAGGCCAATTTAATTTAGTGACGAAAAAGGCGAACGTTTCCATCAAGAGTTAATAACAATTGAAAAGAGATTTGAAGGAAAAAGTCAAATCAGGATGCTAGCTAATTACTGCTGGTCACTAAAGCGAGAAACTGATGATTTGTATTTTAAACCTAAATGATTAAGTAAAAATTTTTAAAAAATATTCATGTATAAATTCGTGATTAAAATATAAAATTCGTTAAGTTTTATTAGATTAAAGTTATTTTATTAAATTATGCTAATCTAATCGAAACAGGTTTCCACTCTTTTGATCGCAAAAAGTACTTTAACTTCCTCATTTCTCAACCGATTTCAACAACTGACATCTCATTTTACTCAGAAAAATATTGTCTTTAATATATTTGTAGTCTTTAAACTAAATTCGGAAAAAAGTCTCGTAGAAATTTTAAAAGTTTAAAAAAAATTAAAAATTTTCCATATAATTGAAAAAATCTATTCATATTTGTGCTAATATTGTACGAGAAGTATATATATTTAAAAATAACAATTATTTTGCTTTCCAAAAACCGTTTTAATTTCAAAAATCGGTTAATAAATAAAAAAGTTATAAATGCTTAAAAGTAGCAGCCTCAAAAAAATTACTTTGGTCCATAACTCGGGAATTTGGAGGTATATTGAAACTTTTAAGGCCGGATTCGTAACATGCTCACCAACACCTTTAACGCACACTAGGTCATTTCAGAAGTGCTTTTCGAGTGTAGCACAGTGTAATTCTTCTACGAGGTTTAATTCTGTTATTTTAAACGAAAAAATCAATTAACATATTTTGATTTTCAAATAATATTTTAATTAAAAATTTATTTCAAAACAACTTAAATATTAATTTAATCAAAATTATATTTTTAATTTTCTTTCAACTAAAAAATAATTGATTCAATTATCGCATTAATTAAATTTAAATACTTTTTAAACCATTTTTTTAATTGATAAAAAACTTTTTTTGTGTGAAATATTCTAACTGTTAGTGGAGGGTATCAAAGATTCGGCACAGTCGAATATAGGACTCTTACTTGTTTGTTGTTTGTTAGACGTTCGTCTCGGAAAAATCGATTTGATACTAAAACTAAATTTAAAAAGAAATTCAATTTAAATAGAAAAAAAAACACAGTCAAAAACTTAAGACAGGAGCGAATCCGTAATATACAAAATATATACATACTAGTAGATACTGCACATGAAGTAGGATGAAAAATCCTTAAATGTACTATTTATATTAATAAACTACTTGCATTTGTATGGCCGTATGTGATGGTATACGTTTTTAAGCTGAATTATAATATCAGGTATATGTATTTATGTGTAGGGTTCTATGGCAAAAGAAACTAAGCGTATAAGAACGCAACAAAAACTTAAAGTTTATGTATCTTCTGTGCATGTGGGTAAAAGTAAATGCTAGAATATGAAGGACATTCTTGACTGTAAGTGTTAAAGAATGTTTAGTTGGTGGCATTTTAAATTCCACTTTTAAGAAAACTCAGAATGAGATCTGTTGATAATTTGAAGTAATAATTGAATAACTATAATATGGGGCATTATTTGTGAAGCGGGCAACCCAATAAAAATATTTTTATTGGAATTCCTTTATATTTGATATAACTATAGTTCTAGTAGATATAAATAAGTGTGCGATTTTTTTTTTTTTTTTTGCAAGAGGTGTTCAGGGTGTTAAATTGTTGCCGTTTAAAAAAAAAGGTTTTTTTTTAATTTTTTATTTGAACTAAAAACTAATCAAATAAAAAATTTCAAGTGATTCTTATGGGAAATCAATTGATCTTTACTGCCAGGCCCACAATGTCGACAAGAACATTTCTTTCTTTTATTTATATTGAAAACAAAAACAAATTTAAATTTTTTATTATTGTTTTCAATATAAAAATGCGAAAGAAATGTTGTTGTCGACATTGTGGGCCTGGCAGTAAATTTAAAACTTTTCATATGTAAAACCGGAAATGACCAATTTAAGTAAAAATTGTTCTAACTGAGTCATAATTTCTTATTATTTAACCGTAATACGCGTTAAGTGTCCTTATTATATTCTTAAAGTGCGATTATGTGCTTTATATTAGCTTACAAGTTATGCAAATTTCTTAACACTCGTACATGTGGTTATTGCATTGTTTTGCCGCGGAAAACCGAAAAATACTAGTTTAAATGGAAAATTGTGTAACTATAAGTAAATACATTTATTTGCTCATGCAGATGGGGTTCCTATTTTACAATATTTACAATTTTGCAAACACTGTTTATTATAGAGCTAGTGCTTCTTACAAGGAAGCTTTCGTGTTATCAAATAAAACCACGAATTGTGATTGCGTAATGAAACATAGAAACCTGCAGAAAAATTCTTTCACGTTCAATATCCTTTTTGAAGCAGTAGTAAATTGCAGTTTTTCTTAGAGTAGATTTTGGCAGTCATATAATTGTATTGGAGAAATTATTGCTTTACTTGCAGGTAAATGTACACCGGTACGCTTTGCCTAACGCTTGAAATTTCCGCCAATAGCGTCTCATGGCCCCTTTCCATGAGAATTTGCGTAACAGTGTATCTCGGCATCCGTATAAAAATCATGTTTGTAATATAATAAATTCGCAAAATTTAATTTATTTTAAAAATGTTGTAGGCCCCATAAGTTATTATATATATAAATATTACATTCGACGCATCTATAGATTTTTCCAATAGATATTTTTGAATTATTTTTTGGTAAGAATAAACGGTATATGTATCATGCTTTTGGTCATTTGGGATCAGACTAATGCTCTTTTATTGGAAGATCAATCGATTTTCTATAAGAATCACTTAAACTTTTTTTTATTGGATCAGTTTTTAGTTAAAAATAATTTAAAAAAACCTTTTGTGAAAACAGCAACAAATTACCACCTCATAACTCAAAAAACAAAAGTCGTACAAAAAAAAAAAAACATTTCGCACATTCTAGTTATGGGAAATATAAAGGAATTGCAACAAAATTTTTTTATTGTGTTGTGCGCTTTACAAATAATGCCTCATATGCATGAATATGATTGCAAAGTATTGTTGGATTTTCATGTATAATTTTTCCCCTTTGCTAATCCCGCAAAGCACTACGCTTGTCCGCAGGAAAAAAAACCAGACACTAGCTCACTACCAACTAGCCTAACGGGACACATGGTATATGTTATCAATTACTTGTTTGGTACATTGGAGGATAAATATCTATCATATATTATCATTTAGTCATTAATCGAAAAAGTGTTTTTATTAAAGTTTTTTTTACTCCTCGCTTATGCAAAAATTTGTCTTAATATTTGAAATGATGTGAAGCATATCTATCGCTCGCCGTGGCTTACTTGGAACACATTTGTGTATTTAATCAATATTGTTATCAAACTAAAGAAGAGCTTGCCACAATAAAGCCACTTAAGAACCAATTTTAAAATGTGTTCAAGCAGTAAATATATCCAAAAGCAATGAAACTGTAGCGGAAGGACGTTAAAAGTCAATTTTGCACCTCCAAAATGCAATTTGAACTTTGCTTATAATCCTTATTAGGAATAAAAATAAACACATTGAAAAACCTCGACGTGCAAGAATCTTATGCGAAGCACTGCCAACCAACCATATCAATCCTAAAGCCAAATGTCTATTCTTTGTATTTGAAGAGACCAAAAGGGTTTCATCTATTACTTATAAGCTGTTTAAAATGAGTTTAACAACCAGAGGAAACCTGTACCGAATACAATTTATTCGTTCTTACCTAGCATTGGCCAAAAACGCCCGGAATATGCGACCAGACATGAAACAAGAATATTTTATGATAAAAACGCTCTACCGCATTTTGCAAGACCAGACAAGAACTGTTTAGAAAATAGTGTTTGGGAAGCTTTTCCTTAACCACTTGCATCACTCTCACTGGAATACGCTTTACTGAAGGGTATCCGAAATTGACTAGACTTGCACCTGGCCTTACTTAATGGCACCTAATACCTATTCTACATGTTTAAGTTATACATCCAATATACAATTTTTATACCAACAGAAGTACCCATTTTCGTTGACGGTAAACAAAATTTACTTAAATTGAAAATATGTTAACGACGGCGGCGAAAATACAACCGTCAGCTATAGCAAATAATTTAAAATGCGACTTTAATATTTGTTATTTTCAAAATTGCTTTGAAAACATTCGTATATTTTTCATAAATGTTTAAAGCAAAATAATTAGAAAATACTTAACTCTTCCGTATTATTTTTCAATTGCATTTTGCATTTTTAATATATTTTTGAGTGTTAATATTTTTTTTCTCACCCCGTTCTTATGCGTGAGTTGATTTGACAGTTCAAAGCGGGAACTTTCTCACAAAAATGTTGAGTAATGTCCTTACGTGACAACTTTTACTCGCCAAAAATGCTACAGATGCAGTTGTTCGTTTCAATTTATGTCATTTTTGTTTCATTTCTTACATTTCAATCGAAACATTTTTCGACGCGGGAGTTGCAGAACATGGGCACAGAGTTGTGAAGAGAATATTATGCGTTTGTGCTTATGTTTCCAATATCTTTAAATATTGGTCCAAGACCCAACATTTAATATACCGATTGACTTTCTGAATTTACCATCCAGCAGGCTGACTGGATGTCACGTAAACCTTGGGCGCAATTTTGAAAATAATTTGATAAAATATGTTACAAAGTTTCTAATCGTCACAAAGACCAAATAGTGATAATCCGCCCATAATTACGCATAGCCTCGATAGAAGCTTCTTTCAAGAATGGAGTCTTTGTGCCCATAAACCTTTTATTAGTTTGTATTTAGATAAAATTTTGTCCAAACTTATTTTTTTGCGGTCAAAATCATTTTAGCAAATTTTATTGCAATCAGTCCATATTTGATAATTTTCTCCATACAAATACTTCTCCCGCTGACTTGCCATAACTTTCTTATAAATATTGGTATTTACGACATTTGCTTAAACGATAGCAACTGTGACAAAATGTTCTAAGTACTGATAGGTCCATATAAGCCCCATTGCTAAAATCAAATTTTTCATGAAGCTTAACCTCATAACAAAATTTTGTTCTAGGGGGCTCATGATTGCCCATTGGATGCTCTCTCGAAAAAAAATTAATACTGTGGTGAAGATTATGGCCTAGCTTGACCGACTATAATTTCTCACTTGTTCTTAAATATATTTGAAAATTTATCAAAACATTCTACAGAACTTGTTGCTTGTTCTAAATTAAAAAAAAAATAATCTCTGTACTTAATAATTTGACCATGTACTGTAAAAGATATATTTAAAACATCATAAAATACATTTTTTATGTTTAGATGATACAAAGAATTATATACTTAGTAAAAGAATTTATATGGAGTATATATTTTTATTGAGGTATGTTGCCAATTATGTCTGTGTATGGAAAAGTTTCATATGCATGAATGCTTTAAGGTAGAATTTAAAAAAATGTATGTTCTTTAGGGTATCCCGTTTAGCTCCGGCCTTAAGAGCTTGTTATAGGTATAATTTCAAATCGATATTATAGTAAACGTAAGCTTATAGATAAAACTAATGAAATTCTTAAGGTGGATTCTCAACAAACAAAAATTTAAATAATTAGAAACAAGTTAAAATGCTTTATTTGACTGAGCCGAATCATTAATGCCCTCCGCCGAAAGTTAGAATATTTCTGGAGTTGGCTTTATATGGAATTTATGATATATTTTGGACCAATCTCTATAAAACTTGACCTAACGGTATTATAATTCTTTGCTGTAACAGTTTTACTGTCATTAAAAAATTTATTTATTTTTTGAAAATAAAACACAGAAAATAATTATAAACGTAGATTTATGTTGAAAATGTAACAAATTATAGAGGTACCGGCAATGTCGAGAATTTATTTTCAGTCAGACACTGAAAATTATAGACAATTACTGCCCACAACTGCTGGCCCACAATGTCGACAAGAACATTTCTTTCGTATATTTAAATTGAAAACAAAAACAAGTATTAGTTTTTATTATTGTTTTGAATATAAAAATGCGAAAGAAATGTTCTTGTCGACATTGTGGGCCTGGCAGTTAATTTATAAAAATAGAAACGGAAGTTACAAATTTTTTTATATTGTAATAGATCAAGTTTGATTTGAAAAAAAAAAATTTATATTCAATTAAAAAAATTTTTTTTATTTGTCATTTATTGTTAATTTTTGTTAAAAAAAAATTGGTAAAATTTTGTAATACAAGTTACAAAAAACCCTAAAGAAGACACTCAAAGAAGTGCCGAAATATTGGTTCGAATAAAAGCTAAAAGTTTTTTGATATAAAAAAGAGCTCAGGCTCGAAAATCTAATCATATTTATTTATTTATTTGAAAAAAATGTACAATTGAAAATTGTTCATAATCATCCATAGACTCAAACAAACAATTTGTTGATTTTGCACCTATTACCAAAAAGATTATATTGATTACTAAAAATTGTAAAAATTGAAAATTGTAAATATTTTTTTTTTCAATATACAAAATTTCTAATTTTAATTAATAAATGTGTTAATGGACTTAATAAAATATAGCTCAGGTTTTGACAATTTCCAACAACAATTCTACAAGTTCAAATTAATTTAACAAAAAAATCAATCAGAATTTTTTGTTATTTAATTAATATATTAAATAAAAATTTATTTCCAAACAATTAAAATGTTAATCAAATCAAAATTATATTTTTAAATTTTTTTTCAACTAAAGAAATAATTGAATCAATTATCGCATTAATTAAATTGAAGTACTTTTTTCTAACAATTTTTAATTGATAAAGGACTAGTGATAATTTTTTGTGTGAAGGCTTAATCTTATTTAATAGTAATGGGGATATAAAGGCACATTCGATTTTAACATTTATAACGTTTATCTTAACCCTCCGATGAGTGAGAAGGTCCCTAGGGACCTTTTTGTCTTTTCAAACTGAAATTACTCCTACTTCGGCCACTTTATCCCCAAAGTTACTCTGTATTCCAAGAGTATTTTGTTGCGCATCTTTTGGAAAAAAAAATCAAGCCGATCGGATCATTACTTAAGAAGTTATTGAGGTTTTAGTGAGAATAGTACGCGGACGTGTGAATAGGTCCGTATGTACCTTGTACTGAATTTCACTAATAAATGCATGTTTTTGGGCATCATTATAATTTTTTTATTGTTTCAACACATAATTTACTTGTTCTGAACACAAAGACCTAAACTCAAAGACATTAGGGATGATGATAAAAACAAAAAATTCTAAGAAAAAATTCTAAGAACAAAAATACTAAGAACAAAACATATTAAGAACAAAATACTAAAAACAAAAAATTCTAAAAACTGGTTTATTGCTAGTAGTATAAAATTAGAATATTAAAATTAAAAAAATTTAAAAAATTATTTTTGTATGTAGAATTTAGTTATAAACAAAAAAAAAAAAAATCAAAAAAAAAATTTTTATATGAAAATGATTTACAAAAAAGGTCCGTAGGGACCTTTTCTCACGGCCGTGAAGTTCAGAACTGTCACTCATCGGAGGGTTAATTCTTAAAAATATAATAAAACCCTTTTTATTAATTAATTAAGATATACAAATTTTTACATGAAAAAAAAGGAAGAAACAATAAAAATTTTAAGTTATGTATGGGATTTTTCGGGATTTTTCGTTAATTTTTTGCCTCTAAGGTGCATTGTATTGCTAATCATCTGGAAATTAGGTAAAAGTTCATTTCAGAGACTAATGACATTAAGAAAAAAGTGTCTTTCAGATATTTGCTTACGGTATGTTTTGTCCCGATTTGATCTTAAAAATTGTATCCTTTTGAAGAGATAAGTAGGTTGTCTAGTAAATATAGGTTTATGTCAGAATATAAGTGTACGGTATTTAAATAGATTATCAAAAGATATAGATTTGGTTTGAAAACTGAGATATACTACTTTTACGTTTTTTATAAGTAATGGTGAGCATAAAGTTAAAATTTCACAAAGCCCTCATGCAAGCATCTATTAGGAATTGAAACTTTGTGCCCAGCAATTTCAAAGATTTGTAATTGGCATTCCTAGTTAAAAGGATGTATTGCAGAAGAGATATTTCCAAAAAGCCCCGGTAGGCTTTTTGGTAAAGTGAGCTAGTCAATCATTGCGATGGTTGCGTACAGTGTTCAGTTTTTAAATTTAGATGACAACTATTAATTATTAAACATCTAAAAATAGGGGAAAAAGCTGATTTTTTGCAAAAAATTAGACAAATCCGCATGCAGGCTGAAGGTTTTAGTCGCTATAGCTTTGTTAATTAAGTAAGAATATAATTTGTAATTATATTTGTAAATAAATAAATCCCATAAAATTCTACGGGGTAAAATTTCCATATGTTTTTTCTTCTGAAAATGTGTTTGTGCTTTAACTGTAAATACCCATTGAAAATTTTATTCTTATTATGAATGAGGCTTTAAATTGACGAATGTTAGATATAAATATTTAACTTAATAAAAGGAATTTTTTTTTCAAAATTAATTTAAAAAATGTTCCGAATAATGTGCATATGAAAACCCTTTTCAGTTGAAATTTAATAGATCAATTCAGCTGCTTTCTCTTTAAAAATTTCCTAAAATACTTACAGCCAGTCCCACGATTTCGAATGAAAACTTTGTTCGTTTAACTTACACTTAAAGCAAAACGATATTTTTTAATTTTTTTCATTTTAAATGTAAGTTAGACGAACGAATTATTCGTTCGAAATCGTGGAAGAGGCAGTTAAAATAATATAAAAATTATAATTTTTTTTTAGATTGAAATTTAAAAAGTTACCTTAAAATTAAAAATGTTCTTAAAATTTACCAAAAAGTTTCAAGGAATAAAAATTCAAATAAACATATGTAAAGGTTTTTTTTTTATATAGGTAAAAAAATGTTCAGCTGGTGGCCATTTTGTCAGCTGAAAATTGATTTATTATTAGTTTGGTTTGACATTTTAACATGAATAGACTGACGCCTGAACAACGATTCCAAAATGTGGCATTTTTTTTTTAAATGTCATGGTTCTGTTCGAAATACTGCTAATTTTGCTTAGCGATTAGATAACTTTTGTGTGAATGGATACGTCAATAAACAAAACTGCCGTAATTGGAAGGATTACAATCCTCAAGTGAATGTAGGGACACCGTTACAACCAGAAAAACTAACTGTTTGGTGTGCTTTATAGGCTGGTAGAATCACTGGTCCTTACTTTTTTAAAAACGATGCTGGTCAGAACGTTACAGTCAATGGTGACCGCTACAGAGCCATGATTGCGGACTATTTCGTTCATCAATTGAACGACCATGCTGTGCAGGAGCTGTGGTTTTAACAAAACGGCACAACCGGTCACACAGCTCGGGCCACAAATGATTTATTGAAGGAAAGTTTTGGTAACCGCATAGTTTTACGTTTCGGACTTGTGAATCGGCGTCCAAGATCGTGCGATTTAAAGCCGCTAGACTATTTTCTGTGGGGATCTGTGAAGTCTACGCCGATAAGCCTGAAACGATTGACCACATTGAAGACAACAATCGCCGCGTCATTGCCGATATACGGCCACAAAAGTTGGAAAAAGTCATCAAATATTGGGCCTTCAGAAAATACTACGTCCGAGCCAGCCGTGGCGGTCATATGCCAGAAGTCATATATAAATAATAATGGCAGAAGGTTATCTTTCGAATAAAATAAATTTTATGTAAATTTAAGAATCTGATCTTTGTTTTATTCTATTTCAAAGTTTATACCTCAATAAAAAACCCCCTTTATATATATTTTTTTTTTTAATTTTTCTTAAGGCTACCATGAATTGAACCCTTTATTAGATTTGTTATTTCTTTTTATTCTACCCATAATCAGATTGCCTGGGAAGTATTTCTATTAACAATATCTACGGGATACTCTAATATACAATCAAGACACACACTAGTCTTTATAAATATGTTTTTATCCATCTTGATTCTTGGTTTTAGTTCATCAATACATAAAAGTACAAGAAGTATATAAGCTTATTATGTAAAAAATAAATCTGGTCTAATATAACATTCTTATGCATAATTCACAAAACTCACATAAATCCTATTTTATAAAATGACTCACTTGTTTACAGAATATTCCGTTAAAAAAAAAAAAAAAATATATGAAATGATTACGGAGAGATGGCTTAAAGTGTTGGTATTCCATAGAAATAAATGTATATATTTTTTTTGTTATATTTTAATAAATATAAAATTACAACAGGAGTTATAATAAAAAAAAGCAATTTATAAAAAAATATATTAGATTGATCCTAGATAATCTTTACTAATTTCACAAATTTAATTTAATTTCTGATTCTTTTATTTTTTAATTATGTCTTTACGCTGACATCTTTTCTGAGATAATAAAGTAGTTTGTATAAAGTCCAAAGGCGGCGAATAATTTTTACATACATAACTTTTTTACGATTATCTCAACACAGTTTCTTTTAATAAGCTTTTTATAATCGTATGTTATAAACGAAAACCAGTATTTTCATATCAAAATAGAATATAAAAGTGCATTTTATAAAACAGTTGCTGCATTCGTGTACATTCAATCAAACCAGCGTTGCAGATAAACACAGAAAGAGCCTCTAAAAATAGGTTAGAAAAAAATGTTTGGACTATTTTTGGAGCATAAAATTTTGTGTAATTTTGCCTTAACATTATTTCATATATATATTTATACATATGTACAAGTAAATTTGTCAGTCGAACGATTTCAGTTCATTTGAAAAGTATTTCAGTTCGTAAATTTTGGCTATTTAGATGTTGAAAGTTTTGGGTCAAACGTTTTTTAGATAAAAACTGCCTTGGTAAGCCTCTGTTTCCGAATTCAGAAGCTTCAATAACTTTCCTTATTATTTAGCAAACTAAAATTAACAAAAACTAATATTTGTTCTCTCTCAGTATTTATGTATATATCGATAATTTATATGTTAAATATAAACTAAACATAATTCATCAAATCTTATCCTAATACTTTATTTTATATCCTGCCAGTACCAGACAAAAAATTTCGTCATCACGGTTTCTGTTCACATATGATGGTGCTTATCGCTCTTCTGAATCCCGATACCGAAAATTCTCGGGATTTTCTGGATTCAGTGAATTCCGAGTCCCGGTATTTTGGGATTAAGTCAATCCCGAAATCGTTAAATTAATTTTAGGTTTTACATTTTTTTATAAAAAGAAATTCATCGTGACATTCTCGCTTGAGAGTATAGTTACCACAATATTAATCTTTTATATTTATTTGCTTAACTCTGTTAATACTGTCAGTGAAAACGAAAGAAAAAAGTTAAACTTTGCTATCCTTTTTAAGCGTGTTTAATAATTATAACGAAATTTTAATGCAAGAAATGCTGAAAATAATTAAAGAAGAAAATTAATTAAAGAAATAAATGTCTTTTGAAATACACAAAACAAAAATAAAAATCAAAAGTTTCGTGTAGATGTATTATCTTATTAATTCCACTGCTGCACCAAATGAAAAATTTAAACTCTAGCCTAAGGCTGATTAAGTTTACCGATTAGGCTAAACGATTTCACGAAATAAAGTAGTGTGGCTTATATTCTACATTGTTCCTACCACTGGTGGGAGTGGGTATAAAAATGCGCTTTTGTTAAAGAAAAAATTTTATGGTTAACTAAAAAATTTTACTGTGTTAATTAATTTAGAATTCAAAATTCAATTATTCATCTTAATTCATTTAATAAAAATTTTAATAGCATCTTACACCAAAAATCAAATAATAGTTTGGTCTATTCAATTACTATTTTAATTATTTTTTTGTTTAGTTTGAATCAACTGAGGTAATTGAGAAAAATAAAGATTTTATGTTAATAATTTTTTAAATTAAAATTTTTATCATATTTTTGAAAAATTTAGTAATTATAATTATAATATATTATAATATAATCATTATATTTAAATTAAATGAATTATAAAACTTTTCTTTGTAAAACTTTTTTAAAGACGTTTTTTTCATAAATACATATAAATAAAGAGCATTTATCTTTTAACTTTCAAAAACTCCGAACCCCGAAATCTGGTTGTTTGAAATCCCGAATCCCGGCATTGGCGAAAACGAGTCCCGATCTCCTACTGCAGTGTCTCTTATCCTTAAGCGAGTGTGGCCGCCATAATTTAAAATATTTCGAGCTAGTGGATTTGGGTGCAGTTCAAGCGTTTTTAAATATTTTACTGCATATCTCCTAATCATAGTTTTTACTAATGGCACATTAAGATCCTTGTGGATATTTGAGTTCTCAACATACCAGCTGTGATAATTCGAAGAAGTTTATTTTAGTGCCTTTGAATTTTTCGATATTTTGGCCGAGGCAGTGCCCCATAATTGAATACCGTTGCACCAGATAACTTTTAAGATAAAGTTGTAAGGTAAAGTTTGCAATCGAAACTAAGAACAGATTTTCTTCTAATAAGCGAATTAATATTAAGTGATTTACTTTATGGTCTTACTTGTATAATATTTTTAGCTTTTCTAAAGTATTTGGAAAAAGTTTCCTGACGAGCTGGCCAAAGCAACCAGCGGTATGCGCATAGAAACTAGCTTTCCCACAACAATAAATTTCAGTGTTTTCATTCAAAAATTGGGATTATTAGCACATCATTAATAAATAAATTAATTAATAAAATATTTCATTCCCGAAAATAATTTTTGATATTAAATTTGCATGTGCCCGGCAAATAAAAAACTGAAATGGCAAGCTGCTTTATTTAAGCAACTTTTTTTTTATTTTGTTTTTTTTCTTTCTATCCTCTTACAACTACAATTCGTGTTGGAAAAAAACCAGCCAATTGTAGGGGAATGTAAGAAAGAAAAATTGACGGTTTATTGTTGTGTCTTTGTTGAAGCTTTGATATTGTTACATGCAAGACCTGAGTGTTTAAAATTCTTATTCACTTTATGGTCTTACTTGTATAATATTCTTAGCTTTTCTAAAGTATTGGGAAAAAGTTTCCTGACGAGCTGGCCTAAGCAACCAGCGAAATGCGCATAGAAACTAGCTTTCCCACAACAATAAATTTCAGTGTTTTCATTCAAAAATTGGGATTATTAGCACATCATTAATAAATTAATTAATTAATAAAATATTTCATTCCCGAAAATAATTTTTGATATTAAATTTGCATGTGCCCGGCAAATAAAAAACTGAAATGGCAAGCTGCTTTATTTAAGCAACTTTTTTTTTTATTTTGTTTTTTTCTTTCTATCCTCTTACAACTACAATTCGTGTTGGAAAAAAACCAGCCAATTGTAGGGGAATGTAAGAAAGAAAAATTGACGGTTTATTGTTGTGTCTTTGTTGAAGCTTTGATATTGTTACATGCAAGACCTGAGTGTTTAAAATTCTTATTCACTTTATGGTCTTACTTGTATAATATTTTTAGCTTTTCTAAAGTATTGGGAAAAAGTTTCCTGACGAGCTGGCCAAAAAAACCAGCGATATGCGCATAGAAACTAGCTTTCCCACAACAATAAATTTCAGTGTTTTCATTCAAAAATTGGGATTATAAGCACATCATTAGTAAATTAATTAATTAATGATTTTAGTTTCATTTGAATTAGTTTTGCTTATATATGTCAACTTCAAGTTAAACGCCGATCTAGATGTATACCGGGGTATTTAACATGCGAGTGTTGAGGTTTTTTTTGATTATTGATTTTAATAGGGGGGCATGTTTCACTACGCAAAGTGAATGTTATATCTACGCATTTTTGCTCGTTGACTCTTATCCTCCATTGTTTTAACCATATTTCGAATTGAAATAGATGATCCTGTAAGTAAAGAGAATTTGTGACGGTTTTCGCGTACGCTTAGAACAGCTGTATAATCCGCAAATATTGAAGTTTAAATTGAGTACAATAGAGGATCCAGGATGTTGCCTTGTGGGGCTCAAGCCCCATTTGGCTGAAAAGAACTTAAAAAATTGCCTTCTTAGTTAAAATTTGCGACCGACTAAGTAGCTTTCTAATAGCTTGTAAGTTTTCTGTTAAGTTTAGCTTCAATTTTTGTAATAAGCCTTAATGCCAGACTTTATTAAAAGCTGCAGAAAGGATTAAGATGCTGAGTAATATTTTTATTCTTCAAAGGCTTTTCTTTTTACATTCACTATTCTAACAGTTTTTTGAGTTGTGCTGAGTGTTCTTCTAAAACCGAATGGATGGTTAAATCTATTTTCAATTAAATTCGAGGTTAATTTTGACTAATTTAAATTTTTTTAATTTTTAATGTAAATAAGCTAATAGGCTTGTATGACTCTATTTTTTTTATCTTTTCCTGGCTTTTGTATCATGGTTACTAAGGAAATCATCCATAGTTGAGGAAAGTATTCAAGACGTAAAATAACATTAAATATAAAAAGGAAACGTGATAGCTCCGAAAGCATTTTATTAATGATCTCTTCAATACCGGGTGCCTTATCGGTGTTTTAACCACAAATAACCGCTTCGATTTCTTTTGACTCAAATCTTAGAGAAACAGACGCTAAATGGACTTCTATACCTTGAGATTAAATTAAATTTAATTATATGTTTGACTTTGAAAATAAGAATTTGCTATTTTTCACCTACCATGGTCTAGTAATTTGCAAATATATGATTTTAAATAATACTGATTTTTTCTTTAAATATTTTTTCTGAATTAAGAGCATATCGATTAATAGTCTAAAGAAAGAATTGTTGAAAAAGCCTGCGGAGATAAAAAAACGACATGCATTTGAAATAAAATGCCATTTTTTTTTTTTAATATCTGTTTTTACACATGTTTAAGTAAATAAATGTATATATACGCTTTTAAAAGGTTGCTTAATATATTGCTAAGTAAAACATGTTAAATTAGTAGGGTCTTCATGCGATTCCGAAATAGACCATATATATTTAAAAAATCTACAATGTGCTATATATTTTCCAATCGCAAAGCTAGAATCAAAAATGTAAGCACTGTTTGTGTGACCCAATATATTTGTACTAATTGTGTAATGAGAATCGTGATACCCGATCTTGGTGAGAAAGACATTCCCAAAAAATTTGATTTCACCCCGCTAGTCTATTTTTTGTGGAGATATTTGAAGTTTCTCGTGTACAAGGCTAAGCCGGCCATAATTAAAGCCCTGGAAGATAACATTATACCTGTCATTGGTGAGAACCCGCCGAAATGCAGGAAAAAGTAGGCAAAAATGGGTACTCACGGATAAACCATCTACAAAACTGACATGCAATAATCATAAATCATAAATAATAATAAAAAAGTAAATAGCGTGCATTAGTTTAACGCCCCAAATACTATATAATTCATACACTTTTGCAAATGTTCTGTGTTTTTTCAATTTTCAAGACCCAAACGGCTAAAAACATTCAATAATTTATTCAGTTGTAAATTTTACTGATGTTTAATGCCCCATAAACTTAAATTAAAGCCACAAGCTTTGGTATGGAATTACAGAAATTTCCTATTTGAAAGCTTATATTTTTAGTCCGCCTGGCTAGAACTATACACAGAAAACATTAAAAATGTTTCGAATCACCAAATTCTTAAAATCAAGCCAACAAGTTGTTGATTTTGCACATATTACCAATATTATGATATTGATTACAAAATGTTGTAAAAATTTAAAATTTTTAATTTTTATTTCAATATACATATGACATTTAAAAAAAAAAAATTATCAAAAAACTTTGCTATTTTAAACAATGTGTTAATTGATTTAATTAAATATAACTTAGGTTTTGACAATTCCCAAAAATAACTCTACATATTTGGACACCTTCATAATTAGAAGAGTTAATAGGGTTTTATTAGATTGGTATCAAAAACCAACATCTTCTGGTAGAATTATTAATTATTTCTCGAAACAACCGAGGAGAATTATTATTAATACAGGTGAAAATTTAATAGAAAGAGCTTTAGATATAAGTGATTCAGAATTTCATAGAATTTACAAAAAGAGGATTTCAAATATTTTTACTGATAATAGCTTTCCAAAACAATTAATAATATATTTAATAATGGAATATGACAATTGTAGAATAAATAAACAAAATAGTATTACAGAACAGATAAATTATAACTCGGTAACATTTATACCAACATTTTCAGAAAGATTAGAAAAATCAAATACATATGATAGCAAAATATACAAAATAGCTCAAAAGTCTTTTAACACAGGAGGTAAATTATTTACTGAAATTAAAGACAAAATAAAGAAATTGAAAATGTCAAATATTGCTTATAAAACACCTTGTAAGGGTAGTGGTAGTGGACAGTGTAATAAAGTATATATACACTGATAGAAAAGGCGTCATAACGCTGATGTAGTTTGACATCATTACAGACAAACTGTCATCATTACGATGAAAAACTTTAATCAGTGCGATGACAAACTTTCATCAGTGCGATAATAAACTGACATCAGTTTGATGACAAGCTGTCATCAGTGCGATGATATAATATTTCATGTCATCAGTGCTATGACAAACTGTCATCAAAAAAAAGTAAAATTAGAATTAAAAAAAAGTAAAATTAGAAGCAAAACTTCCCATATTCTATTTCTTTAATTATTTTTGCCAATGTGTCATCACATTGATGAAATAATTAAAATTTTAGACTCTGATGACAATTTGGCCAAGTGATGTTAAGGCTGACATCACAGTGATGTAAAGTGTCATGGGGTCAAAACGAAAACACTTTTCATACCACTGATGTCAAAATACATCAGCGTTACGACGCCTTTTCTATCAGTATAGGTACAACAAAAAATAAACTAAAAACTAGAATAGCAGGACACAAGTCAGATCAAAAATAATGTATAATTTCATCACAAAAAAATAGCTTTCTCAAGTCATTGTGCTAATCTTAACCATTATCCATATAAACGTAGATTTATGTTAGAAATATTACAACTTATAAAGGTACCGACAATGTCGAGAATTAATATTTAGTCAGACACTGAAAATGTATCCCAAAATTATAGACATCTAATTTATATAATAGAAAGGGAAGTTAAAAATTTAGTTCTATTGTAATAGATCAATGGGTCGATTATAGATGTTGGATTGCCTGCACAAAAATTAGGCAACGCCAGTCATGTTAAAGCATACAAAAAATTTATTTTATAAATTAAAATGAGCGCCGTTGCCTGATTTCACTTCTGGCAACTCAACTTCAGTTCAGTTGGCATCCCTAATCGACCCACAAGTTTGATTTGAAAAATAATTTTTTGTATTTAATTAAAAAATTTTAAATTTGTTATTTATTGCTAAAAAAAATGTTAAAATTTAGTGAAATAAGAAAGAAAAAATCCTGAAGAAGGTACTTAAAGAAGTGCCAAAATATTAGTGCGAATAAACGTTGAAAGTTTTTCGATAAAAAAACACCTCAGGCTCGAAAATTTAATTATTAATAAAGGTCGAATAAATACATTACGTATGGTGAATAAAATATGAACAAGTCCAACACTGTTGTTACAAAAGTCACATGACATTTGCAAAAAGAATATATACGGTAAATTTAACTGTGCAATATATTTATTAAAAAAACTAAGATTGGTCTGGTAAGTTAATAATTAGATTTAAAAATGTCACTAAACGAGCTCAGCCGTCGCAAACTAATTTGTAAATTTTGTGAAGAAAATGCAAATAAAACCATAAGTGAAATTTTTAGCCATTTTAAAAACATGGGTTTAAAAATACGTTTATCTACAACACAATAAACTTCTATAAGAATAACAAATCGATCGAAAGAAAATGTGGATCAGATCTGAAATGTAGTTTGCAAGACTCTAAAGTTCGGTCAAAACTAAAACTTGAGACGACAGGTTGCTGTGCAAAGTCCTATCGCCAATTGGGTAAGAAATATAATTGTGATAAAAATACAATAAAATAATATTTATAATCGATGGGAGTCGAGAAAAAGAAGAAAAAAAAAACAGCACCATTTACCAGTGAAAGACAACAAAAGGCTATTAAATGCAGACTACGCGAGCTGTCCAGAAATTACTTTTCTTTTCAGTATACAAATGCCTGATGGATGATGAGTTATATTTTACCGTCGAAGGCAATGGATGGCAGCCAAAATATTATTTTGAGTATTCCAGTCGCAAAGCACCTAAAAGAGCTAAATTTATATGGAACACAAAGTTTCCAGGTAAAGTTCTGTTGTGATTAGCCATAAGCGAACGTGGCATTAGTGAACCAGTTTTGTTTTTAAGGTGGTTTACCACAGAAAAGAAAAAATAGTTTTTGGCCGGATTTGGCTTCTTCACATTACGCGAAGTCCACAATAGAGAACTTAAAGGATAAAAAAAATTTAATTTGTGCGAAAGGAAATGAACCCCCAAATGTTCCACAATTGCGACCCATTGAATCTTTTTGGGCTAATTTAAAAAGAAACGTATACGAAAACTGATACAAAGCCAAAAATGGTGATTCCTTAGTTTTTTAAAAAAAAGGAGCTGAAAACCATTAATACAGAGAGCATCTAGAGGTCAACTACCAAAGAAAATCAGGAAAGCAAATCGCAGCGGATCCAATTTTCTGTGAATTTTATCTTACATATAAACATAAAAAATAAATATTACTGAACTTAAAATAATTCTTTTTTATGTGTTTTTTCTCAATTTTATAATTGTTCGTATTTTAGTTATTATATAAACAATTCTACAGGTTTAATATATTTTATTTTAAGCGAAATTTTAAATTTTTTGTTATTTAATTAATATTTTAATTAAAAATTGATTTAAAAATAACTAAAATGTTAATTAAATCAAAATTATATTTTTTCAACTGAAAAAATAATTGATTCAATTAACAAATTGATTAAATTGAAATACTTTTCAAACATTTTTTTTTAATTAATAAAAAACTAATGAAACTTTTTTTGTGTAACTAAGAATCTTATTGTTTTGTACAGTAATGATAACTAGTAAATATTTCCTCTGATGTTCGTAGTCCCTTAAAATGCAAAGGCAATAACTAACATTAAAATAAATTATATATCAAGACTTTTTCTAAAAATGCTTTAAAAAATCTATTTTTTCCTTATATTTTCTTGTACTAAGTATTAAATTGTTTCTTATAATTTTATGTATTTAAATTGAATTTCAAAGACTGGCAGTGCAAGAATTTCTTCTAAAAATAATAAAATAGAACGTAAAAAAATTTACGTTTATATATCATATATACATATCGTCATTTAAAATGCAAACGGACGCAACTGCACAAACATTTTACATCAAGTTTTTATGCAAATTTTCAGGCTCCTACGAATTTATTAAAGAACTCATAACACAAAGAAAACTTAATTCTAATTGGTTTGGTAGCATTTTTGTTTCTCCTAAAAAAAAAAAAATAACTAAAAGTCTAGTTAAGTCCGTTAGCATTTAAGGTGACGATGTATATAAAATGACAACGTCAATTTGCTTAAAAAAGAATTGTGGCAGTTAAAAAATAATTGCGTATATAATTAAATTTGCATCGCATGTCTATGAATGTTTCAATCTTTCCTTTAAAAATAAAAATAATTTTTCCTTTCTTTATACCGGTGTATATAGTATTTTGTTGTTATAATGATGGTTTTTTTTAATAAAATAAAAAAAATTTCTAGGTCTTCGTTTTTAACTTGTCATGAGAACGTCATTTTGTATAACGAGCAAACAAGTTAAGGGGATAATTTTTTTTTTATTCGAAACAAAAGTACACAACACACTCTAAGTAAATTCAACAAATCATAAACCAAATGAAAAAAAAAATCCTTAAAAAATGTGTAAATAACTTTATAAAATGAAAAACAAGAAATAGAAATAATGTTGTCTATGTAACGCAATGTGACGAAGAAAGCGATGAATCTAAACTATCAACATTCTCATCATCCGTTAAAAAGCATCAACATCATTATCATTATTTTCCTTATCATCATTATGATTATCAGGATAACTTGGTATACGTGTTGTATCCTTTTTTCATATTTTTATTTATTTTGTTATAAAAAAACGAACAAACTAGAAAACTCTTATAATATTTTTGTAGATTTGTAGGAGGTTAGTATGGAATGTCGCTAAAAAATGTAAGCGAATTTTTAGCTCAGTAATATATTTTTAGACTAAGAAATACCTTTTTAAACTGCCGTTATATGTTCTTCTGTATGTACAAGAATTTATTTATTTTTTTGTGAATCTATTGCAACAGTAGAAAATACTCAAGCTGTTTTAGTATTTGATTTTTTTTCTAATTCTCTCTTTCCGACTCAGATTATTTGTATCCCTTTATCTCCATCTTTCTCTTTCAATATAACCCGGTTTTTTAATTAAATTCCATTTGGTAAAATGTTCACGATGATGAGCTGTAGACATAACAACCAACAAAAAAGAAATGAACAAAATGTGAAATAACAAACAACATGTAACTGGAATTTTCAAAAGGATCAAGTTTCTTCTTTAAACAATTACGGACATGGTAAATAAAATAACTGGAATAATAAACAGAAAAAATAATATAAGTGAATGAAATTTATTTTTTTGAATTGTAATTTGTCTGTTACTTTTACACTATTCAGTGTGTTTTCAAACTAAAAGTCTTTTCACTTGGTACGAGTATCAAGTGTCAAGGTTAAAATCTCATCGTTTTATTTATAAAATAAAATTACAAACATAAAAAAATTTCAAATAGAAAACAGCAAAAAGTAATTTTAATTAATAGTGTAAATACGTTTTAGGTGAAATGTTTAACTGCAGTGCGTATGAGTAATATGCGAGTATATGCAGTTTTTAGTAAGTATACGCAACAGATCATAGGCAATGTTCTTATAAATTTAGAAGTTTAAAAAAAAAAGTGGAACATAACTTTGTAGTTTATTAAGCGTGATCCATTTCGGAGCTCCCTACTTTTTTAAAGAAAAAAAAAAACAGAAAATTAAAATTTAATGGGGAATGTTTATTATCATTCTTTGGCATTTATTTTTTGAAAATTATGTCTATAAAATGGTGGCCGTTGCTACGTCGCAGATGGTCCATCTGTTGAGTCCAATTTTCGATGACTCGTTGGAGCATTTCGACTGGTAACTGGCGAATGACACGCGTGATGTTTTCCTCCAAGGCCTGAATCGAAGCGGGTTTGTCCGCATAAGCTTTAGACTTTACATATCCCCACAGGAAAAAGTCTAAAGGTATGATATCACACGATCTTGGTGGCCAATTGACCGGCCCAAAACGTGAAATTATGTGCTCACCGAAGTGTTCTCTCAATAAACCCATGGATTGATTCGATGTGTGGGAAGTGGCGCCGTCTTGATGAAACCAAATGTCGCCGAGATCACGAGCTTCAATTTTAGGCATCAAATAGTCCGTTATCATGGCACGATAACGGTCGCCATTGACGGTTACGTTCGCACCGGCATCATTTTTAAAGAAATATGGACCGATGATTCCACCGGCCCACAAACCACACCACACCGTTGTTTTTTCTGGATGAAGGTCCAGTACTTGAATCTCTTCAGGTTGCTCTTCGTCCCAAATGCGGCAATTTTGTTTGTGCGAATGTATTAGTTTGTTGTGGTTAGGAAAAATAGAATTTTTTTAAGCTAGAAAAATTATTCACCCTTATTCTGCGTTTCGATTCGCGTAAATTTCGCAGCTTGGCAAATTTTGTATTCTGCGTTCCGTTCCCCGAATCAATTCGATTAGTTTTTCGATTGTATGTATTCTGCGTTACGATCGTAGCTACGTTTTTTCAAGTTGTTTATTTACTAACGGAAAGTTTGTCGATTTTTGTTTCCGTAGTTAAAAACGTGTATAATTAATTAAAATGTGAGTATAAAATGCTATAAATTTATTTTGTAATAAATTTTGTTTTTTTTTTTTTTTGTAACTATAAAGCTTTATTTAATTTATTGCAGGTCAAAAAACACAACACCTGAGCAGTATAAAAAGCTGGCGAGTTTAATGGCAACGAAGGATGATATTGCGTCTGGATATCGTAAGCGTCCCATGAGTTTATTTAATTGTAGTTACCACAATATTTAGTTAGACAAAAACATGAAAAACAAAAATGTACTTTGGATTTCAAGAAGAATTCTTGACAAAAAGTACGAAAAAACAGAAGTTAGGAAGAACATGTTAATCAATTAAAATAGATAATCATTCATTCAAAAGCAAATTTCGATCTACCAAAGTGAAATACCATTTGGTTTAAGGATTGATGTTTGACTATTGACGTCATCCGTCTTCAATAGCCGAGTGAGTAAAACGGCAAACCCCACTGACGAGATTGTGTGGTTACAATCGAAACTAGTATGGGCAATCTGTCCGTGAAAGCCTGGGTTCAAATCTGAGCGCAGTCAAGAATGAAAAATTATCAATAAAATTTTAAATAATTTCATGTTGTAAAAATTCCTGTCTTCATAAAAATAATTTAATTAAAATTAAATTCAATGAACTTAAGCCTAATTAAAAATATCTAAATTTGGATTAAAACCCATTAACAGTTCAATAAAATAACCACAATACTAATAATATTTAGTTTTTATATATGTATTTATCGCTATTTATTCATAAAATTTTACTTTTTATAGTTAAACAATTACAATGCTTATAAAATTTTTTTAGTTTTTATGTTTCGATTTCATACGTTTCATAACAAAGCAGCTGGTTTAAACATTCTCTTTTCTTCTTCTTTTTCTTTCGATTAGGTTTTTTTTGGAATACCTATTTTCAATTCGAGCGTACTGAATGCGGGAACGTAATCAAAGCGCAGAATAAGGGTGAATGATTTTTTTAAAGGTTGTATTTTTGTCACACAATATTAATATTTTTAATTTTTAAGATTTTTCACAATTTCAATGTTTTTCTTTCCCCATTCACCCATTCACAGAAAAAGTAATTAAAAATTATTTGCTTCAGAAAAGAACGGTAGAGAACGGCAACCGAAAGTAAAAAATTAATTAGAGTTTTATACGCAGCCTTGTGCCATCACTAATGTATAAAAGATACTTGCTCGAACTCTGTTTCGACGTTTTATAAAAGTTTAATAAATCCACACTTAATTACATTGGAATTTATTTCCACCCAAAATTTGTAGGAACTTTATATAAACTCAAGCCTCTGCTCAAACACTCCCTAGCAAATATGAGAATATCGTAAATTTCCGCCCGGAAAATCGATGTTTGTTAGACAATAGGTAAGCCCTTTTTGGAAACTTCAACAAAGTATACCGGCTCTAGTCTGTTTCGGAGGATTTTCATCTTATTTCAATAATTAATTTTGTTTTAAAAAACATAAATTTCCGAATTTTTAAAAATCTACAAAGAATTTTATTGTAATAAATTAAAATTTTGTTTTCTGTCGATACGTATATATTTAAATACTGCTAGAATTTTAGTTGCCACTATTTTAATATTCATTAATTTTTAGATAATCAGGAAGTATTTTTTTTTTTTAATAATGTGTGAAGAAAACAGCTGGAAGTTATAATACATGGTGGATTAAAACGAAATATTAAAAAAAAAATTAAAATGCTGTGTATAAAAAATTCAAGTTATATTAACTTCGCACCGGTTCGTCTAACGGTGGTAAACTAAAAATTAATATAAACAAAAATGTAGACAAAAAACTTTTTTTTATATGAATGTACTGTTATATCACAATACATCCCCCAACTGCATTTTTTTTTGGCAAAATAAAGGGTGGTCCAACCATAATGCACGATGTTAATTGTGAGTCACACCTTAACGTCAAGTTTTTTATCAAACTTAACTTGACATTTCTTTGGTTCAAAGTTTGACAAATTCAACCATGCAGAGGTACACAATTGAGCAGAGCGTTAAGATTGCTGAAGCCTTTTACAAAAATGGACGTTCAAATCAAAATTATTTATTATATATTTAATTATTTTTAGTTCATATTTAATATATAACGATTTAATAAATAAATACTGAAGTAAAAAATAATCATAATGCATTTCGTGCACTTCGTGATTTTTTTGGTCAGCATAATCGACCTCCGTGGATTCGTTAACAAGCAGAATTGCCCCATTTGGGCAAATTATCAACCATGAATGATTGTTTAAAAGTCGATGTATCCACAAACAGTGACTGTTTGGTGCGGTTAGTGGGCTGTTGGCGCCATCGACTTCTTCGAAAATGAGGTCGGCCAAGCATCTACAGTGAATGGTGTTCGCTATCGCAAGATGATAACGGTCTTCTTGTGGCCAGAGATTAAGGATAAGAACCTGGACGATATGTGGTTCGAACAAGATGGTACCACTTGCCACACAGCCAACATAACAATGGCTCTTTTGCGCGAGAAATTCAATGGCCGTGTTATCTCACGTCGTGCCGATGTCAATTGGCCGCCATGAGCATGTGATTTGACATCGCTGGACTTCTTTCTTTAGGGATATTTAAAAGAAAAAGTGTACGCCAATAAGCCAAGAATAATTCGAGAGCTTAATGGATGAGATAGTTCGGCACATTAACGATATTGAACTTCAATTATGTCTCAGAGTCATTGAAAATATGGACCATTTGGATAGAGGTATGCCACCAAAACCGTGACGAGCATTTGGGCGATATTTTGTTTCACACATAATTGTCATAGATTCTTCTATTATAATAAAAAATATTAGGATACTTTTCTAAAACCTTTTTGATTTGTTTACAATTAACTTCGCGCGTTTCGGTTGGCTACCCTTTACTAGAGCAACTGATCTAAGATGTTCACACTGGATAGATATGACTACTATTTATCGATTTCTTGCAAAAAGTTAATATGTATTTTTTTAGTTAGCTCCCTTTTGAGAAACCAGTCTGATATGTAAAAGGCCTAATTGACGGAAAAGTTTCAAATACTTTTTTCCGCATACGTTTACACATTTCGTCAAGGCCATGTAATTTACCTTAGTTCGGAAAATTTCCGGCTGACTAGCTGTATAGAATAGGATTAAATCTAAACAAAAGTTAAACAAATTCAAATTGACACTTTTAAAACTTTCTCCCAAGAAAGGTGAGAAAATAACATTTAAATTATTTACACTTAAAGTCTGCGACTTAGTCAATAAGTCATTAAACAATTTACACAGTTTTACAATTTCTTTCATTAAAAACTTTTAAGTAGATATTTACGAACATACATTAAATAAGGAAAGTAACTTAATTTAAGTAATTTAATTTAATTTTTTTTTGCAAAAATTGTCATCATAATTTAAGCAGCATCCTTAAATTAAGATTCTTTCGACGTTTATTCGCTTAATCATTATTCGTTTGCTTGTTTCTCATTTCTTGTTACAATTCATCCCTTTGCTGTGTGTTTTCCTTTCCTTCAATTTGTATAAGTTTGTTTATGTATAAGGGAAATTTAAGATTGACATTTTTTTTTGTCATAATATACAAAATCATTGTATACCACCACCCGCGGCAAAGATAATGAAGCATTTGGTAGAAAAAAAACTAGCAAAGAAAATGACAGACGAAAAAGGGCAACAACAACTACGATGACAAAACACAAAAAAATATTAACATAAAATATGCTAATAAAAAAGGATAATCTTACAAGCAGAAATCCTTTCGACATTTTTGAGTGTTACAAACCAAAAAAAAAAAAAAAAACAACAACATAAGAACCTTAAAAATAGCAACAAAAACAGTATTTTGATACTTATAGACATGAACTAACAAAAAACAAAACCCCAAAAAATCTCGAAAAAGCAACAACAACAACTTTGAAAAAACTGCCTAATTAATGTTGTAGCTGTATACTTAGAATTTAGAATTGACGGAAAAAGGACACAGTTAACCGGAAAGCAAAATATTAACGCAAAGAAAATAACACCTAACGTTTCAAATAATAAAAAAAATTTTAAATTAGACAGTAAAACATTTACAAAAGAGAAAAGAAAGAAAAAAAGAGATAATGAGTTCAGGAAAAATTAGACCAAAAGATCTAAAAAAAACCCCAACTACATTATACAACAAAAGCACAATGCCCAATATTAAAAATCAAGTTGTATTAAAAGTAGATTGGAGCCAAAACACAAAACTTTACCAAAAAAAAAAAAAAAAAAATAATAGCTTAAAGACTAAACAGCCGCTGGCATTATAATTAATAATTCTAATTAAGCAATTGTTTTTGTTCATTTATTGTTACTTTCTCTTTCAGGCCAATTTTAACTTTCATGCATAAAAAGAAACATAAGTATGTATATAAAATTTAAAAATGCCTTAACAATATAAAAATGATATCCGACAATAGCCCCTCATATAAAGTAACCCTCAAAAATCAAATATTACAGGAGAAGGTTTTTTTGCTTTTTCCAATTTGTTCAGAATGTTTTTATGAAAAGTTAAATGTTACCTACTAATGATCCTGCAAAAGATAAGTTTTACCTTATTTCTCCGTATAAATTTTTTTGTTAGTCACGTTAACCCATTTACGCCCAGCGTACTTATATGAGGACGGCTGTTCATATGGCCACAATATTTAGCATCGTTATTTTATTCGTTATTTTATTCGTTCATTTATAAACAAACTTGCATTAAAAATGGAGTGCAACTTTAACCCTGAAAGGTAACTCTGCATTTTAGTACATAAAGCTTACTCTTCGTCGAATCGACGAACTTTAAAAAAAAAATAATTAGCGGAACAAGTTTAAAGTAAAAAATCAACAGAAATTTTTTTAGTTAAGCATTTTATTAAAACATTAAAAAAAATAAAACATCAAAAATAAAAGTTTTCCTTCAAATGTTGTAAGAATTTTAACTAATTTTTGTGTTTTAAAATTTATTATTTTTTTAACGCTTTCGTCATGAGCTAACGTTGTTGAAAACAAAAACGTAATTTTAATACACATAAATAAGTTATATGGTAGAGTGTAAATGAGCTTCGTCGATTCGACGAGCAGTAGCCATCCAGGGTTAAAATAAAATAGATACTTGTGTAATTATATGCTTAAATGGATTAAAATTGGAGGTTCAGTTCATTGTTTTAAAGAACTAGGTTATAAGTCAAAGCTACGCGATTATTTTATATAGAATATACGTGGATGCTTTTAGGAATATTTAGCCTGGATTTATTTTAAAACAGTCATTTAACGATTCCAATGTGTACTACCATTATACACAATTTTGATGACTTATATTTTCCTATGTTCTGTTTTGTAAGCCTTCTCAGTTTGTTATTTGCTGTATTTTTTTATTTTTTTTTTTTTTTTTTTTTTTTTTTTTTGAGAACAAAACGACAATTAATTTTAAACAATATTTAATGTCATGGCACAAAATGCCCTAAAGAACTTACATCTATACAAAAACAAAAAAATTAATAATTTCCTATTTGTTTCTTACGAGGTTGAGTTCACATCTGAGCTAACCAGTATAGAAAAAATGAGATCATTTAATGGCTTAATATAAAGATTTTTATCTAGTGCATTGAACCACATATTCTAACATGGATATGTCAATGTTTAGTTTTTGCTAATGTCGGCCAAGTGTTTTTGATTTCAAAAGCAATGCCTAAACGCAGAGAAAAGAAAACATGTCCACCTCCAAGAAAACTATTTTCACAGCGAATTTTAGCCATATTCTGTTTAATTTAAACATATTGTTGTCACTCGAAAACCATATAATGGTTAAATTAGTCCTCCACCAAGAAACGACAACCATGTTATGGTTGTCCTTAAACATGTTATGGTTAAATATGACAATAACTTGTTTTTTATTTAACAACCACGCTTTCTCCTTTTCCAATAAGCAGCATTCTATGGTTGAAAAACAACCATATGCGGCCATTTTGTTTATTAGCAAACCCGTTAAACAATACGGAGCTAGATCGCTAAACATAATTTAAAAGTAAATTTTGATAGTTTGGTAATGTTTTTATGCTTCAATCTATTAAGGATACTTTGCTAAGGAGACAGATTATAAATTTCAAAAATTGAACTTTTCGGTAGTCCAATCGAACTAAAAAGACACCCTTTCCAAATTTATCCCGCAAATAAGACCTTTGGGATGGTAGAAAAAATGGGGTTCATAGTAAAAAAATTGCAATTACAGATTATTTTTGTAGGTAGGTGCCCGCATACAAATGTAACTAATCACATAAGGGGTTTGAATATAATAGCGACCTCAAGGAGTGAAATTGTTAACCGATATTTAGGTGCAAATATGTGCGAATGTAAGGTTGCAAACATGTTAAGCCAAGATCATTAAAAAAGGCATCTTCAAAATAAGAAAATTTATATTGGATTTGTTTTTAAGATTAGATTTACAGAAAAAAATTAAAAATTGTTTCTAATTACCAAATTCATAGAATCAAATAAACAATTTGTAGATTTTGTTTGCACCTATTACCAAAATGATTATATTGATTACTAAAAATTGTAAAAATTTAAAAATGTGAATTTTTTTTCATTGAATAAAAAAAATAAAAAAAACTTTGCCATATCAAACAATGTGTTAATTGATTTAATCAAATATAGCTCAGGTTTTCACAATTTTCAGCAAAAATTCTACAAGTTTGAATTATTTTATTTCAAGCGAAAAAATCAATTAAGAATTTTTGTTATTTAATCAATGCCGTATTCATAAAAAACTAAATTGGATATGAAATATAGTTTAAGGAAAATTTGTATTGAAATTTTGACATAAAATACATTTGAAATCTACTTTGTTTTTTATGAATACGGCAGTTAATATTTAAATTAAAAATTGATTTCAAAACAACTAAAATGTTATTTAAATCAAAATTGTATCTGTATTTTTTTTTCAACTAAAAAAAATATTGATTCAATTATCACATTAATTAAATTTATATACTTTTTAGACAATTTTTTTAATTGAAAAAAATACTAAACATTTTTTCTGTGTTAAAGTATTAATTTCCAACTAAATAAAATCTTTCCAAAATGAGAAAAATACAAAAAAGAAAAAATTAATTCCGCAATGTGTACAAAAACAAACACCTCGAATCCTTAAAAAAAAAACAAAATATTTATATGTCGTTAAGGCCAATAGAAAATTACACAATTTCTCTTGTTGAAACCACTTACATTGATTTTAAAAGTGAATAAATCAGTCCCTTAAAGCGGTATGAAACCCCGTTTTGTTTAAATGATACTCAGCCAAAGTCCACGTGTATATTTGTCAAAACTTTTTTGCAGGAACAAAATTATTATTGTCTACATTTAATTCTAAAAGATAAGATAAAGTGACCTGACATCTTTAATAAAGTAATTTATGCAAATATGTTTTCCTAAAATAAATGACCGAAAAACGTGACAAATTTTATTTATGGTCCCTTTTTAAGATTTTTTTTTTTTAATAAAAAAAGTGCGGCAGACAAAATAGCAAAAAAAAAATAAACAAAAAAAAAGAATTGGGTGTTTTTGTTAGCTGCATGATAACTTAAAATGGTAATACAAGAAAGAAATATTATTGGAATGGATTTTTTTTGTTATTATCTGTTGGATAATTTCATGGCTTTTATTTTTTAAATATGATTTCCGGCATATTAGATCAGTCCAATTTTGACTACTTTTTCCGATAAATCTGGCCGCATGGCTTCAATGGTGGCTTGAATATTGGCTTCGAATGCCAAGGGTTGCTGGTTTGTTGGCATAAGCCAATGATTTAACATAGCCCCAAAAAATAAGTCCAGAGGCGTTAAATCGCACGAACGATTGGGCCAGTGAATAGGAACACTTCTGGAAATAAAGTTATCAGCATATTAATTTTGCAATAAATCAAAGCGTGCTGTATGGAAAATAGTGCGTTGGCTCATCACAACAGCAGCTCGTCGCATATTTCAAAAGAGCGTGTAATGGCCATAAGTTAACGGCTAGAGGACTGTCTCCACTCCAAATATGACGTGGCCTTAACCAAAAATGAGCTTCGTAAAACTAAGAAGTGATCTATGAACTTTTCGAAGAGATTTATTTTTTTAAAGTAAATTTCCACTATTTTTTGTTCTAGCGTTAAACGATTCATGATGACTTGCCAAACCTTACTGAACAGAAATGCGAACCAGAGACCTGCAAGGAGTATGAACGAGCCTGCTCAATCGCTAAAAATTTAGTATAAATCAAAAAAGTATTCTAAAGTTTTGTTCTCGTTCAAACGTCAACATGAACCAACAAATTCAAAAAGAAGTATGAATCGATCGCAAAATAATGCTTGTATATGTTTTTTTTTAAAAGCGATGCATCTGTTTATGAACGACGGCTTTCGGTTCGGTGATTCGAACATTAATTTATTGTGATCAGTTGCAACGGCCACTCGAATTTTATGAATTAATCGGTTTTGTCCAACGTCAAGAAATGATTTAAGTCTAAAGAGCTCATTTCAAACAGTCATTTTTAATGCTTGTACTCGCAACGAACATGAATGTTAAAGTTTTTTTGGTACGATAGTAGAAAAATTCATGTTATAGGCTCCAGCCACTTGTTTTGTGTGTATTATTAATGTATGCATATAAGCAATATAAAGTTCATGCTATTGTATTCGTTATCTCTTCTAAACCAATTTGATATTTTTCAATAGATAAAAATCAAACAATCCAAAAAATGTGTGTTTTTTAATATACATATGTGTTTAACATGCCAAAATCGGGGCGAAAAATGTTAAATAAATTTTAATATATTTTGCGGGTTAGAGAAATTATGGGTTAAAGTTAAAATTTTCCTACAAAAAGTCGAATTCGGAAGACATTGGTCCTATATAAATATCTCATAAAATTTCTTCGAATTTTTTTTTATGCCTAAAGCCTAGTACTCTGTTCCAATTTGTGAAAAATGTTCAGCAACATCTATTATTTCATGCGAAAACTTTGACATGTATCAATGTTACCTATCTCGAGAGTTTGCACAATTTGACGTTTTTAATCTTTCAAAGTATGCGACATTGTTTTGGATATGTAAACAAAACCCACAGGTATTTTACTTAAAAGTATTAACATTTTACAATAGAAATTCCGCACAAGTTTTTTTCATATGAGTTTTGACAGCATTTCACGTGAAATGTTGAACACAGTACTAGGCTTAAGCATAAAAGGTACATATAAATTTTTCGCAAATTTTATTTTCAAATAAAATTTTTGGTTGTGATTTTTTCAACAGTTTTTCTCTAATTGCCTATACAAAGTAAAAAAACAGTATAGATCTTACATACACTCAAACATTTGTATTTTTTAACCAATAATGTTGCGACTTATACATACATACATATGTCTGAACCTCGAACGAGAACAAAGCTGTAGAATACATGACTAGTTTGTACTTCTTATTTAGCGTTCAAACATGGTGCACCTGAATGAACATTATATCGCATTAGAAAACAAATATTGCAAGAGTGATGCAAGCCCCACTTTGTTTCCTTACGGTGACCTGTAGTCGTACCAGAAAAAACATTTACAAACATTCATGTTCGTTGCGAGTACAATAATTCAAACTGATGGTTTGAAATGAGCTCTTTAGATTGAAATCATTTCTTACAAAAACGGTTTGAATCATATCAATTCAGAGTAAATGATTGGATATACTCCAGATTTAAGTATTCGTTGCAGTTCTCTGATGCCAATACAGTTTGACATTCTGAGCTTTCAAACTATAGTAATCAATATCGAAAGTTCTCCTGCAGCTAAAAAAAACACACGATATATTAAGCAAGTTGTTTATGAAGTGGTTGCAAGTTCCTAATTCTGGTAATTAATGTTTTAAAAAATACAGTATTTATCATTTATTTGCATTGCATAATTTCGCGTCGAGACGTCGGTAATTCTTCAACCCTTTGTGCAGTCTCACAGACCGAACACATACTTAAATCAGTCTGTACGCCAGTGTTCTATTATGATTGATTAATGTTCTTATTGCTGCCGGTGTGCATAGATGGCTGTTAAATTGTCTTGTTTAGTTTTATTTTTCTAGGTCCAATAAGTACCAAAAAGTGCCATCACATGAACGAAAAAAGTACCTAAAATAATTTCTCTAAAATATTCATATTCACTCAGGACCTAGCACGTTTGATTTAATAGTTCTAGGCCCATATCAGCGAAGATTTAAAAGTTTTCAGTTTATGAACAAAAAAGTACCAAAATTGTTCACCTCTAAGTTTCTGATCTACTCAGGACCCTCAGGACCCTATGTTTCTTAGTTCAATATTATAAAAAATTCAAAATATTCCACATGTGAGATGGAAAAGTAAAAGAAAGAAAATAAATTTCCCTTATTTCCCCCTATTTGATACTTTTTCCCCCCTTTGAACAATCAAAAATTTCAGAATTATAGTGGGAACCCATAATTAAATACGTATACACCAAAAAAAAGTTTTTTAGCAATTAAAAAAATGATTAAAAAAGTATTTAAATTTAAAAAAAAAAAACATCAATGTCCGAAACAACTTTAGCGCTCAGCTACGCAATGCTGTGGCACAAAACAATGATGCACTTCCGTATGCGTCTGTCAACTCTAAATGGGACCACGTTAAAAACACCATCAGATCCTGCGCAGATCACACCATAGGCCCAGCTCCCAAAGGAAAACATGTGTGGATGTCTGAGAACACTTGGAACTTAATTTCCGAACGTAAAGCTTTAAAAGAGAAAATGAACGCTTCCGAGGACTGTGATGAAAAAAGTAGTTTAGAAGCCAAATATCGTAAATATCACAAGACGGTATAGCGAGCAGTGCGACGAGAATAAAGAAAGCACATAGACAGCCTTACAGAAGAGGCCGAAAATGCAGCAAACTCTGGCGATACGCGAACTGTTTTTGAGATTACGAAAAAACTTGCAGAGCAAAGAATGCATACCGAACACCCAGTACGTGACATAAGTGGAAATCTGCTCATCACTGACCAGGAACAACTCCAAAGATAGAAAGAACATTTTTCTACGGTATTAAACAACATGATTGATCCTGCAGCTTAACCACCTATTTTCGCAAGTTCTATCACTGCAACAAACCCTAGGATTCGAATCTCGCCCCCAAGCCTTGCAGAAACCATAGCAGCTATAAAACAGCTTCCAAATGGCAAAGCTGCGGGTACCGATGGTATCCCAGCTGAAATATATAAATGCGATCCAAACCTTACGGCTGAACTATTACACCCCCTTATATGTGAATCGTGAGAAATTGAGTCCTTTCCAGACGAATGGAAGGATGGTATAATAGTCAAGATTGCAAAGAAAGGAGACCTGAAGAACTGCAGCAATTGGCGAGGCATATGTGTGTTACCAACCATAGCAAAGATAATTGCAAAAATAATCCTTAATCGCGTTAAAGAGCACCTAGAAAATACCATCAGCTCATGCCAAGCCGGTTTTCGCAGTGGATATTCCTGTGCGGATCATATCAACACCTTACGAATAATCACAGAGCAGTGTGTGGAATTCAACTCCAAGCTCCATCTTCTTTTTATTGATTTTGAAAAAGCTCTCGATAGTATTAACCGGGAGTTCATATGGTTAGCTTTGCAAAGAAGAGGTATACCGGAAAAACTTGTATCGCTGATCAAGGAAAGTTATAACCAAGCCAGATGTTTCGTTCTTCACAAGGGGAAGCTATCTGACCCATTTATGGTGCAAAGTGGAGTTCGCCAGGGATGTATATTGTCTCCTTTTGTTATTCCTTGTCGTGATAGAAGATGTTCTAAGTTCCATAGCAAATAGCCATGGTATCCAGTGGCAAATCAACAACAAATACCTGAACTACTTGGCATACGCAGATGACATATGCTTACTTTCGCACAGACTTTGTGATCTAAAACAGACAACACTCAATTTGCAAGACAAACTGCGCTGTACAGGTCTTAAAATAAATACGGGAAAAACAAAGGCACTGAGTGTAGGAGTTGACTCACCATCAACACTATATATAGGCGACCAAATTTACGACTACACGCCCAACTTTTGCTACCTGTGTTGTGATATTGACGAAAATGGAGGTGCCGACTTAGATGTAGAGAGTAGAATAAACAAGGCAAGATCATCCTTTGGCATATTAGCCCCAATATGGCAAAACAACAAAATAAGTCTTCGCACTAAGCTTAGAATTTTCGAAGCAAATGTCAAATCGGTACTTCTCTACGGATGCACAACCTGGAAAGTTACAAATATTATTACCCACCGCCTACAAACATTTGTCAACCGCAGTCTCAGAAGAATTCTTCGCATTTTCTGGCCTCGGACAGTCTCTAATGCCGACCTGTTAGTGCAGTCAAGACAGATTCCGATAGAAATTGAAATACGGAAGCGCAAGTGGCAATGGATTGGTCATACACTACGACGAAACGACGACAACGTGGCCAAACAGGCACTTCGATGGAACCCATTTCAACAATCTGGCCGACAACCTGGCAGACCACGTACAACGTGGCGACGTTCCACCGAAACTGAGATGAACAGTCTTGGCCTATCTTGGAACGAGTTAAGATCAACGGCACAAAATCGGGTCCGCTGGCGATCAGCTGTTATTGGGCCCTATGCTCCAATGGGAGTTAGAGGAACACATATATATATATAAGTCAATAATTTTTTAAGTTGAAAGAAAATTTAAAAAATAATTTTGATGTAATTAATATTTAAGTTGTTTTGAAATAAATATTTAATTAAAATATTAATCAAATATCAAAAAAAAGTAATTGATTTTTTCGTTTAAAATAAAATAATTTAAACTTCTAGAATTGTTGTTGGGAATTGTCAATATAATATTAAATAAATAAACAGATTGTTTGAAATGGCAAAGTTTTTTTTATCATTTTTTTAATTAACCCTCTGCGACTGACGTGGCTGTCTAACACGCACCAATGAAAGAAAAAAGGGATTTTCTCCGATCTTTTTCAAACATCGGCTCTCACGCATTCAGTAACTTCTAACTAGGTTTTTATGTGTACGTTGGTGTGACAAACGCGTTCAAAGAGAGCGGACGTGCCGCGCTGAGCAGAAAAGTTTCTTCAAGACAACCACGTCAATATTTTGGTATGTAGGTGTCTGAGAAACAAGCACATCAACATTTTTGTTATATTTTTGTGATATTTTTGTTGTGTCTCCTAGACAACACGTCAGTAAAATTGTTTCAATATTTTATATGTTTTATTACTTTTATGTGGATGGGTCGGTATAATACAAAACAAATTCTTCATTGTTCTAAGAGAACATCATCTGGAACTTTTAAAAGCCGTGAAGAGCAGATTCTGAGTTTTGGATCAAACAATTTGACATATCCATGTTAGAATGTCTGGTTCAATGCACTACATAAAATCAGTTGTATCTTTTTATTTAGCCATTAAAATTAAAATTAGATGTGAACCTAGTGTAAAACTTGTAAAAAAGAAAATAGGATATTTTTCATTTTTTTTTTTTTTTGTTTTTGTATAGATGTATGTTCTTTAGGGACATTTGGTGCCATGCTTTAAAATAGGGTTTAAAATTAAATGTTGTGTTCTCAAAAATAAATTACAACAAATAACATGCGTTAACCTTAATCTAAATTTTTTTGTGTTTCTAAATTAAAAAAATAATTTCAGAAGGTTTGCAAAACAGAATTTGGAAAATATAAGCTATAAAAATGGTGTCAAGCGTACTACCACGTCATTGGAATTGTTTTTACAAAGTCACGTCAGTCGTACAGGGTTAAAATTAAAAATATCATTTATTGGAAAAAAATTTTCCTTACTTTACATTTTTAAGTAATCAATATAATTATTTAGGTATTAGGTGCAAAATTAACAACTTGCTTGCTTGATATTATGAATTTGGTATAAATTTGGTGATAAGAGACAATTTTTAATTTTTTCTGTATGTTAATGAATGGAGAAAAATCTTTGTAAAATAAAGTACCAAAAATAGATAAAATTGTCAGCTTTAGATATTTTTAATTAGGCTTAAGTTCATTAAATTTAATTTTCATTAAATTATTTTTATGAAGCCAGGAATTTATACAACATGAAATTAATTAAAATTTTATTGATAAGTTTTCATTCTTGACTGCACTGAGATTCGAACCCAGGCTTTCACGGACAGGTTGCCCATACTAGTTTCGATTGTAACCACACAATCTCGTCAGTGGGGTTTGCCGTTTTACTCACTCGGCTATTGAAGCCGGATGACGTCAATAGTCAAACATCAATCCTAAAACCAAATGGTATTTCACTTTGGTAGATCGAAATTTGCTTTTGAATGAATGATTATCTATTTTAACTGATTTACATGTTCTTCCTAACTTCTGTTTTTTCGTACTTTTTGTCAAGAAGTCTTCTTGACATTTGTCCTTCAAGTTGTGCTGAAAATGTCAACAAGAAAAAAGAAAGACAAAAACATGAAAAACAAAAATGTACTTTGAATTCCTGCCTTCATAAAAATAATTTAATGAAAATTAAATTCAATGAACTTAAGCCTAATTAAAAATATCTAAATTTGGATTAAAAACCATTAACAGTTCAATAATATAACCACAATACTAATATTGTCAGCTTTTTAATGTTGGAATTTCGAAAAATTACCAAATTTAAATTTGTATTTTAAAGAAAAGTAACGAATGTTATATAATGTTTATTGGTATAAAAGATCAATGGCGTAATGTAGAGATGAAGTTTCAAGTTACAGCTTGTTCCCGTTTGCTTTTGAAAAGGGCTGAATTGTAAAAATAAGTACTAGACACCTGTCCGCTTAGTTTTTTTTAATGAAAACCGATAGGTATAAAATTTTTCTGTTACTATTTTAGTTAAGTAGCGGTTTTAACGAATTTTCCCGTTGTAACCCCTACACATTCGAATTTCTAAACAATTCCTTCTTAGTGGAACGGTTAGGTGAGAGACCAATCTCCGGTCCAACTTTCAACTTATTAGCTTAAGGCGTTTAGGCTGTGCGGTGATGAATCAGCCTGTCAATAACGTTACAATTTCATATACATTTCGTCAAATGGTTCCAAAAAGCCCTACGTTACCTTGAATGAGTTATACAAGTGCAGCAAAAAGCATTCTTTATTGAAAAATATTATTTTTTTGGAAAAAACGAAAAAGATAATCTCTTTTTTTTTAAACACAACGAAGAGACATTAACTGTTAATAAACAAAAATAAAAGTACAACTTTCTTTTTTGTGTTTCTTTTTTTTATTATTTATCGAAAGGCTTTTTGTTCATAAGAACGTTATTTTTTTTTTTTTGTAGTACTGTAAAATTTTTAAGGACCGAGTATTTTGATACGTTGGTTGCTTCATAATCGATTAAAAAGACGATTATGTTTTTTTTTGTAAATTTTGTAATCACATGACGACGGTATACAGGGATTCGGCACCAAAATTTATTTCGAGGGTTTTCATATGAAGCACAACACAATTTACATCGAATATATGTCTAATGAATTTTAAATAAATATCAAGGTAATTATAATGCGAAAAGGACTATAGGCGAAAGCAAATTTAAATGGTGAAAAAGTTTATTTTTATAAAGAAATAAAACTCTTTTCCCGATAAGTATGAAAAATTAAAATATTCGTCTTAAATTGGGCTCAAATAAATACAATGCAAACGTTAAGCATTTTAAGGGTCCTGGGTCAATAGTTCCACAATATCCCTAGTTAGATAATGTACGTCTGCGAGACGTACGCTTTTTCAATTTTCTGCTCCTACTCTCACATTTGTTACCATACAACTTTCTCGCGCTCAATTATCTCAGTCGTTAGCATCAGCTTCTTGGTGGTGGCTTTTTTTTTGTAAGATAAGTTATGTTTTCTTTGAGAAATAAGCAAAAATAAACACAACATACGTCGGAGAGACGTATCGTTACCTTTAGTGTAACTTTTGTAGCAAAAATAACTTTTTGTTTTGTTGAATTTTAAGGTATTTGTTATTTAAGTTAGCTGTAAAAATGCACTTACCGCTTGGACGACTGCTCTTGAAAAGCGTGTTGGACGACTCAGATTCACTGGAAAATTTGAGCAAATCGGAAGATGAATAAATGGAGGATAAGGTTCAACGTGATGTATAAGACAAGCTTGTTGACATCCTTGATGCTCTTGAGAATATACCACCGACTTAAGAAAATCCTTAAGAACCTGATAATTTTACTACTTCTGCCCATAGCCAATTATTACTGTATATTATCCCACTGGAAGACGTAAAAGTAAGCACAGCTGAACTACATCAGTGAGTCAAAGCGCTGTCCGAAGAGGACTTATTTGGGAATGTAAATCACTGTACGACACAATTACATGCTTCGTTATTTTTTTTACTACCGAAAAAATTTCAGAAATTGTTCAATGCACCAAACAAAAGGTTAGAAAATCCTAGTTTATCGAAAACTTTGCGCGGCAACATTAAAAATGATTTACCAGATGAAGTAAACAATAATTACAGTAGCAGTGGAGAACAGCCTGAATAACAAAAAGAGAAAATACTGTGGTTTCTGTCAATCAAAAATTCAACGTACGTACAAAATGGTATGTTTAAAATGCAATGCACCTGTGTGTGGCGACCACAAATATTTAGTTTGTAAATCTTGCATATAATGCTATTTGAATTTATTATTTTTTTTTTTTGGTACAGATATTATTATCTAAGCAAAGTACAACAAAAGGAATAATTTTATTTTTAGAGCCGAACTGAAGTCCTTTATAAATAACTCTTTAAGTTGTGATATTTTTTAAAGATTTATTGCATTTTATTTTTAATTTTGTTTTTATTATTGTTTTCTGTTTAAAAATTACTTTATTTTAAAAGAAATTGAATAAATAAATGATTTTAACAAAAAAATGTATCAATATTATTTTCGGTGATGACCTTTAAAGGATATAAACTAGCACACGTCTTTCAGGCGTAACGTTATCTTTTCAGTACAAAAAATAACGTTATCTAACTAGGGATATTTCAAATGACTTTTTTATAACCTGCACTCCCAAAAAACACCATTGTGCCAAGGAAATTATTTTGAAAATAAAATTTTAAATAGTGATATCAGGATATATAAACCAAAATTAAGCAATTTTTAGCACAAGTCATTATTAGTTGCCGTTCTAGGCATAGAAGATTGACTACACAGTAAAAATTCTCGCCACTTTTTTCCAAGTAAACGATTAATATAAAATTAAATCAGTTTAAATTAAAAATTTATGATGTGAATTAAACTTTTACTTAGATCAACAAGATTACTGCAGAAAATGTTTTTATTATCCAAAAATATTTAATTGATACTACATATTTGTTTACTGGTGCAAATTTAACTAGTTTTTTAATTAATAACACAAATTTTTAATTGATATAAATTTGTTTCAGTGTGGAACGGAAACTCTTTTAAAGCAATATTATATATTGTTTCTCAAAATTCTGAACGTTTTACGACGAAAAATTCTCCAAAGCTTTAAACCAGTTAAATCATTAATCAAAATTAAAATAAGTTTTAATTAAAAATTTAATAAAGTGAATAAAACGTTTAATCAAGTGAGTAGAACTTTTCATCAAGTGAATTAAACGTTTGATTGAAAGTATTAATTTGCTTGCTGATGCAAATTTAGCTAGTTTAGTAATTAATATCACAAATTTGTAATTGAAATCAATTTTTATTTTTTTCTGTGTTGAACGAAAACTCTCTTAAAACAAAATTATAAATTTTTCTCGAAATTCCATGCGGGTTATAACAAAGTAAACACATATATTAGGCTGGGTTTTTCAGATCTTATTTAAACTAGGCTTAGTAAATCTGAAAACAATTTTGTGCCGCCATTACCAAGTTTGTATACAAAATGTTTATTGAACATCTTAGTTTTGCTTAAAATGTTGGTCTGTAATGAAATAATAAAAATAATCACATTTCGCGGGAAAAATCAGAGTTTCCGAGTACGTTTTACCTTAATCCGCATCTCAAAACTCCGGCCTTACTTACACAATTATAGAGTACGGTTTTTTTAAAGCTGAGTTATGTTTTTCTCTCTATTTCCGTTCTAGTCATACTTCTATGGTTTGAGGAGTAAAGTATATTAAATTTTGTAATAGATGTATAATTCAGCTTGAAAATACATTAAACAAATCAATGCTGGTTTTATTAAGTGAATGTTTTGTCAACAGAATAGAAATATTAATTTTTAATGAAGATTAGTTCACATTTGGGTTTATAATTCTGTTCATACGTAACCGCTTGTGCTGAATTTCATGCCAAGCTGCTTGGTACCAAAATATAAATTTCCTGCTTTGTCCTTTGGAAGAGAGCCGTTTTTTACAAACGGACATGGCTAAATCGATTAGTCGTGGTGGTGGAGGGTATATATATGTTTATCTCTTTTTTAATATTTTTACGTCAATGGGGCATCATATGATCGGGCTGGCAACACAAAAGTATGAAATCAACAAATAAAAATTTTACTTTTTTATTTGTTGATTTAATACTTTTGTGTTGTACAAAGTAAAAACTAATACCATTTAATTCACCTGCACTAATTCATTAAAAATTTGTCTACAACCTAACAATTTAACTTTTTCACACAACACCCCACCATATAAATAAAATAAAAAATATTTTTTTACATTTATAAATAACGGTGACATAAATGTTACAAGCAAATATTGCTGGAATACGAAACGTGACACATGACATTATACAATTAAGAAAAAACTTATTCAGACAATGTTAAACATTCATTGAATTTCCTATAATTACACAAACAAAAAGCAGAAAACACAGAAAAATAAAATGAGAATCTGCATTTTTTTTTTTTTTTTTTTTTTTTTTTTTTTTGTGGCAGTCAAAAACAATAGACAAATAGAGAAAAACTACTGACCACAAAGTAAAAACTAAAATGTCAGTTGGTAAATTAATTAATAGACTTGTGGCAAAGAATATTTTATTTCCAAAAAATAACACAAACACACGGATATGTAAAAAAGAACAAAAACAAAAAATTAAATCATGGATAAATATTTTATATTAGACAATCAACCACAATTCTATCAACGACTAAATAAACGAATGAGTGATGATAGAAAAAAATTTAACCCAAAGAAAAGCCTGCATTTTTTATGTAAAAGAAAAAAGAAGTTAACTAAAAATATAAGTCTATACTACATTAAACATACATCCATATGTATGTTAACTTTCATAATGAACTGAACTATTAGGGGCGATGGGACAGATTGGTTGGACAGATACTCAAATGCACTCTGATTTCTGAAACATTGAACACTGAAAACGGCAAAGAGAAAAAAGTCCTCACACTACGAGTAGTTAAAGTGAAAAAAAGTTCGTATATTATTACATACACTTCATCCTAGGACAAGTGGTACTTGATGATGCAGCTTAACGCGCACATGTGAATATACACTCATTTAGATCCATGTATGTGTATGTGTTAAAAAACAGAAAACTTCCCTCTTTTAGTACGAGTATATACCACACTTAAGCAAACACTCTAATACATACAAAATAAATTGGACTTCTGCAGCAGAGTTTCTTAACTGCCTCTTCATAGATATATGTCTAAACAGAAAGAAAAACACTAGGGATAAATAAAGCTTTTTAAAATTACTTTAAGTACGAGTCGTTCTCAAAAATTCAAGTACGAAGAACACTGAAACGAACTTAATACAATCCTAAATGGAAAAATTTTCGAAAATCAATCCCGGAATTTCTTAAAATAAGAACAAAAGCTCTAAGAGTAAAATTACAAAGTGAGCGTTTTAATCTCATATAACATATCAAAAATTGTTGTAGCCACTACAAAAACACCACACATGTAGTTAAAAAACGATTTGATTATTGTGTGTAGAAACAACAAAAACAACAGAACAAGAAGAAAACACATTATTTTCATGTTTAAATCTTAATCAATTATACTTTTTAAACTATAAAAAGTAAAAATTAAAGCTAGAGTTCTCATTTAGTTTATATTCTTAGATATATATGTACATTAAGTTTTTAAAGTAAAAATCATATCGGGCAGGATGCTGTTGTTTTATAATTGGAACTGTGTAAGATGTGAAACGGGCTAGTAAATCAACGATAATAATATTCTCATTCTAATTACGAATTTGGGATTAAATCAACTTTATAGTTCTTGAATCAAGCGCATTTTGAGATTGATTTAATCTCAATTTTACTTAAATCAATCTCGTTTTCGGATTATTTTAAGTACGAAATCGGGATTGAATATGGATAAGTTGAGTATTTTGCAACTGACTAATCCGTACTTGAATCAATCTTTCTGTACTTGATTCAAGAAAATCTGTACTCACCGTACAATTGATACCGCTTCAGATTTCATTTACTTACTTCTGCTTTAATACATTACTAAGTTCATACATGAATAATTTCGGTAATTTCGGTAAAGTGTTACAGTTACAATCCTTCTTGTTCTTAAAAAGCACGTTTAAATTCAACCGACATAAATGGGATATTAAACGAATGTGCAGTGCCGATAGAGAATTTATATCAGATGAACATAAGCTGAATATTTGCGATGTTATCAGAAGCATCCGATGCAGAATATATGGGATATAAAGAAGCTAGCGAGGATTCACATTATTCTGACGAGTGTTAAGAATTTGAAGAAACAACTGAACTCCATGGAAAGGTAGTTCGCGTTGGCGTATCCGGAATACTATTTCCTACTCCTGGCTTTAGTATAGGAACACCTAACGATATATTCAAATCTTTATTATCCAAAGAGATAATATATAATACGGATAATTTTGCGGGAAAGTAACATAAATAAAACAGAGTGACTGACGAGCATAACAAAAACTTGGAATTAAAATATCCAGACGTCTGCAATCGGCCAGAGAAAAAATTTTTTTTGCCATATTTAGAAAAAGAGCTAGATACTTTCTTAGGACTACTGATATGTGGCGTATTTAAATCAAATTTAGAGTACCTAACATAATTATGGAAAACAAAAAATTTACCTTTGTTTCGCGCAGCAATGTCTTATGATAAATATAAAATACTTTTACCCTTTTTACTACTAAGAAATAAATGTTATTTTAAATATTTTCATTAAGTTACCCGGGTGTCCTGTCAACCCGTTAAGGGTGGAAAATGTAAATTATGCCACAGCAACCTGCCAAGTTAAGAAACTAAGCCAATATTTATCCAAATAAAATTAAACGCTTAAAAAGTTACCCGAGTACCTGTCCCTCACAAAAGGGTTAGAATAGCTTCTAACAGCAATTATCATTACTTAACGAATTTTGACTACACGCAGAAAAAAAATATGTTTAAAAATGTTCACCTCCAACAAAACTATTTTTAAAGAAAATTTTTAAACATATTATGTTTAATTTAACCATATTATTGTCACCGACAACCATATTTTTGTTAAATTGGTCCTCCATCAAGAAGCCACAAACATATTATGGTTGTCTTTAAACATGTTTTGGTTAAATATGACAATAATTTGTTTTTAAATAAACAATAGTATTTTCCTCTTTTCCAAGAGCAATATGCTATGGTTGAAAACCAACCATGCTATTATAAGTGTTAAACAAGTTTTAGTTATTATTAACCAAAACATGTTTAGAGGCAACCATATTATGGTTGCGCCTTCTTGATGGGGGACCCATTTAACCATAATATTGTTGTCGGTGACAATAATATGGTTAAATTAAACATAATATGTTTAAAATTTTTCTTTTAAAATAGTTTTGTTGGAGGTGACCATTTTTAAACATATTTTTTCTTTGGGTGTACGTAACAACAAATTTTAATAAATAGTTGAGAAATTACAGTATTTTCGTACAGTTCATGAAACAATATATTACAATTATTTAAGGTCCGAGAATTTGTCCTGTACATTCTACAAGTATTTCCAACCATATTTCTTTGTTATTGGAGGTTTTTATGCCCATCGGTAGGATTTCTATTAATTCAGATGGGTTTATTTAAAAATAATAAAACCAACTCATAATTTAAAAGTATTAAGAACCCCTGTTAATTGCTGAACAAGCATTCAAATATAACTATAACTACTACTTTCAATAGTTTACACTTGCACTTGATAACTGCAGTTGTATGGGGACAGTGCTGGTTGCAATGGTGATGTTAGTGCTTAACTCATGAAAATGTTGACACAGTCTAAATGGATGCATGCAAACTATACATTTGAATAGAATGTAAAAAAAAGAAACCAACACTTAAACATATGTACATACATGTTTACATACGTTTCACTTTAGTCCCTCTAAAGCTTGTATATATATATATATATATATATTTATGTGTATGACCTTCAAATGTTGTCAGTTTTAAATTAAATATATATACCTACACGCGTGCATGTGACTGAAGGTTTTCCCTCTAAGAAGATCGTGATCAATTTGCTCTAAATATGGAAGAGCACATTCTCCTGATGTCATCATTATATAATTAATTTTTGTTAAAATTATCTATTTAATTCAAGTGTACTACTTAGTTAAACTAATTAAATAAAGAACTTATTGATTCTTAAAGTATTAGTTACAGCATGCGTATTGATTTACATTTCTTATTTTACATTGTAAGCAGCTTAGCGTTTTAACCCACATCCCTTTGTACACCCTCCACTTTGAGTGGTAAATGAGGGTAAACAACGTTTGTCATTCCGTGTAAAACATTAAAAATATTCATCTAAGACTCCATTAAGCATATCGTTACCTAGAACGTAAAAGCTCCTATCCAACATTTTGAAAATTGTACAGGAAAAGCAAAAAACTATTTCAAATGTTAAATTGATAAATTGCATTAAACTGTTTATAATTTATTTTTCTTGCAAAATATTTTTATTAAAGTTTTGGGGAAGACTTCAATAATGTTAATGTTACTCCAATTTTTAAGCTGATTCTGTTTTCAGACAATGAAAGAACAAGAATGAACCAAAAAAGAAAAACGTACTAGGCCTTTTTTTGAGGGCTAAAACAAATTAAAAAAAAATAAAAGAATTTCGTCTTTCAAATTCATCTTAATTTTTAAACAATGATGAAAATTCAACTATTAGTGAGATTTAAAATTATATTTGACATATATTTAAAGCCTTAGGAGAATAATTTCATTATTCATTGTGAATTACTTGAAAATGTAAGTTGTTGTTAGGAGTTATTTCCAATCTACAAAAAAAATCGGAAAATATCGTTTTGATACATTTTGATTTTTCCGACGAGAAATGTCCTGCTGTTATATGTTTTGCCTGTAAAACATCTTTAAGTATATCGATAAAAAATAAAACCTACTTTAAATAACCGGACTTTAGCAAGTTTGCGTCAATCAAAGAACAAACGCGTTCACTTAAAGTAAATTAATATTGATGAAAATTTCAAAACTTCAAGTAAGTAACTCTTAAAATTATAATATTATCAATATATCTAAATTTTGATATTTTAATCAGGCTTAAGTTCATTGAATTTAATTTTCATTAAATTATTTTTATGAAGAAAGGAACAAGAAGTAAGGAAGAATATGTAAATCAATTAAAATAGGCAATCATTCATTCAAAAGCAAATTTCATCTACCAAGGTAAAATACCATTTGGTTTAAAGATTGATGTTTGACTAATGACGTCATCCGTCGTCAATGGCGTTGAGAGCTAAACGGCAAACCCCACTGAAGAGATTGTGTGGTTACAATCGAAACTAGTCTGGGCAACCTGTCCGTGAAAACCTGGGTTCAATTCCCAGCGCAGTCAAGAATGAAAAATTATCAATAAATTTTAATTCATTTCATGTTGTAAAATTCCTTTCTTCATAAAAATAATTTAATGAAAATTAAATTCAATGAACTCAAGCCTGATTATAATATAAAAATGGGATTAAAAACCATTAACATTTCAATAAAATAACCAAAATACTAATTATTTTCAATAAATTTAAAAATAATGTTTTAATCTAACAGGACGGTGAAATTATTCTTTTAAATGTATACAAGGTTGAATATTTTTTTAATCTCTCCTCAGATCAATATGTTATTAATTTTCATATATATTAAGAAATGTTTGCCCGCCAAAATGGAGTAACACCAAAATTCTATTTAAATATTCCCCAGGGCACCGTGAGTTGTGACTCTGCAAACGGTTAGTTAGGTATTTAAACGTTTATTAATTATATCATCTTTCGTAGATAGCGACCTTTGTTTTTTGCTAATAAAACTTTAAGTGGACATTTGTTAAAGAAATACATCAGAATCAATGAAAAAGTCGATTTTTTATTTTTGGTTAGTCAGGGCGTTGCGTTCTAATCTACAATGAGCTACTGTAATAAATTTATGAGTATATGCACATTAGGCTGTTACTTTTTACTTTTTTTTAGGAAATAGTCACATTTAACTTTTTGTGAAAAAGACGAACGTATGGTGAATCATCGGAATACATTGTTGGCATTGATGACAAAGCCGTTGCTCCTTACTCTTCATTTTCAATCACAATTGCATCGACTGTTTGTCTTCTTCGATTATGTTGATTGTGCATAAACTCTTTGAGGTGTGACTTTTTTCACAATAAGTCACATTTTGTTCACTAAAAGTCATATTTTGTTCACTAAAAGTGTCTTTTTTTCACAAAAAGTGTAATTTTTTTTTATTAAAAGTGACTATTGCAAAACTCTGTAAACTTTCACCACATTTTTTCAGAAAGTTAGAGTAATTATAAAAATAAATTTTTTTTACAAAAAGCCACTCTATTCTACAACAAGCAAAGAATTTTAGAAAAAACGTCCTATATTTACATGACTTTCTTCAGAAAAAGCCCTACTTTTACAAAAAATCTTATTTTTCGCTTATTGCATTTTTAAAAGTTTGATTTATTTGTTGTACCACGTGGCGTATGCATGTTCATTAATTGGAATTAAATAATACTCATACGTAACCAAGTAACTTGACAAAAATTTTCCTTGCAGATTTTTCTTAAAAAAAAATAGATAACAAATATGTACACTAGGGCGGGTCGACTTAAAAATCGCTCAAGTGGCAAGGGTGGGTCGGCCCTCCAAAGAAATGGGGGGGGGTCGGTCATACACTTAGACTCTATTGGGGCACTTTAAATGGGTCAAAGTAAGATTTTTCAAAATTTGATGCCAAACGGGGATGCCAAACGGGAAATCCCGTATCCCGAAGTCCCGGGATTTTCCGGGATTGATAAATCCCGAATCTAAAAAATAAAAGTTGATATAATTATAACAATTAAGTCGTTATATTTATGTAATAGCTCATATTCTTTCCGGTCCAATAATAATAAAAATTTTGCTTAAAGAACATACGGCAAATAAAACAATTTTTTTTTTATTAATAAACACTATCTGACGTATTCATAAAAAAATTATTTAAACTCGAAAACTGTTTTAAGAAACATTTGTATAAACATTTTGTTTTAAAATAAATTTCAAACGTACTTAAATTATTAATTATGAATCTCGCCCTCAACCTGGAGGTGTACTGCATTGTAGTCGACATAGTGTTACAGTTTTTACCTCAGCTATCGATCTCGATGAGGGACTACATTTTGTAGTGTATTAATGTCGTCACAACTTAATTCACATTAAAAATTGAATTGCTGTCAAAACACCGAAATGAATTGATCTAGAAAAACTAAGAGATACATATATTTTTTAAGCTTTTTTCATGTGTGATATCTCATACAAAAATATTTCATTTCGATTTACACGATTTTTTCAGGAACGCATCTATCGTGTAAATCATGGGATAGGTGTACTTCGTTTGTTTTCTTTCTTGTATTTTCTCTTCAAAATTTGAGAGTGAGTTTTAAAAGGAAATAAGTTAAAAGGGGGCGATGCTCGTCGAATCGTCGATCATTCTTACGCTAGGGTTAATTTGACTAAAAATTATACTAGAAATTTCCGTGATGATCGGCCCATAATTTACCAACAGTCTCATAGAAATTTGCTCTAATTTAGTGTTAATAGGACTAGAAATTACACTGGTAAATTCGGTCCGTATTTTAATATAGAGTATTGTGGAACCCGTATTTTTGGTTTAACAATGTTCAAAAAGTATAAACAAACTCTTCATCGGACTAGTTGGAGTGTGTTTCTAAGTCGTTAACCTAACTAAATTCATCACAAAAGTTATATATTCTTAATGTTGGGTAATATGGAAGACTATTACATTTTACCAGAAACAAAATAGTAAAATATAAACAAATTCAATTTAAGCATATAATTTTTTTATTTTAATTAATTAAAAACATAAGTTGTTTTAAATTAAGGTCCAGTAAAAATTATTCTTCAGCCTTCATGGCTTAAGGTTCCACAATACCTGCCTTCAGCTATTCCACATTAGCCGATATGCAAATTTTTTAAAACAAGTCTTATAAATATTACAAAACTTATTAAATTTCCATACTTAGCAATTAAAAGTATTATTAAGTTAACCACAAAACCACCATAATATGGTTGTGGCTTCTTGATGTATGACAAATTTAACCATAATATGTTTGTCGGTGACAACAGTATGATTAAATTAAACATAATATTTTTAAAATTTTTCTTTTAAAATAGTTTTGTTGGAGGTGACCATATATAAACATGTTTTTTCTCTGGGTGTATATTCCGTCTCGTGTCGCCTTAGTATACTCTGTGGTTGAAACAATGGTAGCATTGTAGATGTTAACAAACATGTTTTTTATTAGCACAGCTGTTTATTTTTCCTTGCGAAATTAATATTATTTTTAATACCTAAACTGTAATATCGGTAGTCAAGAAAACGGTATACATAACACAAAAAACAATTTTAAAATCGATATCAATACCACCATTTAATTTTCAACGGTATTAATGTAGTATCGGCATTATAATAACGGTATCGGTTGCCAACCTTGCTTGAAGCTATTTAGAAAATCCGATAATACGTTAAAGATGAAATATACAGCCATGTCACAATTCCGTTCGGAACCGAAAAACATATTTGTTTATTGATAGAAAGTGTATTTTGCTACTTTTTTGACCTTTAATTTACAGAAAAGTCCCATTTCGTTCATGAAAACAAAAATGGATTCATTCCGCAAAGTTTTTTCGTAATTTTCTGAAGCACCAAAATACGGAATAAATTCCGTTCCCGAACGGAATTGTACTCTGTGACATGGCTGATAGTACATTTATTTCTATTAAACCTATTTCCACTGTAAAATTTGTTGCCAAAACTACATTAACAAAAGAAACAAATAAATTTATCAAAGTCAATTTAATTTAGTCACGTTTTGTGTACAAAATTAATTTTCATTATTACGATATCTTATGTGTGTCATGAACCTCAGACCTAAACAAATTTTGATAGAATTAAATAAGTTAAATTTTATAATTTTCTACTGCATTTTAGTCAAGTTTTATGTAAAATAAAAACAATATTACAAACAACCAATTTCTAAAAATAATACTCAATGTCAACTTTTGCACATACAACGTTAAAGCTTTTTGAACGAGCATAAAGTTGTTATCTTTAAAATGGTAAAAGGAAGAATCTGTTGAAAATAAACTAGAACTGAATAAGGCTTAACTAGTAGAATTGAACTAGACATGAACTTAAACTGAAATGAAGAAGAACTAAACTAAAACTGTACTAGAACTGAACTAGAAATAAACTACAGCTGAATTAGAACTGAACTGCAAGTAATCTGCACAGTAAGAGAGAATAGTCGGTCAAGCTCAACCATATGATACCCTACAAGACAGTATTTACAGACAAAGTTTTAACCCTAGAAAACTAAATATCTTTCTTTACCTTTTAAACCTTAACTTCGCCTGTGGGGTGACTTTTTAAAAAATAAGAGTTTTTCTAATTTTTGATATCTCTTTTTTATTGAGAAACAGCTTTTATTTAAACGGCGGCAAATTAAATTATAGAACAATTAACTCTTTCCTGGACACTATAAAAAATCGGTGAAAGTTAAGAAAAAAGTGTTTGCTTTTGTTTATTAAAGTAATTTATTTTTTAAAAAAAATTTTTAAAAAAAAATCCTTGCTGGATTCCGCGAAGTAAGTGGTATAATTTTCATACCTCCGCACTGAGAATAAGGTTTATTAATGAAAGTCATTTAGTAGGTTTTCGTTTTGCTTAGACAAAGTGGGACATTGCAACACATCCACCGATTTTTTCGTTGGCGACTCATCTTGCTACAGTGGGTACATCTACGTAGTGTGGTTGAGGTCTGCGCGAGATGGCCAGTAGTCACTATAACTGGTATGGTGTTTTATTCCCATAAGAAAATTAATTTGATTAAAAGTATGTATTTCTGTGGCATTTGTTGGAATGTAGCTTTAACCCTTTTGTCCAGCATACAAGTTTGTTTTCTTTTGTAAGAATTTGTTTAAAAATACCAAAATTGTCATGGGATGACATGTTTTCAACAATCTCTTTAGGTTCGTGATTCTTGCCAGGAAGTACATTTATTTTATTTACTGAATAGTTCTAACTCCATTTTGGTGAAGAGAATACCAAAATGCTGCTTGTTAAAATGGATAATGAAATATACAGGCCTGTCATAGAATTCCATTCCGATCGAAAGTGGTTTTAATTCCGTATTTTGCTTCTTCAGAAAACGAAAAACGAAAAATTTTTTCGGAATGAAACCACTTTTGGTTTTCTAAGTGGAATTGATTGTTTCGGTATTTTATAACCGAAAAAAACTACTTAAAACTATTTTTTATGGATAAATAAATGTTTTTTATGATAAAGATTGAAGAAATAACACACTTTTGATTTATTTATTTTATATTGATTTTATTAGAAACATATTAAATTCTTTACCGTTGCGTTGCCACCTTTTTTTCCCCACAAACCACTTTTTTCATTTCTACGCTGAACATTGCCATACTTAACGCAAAAATCATATGGTTTTTATGTAAAGTTGTCATATCCAATTGTAAAACCAGAGTTGTTATAAAAAAAATACATTTAGCAAAATCGATCGGAATCTGAAGAAGCTAAAACTAAATCGATCGGAATTGAACATACGAAATTAAAACCATTCCGATCGGAATTTGTGACATGCCTGATCGTCTATTTAATTGTTCATATGAATCATTAGCTCCACTGCATTTCATATTGTTACCTTCATCAATGCATTCATCGCCTGCAATGATGTGATCAAAAAGATCCTGGATATTGTTTTGATTATCAATGTCTTCGATGTCATCGATAATTAATTTACCATTTGATAGGATTTCATCAAAATCCTGTTGCGATTTTCTTTTTTTTTTTTGCAAATTTTTTTTTAATTACAAAACTCTTTTTTTATTTAAAAATAATTTTAAAATGCTCTACATTCTATATGTCACATATAATCAAACTTAAATATTTTATTATAATTCATTATATCTGGTCATCTTAATTCACACGATATCACTAATTAACATATGTTTTATTTACAACATTTATTTGGTAGCACTGCTACCTACAATCTTCTGAATCACTTTGAGATTGTAAGTGAGAGCAATTTAATTCTACTTATAGAACTTCCTGTCCACTTTATAAATTGCATTCAAACTGTGAAGACAAAACACGCCATAGTGGTCACGTGTGATAAAATAAATCTCTAAATATTTAGAGAATCTTGCAATATTTGTATTTTCTTAAACAGTGTAACGTTTATAACAATGTTTCAAATCAGTGCATTGCAATATTTATTTAATATTTAAAAATAGTTAATTGCTTAAAGTTTTCCATAAAACAAAATCTATGTATACAGTTCTGTATATACATATACATATGAATATACATTGAAAGTGGTAAAACTATTGTATTAATTATATGTGACCCGGTCTATGAAAAGGTGGCTTATGACTCAAAAACAACATTTCGAAAAATCAGGTGTTTAAGATAAACAATGCATTTCGTCGTGTGTGTGTTTTTGTATACACCAATATGTTTTATTTTTAGCGACGAATATTCGCGGCCAAAAATTCGTCGTTCGTCTTAGTTGTGTTTATAGCATAAGTTTCATAAAATATAAAAAGTTTCATCATATCAATTATGCTTTAATTTGTATAAAAAAATTATTTCTGACCTTTTTTTTTTGTATTCCAGACAGTACGTGTTATTGCTTTTTGAACAATAAAAACACTCATATGTTCTTCCTTGGTGGGCAATAATTGCACATTTTCCCTTATGGTTCTGAGTTTGTTTGCTCGTCCTCGGAAGTAGGAATTTACTAGGAACATCTAGTAAGAAAAATACCATTTAAGCTAAACCTCGCCTCTCCGGCAACACGAACTAGTATATCTCCAACACAAAATTTTTTTTGCAATGAGCTCACACGATATAGTACTACGGTTGTTTGAAAGCTCGAGCTTTTACTTGCGCACCATCGTATTGAAATACACAAAAGAAGCATTCGTTGCGCCTCACAGGCAGTGTTCTAGGGTTAAGAGTGCTTCCACTTGGTACCTATGGGCAGTCATGGACCCATTAAAATAAAATTATATTAAGAGGTAAAGAATCATACTGGAGTAAAATGTGCCAAATATTATCAACATATCAACAGACTTACAACAAATGTATAATGCTACCAGCAATATGGCTTATCTTTGTAACTAGAGGATGGATCCTCTCTGCGCGACTCTTGAACGTTGCGCGCACGGCTTTTTGAAAAAATCGCCCTCGAGATAAAGCTTCAACTTGTTTAGTAAGAGCATCCACTTTTTTCTCTAAGGAATTATTCGTTGGCAACGCGGAAACTGCATTTACTTCCCATGATTCTGATGTGTCAGCAATTTTGTCTGCCATTAGCGCTAATTTACTAAACGATTCACTACTTACTGACAAAATAGCTGGCATTTGTTTTGGTAAACGTTAAACCTATAGATTTTTTAGTAATTCCTCTGATACTTTACCCGAAGACAGTGCAGACATCTCACGAACAAGTGTTGAAGGCTTCTTGTTCCCTAGCTCAATATTGCGCAAGAGCTTTTTTAATTGTTTTTCTTCAGAATCGGCGAAGCGTTCTTGCAACCATTGCTTAAGAGTTACATACATGTTGTTTTCCGGAGGTTGCAAAATTATATCGCTTACCTCACAGAGAATATTAGCCTCGATTGAACCGACAATCGTTTGGAATTTTGTTGAATCTGACGTTATCCCAGCTGTGATGAATTGACTTTCAACTTGCTTGAACCATTAAGCTGGATTCATCTTCCAAAACGCCGGAACCTTTACGGAAACTCGTACTATTTCGTTGCTTTGTGACGAAAGTGATGCGAAATCATCTCCAGAGCTGTTCGCAGACATGGTTTAAATTCTCGGGGTCACCAACTTTTAGCTATTATTGAAGCTAAATAAAACTAATTTAGCTCAAGCACTAAGTTCCAATTAATAAAAGATAATGATTTTTTTTTACAAAAATAAAATGATTTTATTAATCAAAAAATCCAATGCCAACTCCTGATAATAATTTTTATACAGAAATTTACGCCCACCATAGCCATAATAATAATACTCCCGTCCCAAATGGCAGTAACAATTCTGGAAATCAAATGATACACGGCTTTGACTTAAAGCTACTACACAAGAAGATGTTCTTGAATCTTTTTTAAGTGTTAAGTCCGAATCTGCTGGGCATGACACAATTCACCAAAAATTCACAAAACTAATACTATCATATATTCGTCCTCACATAACTCATCTGTTTAACACAATTATCACAACATCCACATTTCCTTATATATGGAAACATGCGAAAATTATTCTCATACCCAAATCTAATCATGAATATCGGCCAATTGCAATCTTGCCATACTTGTCAAAAGTTTTTGAACGCATAATTCATTCATAGATAAGTAAATACCTACAAGATGACTCCTTGCTTACTGATAAACAATCTGGTTTTAGACCAAAACATAGTTGTGTTTCTGCTTTATTAAAGGTCTCTGGGGAATTAAGAACTAAAGTGGATGATAATAGAATATCTTTTCTAGTTTTACTGGATCACTCAAAGGCGTTTGACACCGAGGAACACTCTATTATTTGCCTTCAACTTAAACATATGTGCAATTTTTTACCAACTGCGGTCAAATAAATTTCATCATACTTACACGATAGATCCCCGGCAATCTACTATGGTAATGGCAAATCAAATAGTTGTTCTGTATCGAGAGGTGTACCACAGGGTTCTATACTTGGTCCACTTTTATATTCCGTATACTCTAATGATTTACCTTTTCAACTAAAGCATTGTGGAATACAAATGTATGCGTATGATGTACAACTTTATATCAGTTGTCGAACATCCGAGACCACAGAATGCATCAGTAAGCTATACCAGGATCTAGACAGGATTAGCACATGGGCTTCAAGGAATAGACTTTGCCTTAACGCTGGGAAAACTAAGGCTATGGTAATTGGTAAGAGTAAACTAAACCCCACATCTTTGCCGCCAATTCAAATTAACAATTCAAATATAGAAATAGTGGAATCCGTTAAAAATATTGGTGTTATATTTAATTCTAAACTTGACTGGTCTAACCACATAAATACAATTTGTGGTAGAACGTTTTCTATGTTGCGCAATCTGTGGAAAACTTAATATTACACTCCCCTTGAAATCCGTATGCTATTGGCAAAAACATACCTAATGCCAACCCTAATGTATGGTTGTGAACTATTCGCAAGCTTTGATTCGGCAAGTAAGAAAAAACTCAATGTAACTTTCAATAATAAAGCCAGATACGTTTTTGGTTTTACACGATACTCAAGAATTTCCCGATTTGCAAAGCAGTTATACAACATATCTTTTGATAACCTGTTAAAATGCCGCTGTCTAATATTCTTACATAAAACTACCAGACTATTTATGTAATCGACTTATTTTCTCTAGATCAAATAGAGGAAAAAAGATAAACAGTTATCAATATCGTAGCTAGATATCTGAAAGGCATTTTTTTATAAACTCCATCCAGCTTTGGAACCGAATACCCCACTATATTCAAACAACAAGCAATGTTAAGCACTTTAAACGCGAAGTATTTAAGCATTTTTGTTAACTTTTTTTGAATAAAATAAATATTATTATTTTTTATTTATATGTATTTAATATATTCATGTAATCACTAAGAATTGTTGTATACAATTAATTATTTATTTGTTGCCCACTGTTTTTTGCCTTATTATATATTAATCAATTATAGTAGTCAAACTTTTATATGATACATTTGTAATTAACATTATATGTACAGAATGAAAAATATTTTATAAAATAAAACTTGAAAATCAATGCTCATATGATGAAAATATTTTAAAACAACAAAGTAGTTTCTTACAAAGTAGGTATTTTAAGTAATTAGTTTTATAATATGTACTACGAAATAAGTTCACCACAAGTTTATCTTTTCTTACAGTTACCGTTTTCTGAAGCAAAAAACTCAAGTTACTATGAATCATGATGTTAAAATAATTATTAAGTGTAAAAAATAATATTTATCTTATTTATTTATCTTTTCATTGTTCTAGGACCTTAACTTTTTTTTAAAGTATTTAAGATATTTTACCACTACAGCGAATCTCTTTAATGTATATTCGTTTTACAAAATGATTATAGTTAAAGTTTTCTTTTATTTATTTTCTGCTAAATTGCTTCTAGTCATGCTAAATTGAAGTCAACATTAGCTCAGAAATTACTTTAAAGTTTATTCTTTATATTACACTCATTTTCTATTCCAAGTTACGTGTAAAAAAAGTATTTGCAGCGCAACAAAAGTTAAAAGTGAAAATGATGACCAAGCATGTCATCATATTTAACACAATGTTTGACACATAAACAACATTTAAAGTAAATTTGATAATACAAAATCATTACCGAAACCTGTCGCCCCAAGTGGAAAAGAAAATAAGGCAAAACAAAAAAAGGAGTCCTTAGACAAACAAACGCACATTAGGATAAAATTACTGTAATAGAATATGGAACTTGAAAATATTACCAAGGGTCAGTTTAATTTTGCTACAAATGGTTACGAAAAATCTTCTTGTCAAAATAGGAAAAGGGGGATTTAAAGTCACGCTTAAGATAACAATAATGCAATAACTTTTGATATCTTCATTTTGTAATCATTTGTCACTACAATATCAACCACATTAACACATACATTTAAGAAGCAAAGATGCTTTTCAAATGCATGATGGAAAGAGCAGAAAAGATGAAAAAAAATCTAATAAACTTATATTATTTAAAATACAGAGCACGTTATTAGCCTTAAGCGTTACTAAAAAGCCATCTACATCTACATCTACAACAACAACAACATCAGTATAAAATAAAGAAAGAAAAATAGCAACAGCAAAAATATAAGACATGTTCAGGAAACCCCAAATAACAAACTTTGTCTAATTTATATACACACACACCCGAAGAAAATACTTTTTCTCTTTTAAGATATATTAATAGGTTGACTTGGGTCAAAATATTGTTGTATTATTTTGTTTGGTATGTAACTTGAATTTATCGATTCTACTTAAATAGCGAAAAAATCTTCCAAATATTAGTGTTGAAAACTTAAGTTTAATTGATATTTTTAAAAGCATTTAAATTGCTCTCTTATTTATCCAAGCACATCATTTGTATATATCGTTAGCTAAAATGCAAAAAGGCGTTATTGATTATTATGAATGCCTATCAACTACATGTCTCGACATCATTTTACACTTCTGCGATCAAAAATTAAAAGTGTGTTTATTTGATTTTTTTTTTTTTTTTTTTTTTTTTTTTTGGAAATTTGTAATTCATTTATTTACACTTTGAAATTAATTTACAATTAAATTTAAGTACAATCCCGCGAAGCCATGTGGCTTATCTGCAGGATGAGTTCTATACTAATTTTAAATGTAATATAAAAAACAAATAATTCAATATGATATGATAATATATGTGGATACTTGAGAATTTCATTGCGAATTTAAGAAATATGATTTTAATAAATTCTTTCTTTTACTTGTGTTTGGTAGATTAAGTAAATTAGTGGGTAATTTGTTGAACAGAGCTGGGAGTATAACACTAAGACAGTTTTTGCCATAATTGTTGTGGAATCTTTCTACTTTATATTTTCCTTCTGTTTTTCGTCTTGTGTTATAAGTATGGTCTATAGGTTTTAGGTATCTTGAGTCGTTGTAGTATTCATTGATCAGTGTAGCATTATATAAGCTTCTAATGTTTAGGACTTCTAATTTTGTTGCTATATTTATTGCTGTTGTTTTTTGTCTGTTCCTGTTATTTGTGGCGGTGTTATTCACATGTGTGTTGTTGTTTACTGTTGTGATGTTGTTTGCGCAAGTGTTGTTCACGTTAAAATTGTTCAAATTGTTGTTGCGGACGTAATTGCTGTTGTCGTTAACGTTTTGGCTGTTGTTGCCGTGTGTATTGATGTTCAAATGTGGGTTATTGTTACCGCGGAAGTTACTTGCGATTGTGTTGTTGTTTCTAAAGTTTGAGTTGTTTATGGTATGGGTGTTGTTTACTTCAGTGTTGTTTATATGTGTATTATTGTTTTCGTTAGTGTTGTTGACGTTTTGTGTGTTATTGACGTGTGTGTTGTTGTTGACATGTGGGTTATTGTTGCCGCGAAAGTACCTAGTGATTGTGTTGTTGTTGCTAACGTTTGTATTGTTTATGGTATTGGTGTTGTTTACCTGAGTGTTGTTTATTTGTGCATTGTTGTTGTCGTGAGTGTTGTTGACGTTTTGGGTGTTATTGACGTGTGTGTTGTTGTTGGCATGTGGGTTGTTGTTATCGTTTATGTTGTAAACGCTTGTGTTGTTTACATGTGCGTTATCAACAATTTGGTTTACGCTTACGGGAAAGTTGCTGACGTAGGTATTGTTGTTTATTGATGAGTTATTGTTTAAGTTTGTGTTGTAACTGTTTTCGTGTCGGTTGTTAACGTTTTGGGTGTTTACATGATTGTTGGTGACGTGTGTGTTGTGGTTTACCTGTGGGTTATTATTAGCGTAACTGTTGTTTTGGTTTTCGCTGTTGCTGACGTTTGTGTTGTTGTTAACGTATGTGTTGTTGCTAACACGTGGGTCGTTGTAACCGTAGATATTGTTTAGTATTGTGTCGTTTGTTGCAAGTGCGTTGTTGTTGACACGTGAGTTGTTAACGGCAGTGCTGTTTAGGAGGTTGTTGTTTAAAAGTGTGTTGTTTGCAAGTGCGTTTTGGTTTGAGTGCACGTTGTTTGTATGACTATATATCATGGAATACTGTATTTGTTGGTTGTGTTGTTTGTTTTTTAATAGAATTTTTAAAATTTGGTTTTGTGTTAGCTGTAGACTGCTACAATACGTAGAGCTTCCCCATGCTGTAATACCATGCCTAATATATGATTCGGCCAAAGAAAAGTATGCTTGTTTCAGTACTGTGAATGGGGTACAGTTACTTAGGTGAAAGAGGCTGTAAGCTGACTTTTTTAACTTTTTTCGAAGATTTTGTACATGGGTTAGCCACTTAAAGTTTTCGTCCACGTATACACCTAAGTATTTATATGTTTTTACATTTTCTATGGTGGTGTTGCATGTATCCATATTAGATAAGTTTGTTTTGTGTATGCATTGATAATTATGAAATACAAGGTTAATTTTGCGATTAAGAAGATGGGGGGGTTTTATATGCATTAGTTTTGTCTTTGATGCATTAATAACGAGGCCATTGTCATGACTCCATTTTGTTATAATATTAAATTCATTTTGCATTATTTTTTCTGCCTGATCAATTTTTTTGTTGGAAACAATAACTGCTGTATCGTCTGCATAAGCAAAAGCTGCGCTGTTTTTAAGAACATTAATCATCTCATTCGCGTATATCAGATACAAAATTGGACCCAATTTTGAGCCTTGCGGTACACCATTATTTTCCGGAAAAGTTTCGTTACTTAAACTATTGTTAATTTTGACCCTGTAGCTTCTTAGTTCTAAATAATTTTTTAACCACTGTAAGCAATTTCCTCTAATTCCATATCGTTCCAGAATTTCAAGAAGGTTGCTATGAGAAATAGTGTCGAAAGCTTTGCTGAAGTCTATAAATAGTGCTAAGCAGTGCGTATTTTCGCTTAAACATTTGTTTATATGATTGGAAAAGTTTCCTAGCAACTTATTTATATTTTTACCTTTTTGAAAACCGTATTGACAGGGATTTAAAATTTTATATTTCTTTAAAAATTCATTTAATCTTCTAACTATTATCTCCTCCAGAATTTTTTCGATAGCTGGTAGTATAGCGATTGGCCTATAGTTGTTGTAGTCGTTTTTAGTACCACTTTTGTAAATTGGACGTATTACTGATGATTTAAGTAAATTAGGAATATTTGCGCTATTTATGCTGGAGTTAACAAGTGTTGTTATTAATGGAGCTAGTAGGGCAGCATTATATTTTAAGTCCTTTGGTCTGATGCCATCGATTCCTGCCCCTTTTCTTTCATTGATATTTCGTAAAATACCGAATATCTCTTCCTCACTTGTAGGGCAGAGATAGATTGAATTAGGCAATCGAGGTTTGCTGTAATTCAAAGTATTGATATCACACTTATGTAGGATTTTTTTCACATTATTTTTGAAGTTGTCGGCAAATTTGTTTGCTATATCTAAGACATCTTCACTATTAAAATTTTTTATTAACGTTTTGTCGATGTTACTCGTTTTTTTACCCGTTAACTCATTAATTAGTTGCCAAGTGACACGTATATTGTTTCTGTTTTCAATAAATTTTGTTTTATAAAAATAGTTTTTTGCATAATTTAATTTTTTATTTAATATGTTTCTAAATTTTTTGTATTCACTTTCATATTGTTTGTTATTTTTATTATTTAACCATTTGTTATAAAGTTTATCCCGAATAATGCAACATTTTAATAGACTTTCATTTAGCCATGGGTTCACTTTTCGCTTTCTATTATTTGTGTTTTGTGCTTTAGAATTTTCATAAATATTGTGGAATTTATCATATATTTTGTTAAATAAATTATTTGTACTTAAATTCTGTTCGTATATTGAACTCCAATTATAATTTTTAATATATTTGTTTACCTTATAATTATTTAAATTGTTTAAGTTGGTGCCCTGATTTTGTATGGTTTCCTCACCCTGGTTTTGTTTATTTTCCTTTTCTTTTACTTCGAATAAACAACAGAAAAGAGCGTAGTGGTCAGAGATGCTTGTTCTCACTACAGAGGCGTGTGTTTGTGTTGTTGCGTTTTTGTTTCGTGTATAAAGATGATCAATGCACGTACTCGTTTTTTTACTGATGTCTTCTCTTGTGCTTTGATTTATTATGCCTTGTAATCCATTGGATGATAACATTTCAGTATATTTATTTGTTGTGATGTTTTGTTTGAGTATATCAATGTTAATATCTCCAATAATAATTATGTCTTGTTTATTTTTTATGTTGTTTATTGATTTGTCTAGCTCTACAATAAACTCTTTGATATTATTTTTTGGCGGGCGATAGATACAGATAAGAGAGTAATTATTGTTTTTAATATTTATATCAATTTGCATCGATTCAAAAGAGGTAGTTTTAATATTGGATTTTAAATATGGTATGTCTTCTCTTACATATAACGCTATTCCACCTCCCCTGCTATCTCTGTTTAAGAAATGTGAGTTAAAACCATTTATGTTGTAGATGTTTTTCTCGTTGTCGGTAATGTTAGTCTCGACAAGTACAATAAAATTTATTTTGTTTATTATTCTGTTTATGGAAGCAAGAAACGAGTTAAAGTTTAGACGTAGTGACCGAATATTCATGTACAGTATAGTTGTGGGATAACTTAAGTATTTTTTATCTATTTGGTTAAAATTTTCAATTGTTTTTACTAGATTCATGTTTAATAGGTAGGTATATTTTTTTAACCAGAAATGAAAACGAAAAATTATAAAAGATTTTTGTGTATTGACTTTTGGTATTAGTAATTTGTTCTTATTTAAATTGTTGACGTTATTAGTTCTATATCTGCATTATTTGAGATTAAGATTGGACTTGATACTTCATTTTTTTTTGCATAAATGTTGCCGTTACGAACCCATACAAATCTCCAACTAGATTCTTTGGCTTTTGTTTTGGCCATCCAGAGTAAACGCCGTTTGTGCGGGGTTAGGTGTTCATTGATATAAATAAAATTGTTGTTATTAGTTTCTACATTAATAACACTAGATTCTATTCTGTGGCGATTGATTTTGCTCAGCAGTTCCCTTTTTTTATTGAGAGAAGTAAGTTCTACAATTACCTTTTGGGATCTTTCTATACTATACGAATTGCTTATATCGCTATCATTTATTTTTATATTTAACGAATTACCAATCGTTTTAATAATTTCAGTTGGAGGCATGTTTTTGTTTGTGATGTTTTTTATTTCGATGCTCCTACTTAATAGTTGTTGTTCTAAATTATTTATTCTTGCATTCATCTCGTGTATTTGTTTTTCTTTTTCTGTGTTGCTCTTACAAAGTTCACTTACTTGAGATGTAAGCGTAGTAAGAGAGGTTGTGATGGTTGAAAGTGCGGTTTGTAAATTTGCATTCATTTGAGCGTTGCTTTGGCCTATAGTTACAGCAAGATCATGCATTGTATTCTTTATTTCTCCTATGTCATTTTTCATGGACAAAACATCTATTTTTAATTCTTTCACATCAGTATTACCCATTTGTACATTTGCATTAGAATCGTTATTTGACAAAGAGTCTTTGTACCGCTTGCTGTTTCCATTCTCTTCAATTTCTACCTCTCTCTGTTGTTTTTGGCAAATTTGTTCTGAGTCATCGTTTATGACTTGATAGGCGTTGATGCTGCTTGTGGATCCCTTGCGTGGCTTACATATATGGCATCTCCAGTCTGCTCTCCGCTCACCATTCATTGTCGCGTATGTTTTCTCAGAGAGAGGGCAGCAAGTTGAGAAATGATACTGAGAGTTACACGAAAAGCACTTTACATGTTTTGCTGGTAGGTTGTTGTTGCACTGTCCGCATACACTCATTTTTGATGTTTTTTATTTTGATTTATATTTTTTATTAGTTTGTTTTTCTTTTCCTTTTTAAGTTTTTAAGAAGTTTTGTTTTTATTATTACGATTTTTATTTATTATTTCACAAAGTGGACAAATTTAAATGGATTTTCTTCTGATTTTATTACCAATTTAAAGGATTTGCTTTGTTTATTTAAACAATTAGGTTCTAAAGATTTTTTAAGGCAGTTTAACACACTACTTTGGCACTTTTGTTGGAGCACACTAAGAAGTCGACCTTTCACATTTAAAACTGAACTAGAACTGCAAAACGACGTAATTACACATTTTTTTCTAACAAAATATATTGCAATAGGTTTAATATAAATTGTTTCAAGAAAACCATGGACGACTTATCAACGCATATTTTTCTGACGTGAGAAAAAACTTAAAAATATTTATAGTTTTCATTTTATAAAGTTTTTGCTTCTCCTGTAAAATTATATTTTTGTTAGTTACGCCTTTTTGCATTTTAGCTAACGATATAAATTATAGAAAATTTCCAATTTATTAATACCCATTCATAATAGACTTATATTTGTATTAAATCTATTCGAAAATAACAAAAGAGTGATGACGTACGTTGCCCAGTTTTATGAAAATATAATTTTTCATGAGTAATTCTTGAAAATATTTTTAAGATAGAAGATTGAAATTGTTTTTTAAAACAATTCTTTTATGCATAAGTGGCATTTTTATATGTACGAGTAAATTTTCTAGTTTAGCTAAGTTCCAGTTCATTTCTAGTTCAGTTCTAGTTCAGTTCTAGTTCAGTTCTAGTTCAGTTCTAGTTCAGTTCTAGTTCAGTTCTGGTTCAGTTCTAGTTCAGTCCTAGTTCAGTTGTAGTTTAGTTCTAGTTCAGTTCTAGTTCAGTTCTAGTTCAGTTCTAGTTCAGTTCTAGTTCAGTTCTAGTTCAGTTCTAGTTCAGTTCTAGTTCAGTTCAAGTTCAGTTCTAGTTCAGCTCTAATTAAGTTCTAGTTCAGTTCTAGTTCAGTTCTAGTTCAGTTCTAGTTCAGTTCTAGTTCAGTTCTAGTTCAGTTCTAGTTCAGTTCTAGTTCAGTTCTAGTTCAGTTCTGGTTCAGTTCTAGTTCAGTCCTAGTTCAGTTGTAGTTTAGTTCTAGTTCAGTTCTAGTTCAGTTCTAGTTCAGTTCTATTTCAGTTCTAGTTCAGTTCTAGTTCAGTTCTAGTTCAGCTCTAATTAAGTTCTAGTTCATTTCAAGTTCAGTTCTAGTTCAGTTCTAGTTTAGTTCTAGTTTAGTTCTAGTTCAGTTATAGTTCAGTACTAGTTCAGTACTAGTTCAGTTCTAGTTCAGTTCTAGTTCAGTTCTAGTTCAGTTCTAGTACAGTTCTAGTTCAGTTCTAGTTCTGTTCTAGTTCAGTTCTAGTTCAGTTCTAGTTCAGTTCTAGTTCAGTTCTAGTTCAGTTCTAGTTCAGTTCTAGTTCAGTTCTAGTTCAGTTCTAGTTCAGTTCTAGTTCAGTTCTAGTTCAGTTCTAGTTCAGTTCTAGTTCAGTTCTAGTTCAGTTCTAGTTCAGTTCTAGTTCAGTTCTAGTTCAGTTCTAGTTCAGTTCTAGTTCAGTTCTAGTTCAGTTCTAGTTCAGTTCTAGTTCAGTTCTAGTTCAGTTCTAGTTCAGTTCTAGTTCAGTTCTAGTTCAGTTCTAGTTCAGTTCTAGTTCAGTTCTAGTTCAGTTCTAGTTCAGTTCTAGTTCAGTTCTAGTTCAGTTCTAGTTCAGTTCTAGTTCAGTTCTGGTTCAGTTCTAGTTCAGCTCTAAGTAAGTTCTAGTTCAGTTCAAGTTCAGTTCAAGTTCAGTTATAGTTCAGTTCTACTTCAGTTCTAGTTCAGTTCTAGTTCAGTTCTAGTTTAGTTCTAGTTTAGTTCTAGTTCAGTTCTAGTTCAGTTCTAGTTCAGTTCTTGTTCAGTTAGATATAAGATCCGTAATATTTGCAAAGAAAATGTAGATAAATACTTGAATTGAAAAAAGTTCTAGGTCAGCTCTAGTTCAGTTCTAGTTCAGTTCTAGTTCAGTCCTAGTTCAGTTGTAGTTTAGTTCTAGTTCAGTTCTAGTTCAGTTCTAGTTCAGTTCTAGTTCAGTTCTAGTTCAGTTCTAGTTCAGTTCTAGTTCAGTTCTAGTTCAGTTCTAGTTCAGTTCTAGTTCAGCTCTAATTAAGTTCTAGTTCAGTTCTAGTTCAGTTGTAGTTTAGTTCAAGTTCAGTTCTAGTTCAGTTCTAGTTCAGTTCTAGTTCAGCTCTTATTAAGTTCTAGTTCAGTTCTAGTTCAGTTCTAGTTCAGTTCTAGTTCAGTTCTAGTTCAGTTCTAGTTCAGTTCTAGTTCAGTTCTAGTTCTGTTCTAGTTCAGTTCTAGTTCAGTTCTAGTTCAGTTCTAGTTCAGTTCTAGTTCAGTTCTGGTTCAGTTCTAGTTCAGTCCTAGTTCAGTTGTAGTTTAGTTCTAGTTCAGTTCTAGTTCAGTTCTAGTTCAGTTCTAGTTCAGTTCTATTTCAGTTCTAGTTCAGTTCTAGTTCAGTTCTAGTTCAGCTCTAATTAAGTTCTAGTTCATTTCAAGTTCAGTTCTAGTTCAGTTCTAGTTTAGTTCTAGTTCAGTTATAGTTCAGTACTAGGTCAGTACTAGTTCAGTTCTAGTTCAGTTCTAGTTCAGTTCTAGTTCAGTTCAGTTCAGTTCTAGTTCAGTTCTAGTTCAGTTCTAGTTCAGTTCTAGTTTAGTTCTAGTTCAGTTCTAGTTCAGTTCTAGTTCAGTTCTAGTTCAGTTCTAGTTCAGTTCTAGTTCAGTTCTAGTTCAGTTCTAGTTCAGTTCTAGTTCAGTTCTAGTTCAGTTCTAGTTCAGTTCTGGTTCAGTTCTAGTTCAGCTCTAAGTAAGTTCTAGTTCAGTTCAAGTTCAGTTCAAGTTCAGTTCAAGTTCAGTTATAGTTCAGTTCTACTTCAGTTCTAGTTCAGTTCTAGTTTAGTTCTAGTTTAGTTCTAGTTTAGTTCTAGTTCAGTTCTAGTTCAGTACTAGTTCAGTTCTAGTTCAGTTCTAGTTCAGTTCTAGTTCAGTTCTTGTTCAGTTAGATATAAGATCCGTAATATTTGCAAAGAAAATGTAGATAAATACTTGAATTGAAAAAAGTTCTAGGTCAGCTCTAGTTCAGTTCTAGCTCAGTTCTGGTTTTTGATTAATTTTAAGTCCATTTTAGGTCAACAATGATTTAGTATAGCGCCATTCTAGCTATTTAAGCCTTGCAAATATATTATTCAAAAATTTCTTTTGTATTTACCTTGTCGGTTAATTTCAGCTATAAATTTCCCCTAATTAATGTAAAAGCTATTATGTACTGAATAATTTCACAAGTAATTTTACGATGTAAGATTAATTGGTATTTTTCCATTATAATAAAACCATTTTTCTGTAGTTTTTCCTTGAGGATTTACTGGTGGTTTAAATTGCTTTTTTATATATCTACAAAATTGCAATTAAAAAAGAAATATGTTCAATCGTGCAATAAAATATCTATGTAAAGTACAAATAGAAAAAACACAATGAATAAATAAAAGTACGTTTTTGATATACATATAAGCGTGAAATCTTTAGATAGCTATTATAGGTCTTACAGAATAAATATGCACTATAAAATGCATGTAAAGAAAAAATAATTAATATTATGGCAAGGCTTGTTTTATAACATTACGATTTATTAGGTAATAAGCCAATCTTGCATTTTAATTAAGCACGAAATGAATAGATCCGTATAAGATATTCTGGTTTTTAATATACACCCAATACTGGTTTTACGCGGTCTTTTTTAACAAGAATTTTAAATGAAACGGTTGGCGGAAATAAACGAATCCTGTTTTTACGCAAACAAAATTGTGCAGTTAAGGAAGTTCCAGCTTGTGCGTAAATGACATATGGCAGGTCTCTTCTATATTTATTAAAAGGGGATTCACATACACACATGTATATTTGTAAGTGCACTTCTTTTTGTATCTTTTTTTTTATTGATATTTGAACGTGGTCAGTGCTTCCCAAAGAAATCAAAATGATAATTTAGTGGTGAGGATGAAATACCACGATCAATAACTGATGTGCACGCAGAGCAAAAACATTCCTCAATACGGTTACCTACAACAAAGTTTTTTTTACCGAAAACTATTAAAATATTTTAATTTAACCATAATATTGATACCGGTAACCATATTATGGTTAAATTAGTCCTCCATCAGGAAGTCACAACGAAGTTATGGTGGCCTCTGATAATGTGATAAACTAAGTACTAGTACATCGTGATTTATTATTGCTCATAGGTTCCGTATAGGAACATCTATCGAAAATTTTATTGCCAATACATACTCGTAGGTGGAATCATTGTATCATACAGGGCCGCCTGGATAACTTGCTTAATTTTTATTTATTAATTTTTTTGTGAATAGTTTTAAAATCTCATTTTTAAAGCAACGCTCTACACCAAATTCTAACACGACAATTGCAAAGCAACTATACAAAAGTCTTTCATTCTTAACCCTTTCAATACTGACGGGACATATGTGTCCCGTTGAGTAGTCCTACTTAACTGAAATCCTATTGCTTAAATATATTCATATTTATTTTTGTCCCAACTGTTTTATCCAACCATGCTTTTGTTTAGATATTTTTTTATTTCGTTAGCCTTGAAATTTGTACTGAAATGAGCTTTTAGTTTGCAGTTGATTGTGGCACTTGCTAGTTTATTGAGGAAAAAAGTTGTGTTTTTAGTAGTTTTACAGTTTTACACCCGATTTTGCTTATAATTCATTGCAAAATGTCGAGGTAATTTAATATCATTATAAATAAATAGTTAACTCTTCTGACACACAACAATCATATGAAATATAGTGGAAAAACTTAATCTGGGACATATGTATCCCAGCAGTAACTTCCACTGGGACACCTTTGTCCCGCTAGTAACGCGCAATAAGTAATTAATTTTTTTCTGATGACCATATGTTTTCCAAAACGGAAGCGTCAGAAGTTATTTGATGACGAAAAGATTAGAAGTTTATTGGAAAACATGCGATCAAAATCACTTTCAGGGGTTGGAGAGCATCTTCCTTTTGAAGGAAATACACGCCGCTGTTGCAGAAGCTGTGCAGAAAATCAAAAAGAGCAACGTACGAAAATGATTTGCATTTCTTGCAATATCCCTTTGTACAAGCTCTGTTTTGCCAAATATCATTCTAATTAAATTACAATTTATATATTTATTTCATATAATATTTTTTTTTGAATAAACTAATACTGAATTGAAGTTTTCTTTTTACATATTTATAATTCTTTTATAATTTTTGCCTAACTCTGTTACTGTTGCGATGTGTGTGTCCCGCATCCATTGACTGTTGGGACATCCCTGTCCCAGGACATTTTTCGTGTCCTGATTATCCTCTACTTGAACGCACCTTAGGAAGCACTATTTAAGGCATAATCAAGCAACCAAACCATAAAGAGTTTTTATCTTAAAAAAAACCGTATTGAAAAGGTTAAAGAATGTAGAATTTTAAATTGTTATCTGTCTCACAGTGCACCAAAACAGTTACATCTGTTTATGCGCACACAATAAGCAAACTGAGCATCGTTAAACCTGATGATACGTTTTAGACTTTGGCTGAAAAGTAATATGATGTTTTGGCAAAGAAATAGGATATTATAGAAGACACAAATATTTTTCAAAAACTTTGAAATATATAAAACTACATGTAGTGTATCTTCTTAGACTAATTAAATATATTGTTTAATCATAAAAAAAAACAATTATTCAAGTGTATGTATATGGTTTTGATGTGGAAGTCCTCATATAATACAATAATTTTCAAAATAATATTTTTTAGTGCACTTATATTATTGTATCTACTAAAAAAGTATATTTTTTAAAATATAATGAAACAACATATGTATGTGGTACTTAATACCCATGAAGAATGTTGCCAGGTGTATAAAGAAAACTGTAAAAGCGTATTAAGGATTTTGGTTTGATAAGCATTTTGCTTATGAAAATTATGCATGAATTAAACAATTATAAATGATATTGAACCTTTATTTTTCTTGTCATTTTAGTGAAAGAATTAAAGTTTTCTATTTAGGATTGATTATAGTTTTTATATTAAATAAATTATTTTTTTTACTAATTATTTTTTTTTTTGGTTAAAAGCGGAAAACTTTTATGAAAATTGTGAAGAACATTTTAAAGATTTAGATGCTTAAATTCAATTTCAACAATCCTACTACAACGGAACAATTTCATAATAAGCTGTAAATTTGTAAAAAAATTTTAACAAAAAATTGATGACAATTATTAAATAATTTTATTAATTGGTCAAAAATTAAATTTGCGTTGAAAAATTAATAAAGTCCTAGACCGAATATGATTAAAAAAAATTTTAATCTAACATTCAATCTTCGTTCACAATGGCAGCAATATTTTCATTTGGTATCAGAAGTGTTATACACTTTTTTGAAAAGTCCTTACGCAGACCGAAAAAATCCCTATTTTTCCCCACGCGTTAAAAAAAATTGTCTCTACAAAAATCCCAACAGCTTTTAAATGACTATATATCAATAAAAATAAAAACATTAGTATAAATGTATATCAATTTTATTTAAAGTTGTTCCCATCTAGTATTTGGGTGATCATTTTTTTTTTTTTTTTTTTTTGCAAAAATCACCTAAATGAGTCTTCTCAGATCACTGTTGATGATTAAAAACTGATTTAAAACTTGAACGATTGAAAAAGGAATCATATATGATTCATTGATAGGTTCGAACAATGATTTAATTATTATTTTGAATTATTGTACATTCGTCAGGCCAAATTAAAAATGAACAAATAAAAAGATTAGCTAAAAAAGAAGCCCAAACATAATTCTTAATTAATGAAAATAAATGTAAGTGCGTGGTTTCTTTTTTCTTGGCTATCACAATGAGAGTATCAAAATGCTAGGTGGGTTATACATGCATACAAAATTAAATAAATATAAACTCTGTTATGTATAGGAACTATTAAATCAATTCTTTTTATAGACGGTACACTCGAAGGCATAACAAGTTTTACATTCGTCTTGTAAAAAAGAGCGGCGTCCATCTTTTGAAATTATCTCTTCTTGCTCTGGAATATTAAGTTCAAAAGTGATTTTAACAAATTAACGCTAAAATCATAACTGAAATATCCAAATATATACAGTTTTGCCACATTAGGCAAAAGTCTCTACATTTGATTGATTTCAAAAAGTCTGTCCTTTTTCCCTACAGCAATTTTTTAGAAGAAAATCCCTAGTAGTAGGGATTTTAACCTACGTATAACATCACTGCTTGGTGTTCACAATAAAGCAACCACCTTTTTCGCAACAACACACATTTTCTATTAGGAAATCGTTGGCAAATTATGCCCACAACAATTTTACATATACAGATATTATTAGTTTTAAAACCATTTTGTTAAAATTTTCATTCAAAACTAAATTAAATTTTTACTTCATTTATAAATTTACACAAATTGTTGCTTTAAACTTTAACTCTTAGGGCCATTATTACAACCTAATGATAAAGTTGCTGATAGTTAACGTGAACAATAGCTATCTTGAACGATAAAGTGACCAATAAGTTTTTTCCATTATTACAACTGTCCGATAAAATAAAAAATGTAATTTATATACTGTGGCAACATTGCAGTATATACCGACTACTTTTGGTTGTTTAAAATACGTAGTGGCAACGACTTAGTAATTTAATTACCATATCTTCAGCAGAAAATATTGCATCTTCAAGTTCTTAAAGTTCACTTGTAAACTTACCATGAGGACAAACCTGATGTTAGCTTATCAGTCACTTTTTAGGTTAATGTTAACTTGTAATAACCAAAAACTATTTATCTGTCAGATAGCATCCTAAAAATAACTATTTGTAAGTTGTAATAATGGCCCTTATAGTGCCAAAAACATTGTGGGGTATTACGAAAAGAAAAACAATTATTACATGGAACCGTTTTTAATATTGATCGAAGATCCCATAAAGTATATATCGTTCCTTAATTTATAAAAGACGTATCTAACATATTAAATTTTTTTAAGTTTAAGACATAAAACTTAATAAAAAACAGTTATATAAAAAAGCTTATGTATAGTTTTAGATCTAAGCGAAAAGGAGAAAAGGTCCTACATTTCTTATAGTTCTAAAAATATCCATGTTTTGTTTAATTTTTTTTTTTAATCAAGATATATGGGTCCACCTTAAAGAAAAGTGCTAGATACGCCTTTTCTAAATTAACATAATGATATGTATACATATGAACATTAGAGCGACTCCAAAAAAAGTGATTTTGTTAACCCTCTGAAAATATAGCTTGATATGTTTTATGATGTTTCCTAAAATATTTTGGTTCTAGCGTTGACCATCCGTGAGCTGGACCATTTTTAAAAAAGTTCTTTTTTCAGTTTTTCGAATTTGTTGTACTTTGCTCCAAGACGACATAAATAAAATTTGGTGTCATCGAAAAGAGTTTTTGAAGCAGCATCCAATGGTATATAAAACTTGATCACTTGCGACCCACTAATTAAGATATTAAGCTAAATAAATATTTTCGTTTCGGGAAGTAATATTCTGCTATACAAATTGAATCTGTTTTAAAATAATGTTAATTTACTTTTTTTTTTTTTGTAATTATTCACAAAAAACGCAAAAATCGCGATATATTTTATCTTTTTTCATATATAGGCAATATGGGTATCAAATATTTTCACTTTTCAATTTATCAAAATACAAATAAAAAAAATACAAAAAAAAATATAAAATTTATAAAAAATCTTTTAGCGATTCTATCTTTGTATAAAGTTTACACGATTCCATTTTGTTCGGAAAATGACCTGGTCGATTACTTTCGATAACAGAAAGACATGATTGGCTTACTAACTTAACAAATCGTTCCGTATTTTTCGAATGGCATGGGAATTATAAATTGATTTAGGTAAAAGAGGCAGTTAATTTTATCTCTATAAACAGTTTTTAAATTGTGACTTCACCTGGTATTTCAATAATTGCTTCAGAATCACAAAGCTCTTTAACACACTGATGGGAATTAAATTGTATACAAGGTGGTTCAGTAATACGACTAATTTTATTCAAATTTATCATATCTTTTAAGGACTCGCGCTCGAACAATATTTTTGGAATATTGAATTGTCGAATATCATCAATATTACTTCATATGACTGGTTAATGCACTGCTGTCGCAAAAATAACAATTGCTGGATTATGTCACAGTTTGTTGAAAGCTTAGTTTTGTTCAGCTGAACGGTAGAAAAATCCATTTTTAGTGTTTTCGGAAATTTATTTTTATGTCTTATATTATATATTTTTAACATATTAAAGAATTAATATGTTTTTATTTAAAAAATTTATATTTAAGAACTTAAATTTAAGAAGTGCGCGCGAAAAAAATAGTGCACGTGATTATCATTATAAAATTTAAACCATCGTTTTTCTGTGTTAATTAATATTTTATTAAAATTCAAAATTAAACAAACTATAACATATTTTATTTTTTTTTTTATAAAATTTTTAACTTTTTCTGGAATACCTTCCATTAGGGATTTCACTGTAGCTTCCGTAACTTTTTTTGAGGAGGTTGCCCCCTTTTTCTAAAACTCGCTTTCACTTTTTGAAGTTCCTTTAGTGTCCTTTAAATGTTTTTTTACTAAATCCCAATACCTGGCCGAAGTTCCGGACAATTTGGTGGATTAGCCTCCTTTGGCACAAATCTTATACCATTGGTTCGATACCACTCAATCGTTGCTTTACTGTAGTGGCAAGTAGCGAGATCGGGCCAGAAATATGATGGTAGAACATGTCTTTTAATAAAAGGAAGAAGTCGCCTCTGCAGACACTCTTTTATGTAAACATCCCCATTTATTGTACCAGAAGTGACAAAGGAACTGCTTCTTTGACCACACGTGCAAATGGCTTGCCAAACCAAAAATTTTTTTGGGAATTCAGATTTCTTTTGCACACGAAATTCTTCTGCAACATTTCCTCTACTATCTGCAACATAGAATTCTTGCCCGGGAAGTTGCTTTAAATCAGACAGCACGTAAGTTTCGTCGTCCATAATGCAGCATTGAAAATTGTTCAAAAAATCCGTTTGCAAGGCTTTCGCACGCTGTTTTGTCACCAAATTCTTTTTCGAATTTCCATCTGGAACTTTTTGCACTTTATATGTTCTCTAACCAGCCTCTTTTTTAACTTTTCTTACCGAAGTCTCGGAGCACTTTGCCTTTTGGGTCACTTTTCTTCCAGAGAGATAGGGATATCTAAACAAAATTCTTTTAATTTTCTCCGCCATCTTGCGATCCGAAAATCCACTTTTTCTACCGCTGCTTGGCTTTCTGTCGATGGTCAGGGACTGTTTATATTTTATTTATTACCCTAGACACCGTATTTCTGGATACATTTGCAAGCCTAGCAATAGTTTTGTACCGGCAGCTTGGATTTTCGTTAAAAATTTTAGCAATAAGTTTACGGACGTCTTGTTGATTCGACATTTTTTGAGAAAAACATTTTGATACTGACATGAACTTTAGCACGTGGTTTTCTAAAGTATTAGCAATTATAAAAAAAATAACGGTATTGATTTTGAACACATGGTATTAAAACTAGATGCCTTAAAGTATGCACTATTTATTTCGCGCACACCTTAGCTCACAGATCCAGGGTTTGAAAGCGGATCTTTTGCTTATCACCAGGTTATTATAATTGAAAAATTAAGCAATTTGATACCCATATTGCCTATATATGAAAAATATAAAATAGATAAAATCGAAAAACTGAAAAAAGACCTTTTTTAAAAATGGTCCAGCTCAAAATATTTTGGGAATCATCATAAAACATATCAAGCTGTATTTTCTGAGGGGTAACTAAAACACTTTTTTCGGCCCCATACAACTTGAGTCGGTCTCATGTACATACATATGTATATTATGGGTCCTGGAGTAATTCTAAGTTGATTTAGCTATGTCCGTCTCTCAAAATCATGGTCACTCCTAAATGTCTCAACAGAAATAATCATTTTAGTTTAGCTCAGCATTTAAGGATTGAAATCCAGATTTATTGACTCGTAGGAAAAGAGATATGAAGCTAAATGCAAAACAACCTCCTCAAAAAAAAAGGACATTTTTGTTACAAAAACAAACATAAATCAGTTACGAATTACACAGATTATGTTTAAGGTTTGCACAAACCGTTTCATAAGACTAGAAGTAATACTACAAAATTTTGTGAAGATCGGTCCAATATAAATTCCCCTCTAAAAAATTACATTTATATTAATACAACCGTAACTAATAAGGTCCAATTAAGTTTTATGCGACTAGAAATAAAATAACACAACTTAGGCATGATCGAAACATAGGTCCTTTAAAACATACACTTTTAGAATAGAGTTTTACACCGAAAACCGGAATAAACTATAATATTGTGAGGTCAACTTTTTTTTAAAAGATTGGCTCATAATTTATAACAGACCACTTCATAAAAACTGGGCATGGTCGAATATGCCACTTTTACTTGTTTTTGTTTTTAGAAAAGTTTTTAAATTAAATTTTAGATTCATAGCTAATGGGTTAGTAAATAATTAAAAATTTAGGGACAAAACTCGTGGCTTAGAGTTTGAGATATAGACGTTTGGATACATCAGATTTTAACCCTTAAATGACTCAAGTTTCAAATTTGATACCGGGGCTTAAATCGAATTGTGCACTTGCAATTATTAAATGTTTTAATATTATCAAAATAAAAAAGTTGCAAAATATACAACGATGAGAAATATAAAATAGTAGCGAGGGCCGATAACACGATAAGAAAACTTTTCTCATGCACCAAAGCTAAAGTGGACAAATTTGACAGAACTGATTTAATTAAAACAACAGTTGCTTTAAGCATATGTTGGCACTACTAGAAACAAATTAAGAACGAGAATTTTCGGACACAAATCGGGCATTAAATGTAAAACTAAGACATCGATACAAAAACAGCACTAGTAGCCCACTGTAAAGAATGAGAACATACGACTAACTTTGAAGATGTTACAATATTACAAACAGAAGATAAATAGTTATAGTTCTGTGACATTTACATTAAGTTTGACTTTTATTCGGTGTTTGTGTTGTATTTTATTTATTATTTATTTATTTATTTCTACAAATGTAAACCCTAATTCATTATAACAAATTAAGAATCAAAAATGTTATTTATTTACATTTGGTAAAAAACTATTGATCATTATTAGCCCGTGAGGAAAACATAAAACCTCAATAAAAAAAAAAAATTATAGAAGATATTAGGATATTCATTCGGTTAACCGATTAATTACTACCCGATTAACTGACCGGATAATTTAAAATTGCGTTTTTTCGATTAACGATTAAGCCGGTTAATTTCATTCGAATAGCCGATTAACCGTTGTTTCAAAATTTCTAATTTGTTGTACTATTATAACATATTTTTTTGTGTTTTTAATTATTTCTTTCGTCTCATATACAAAAGGTGTGTGTTTAGGTAATATATTTTCATACAAACAAAGAAGGTGTGATCTTCATTTTAAATAAGTGTTTGCTGTCAACACTTATTTAACGTAATTTTTATATGTATGTGATTAGTTATTTGTTTCTTCTCATATCTATTCATAATAATCTTTTAACATCATTAACCGAAACAATTAGAAGTGTTAAAAATTAAAAAAAAAATTAAAACAGGACTCTCATGACATAATGGCAGATTTCATATGTTTAGAGAAATCCAGGAAAAGCACTAAGAAATTGGATATTCTGTATTATAAATTGCTTTCGATTTCTCTAACATCCACGTTAAATGAAAGAATTTTTCAGGGTTAAGTTTTATCAAAACTAAAGAAAACAAGTGTTTAAATATTAAACATTAAAGCCAAATTATTTGTATAAAATATTATTTTATAAGATCTTAAACTTATGAAATAACTAATAAACTGATCTTACATACCTATGAATTATTCTTTTGTTTGCTCGTTTTAGTTCAAGAATTGTTATGTTTGTTATGTCATTGGGTATTGTTTTTACTAATAAGCTCCAAATAATAAATATTTTATGCATTTTTATATATTGAAATTACTTAATTTAAAAAAAATAAATTTATTAATCGGTTAACCGATCAATATAAAAATTACCCGATTATTAACCAATTAAAGCAACAGCTCGATTATTTATCGAGCGATTAACCGATTTAAGCAAAAGCCCGATTAAATGAATACCCTAATAACTGCGCTCAAAGTTACAGACATGTTATTAACCCCAGGATAAACGTCTTGGTCTTGCCAGACCAAATTTGTGTTTTGCTTTTTATAATTTTCGCATATAACAAAAAATCAAAAAAATAAGGACGTGAATTCTAGAAATTATATGTTCTGAATCGAATGAAACTAATCTGTGTTTTCATTTAAAAAAAATTGGGATTATTAGCACATCATTAATAAATGAATTAATTAATAAAATATTTCATTCCCAAAAATAATTTTTGATAATAAATTTGCATGTGCCCGGCAAATAAAAAACTGAAATGGCAAGCTGCTTTATTTAAGCATCTTGTTTTTTTTTAATTTTGTTTTTTTCTTTCTATCCTCTTACAACTACAATTTGTGTTGGAAAAAACCCAGCCAATTGTAGGGGAATGTAAGAAAGAAAAAATTGACGGTTTATTGTTGTGACTTTGTTGAAGCTTTGATATTGTTACATGCAAGACCTGAGTGTTTTAAAATTCTTATTCACTTTATGGTCTTACTTGTATAATATTTTTAGCTTTTCTAAAGTATTTGGAAAAAGTTTCCTGAAGAGCTGGCCTAAGCAACCAGCGAAATGCGCATAGGAACTAGCTTTCCCACAACAATAAATTTCAGTGTTTTCATTTAAAAAAATTGGGATTATTAGCACATCATTAATAAATGAATTAATTAATAAAATATTTCATTCCCAAAAATAATTTTGGATAATCTGGATTCGATTGGAGCTAATAAGTGAGGTAAATTCCATTTTTAAGTAGAAGTCTATGAAATGACAATCTTGGTCTAGCCAGACCAAATTTTTTTTTTTTTCCTTGAAAGATATTTCAAATAGGACAAAATATTAAAAAAAACAGATACGTGAATTCTAGAAATGATATGTTCTAAATCGAATGAATCAAGTTTGAATCAACTCAGAAAACTACGGCCCATTATGCGCTTAGTTCAATCTAACAAATCTACAAATCCTAACGCAAAACTAGTTTCAGCTGTGGTAGATGCGAAATAGCAATGTGCGAAATTAAAGACTACATTTTCGATGATTTGCATATGGAATAAAATAATGAAATAATAACATTATATAATAAATTTGTATAATCTAAAGTAATTAGCATACGTTCAATAAAAAATATATTTATTTACTTTTTATTTAATTGGGGTTTTTAGCTGTACAAATTGTGGTTTGGCCAGACCAAGAGGAGAACTTAGTGGTAAAAAGTTACCGAGAATCCTAGGGTTAACAAAGGGAAAAAGAAATGCAACAATTAGTGCAATAATAGACCTACAAGATTATTGTTGTGTATTTTTGAGACTCGTTGTAAGTGTTAATTTTTATTTTGTTTTTGCTTATATGTATATTGTTCAATAGTACTTAGAAAAATGTTTAAATATAAAAAATATTTACATATATTTCTTTCAAGATGACATCCAAAGGATGTCGAAATATTGAAAAATAAAGAATTTAAAGAATAAAACAGACCTCAAGCTTGAAAAAATATTTTAATATATAAATTATAATAAAAAAAGGTCGAAAGATAAAAAGTAAGTTTTAAAATTTATACATGTTTTATTTTCGCCATTAAATGTATAAAAAATTATTATTATTTTTTTATAATTAGTATCGTGGTTATTTTATTGAACTGTTAATGGTTTTTAATCCAAATTTCGATAATTTTAATCAGGCTTATTATATTTCCCTTTATCTGGTGAATAAAATAAGCACATTGATATTATTTTAAATTAAATTTGCAATATCAGGCATTTAAGTTTTAAAGTTGGGGCTATGAGACAAAACTTTTCTGGCAACACTGGCTCATGATGAAAAACACTCTATTGTAGAAAGTACTTGCAAAAAATAAAGGAAATAATAACAATCATGTTTGAATTGTTCATTAAAGTTTTTCTTCTTAGTTTTTTAAATGGAAGCATTTTTCAAAGCATTATTTTTATTTTCTTTGCTCTTTTGTTACAGATTCTTTAATTTTTTCTATAGATATATACAAATATATATTTTTTTTCGTTTTGTGGTTAAGTGTATATATTTTCGCTTACAACAGATGAAATCAAATGTAATGGCCAAAATAAAGCAACCTCCAAACTACTGATAGAAATATATATATTTTGTTAAAGCGTCTATGTAAGTGCTTGTATTGCGATCAAAAAAAAAAAAAAAACGGTTAAAATTCAAAATCTAACAAGAAAAAAATTGTTCAGAAAAATAAGAAAATTTAGTGTTTAAGCAGTTGGCAAAAAATGGAAAAAATTAAGCAATAAGTGGAAGAAATTAAAAGTTTACTTTAAGCATTACTGCTTCACAAGAAAGTACGGGGAGAAAAAAACCACTTTTTTATCTTTTTCGTTAAAATTGTAAATTTGTTAGATTTTTTTCTATTTTCAGTTTTATATCTCTGAAGTTGTATTTTGTTTGTAGTTTAACAAGTGCAAGTTAAAATATCACTGCAGACAAGTAAATAAAATTGTCCGGAAGTTTTGATGGTAGTTTTCTTTTTTTTCTTGTTCTTTTTTTATTTTGTAATTGTTGTTGTAACTGCTATTTCAGGACCAATTGTTACTTTAGCAATTAACGAATTATATGATTTAATAAAGTAATTAAAATAAAGTATAGTAAAGAGGATTAGCACAGAAGTTTTTGAAAATTTTGTTGAAAATGACCAAAATATTTTTATATATGAGAGTTTTTGTTATAGATATAGAAAATGTAAGAAAAAAAAACAATGCTGCCAATTAGTTTAAGAGTTTGATTTTTTTTTTTTTTTTTTTTTTTTTTTATTGCAAGTTTTAAACATCAAAATGAAAATTATTTTAAAGAAAATTTAATGCAAGTATTTACGCAATAAACTGCAAAAAATTGACCACCATTAGAATTAATGGTATGAAACAAGCTCTAGCGTCTAGTTATGAATCTGGAATTCTCTATTGTTGTACCGGTTAAATATAGATATAATTGTTAAAAAATTGTTCGAGGCTTAAAATTGTGAACAATTCTATAAGCAATAAGCCCCGGCAATAAGCAGCTCCATCTTATAATGGGTGATTCATGTAGAGATACAGTTTTCAATAGCCTTTTTTTTGATAGATCACGTGTGAGTCGTATCATGCTGTCATGTTATTTTTGTTTAGTATTGTTTGGCATTTCATAATTGAAATACTTACGCCTGAACAACGTTTAAAAATCGTTCAACTTTATTACGAAAATTCACGTTATGTGAGCAATGTGTTTCGTGCACTTCGCTCAACTTATGGTCAACATAATCGGCCTACTGAGCGTAGTATTCGCAACACCATCACCCATTTTGAGACCCAGCATTCATTATTGGATAATATTCGACCGAATTGATCACGTCCAGCACGTGAAGAGTCAATTCGACGCCGTTTGAAGCAACTCGGACTGACGTAGGGAACGACTTCGCGCATTTTACGTCGAGATCTTAAATTGAAAGCGTATAAAATACAGCTTGTGCAACAACTGCAGCCGCTCGGACTTCCTAAGCGACATCGCTTCGCTCTATGGGCTCCTGAAAAGTTCCAAGAAGATCCGTCATTTTCGAGGCAAATTTTGTTCAGCAATGATGCCCATTTCTGGCTCAATGGGTATGTAAACAAGCAAAATTGCCGCATTTGGGACGAAGAGCAACCTGAAGAGATTCAAGAACTGCCACTTCATCCAGAAAAACGACGGTTTGGTGTGGTTTGTGGGCCAATGGAATCATCGGTCAATATTTCATTAAAAATGATGCCGGTGCGAACGTAACCGTCAATGGCGACCGTAACCGTGCCAAGATAACCGACTATTTGATGCCTGAAATTGACCATCTGCGACGTAGCAACGGCCAACATTTGATAGACATAATATTCAAAAAATAAATGCAAAAAAATGTTCTTTCAAATGATAATAAGCATACGGTATTAAATTTGAGTTTTCTGTGTTTTTTTTTTCTTTAAAAAAGTAGGGAACCTCAAAATGGATCAAGCTTTATATAAATACGGTAAAAAAAATTTTGAAGTTGATTCTTAAGTCTCTTTTCGTCCACCGTTATTAATTGTTGCACTATTAATCATATGAAACGTACCTTCAGACATAATTGATCAGTAAATGGGCGACCAAATTTTGCATCTAATTAACCATGAACATCTTAATTTTTGCTACTGTCAGTAAAAGATATTATATTAGCCAACTATTTTGCTGAAATAAAGAAAACAAGATTATACATACCGATATACCCATCCAAGAACGAGCACGGCAATATATACGAGCAATCTCAGTCGTAGCTACAATAGGCTAAAGTAATGGATTGGACGTCAAAACCATTTTGTTTTAAGCAATATAAACGGATCAACAGAGCTAACTGCAGTTATGGCGGATTCCAGTTCTGTATCTGTTTCAGAAAAACTTGTTTCGCTATTTTCTGAAATATAATCAATTTTCGAATCTTAATTACCGAAGTCACTTTCTGCATTGAGCAGTTCTCGTATCGCATATTCGCTCAAGTTTGCCATGTCGTAAGTTCAACACAAAGAATTTAACAAAACGCTGCAAAAATTTGTGCTTCTTTACAACAAAAATAAAAATATGGGGATTCCACAATTGTCTTTTACGTATTTAGTGATTAAAAAAAAACAAAAAAGTGGAATCACACACTTGTTTATATGGACCAAATGGTCCATTAACCTAACATTTGTTGGTTTTTTTCTAACCAAACAGAAGGGTTGTAATGCCTACATATGGTCCCAAAAGAACTACCAAGTCAGTAGTACCAACGTCAGTAGTAGATTTTCAATGACAAGCACATGTTAAATGTATATTGTTTATAACACTGTCTGGGGTATAATAAGTCAGTAGTAGCGGTGACTGTGTCATTAGTGAATCAGTACAGATTCACTAGTGACATTTCCTGCAGGGATTAGTGTTCATAATCATTATACATTTATATAAAGATTCAATAAATATATTTAAAAATATTGAAAAAAAAATAAACGCCTATAAAATAGTTTAAAGTAAAGAAACTAAATTTTTCTTACTTTAAATATTTATCAGATACAAGTTTTCATTTAATTGCATTATATATAAGAATTTGTTTAAAAAATTGTTTTCGGAGAAATTCTACAAACATTTTTCAGAAAATCGTAATTTCTTATTAAGAATTTTTCGAAAATGGTTTTACTTTGCATCACTTTCTGTAAAGGTAAAGATAAAGAATTGTAATCAAAAAGTTCTTGCAGATATTAAGGACTTATATAATATACTTATTTCATTTTATTTCATGTCATTCAAATTTATTCAAAAACAAAAAAAAAACCAAGAAAGAAAGTATAGTCGGTTAAGATTGATTTATGTAAAAGCTCTTTGTGCCGAATACTATTTAGATATCTTCACCTGTATGAGATTTTCGGATGGGGGTTTATATGAGACCTATAGTTAATTTTGTAGCTACGAGGACAACATTTACTTATGACATAGGATCTATCGTAAAAGTAATTATCGCCCATCCTTATATTCAGATATACCAACATTTATAAGGAATTTATGGCATTAAAAGCCATTTTCGGGAGTAGTATTTGCATCGGAGCTATCGTCAACTATGGACCGACTCCAATAAAATTTAGTAAGATGATTTTGACTGCAATAAAGTTAGTTTAGACCAAATCTAATAATGCCATAATAAGATGTTTTGTGGGCGCAAAGAGCATATTCTGGAACGAAGCTTGTATGTGCGCTATGTGAAATTATAGACAGATTCGCCCCATTTTCAATAGGTACCTTGGACCCTGTACCAACTAGAAACTATGTAGCAAATGTCATTAAATTATCTCCAAAATTGCGACCTATACTTTGCGTACGAAGTTTTCATCCAAGTTAAACCGGACATACATCGTTAGATCGTCTCAGAAAGTGATATTTTTTAGGTATTACAATCACCAGCGCAAATGAAAAATGCCGTCTCCACTATTGTAGTGTGGGTATAAAAATAAAGGGCCTCATAAAGTTTCAAAAATTCAAGAATGTCTTCTTCAGCTATATAATATAACAGTTTTTTATACCCTTTGCCACTACGAATGGTAAATAAAGGCATACAAAATTTTTAATTTTGTATAACCGAAAAATTTTACTCCATGAATATTATTGACCCTTGAGTCTATAGTTCCTTGTGTCTGTTCAAAACGCGCTCACTTCCGAACGACTTAACAAATAATAAAAAATGAATTATGATGAATAAAACATTGATTTTAGTATCAAATTATTTCTACTTCTCCCAAGTTTCGACTTAAAATCCTTAGGTAAATAATTTAAGCCCATATGTGAAGTAACCTCTTTAACTCTTTGACGACCAAGCATTTTCTCAATCAGTAGTTTAATAGTTGTTATTGTTAAAAGGCCCTCATGGGTACCCCCTTTTGGCTTGGCAAGTTTTTCGAAAAAAAAAAATTATTTTTAACGAGTTTTGGTCGAAAAATGGATTTCTTTCGATAAAAAAAAAATATATATATAATACAATATATCTCTATCGTTTTAAGCATACAATTTTACCTTAGATAGGTTATATTCAAAAATAATTTTGAATAATAATTTTATATAACGAATTTTTTCTAACATACCTACTAAAAAAAACCCTTAAAAATTAAAGCGTAAAAACAATTTCGAGAACAACTTGTCCAAAACCTTTCCTGAGGTTTTTTTTTGGAAAACTGCTATCGCCATCGCTTTAAGCGTTCAATCTCACTTTGTAAAGGTTTTAATTAAAGAAATTTTAAGATCCAAAAATTTAAATATGAGCGCCTTGAAAATGATTATTTTGATATGGCGAAATACATTCACCATGTAAGTTACTGCATCGGTTTAAAATAAAAAATACTAGCGGTATTCACCCTTTGTATTAAGTGTACAACTCTGTTATATTTAATACTATTTTATACTTCAAAGCGTGAGTGTCTTTTTCGTATGCATTTTAAATTAATGAATTTGCTGAGTGAGAGAAAGAGACAGATAAAGTTTCCTCAACTGTTTTATTCTGGTAAATTCACACACTTTGTTTACTACTGCTTTTTGTGGGATTGTTCAACCACAGCGTAGTATATTTTAGTCTAATACATTTTGTTGTTGCAGTGTTGTAAATGTTAGTATTTTTACTAAAATTATAAGATTAACAAGGTCTTCAAGGGACTTTACTATCAAGGGTGAATTCCGCTATTGTATTCTCCAAAAGAATTTATTTAATATTTAAAAATTTTTTTGGAAAGTTTTGTGTACTTAAAATTTTTTTTAAGAACTTTTTTATAATATGGAAATTAAAAAAAATCCCTCAAAACTGTAAAAATATGCAAAAAATATGCGTTTAAAACCTAAATATGCAAAAATATGCATTTTCACTAATATATACAAATTGATGTAATTTTAACGCAAATTTAATGATTTGGAAAGATAATTGGTCGACATCGTTCTTAGACTACCGATAAAAAACATGCATTTGCATGGAAATCGCATCCCTAATTATAGCGATAGTTTAATTTGCCCACTGAGATAGAGGCTACACAACATTAACCATTTATTTAATAATACAAAAAAAAAACATAAAATCAATGAGGAAATAAAGATACTGCTAAAAATGTTAGAATAAATTTGTCACTTATGACTAGAAACTATACTACCAACTATCGTGGTAATCAATATATAATTTATAACAAGTCCCTAATAGTTCCATCTGCCTCAAGCCTTAAGATCACAAGACCGAATTTTGTGACAATTGATTTATTATTAAGAAAGGCACACATAAGTTTAACATGGTTAAATGTTGTGATAGAGGACTGGAATTGTGTTTGTGATGTGAGTTACTTAAATATAGATAGATTCATTGCTCATAACAGCATTGCTAACAATACTTGATTTAATTGAAAAGATAAACTTTCGGAAAATCTTTCATAATTACGGTTTTTACTCACTTACTATATGCCCAGAACTTTCTCTGTCAAATTTTATTTATTTGGGTCGATTCAGAGTAAGCTGTTTGTAAAATGGGATTCATTTGTTTTTGACCTCAAAAAAAAAGTAGCAGATTCCCAATAAAAATATAAAGAATTAACTGGATTGACACAGACAAATCAACATTTTCACGTTGTGAAGAATGCCATTGTTACCACAAATTTTTATTTTATCTTAGCAATATAAAATACTTTTGTTGCACTACATAGATATGTATGTTTAATGAGATAGTACCAAATGTCTGTGCTGCAATCACACATACATACTAAAACACATCAATTTATTTATGTCATAAAAATCTTATTTATCTCCATCAAATATTATACTCTGATGGAACAATATTAATTAAAAATCACTTACCGTTTCTTTGTTAGATTTTGAGTTAGATAAAACTTCTTCCAGCCAAATCCATTGTTTTTCTGTATCTTGATTTTCAAATTCAGACAATGCACTGACACGTCCACCACCATCCATGCCATTTGTATTGTAATGCATCCCCCCAGGCATAACATTTATACCACGATGATGACTATTGTACCCATAACCATGTCCGGATGATGACCAATCACTGGCATGTCCATGATGTTGATGCATATTGTTATGGTGGTAATAGTAGTTTTTGTATTCAGTTGAATCTGAACCCATGCCACCACCTCCCATTGCGCCTCCAGAGTTCATTGTATTTGAAGGCATACGCTGTCGTACGGCTGCCAAATGACTTTGGGAATATTTCGGATCATGCCGCATGAAATTTGTATTCAATGCTATAATACGAAGACGACTTTTGGTTTGTTCAATTGAATAGTAGCCACCTGCAAAATATTGTAGACATTCATATACAATACATATTATATAAACAATTTGAAGACCAAGTAACATACCAAGAAGGGATGTTAAGAGGCACAAGGGATGTAAAGTAAACAAGTAAGTAAACAAACTGAACAAATAAGATTGAATTTGAAATTGAAAATGTGCAGAAAACAATACAACATATATATAGTGTGACATGTGTGTATATACCCAGCAGGGAAAATAAGAAGTAAGCAGGCCTTTTAAAAGAACTTTTTTGTAAGACACATTCTTACTGCATTTCCAATTTACACGGTGTGTTATACCCAGCAAAAACTTAACATACAATTCTTATTTAAATGACTTCCTGAATTCATTACTTTGTGGCTTTATTCGCCACTTTTTGGATTATTAGTTATATATTAAATAATAACTTTATTATTATACTCGTATCTTAAATAAGTCATAATTATACATTACAAACAAAAACTTTAATTTAATGATTTAAATAAGTTGTTATTACATATTTAAATAATTGATTTTAAATCAACTTGCAATATATTCTTTGTTAGAAATTCGGTAATACTATAACATTTTTAGAATAATTTCGATGTAAAATCCGTTGAAAATCCAAAAAATCAATCAAATGTATGTAAATATAAACATAAATATTAGTGAGTACCAAAAAAAAATATTATTGTATGCCCAACCTTTTTTTGAAAGCTTAAAGTGTGAAGTATTTTTGTGACTTTTTTCAGATTTTTCGGAAGAGGTTTAGAGGTCGCTAAAATCGATTTTAACCCAAGAATCGGGTTTTCTCGACTTTTTTGAATTTTGCTGATTACTCGGCCCATTAGCACGATTTTTTTTGTTACTAAGTCAATTTTTTTAAAGAAAACTTCTCAAACTTTACTTCTCTGTGAAGATATTAAAAGTTTCGGTTATTTTTTATCTCATTTGGGTCCCCCCCCCCCCCCCTTAATCACATTTTTTTTGAAAATTTAGCATAAACTTCAAAAATAAAGCTTTGTAACTTTTAAAATTTATATTGAAGTTAAAAAAACTAATGATTCAGTTTAAAAGGTGTATAAATTCTGAGTCATTGCAACAAAAAAATAATTGAGTTTGCTCCTAATCTTCCAAAGTTATACCCTTTTAAAGTTTTGTACCCATTTTGTGAAATTAAAAATATTGTAATGTGTTTGCCAGTTATGCCTCGGATTTGTTTTAATATTAGATATTTAGATATTAGGTATTCTTTCAAAATATTATATATGGGTGGATTTTTGTTCTGTTGCACAGACTTCAGCAATGCGAGTCCAAAAAATTCTAGGCAGCTCACTTCTCATACACAAAGAAAAAAAAAATTAAAAAACTATTTTTTTTTAACTTTCAATTATTTATTAGAGCTTTTACAATGAAGCTCTATGCCCTGCAATAAATTCTGAAAGTCTGTTGCAGAGGTTGTTAGATTAATGTAAGTATTAGCTAAGCCCACTCCGCGTTCTGCGACATCATTTACCACGTGCAATTGCTGAACTTTGTTCTTTGCTTCATTAAATGATTTGTTTGTATGCCATTTTTCCGGATCTGTTTGCAAAATTTTAAAATGTTTAGTAATCAATATAATCATTTTGGAAATAGGTGCAAAATCAACAACTTGTTTGCTTGATATTATGAATTTGGAATAAATTTGGTGATTGGAGAAATTTAATAATTTTTTCTGTGTAGGTAACTTTGTATGTCTTTGCCCAAAATAAACCTTTGGAAATTAACATTTTGTTTATCGTGGCGCAATTATTTTGTAATGCGTGTTGCACATTGGCCGTTTACAGCCATCACACATTTTGCGTGTTTTGCAATCCGATTTCGAAACAATAGCCCCGAAATTTAAATGGTACTCGTAATTGACCAGTTTTATGTCGCTTTGATGTTTCCGGTTTGCCTGCAGTATCCTGAGAAACTTTCTTAGGGATGTTTTCAATTGTCATTACTAAGCGTATTACATTATGCGATTGATATATGCTCTTTCTCATATTTTCCGTTGCCAATTCCACACCAAGTGATGTCAAAAAACCAAGACAGGCGCTTGAGCTTTTTACTGCATCCAAAGCGGTCACGATAATCATGTTGGAAAAGGGCCAAAGGCCAGCTATTTGTTTTACGTGTAGCGCTTTTTTTCGACACCATTTGGTCCATAACATCTACTCCGCCTTTTGTTTTGTTCTAATTATCTTTTATTTCTTTCCTTTCGTTAAAATTTGACCCCTGCCGAGCAAAGTGCATTGTCGACAAAAAATAAACACTTTTGGTATTATTCGTTACAAAAGAGTACCCTTTTTGCTGTAACCATATCGTAGCGTTCCTACATCATCCGTTGGGTTTGGCCGTAGCTCTTTTGGAGTATACGCTTTGTTTTGATGAAGGGACAAGACTTATTACTCTCATTTGAAGCCGCTGGCCAAAGCGAGTGACGTAAAAAAATGATCAGTTATATTTGATTCCCTGTAATGTATGATAGCTGTAAACGGCCAATGTGCAACACGCACAGCAAAAGAATTGCTTTACGCTACACAATAAGTTAATTTGCTAAGGTTTATTTTATGCAATGCTACCAATACAAAGTAAGATATAAAAATTTAGAAATTCTAAATACAATAAAAAACAAAAACTACTGTTATCTTTACATTTTCTATGCATAATGCTTTAACTGATAGGTACCTAGGTGCACTTATCAGGAGTCTACGTATAAAAATGTTGACAGTACGGTTAGGGTTAACGAAGGCAGAGGAGAACTTGTAGACCTTCTACAATGATTGCAAACTGGAAGCGCTTAACATTTGGCCTCTGGGTATGTATGTATAAATAAATAAATGATGTAAGTGTTGATGTGTTTGTTTATGTAGTGGATAGAAAATAAGTATAGCCTGAGTTTTTTGAGACTTCCTGAACGGGGCACGCGGCCGGTTAACCTAATTCGAGTACGCTGAATCCAGTGATGCCTACCGATTTTTAGGTTATCAGGCATGTCATGAATTCCGTTCGGAATGGAAATTATTCCGTAGTTACCATTCCGATCGGAATGGTTTTAGCTTCTATAGATTCCGTTCGGATTCATTAAACTTAAAAAAAATATGAAATTACTTTTTGTGTATTAAATATGGCAACACTGCAACGAATGAAGAAAACAAAACAAACAAGAAAACAGCTGATCCTGAAAACCAGCCAAATTTAAGTTTTTCTATCAAAGTAAAAAATTTGTGATTTGTGACAAATTCCGTTTATTTTTCTTTTTTTTTTTTTGGAAAGCATTTAGAAAAATTAAATTTTTTTTATTTAATTCACATAAAATTATATTTATTTTAGATAAGGAAGCAAAAATACAGCGTGCTTTACTGATAACAATTAGTCAATTCACAAGGTATCCTAACATGTCATATTGTCAAAATGTCCTAATATTTCACAATGGTTTAAAAATATTGTTGTTGGTTTGTTAACAAAAAGTGTCTTAAATAAATAGAACGTTGCTTGCTGTGTTTATTGTGCTGTCGTAATTAATCAGAAAAGTCCAGCGCTGAGCGGCTGAGCCGTACAACAATATTTTTAAACCATTGTGAAATATTAGGACATTTTGACAATATGACATGTTAGGATACCTTGTGAATTGACTAAATGTATTTTGAATAGTTTTAACACCTGAAAAATGCTTAAAATATGAATTCCACTTTGAAAAATGAAAGTGGTATCATTCCGAAAAAAATTTTCGTTTTACATTTTCCATAGAAACAAAGTACGGAATCAATTCCACTTCCGAACGGAATTAAGCTCTGTGACATGGCTGTATATCTTGTTTTCGAGTAACACCGTTATTTCGAAAATGGTGAAGGTTGCACAATATATATTTGCGTAACTTAAAAACGGTTAAGATTATTGAATAAAATTTAATAAACCGAAATTACGCAATAAGATACTTGTAACCCTCTGAGACTGACATGACTTTATAATAACAATTCCAATGACGTGGTAGTACGCTAGACACCATTTAGATGGCTTATGTTTTCCAAGTTCTGTTTTGTAAACCTTCTGAAATTATTTTAGATTGATGTTATAGAAGTAATTTATTTTTGAGAACAAAACGACAATTCATTTTAAACAATATTTAATGGCATGGCACAAAATGGCCCTAAAGAACTTACATCTATACAAAAACCAAAAAAATGTATAATTTCCTTTTTGTGTTTTACAAGTTTTACACTAGGTTGAGTTCACATCTAAGCTTACCAGTAAAAAAAAATGAGATCATTTTAATGGTTTAATAAAAAGATACAATTGATATTATCTAGTGCATTGAACCAGACATTCTAACATGCATATGTAAAATTATTTGAGCCAAAGCTCAGAGTCGGCTCTATACGGCTTTTAACAATTGCAGAGGATGTTCTCTTAGAACATTGGAGAATTTTTTGTATTAGAGAGACCCATCAAAACAAAAATAAAAAGAGATACAAAATATCAAAACAATTTTATTGACGTGTTGTTTGGTAGACACTACGAAAATATAACAGATATTGAGATATTTTTTTCTAAGACACCTACATGACGTGTTTGTCTTGAAGACACTTTTCTGCTCAGCTCGACGCGTGTGCTCTCTTTGATCGCGTTTGTCACACCATCGTACACAGGAAAACGTAGTAAAAACGTACTGAATGCGTTAGAGCCGATGTTTAAAAAAATGTGAGAAAATCCTGTTTTTCTTTAATTGATGTCTGTAAGACAACCACGTCAGACGCAGAGGGTTAAGAAAGGCTAAACTTTTTTCTAATCTGCGCAGTCGTTTTAGGAACATTATTTCTTTTAGCAAAAGAAATAATTTTGTTTTGCACAATTTCGAATTTTTTTGTTGTTTTAAACGGCATATAGAAAAGGGACATATAGAATACGTTCCAAACAAAACACGGTATAAATGACACAATATGTCTTAAACTTTTGATTTTATTCACAAAAAAAAAAAAAAAAATGGATCGTTTAAAATTTTTGCTGTTTACTTAAAAAATATATATTTTTTAGTCCTTTTTTGAGCTTATTAATAAAAATCGCATTTAAATGGCCCAAAATTGTAATTTTTTAGTTTCGCAGGAGTTGGCATCAATGCCAATATCCTTAAAAATATAAGGCCTTCTAGTAGGCCGTTTTATTTCCTGTATTATCCCCATTAGCTCTGTATCTATTATGTATGAGAGTTCCTTTGCTGTGTTTGTTTGTGTTAGTGTATTACGTTCAAATTGTTTTCTTTTCTTCTTTCATTTTTGTTGTTTTTGCAATACAGTAAATATTGTTGTTAATTTTTTTTTTTTTGCTCACACGGTATTTTTTTTTTTTTTTGTTTACAAATTTTGATGATTGTTTTTGTTTTATTGTTATTGTTGCTGCTGTTGGCATTGTTTATATGAACGAGTATAAAACATTTATTATTTATGGTCATTTTCTTATTAGATCAATATGTGTGATTTTTTGTTTGTTTTGCAAAACATTATATTGGAATTACGATACGAGTGCCTACATAAAATATGAGATGGATTTTTCTGTTTTTCTTTTTTATGAAATGAACAATTTTATGAAAGTCTAAAATATGCACTTGACACAACGAAAGGGGGAAATCAACGTTAATATATTTAACAAAATTATAAGATTCTAAAATATTGGGAAGACGAAAATTTGTATCAAAAACATTAAATAAAATTATTTAAATTTTGGTTATGGTCGGTATCTCATATAAAATATATTAGACCGTATTGTGATTTGCTTCGTTTTTCATAAAAATTATGTACATATATTAACGTTTTATATGTATTTTTTTATTTATACTATAAGGTCCAAAATATCTACTACAGCCTGAAGAGGAACAAATTCAACATTTTATTTTTCGACCTAGCGGCCATTTTTAAAAAAAAAATTTACCCCATAGTCAGCCATATCACAGAGTATAATTATTTTCGAAAACGGAATTCATTTCGTATTTTGGTGCTTCAGAAAATTACGAAAAAGCATTGCGGAATGAAATGAATGAACAGAATAGGAGTTTCCTGTATTTTATAGGCCAAAAAATATATTAAGATATACTCTCTATCAATAAACAAAATTGTTTTCTTCGGTTTCGAACGGAATTGTACTCTATGACATGGCTGATATATGTTAAACGCTCCTTTTTGAATCCGAAACCGGTTTCACGAAATTTGTTATGACTTCTGAGATATTTAGCATTAGTTTTGATCCATATCAACTATATTTAATGTTATTAAGTATTTTTTTGCTCTACACGTCACCGTTTGGCGAATGCAGAAAATTCATAATATAAAAACTTACAAAATAAATTTCACTCTTGCTCTGCTTAATTGCCATAAGAAAAATAGGAATTCAAGCAAAATAAAAGGTCAACAACTCAATAGACAATAGTAAGTATAGGTATGCAGCACAAAAAGCTACCTTTTTAAAAATAATTTATAAAAGTGGCGTATGCGGCACAAAACAATAATTTTCACGTTCAATAAAATGCTATTAACATCTAAGTTCGTTCATGAACGTTCACAACAATTTTAATTATTCTTCAAAACATATCCAGAAACCAATGGTGAAAATGGTAACAAATTCTATCGGGTATATTTTCAGAAAACTTCTTGTAAACCGTAATTGCCGATTTTCTCCATTACAACTTTTTGGCATATGTGCCAAACCAATAATGAAATGGCCATATGTCCTCAACATTTCACACTAGAATACAGAATCGTTAATACAACCAAGTAAGGGTGCTTTATTCGGATGTTCCGAATCTTTCATACCCTCTGTCGAGATTATGAATAAACTTTTATAAAAAATAACCTGACAGTATTAAAATTCGTTGTGGTTTTAGAACTATGATAAATTATGAGCCGACCATCACAAAGTTTTATGTTGTTATTTCTACATGCAGAGAAAACAATATGGTTGGGCATGTTTACGGCAGCTATACTATGTTTATTCTAACAATACATTGTTGTCGTACACAAAATATTGTTATTTTTATTTAATATCAACACTGTAAACATTTCAATGTTTATCGCAATTATAAATTTGAGTATAATTCACTGAAAAATAATCTTTTTTATAACAACAAAGTAATGATAAATTTGAAAACATATTATATTCCTCACAACCATTTAATGATATTTAATAGCCATAACATGATAACTTTCTATACGTGTACTCATAAAATATTTTGATGCAAGCAAAATATCTTTACTCTAATAATATTTTGTTGTCGCCATTTCAAAAATAATTTTGCATCAGTTGTGTCGTTTGTTTTACATATGCCTAAAATAATTTTACGAAATGTTGATGGCACACCTTCCCTTGGCTTGACTAATATTTTGCCCGAAATAAGACGGCTAAGGTAATTCATTTTATCATAACCCGAGAACGATTTGAACCAGAATACTAGCAAATGGAATACATAAAATTATAATTTAAGTAATTTAAATAACATCTTTTTATATTTTAAACTGTTCTGGAGTTACTCAGAAATTAGTGGTGATACATTTGTTTTCATGCAAAATTAATACTATTTTTTGTTTTCAAAAATTCATTAAAAAAATATATATTTTATTATTTATAAAACGATTGAGAACGATTTGTATAATTTGAATAACATTTCCAGCTAATGATTTCGATTGAATTTTAAAATAAAAATTTTTTTATAGGTTAAACAGTTTCGGATTTCTTTAGAAATTATTGGTGTTAAATAAGTATTTATAATTTTTCATTCTTATGATAATCTCGTAAAGCTCTATGCTTGTCTGCAGGAGACCAGAGTCTCCGGCGAGAACCGAACCCGCAACCCCTCATACTAGACTAGCCCACTACCAACTAACCTACCGGGGTACCCAAAATGCAAATGAGTGCCCAGAAAAAAAATGTTTATCAATTGAAAAAAAAATTTTTTTTTCATTAATTTCTTTACTTATAATCTGTTTATACAACAATAAGCAAATTTTGTAATACTTAAAAAATAACAGCTGTGTGTTAAACCATAATTCAATAACATTAAAAGATTTTGTTTGTTGTGCTTAATTCAATTTTTTTGTAATTGATAAAAATACTGAAATTTTTTGAAATTTCACTGGTTGCTTAGGCCACATCATCAGGAAACGTTCTCCTTAATAATTTTAGAAAAGCCAAAGCTATCAGCAAAAAAGACTAAAGAGGAAATGAGAATTACATACACTCAAACTCTACAACTTATCTACTTATATTAATTGTATCTTTCCACTGTATGTTAAATAAATTAAGTAAAAGGCAAATCTATAATATGTAATCTCTTCAGTCTACGTACTTCTTGTGTAGGCTTATGGCTTATAAGTTATTATGATTGCTCAGTCTCAAAAGGTATCTGGAGCTAAACTTTTTTATGGTTTCCTTAGCTGTAGGTATGTTGAAATCATTATGTATTGCCGTATTTGTTACAAGCCAAGATGCAATCGCAGAGTTTTAGACTGGTAACGTTGTAATATTTCCATATTAGAGTTTTTAGCTGTTCCCCATAGTTGTATTCCACACGGTTCTAAGTATTGCTTTGTATAAAAGTAGCTTCTTGTTTAAACTTATTTCGGATCTCGGACCTAAAAGCCAATAAATTTTTTTCGTTTTAATATTATGATATTTCCGCTGTGTTTTAATGTGTTTTTTCCAAGTAAGACGCCTATCTAAGTATATCCCCAAGTATTTAACACAATTAACAATTGGTATTTAAATTACATTAAGTGCAACAGGTGGACAAATATCTCTTCTAAGGGTAAATGTTAAGTGGGAAGACTTTGAAGTGTTAATTTTAATTTTTCACTTAAGTAACGGCGGTTGTAATTTATTTAATGCTCTTTGCAACAATGTAGAAGCGTCAATAGGACATATCGCTGATGCTATTATGGCAGTATCATCTGAGAAATCAACCACTTGTTTGCTTGATATTAGGAATTGGTTATAAATTTGGTGATAAGAGACAATTTTTAAAATTTTCTGTGCATTGTTTTTGATTTACAAAAATTTATAAAATAAGTTTATCAGAACAAAAATTTTACATTTTTAACTTTTATCAGAAAGTCAGGTATATTGCGAATTAAATAAGCCATAAATCATGAATATCGGTAGATAAATGTGAACTTTGTTCACGCTTAACTAAATACAACTTTATTATGAACACAATAGCTAATCGCTAATTTAATTCGCAGTGTACATGGCTGATTAATTATTAAAATATAAAATGTTTCCCCTAATACTTTTTTTATGAATTGTTGAAAAAAAAGCAGTCGTTCGCCATTAATTTCTGAATATCTCCGAAACTGTTAAAATATAAAATAAAAATATGGTTAAGATGACTTAAAAGAAATTGTATTCTAAATAATTTTCTAGTACACATATTCCTCAAAAAATCATGTGAATCAAAATAAAAAATTTTTGTATGAGAAATCGAGTAAATCGAAAAAATGCCCAACTACGAATAAATTAAAATTTTGTTTAGAAAATTTAATTACTTTAAAGTAAATTAAACTCGATTCATCTGCATTGAAGACTTGATCAGGGTTGTATGAATTGTCAATAATAATTTCAGCAAATTTTTCGGGATATTCATATATCAGCTGAAGTTTGTTCACCTTTCCATTTAAGATAATATATAGGGAATGTGTTTGTTTAAATTTTTCAAACCAACCATGACTTGCCGAAACGATAATTTTTGGTAGATGGTAGCTGATCAAAATTTGTATAAGCCCTCAAAGCTTTATTTGTAATAGTATTTCTTTCAATTGAGATTATCTGTTGAGTTTGATCTTCTTTCCAGATCATTAGTGACTTTTCCATATTTTCAATTCTAGTGTCTGGAACGTATGAAGTTGAACTCAGGCTCGTTTTAGTTCCAGCTGCTACAGTTTTCCTATTTATGTTTTCCTTTTTAAAAGGAATTATTGTCGCTTCGTGAATGGAAATAAATTTAGAAACTGTCTCCTTTACATAGTCCATCTAAAATCTTAATTTTGGTTTCTAAAAATATCACTTTTCTTTTCGCCCGGTTTTTATTAATATTTTTTGACATGGTAAAAAATGTAAGCTAAATTATACCATGCACATTTTCTAAAAACCATTTTCACAAATATTTTTATATTTCTAATAAAAAAAATGTACCACAATACACACCACTCTGTTTCTGAACAGTTATTGTACTACAGTATTTATCGCTTATAAGCAGGGCTGTAGAGTCGTCAGATAAAAGTAGTAACTCCGACTCCGACTACAAACGTTATAATTTTTTAGGTGCGACTCCGCCTCACGATTCCGACTCCGACTCACGACTTTCTACTCTAACCTTGATGCTAAATGTATATGAGACTAGTACTTATTTGACTTTAAACTCTTTTTATACCCTCCACCACTAGTGGTAAATCAGGGTATATTAAGTTTGTCATTTCGTGTGAAATTTTTTTATTATGCATCTAAGACACCATAAAGAATATATATTCTGGTTTCTTGAGTAATTCTTAGTCGATTAAGTAATGTCCGTCTGCTAAAAACACGCGCACTTTCGAAAAACTCAACACATAAGAACAATGTTGGTGTCAAATTGTTCTAGTTATCCTAAGCAGTTTGGGAATTAAATCCAGCAAAATCCGATCGGCAGGATCAGACTAATGAATCAAAATGTAGAACTACAACCATAAAAAATTTAAAATTACAAAAACTAAAATAAAAGGTGGCATAATGCACGACATGATATAAGATTTTGCACTAACTCGTTCTACATGACTAGAAATTATAATGTACGTCTAAAACCGTAATAAATATTGGTATCATATTAAAATGTGCTACGTCGTAGTTTTATAGGACTAAATATCACACTATAAAATTTCGTGATGATCGGCCCATAATTTACCATATAATGTCCAATATTATGTTCATTCTGGGAAGTTATTTAAATACGCCTTAAACCGTAGCAAATATAAATATTGGGGTAAAAATTTGGTCCAATTTCATAAGGCCAGAAATATTATCATGCAGTTCTCTAATTATTGGTCTATATTTACCTCAGATCCCATGTTAAGCAGGCTTCTAAAAAGCACTTTAAACGCTAAAACTAATTTCACTACTGTATTAAAATTTGTTCCATTTAAAAGGCTAAATAAAAAACAAAAATCACTCTACAGGATTTGTCTTGATGATTTGTCCATAATTTACCATGGGTCTAATATAAATTGCTCTCCTGAAAATAGTTTTAGTTCGGTGCAAACTGTTAAGAATCATGATATTTTATTCAAATTGCTAGTAATAAAGGCATAACACTGTCTGATTGTCGTGTTATGCTCGCATAATTGCGAGCTATGCATATAAGCAAATGCGTATACACGAAACAATATCAGCTGGTTTAAATAGCAAACTGTTATTGCACAAGTTTGGATGCATAAAAGCGTAAAATGCTTACAACGGGCGTGCAAATAAGCGATAAATATTGTATTGAATTTTTAATATATTTTTATGCATCTTGTGTGTGTGAATAAAAAAACAGGAACTACCTTTATATATTTAATGCTAGTGGTACCATACGAAAATATACGTTTGGAAATATACGTTAATTTGATGTAAACGAAAACAATCGAGGGATATGTGTTATTTAATCCTAATCGGACAAATTGTTCTCAATGATGAAATGTAGTAGAATAATTGCCTTATTGCGGGCTCCATATTTCATGCACATAAAATTCTGTGCCTGATCGAAAAAATTTAAAACGGCTATAGTTTTTGCGCTCTGGGTACAATAGACCTAGCTTGGTCGCGGTACCGTCTTCGTTGGGAGAAATCTCCCCGCTCTCTCTCTCGAAAAAAAATAGTTTTTGCGCCCTGTATAATCCACATATTTTTAAGGGCATGAAAATTTTCCGTTTTTTTTTTTTTTTTTTTTTTTTTGCAAACTAGTGTTATAAGTCTGGTAGTGAAAATGAAAGTGATACGATTACTGGTAGTGCGGATTCCTCAAGATTTTATTTATTTTGCTTAACTTTCCTATACTTTTCTTTAAAAAAATATTGCATATTTTTAACGCCTTCTTAAAATTAAATAAAATAAAAAAAAAATTGTTTAAAATTTCCGTATTTTTTATAATTGGGTAGTAAAAAGTAGGCGTGCCGGCACGTGGATTTGTCAAATTTTTAGAACAACTCTTTTCTAATATGTTTGTAAGAAAACACTGTGCAAAAAATCAGCTTTTTAATTTTTTCGTTTTTCAGTAATTAATATTTGGCCACGAACACTGTGCAACGGAAGGTCTACGTTACTATTGCTCGGAAAGTTTTAATAAAATATATTTTGTAAAGGTATTTGTAATATTTAATAAAATAAGTTAATATTTTTTTAATGTAATACTTAATTCCCACATTTTATTAGCAAACTACTACTATGATGCAACCTTAAATTTTATATGTTCTATTTTAAAGGGTGCATCTATTACACTTGTTATCAAATTTACCAAATCTTTAAAATTTTCTAAGACCAATTTTTCCTTTTCATGTTTTTTTTTTTCTTTGCTAAGTGAAGTGTGGTTGTGTATGTAAGTGTACGTAATATATGAAGCATACAATACACAAAATCAATTTCCGTTAAAGGCACTTTGCAATTGAATACCTTTTAACCGTAGTTGCTGACTTCAACACTCCCAACAAAAACATACATACATACATGCAACAACAACAGCACCAGTAGAATCACAAAAAATTGCAATGCTTTCAACAACACCAACAAAAATGTAATCTTCATTTACAGTATAGTATGAAACTATCTTCTGAAAATGTATATGACTTTGTACGAAATCGGGATTAAAAAGGTATAAAAAGGGGATTTGTCCTAAAACTCAGATTTCATACATAATTATAATTTGGACAACAAGAAAAAATAATCTGCTCTACTAAGTCTCTTTTTTAAAAAGTTCATAAGAAAATTTTCAGTTTGCCCTCGTAAAAACAAGTATGGATGTATATTTATATAAGTAGTAGTTTAACATTAGCCACCACACATATACCCTAGATTGTTTATGTGGGTGTTTGAGTGTGTGTATGCAACTCTGTGTAAGTAACCATGTATGAGTGTAAACGAAACAAACAAATATTTACTTTGTTCAAAAATAGAAAAATAGAAAACTAAAAAACGTAGAACTTAACTAACAACAATATATATATATTTTTTTTTTTTTTTTTTGTATACAAATTAATACAAATATATAGATTTTTTTACCTTTTCCAAATGTATGCAATGCTTCAGTTGGCAGCCAATGTCGCCACAGTTCGCCCATATGCCGGAAATTCGTTGTTGTACCATCCTCATGTCCTAAAACCGGAAATACAAATTGCGATGAAAATGTTCGACCAAGCAAATCAGTAATGTTGCGCAGGATTTCCAATTTTTTCATTTCAGACATTGGATGTGCTGAGTGAGATAAACCATCTCTGAAATTGAAAAAAAAAAAATTAAATAAATATTTGGAAAAAAGTAAAACAACATGGAACAATATAGAACATTGTATCGAATAAAGTAAAAGTAAAACTTTTTTTTCCATTTAAAACATGCAAAAATAATGACAATGACACTAGATGAAGGGAAAATGAAGTGGAGTCTATGAAAAAAATTGTAAAATTTATTTAACATTGATACGGTTGCCATAAAATACATTGCTGATTGTTTCAAGCCTTAGTTTATACTCGTTTTTTCGAATTTAGCTAGAAAGAACTTTTATCCTAATTGTGTTGAATCGATGATCTAGTCACAAAGAAAAAAATTTAGTCGGTATAAAGGGTATTTTTTATAGAGGTATACAACTTTGAAATGGAATAAAACAAAGATGAATTTTTTTAATTGACATGAAATTTACTTAATACGAAAGATAATCCTTTGGTATTATAATTTAAATAAAACTTCTGGCATGTGAACGAAACGGCTGCCTCGGACGTAGTAAAATCTGGAGGTCGATGACTTTTTCCAACATTTGTGGCCGTATATCGGCAATAACGCGGCGAATATTGTCCTCCAAGTGGTCAATCGTTTCGGGCTTGTCAGCGTAGACTAGCGAATTCACATATCCCCACAGAATATAGTCTAGCGGCGTTTAATCGCACGATTTTGGGGGCCAATTCACGGGTCCGAAACGTGAAACTATACGGATACCAAACGTTTCCTTCAATAAATCGATTGTGGCACGAGGTGTGTGACATCTTGCGCCGTCTTGTTAAAACCACAGCTCCTGCACATCATGGTTGTTCAATTGATGAAGGAAAAAGTCAGTAATCATGGCTCTATATCGGTCACCATTAACTGTAAGGTTCTGACCAGCATCGTTTTTAAAGAAGAATGGACCAATGATTCCACCAGACCATAAAGCACACCAAACATACAGTTTTTCTAGTTGTAACGGTGTCTCAACATACACTGGAGGATTATCATCACTCCAAATACGGCAGTTTGTTTATTGACGTATCCATTATGATAGAAGAGAGCTTCAACGGAATCAACGGAAATCTTGTTTTGGGCCCATTTGGAAGCGCTGTTCAGATACCAGTCTATTCATGTTAAAATGTCAAACAAAACTGAGCATAAATCACTTTACAGCTGACAAAATGGCCGCAAGTTAAAAAAGTGCTGCCAACTTAAAGTTGTATACCTCTATAAAAAACACCCTTTATTAAAAAAATATCATTGTCTATTTAAGTATACTATTTTTTAATATACGTTTTTAATGTTAAACAATTAAATTTAGCCATTATTACACTTGCCTTTAGTTAACGGTTAGATTTTTTTCGGGCTTATAACAATTTATTTTATATTAAAGCTTAACTTTTATCTACCCGATAGGATGAACTTGCCTTTAACATATTGCTCACTTTAGTTTAAATTAATATTTAAATAGTGAACAACTTTTTATACAGGGGATAAAATTCTACCTTTAACTATCGGCAAGATGTAATAATGGCCCTACGAGTAACTTGTAATGATTTTGATTGGCTTATGGAGGACTTATTTAATCATAATATCATTGTAGTGACAATTATATTGCAAAAGTTACAATGATGACTTTGAAAGTGTTTCTTCATAATTAGTCTAGTTATCCGTGAACATACGCGTTACATTTTTTTAAGAACAGATAAGTCATAATCTTACGAATAAATTAACAGTCCGAAGAATTATCCTTTAATAGGAATACAACGAAAATTATACAAAAAGGTCGGTAATAAATAGTGAAATGAGCTTTCTAACAACGCACAATAGAATATAAAAGATTAAAAATTTCTTTTAATTCAGAGGTGGATTCTAAGCACCTTTTAGAGTACAAATGCAAATATTTTAGTTAATATTACCGAAGCCAAGCAGTTATTAAAGCTATAATTTGGATGTAACTCAAAAACTAAGTCACCAAACTCAGAAAGTGTTTAATTCGGTTTAAAAAAAAATAGCATTTTTTTTATGTGAAACCAGACCAAGATATTCAAAAAATTCTGTTTCTATGCCTTTTGAATTCAACTCAAATTTAAAGAAAAATTTTCAGTAGCTTTTATAAATTAAAAAAAATTTTAAATTTAATTAATGTGAAAATTTAATCATTTATAGTAGGTGTGTTCATTTACTTTACTAGCAGGAACTGGCAACGAGAGAGTAAATTTAAAATTTACAAAATTTTTCTCCCAATTACTCCAAAAAATAAAAAAGTATATATGAACGCTTTACCAGCAAAAACTAGCAAGTTAGGAATATCGACACTATTCAGCTGTAAGATAAGAGTTCTTTAATAAGAATTGAAATTATCATATATGGGGAAAAAATTTTACAATTTTAAATTTTTACAATATGAAGTAATAATTATAATCATTTTGGTAATTGGTGCAAAATCAACACATCGTTTGCTTGATTCTATGAATTTGCTGATTAGAAACAATTTTAAATTCTTTCCGTGTACAAGAAAAATTTTCAGTGGTTTTTTATCAATTAAAAAAAAATTAAAAATATCACTTTGATTAAATTAACATTATAGCTGTTTTGAAATAAATTTTTAATTAAAATATTAATTAAACACAAAAAATCTCTGAGCTATATTTAAAAATTAATTAACACGTTGTTTAATATGGCAAAGTTGTTTGATAATTTTTTAATTAAAAATATCAAAATTTTTTTAATTAAAATTAAAAATATCAAAATTTCTTTATACATCGAATTTATTCTATGAGCTAAATTTTAGTTATGTATTTAATAAAGCTTTTTTTTTGTAATAGTTCTATTTCTTAAATTTTTAGGAATGACTTTATACACTACCAGACTATTATCTTGTATCATCCTGTTACATTTTACCTAAGCTATCCTTTGTATGGCAATGAAATATATTGTATTGACAGAAAAATTTACAATTATTAGACACCATCAGAATGTAATGAATTTTCTGGCCCGCTACGGCCAGAAAATGCGGTGATATTTTATAAATTGAATGTATTGAACTCAACTTTTTTAATAAATAGAATCTGGAAATTATTTAATTTCATAAGCTACTTTATTATATTCAACATTTTTTATTTATCGAAAAATAAAAAAAATGTTGAATAAAATAAAGTATGTAGCTTATGAAATTTAAAAAATTAAATTTGTTTTTTGCATCAACAGAAAAATGAATGACTACATTTCAGTTTGTTCGAAAAGAGTTCAATGTAAGTAAAAATTAGATTTAAAATAACTAGTTAGATTTAAAATAACTAGTGGGCGCTTAGGTGAAATTTAAAATATAAATTACCTTTCATTCTCATCAGTTGACGAGGATAAATCCAATAATTGATTTATTGACGTTTCTGCACATATAATGGATGCGGCAATATCAATATTATAACTTTTTCCTTTAAAAATGTTTAAAATACTGAAAAATGTTCTTTACTTTTGTTTTTCATAAAATATATGTAAGCATGAAAATACCATTGCCAGATTGCCGATTTATCGACAGCAAGTTTTAAAGATCTTTTGATTTTAATACTTTATGAGAACAATTTTATAACACCGAATCCAATTATATTTTATTTTACCGATAACCTAAAATTAACAATGTAATGTTTTCTTATGTTTTTTTCTATAATTTTATTATTATTTAATTTTCCAGTCTATAGATTAAAAATCCTTACAGACATAAGTGCTTAAATTATAGTACATATAATAAATATAGAATAATGATATTAACTAATTTGAATTTAAATAAACAATAATTTTTCTTTTTAAGGCATCATTACTATCAGAAAAGTCAATTAGATTATATAGATTATTAAATTTCAAGCAAATTTGACGAAAGGAGTCGTTGTTAGCGTACACAGAACGGTAATACGTTAAATTTAGCGGCTGAAAATTTCGTGTAGGTCTCACTGGAACATTAAAGTTAATTTTGCTTAACAAGTAACCGGAATCGACATCACCGCGTATTAGACCCATTAAAAACGAAATACTAAGCATTGTTCTTCGGCTTTTTAACGTCGGTAACTTAATAAGACCAAGTCTGCTTTCATATGAAGGTAGTGCAAGCGAATTCCATCCAAGACCTCTTAAACAAAATAAAAGGAACTGTTTCTGTACAGACTCAATGCTGTTGATATATATATTAAAGTATGGATCCCCAACAATTGATCCATATTCCAGGATAGGGCGAACCAGAGACGTATATAAGTGTTTAGTTACATATGGATCAGAAAATTCTTTTGACCAACGTTTCAAAAAACCAAGAACTCCATTAGCTTTATTGACCATTAATGAAATGTGATCACAGTATTTTAGTTTGTGATCCAATAAAATACCGAGATCACCAATAGTGTGAACTTTATCCAGTAATGTTCCATTTAGAAAATAGCTAGTGTCAAGTTTAAATGAGCGGAAAAATGACATGTGTTTACATTTTTTTATATTTAAATCCAATAAGTTGTAATTACACCATTGAGAGAAAAGTTCAATTTCAGACCGCAAAATAGATTGATCAATAATATCGTTAAAAGAATTAAAAATTTTAACATCATCAGCATACATGAGTATGTTAGAGTGCTGAACAACCGATGGCAGATCGTTAATAAATAATTTAAATAAAACAGGACCAAGATGACTTCCTTGAGGCACACCCGAGAGAACATCGATGAATTTTGATGTAGCATTTTTAAATTTTACTTGTTGGGTTCTATCTAAAAGATATGATTTAAGCCATTGTATTGCGTTGTTGCTAAATCCCATACGTGATAACTTGTAAATTAAAATATCGTGGTTAACTTTATCAAATGCTTTGCTAAAATCCGTGTAAATAACGTCTGTTTGTTTATTATTAACAAAACCTTCATTTACAATAGTTGTTAATTGTAAAATATTAGTAGCAGTGGAACGTGATTTCCTGAAACCATGTTGACAAGGTGATAAAAGGGAAGAGATTTGATGATATAAACTATCAGTTAATATTTTTTCTAAAAGTTTGGGAATCGCATTCAGCTTTGCAATTCCTCTATAATTCGATATTTCCAGTTTACTTCCACTTTTAAACAACGGAGTAATATAAGATTTTTTCCATTCAGGTGGTAAGTAACCAAGTTCAATAGATTTATTGAAGATAATTGTAAGAGGAACATATAAGGATTCTGCACAATTTTTTAAAATACAATTAGGTACACCATCCGGGCCAGGATTAAGAGAGCACCGCAGAGACTTTAAATTTAATAGTACTGTTTCAGTGTCAATAAATGAAAAGTTGATACCTGTAGAATGAGGTATGCTATAGGGATAAGAAGTTTGACTATAAAATGACTTTTTTGAATACGTGGTTGCAAAAAAATTAGCAAATAAGTTGCTAATAGAAACATCATCTTCAGCACTCCGAGATCCAAATTTCAAATAATTAGGATACGCACTTGCACGACGCTTACTGTTGATAAAATTGTAGAACGATCTGGGGTTGGTTTTCATTTTAATTTTCATTCGATTTAAATAGCTTTTATACGCTAGTTGGCTAGCCGTGTTGTAATTAGATCGTATAATGCAATAATTCGTATTATTATATTTTTTAAAAAGTTAGGAAAAATTATTAAAAAGGCTTAACTATCTTACTGTCCTGATTCGAAGCGATTTTTTCCCAACTTCGTCTTTTTTTTCCTACGCTAATCCCGCGAAGCTCTTCGCTTGTCTGCATGAGACCAGAGTCTCTGGCGGGAATCGAACCCGCAACTCCGGTACTGATAGACTAGCTCAACATATAGCCTCCCGGGGCATTATCAACCCTTTCGATTTATACAGGTCGTAAAGTGCAATACCTTATGCTATTATTATGGGTATTTTTTTTTTTAAATAAAACATGCCACCCTATAAGATAGCAAAACATTTTTTAGAAACAAACACGAAATTATATTTTTTAAATAAAATGTCACCTTTTTTTGTAGAAAAGAAAACACCAATAGTTTTCCTAATTTAACGCTAGTTTTTGAGGGTACGTTAATGTGTGTAAATACATTTCAATTATTATCGCCACAATTTTATTGTAAGCAAAAACAAATTCAAAAATATTTTATAATTTTGTTGTATTTTTTACAGAAATTCATATTGTTTTTTAAAATTTTCAACGCTACAAAATATGAAGTGTTTGAAATTAAAAAATTCAATATGAATTCCTGTAGAAAGCAACAACAAAATTCTAAAATATTTTTGAATTTATTTTTTCTTTTAATGAAATTTTTGGCGTTGCGTTGCCTTTTACACAATAATGCCCTAAATATTCAACAAAGTTTTGCCTATTTTCAAAATTTGTATGCAGATTTTTAAAATTTTACAGTCATCATTCGATAACACAATAATAACAACTTTTTTCGAAAATTTGTTTTGACAATACAAATATTGAACATCTCTAGGATTTTTTTTTTTGTTATTTACACATAAACAAAACTCAAAATATAATGACCATAAAGCTCCTTATAGATTTTTTCCTACAATTTTGTATGGATTTAAAGAAACCTGTTGTAAAAAATTGTCGTCATTTTCAACATTATACTCAATCTTTTAATTGCGAAAAATGTGTCAGTTTAAATTGGGTATCTAAAGGTGCAAGCCATTGTATATGGGTTACTAATTTAAAGAATGAAAATTTGTTATTTTAGCTAAGATTTAAAAATTCTTCTTTAGTTTGTGACAGGCATCAGAAATTAAGAACCGAAAACTTAAAATTTAAGTTTTTCATTTGAAAAATTCAAAACTCATGCGTACAAAATAAATTTTTGTTTCTATCAGTTAAAAAAAAATAGGAAACACAAAAAAGATATTTATTTTTAAAGTACAATATGTGTTTTGTACATGAAAAGAATCAAAAAAACAAACATTTGAAAAATACACAAAAACATTTTTTTATTTTTTTTTTTTTTTTTTTTTTGAAAAAACATGTTTTCTACTGTACAAAAAAAAAAAAAATTATTTTGTTTTATTTGTTCTTCAAAGTTCAAAATAATAAAGTTCTTAAAAAAAACGTTTTTGAGAAAAATATTTTTTTTTTTTTGTTTTTAGAAACTAACAATAAAAACTCAATTTGAAGGAAGTTAAAATTAAGAATTTTAAATAAAATTATAATATAAAATTGTGTTTAAAATTGCAAATACAAAAAATCCTTAGAGATTCTTAATTATCAAAACTAGCTGCTGTTGCGTTAGCTGTACCCGCAACACAGCTATCTGTGGAGACAGCCTTCAGTGCTTTGCCAATTTTTATGACCAAAAATAGAAGGAATTTAAGTTCTGAGCATGTAGAAAATTTATTGTTGCTCAAACTCAACTTCAAGGTAATTCATAATATTACAATTAAGTTCTAGGATAATCTTTATCATGTTATAACTACTTATTATTAATTAGCTTTATATTTTTTACCATATTTTTGTACGTATGAGTTTAAATTTTGTCAATTAAAAAAATTCAATTTTAAGTTTTCGGTTCTTTTTTTTCATGTACAAAATAATATTGTACTGAAAAAATAAATATCTTTTTATTGTGTTTGCTTTTATTTTTGTAAACTGATGAAAAAAAAATTATTTTGTACGCATGATTTTTAAATTTTTAAAAAAGAAAAAATTAAGTTTTCGGTTCGTAATTTTTTGTACAAAAGAACAAAAAAAAAATATTTTTCTCAAAAACGTTTTTTAAGAACTTTATTATTTTGAACTTAAAGAAACAATATCAAACAAAATATTTTTATCTATTTTTGGTTATTGTACAATTTAAAATATTTTTTGAACACCAATGATAAATATTTTTTTAAAAACATAAAAAAAAAAAACGTTTTCCGGTCCTTGGTTTGAGAGACGTGGGTTTTTCTATTAAAATTTAATAATTTTATTCCCAAAAAAAAAAAAAAATTATTAACGTATTTTTTTTTAGAAAAACCCCTTTTAATAACTTAATATGTAAAAGATTTTGCTATTTTATAATTTAATTAAAATTAATTGTTTGCAAATAATAATTGCATTAACATCAATACATATTAATCATTTAGTAGAGGTGAACTTTTCATTTAAAACATGTTAATGCACACAAATTTCCACTTAATTCAGCTTACAGTAATTACTATCATTGAAATGTATAACTTTAAATTAATAAAATTAATATTTTCATATTGAATGCAATAAAAAACCTTTAATTAATACAAATAAATACTGTAATGAAAGCCACACGATTATGGTTTTGTTAATTATTTTTTAAAACAATAGCAAGACAAAGAGCTTAAATGTGTGCTTAAGAATACATAATATCGGTATATAGGATTTGATGCCAGTGGTCCTGCACTTTTATGAAGTCTTACGGAAACTCTTTGTATTTTGCTGTGGGATTAAGCAAAAGAGCTTTGATATTTTGCATTTGCTCTTTTTCAAGATTATATGCCCAAAACACTGAACTTCGCTAATCTAAAAATGCAACTTTACTATAAAATTCATCTTAAATTTAAACTATAAGGTAACTTAGATTCAAATATTAGCTCCGTTTTTGCAGTCTTGCAGTCTGCTATTCCTAGTTTATTATGAGTATTTATTTAAATACATACATTAAAAAGTATGCAATTACTAGTCATGGTTGTTCTTTTTAAAAACTAGTCAGTTCATTCTATGCTGCAATAAAATTATCTGATGCTATCCAATTTCAATAAAATAAAAATGATACTCAACTTTACCTTCATTCAATAAAAATCTACAATACATTTGCTGACAACCACTAAAAACTGACACACAAAAGCAATCATATTTAATTATAGAGAAATTTAAAAAAAATATACAGAAATTATTAATACCCAAATCGATTAATTGAATAGAACTATTCCATAAAATATTAACACGAATTTGAAAAGATAATGGATTAGAGTAGGTCATGTGTGATTGATGATGGACTAAAATAAAAAAATTATATTAAAATCCAGTATTATTGGATGTACACGCAAGAAAATATTCCAGCTTAAACACAGTGTTTTTCATAGAAATTTTATATATCCTATTAATGAAAAAAAAAACTTTAAACATAAATAGTATGAATTGTTTTCATAGGTAAGCCCTCTTGGTCTGGACAGAACAAATTTTTGTTTTGCTTGCAATATTTTTTGCATATAAGAAAAAAGTTAAAAAAAAACCGTGTTTGAATACTATAAATGATATGTGTTGAATAGAATGAAACTAATTTTGAATGGATTAGAGAAAATAAGTGGGTTGACCAATATCTTTCGAATAACGAAAGATTTAAAACGAACAGAAACCCGAATTCTATAAGTGATGTGATATCGAATGATAAGCCCATTGTGCGCTAAGTTGAATTTAACTATAAAAACAAAAGGCAAGACTCGTTTCAGCTGTGGTAGATGCGAAAAAGCAATGTGCGAAATTAAACAGTAAATTTTCGATGACTAATCATGTACACACAGAAAAAATTATTAAATTTCTCCAATCACCAAATTTATTCCAAATTCATGATATCAAGCAAACATGTTGTTGATTTTGCACGTATTACCAAAATGATTATATTGATTACTAAAAAATTTAAAATTTTAAAAAAATATTTTCAATAAATGATATGTTAATTTTAATTTAAAAAGTGATAAAAAACTTTGCCATTTTAAACAATGTGTTAATTTATTTAAATAAATATTGTAAATACCCAACAACAATTCTACATGTTTAAATTATTTTATTTTAAACGAAAAAAGTCAATTAAGATTTGTTGTTATTTAATTAAAATTTTAATTGAAAAAACAACCAAAATGTTGATTAAATCAAAATTCCATAACGTTCCCTCCGGATTTGTTCTGTGCCATTAATTTTTTACAGGCCAGGTTTTTCCTTTTATCGGATTCCAGTAGTCTTCTAAAGATGTTAGCGCGTCTAACTCTTCTCCTGCTGTCTTGAGGATTTAAGTCTATCGCCATCTGGGCTTTTAGCTATTCTAATTGTGGTCCTGGCCAGACCAAAATGAGGACTCAGTGATAAAAAGTTACCGACAATCCTAGGGTTAAATACATACGGCCTTATTCATTAAAATTCCATATATTGAAACCAACAAATATTTTTCTCATTTAACTGCGTCTGTAGCATTTTTGGCATGTTATAGCTGTCACATAAGCATATTACTAAAAATTTTAGTGAGAAAGTTCCCGTTTTGAACTGTCAAATAAGCTCACGCATAAAAACAGGGTGAGACAAAATTTTAACACTAAAAAATGAATTAAAAAAGCAATGAGTATTAACACGGAGGAGATAAGTATTTTGTTCTTGGCAGATTTTTTCATTCATTAATTATTTTGCATTTAACATTTTTAAAAAGTATAGGAATGTTTTAAAAACAATTTTGTAAATAACAATCATTAAAGTCGCACTTTAAATTAGTTGTTATAGCCGACGCACACTGGTTCATATTTTGAGAATGCGGCCAAAACTATTTTTTTTTATGTTCTCCGATTTTGAAATTTTTTTATTCATGTGAAAGTAAATACTAGTGAACCTCGGGAACCAAAAAATTTCAACCCTATTTCAACTATTTCATTGAGAACAGGGTGGTCCAAAATGGACTTTCTCAGTATTTGGTTATAGTTTTGAATTTCTGAGTAAACTTTTGAAGTTGAAATGCTCATAACTTTTTTGTTTTTCAAGATTTTTTGACAGAATAAGTTTTGTGTATTAGTTTATCTTATTAGCTATACGTGGTTTAAAGCATTAAACTCTGCGACCTGTAGAACTATTTAATTTTCTTTTTTTTATGTCAAAATTTCCCGGAAATTTCCTATTTTATAGAACATAAGTCCTGCCCGTCAAAACGCGTCAAAAAAAATCTATACTCTCTTGTAGTCCAGAATCTAACCTACATTTCTATACCCCATTGTACACACATCTGGATGCGATCTTGCGAACTACAGCAATTTCTGTGACCCAAGGTAAGATATTCGGTTCAAAAAATAAGTCCTGCAAGGAAACATTACTGAAATTAAAGAAGGTGAATCTTAAAGAATTTTCGACAAATAAAGCAGTTCAGGCCACATAAATTATCTAGCACGTCAGGTTATCAATTAATTTAGAGAAGGTAAAGGTATTGCCATTGTTATGAACTTATTGTGGGTGAACGGATGCTGCAAAACGAATAGGCAACATAAATAGACTAACACGTTAGATTTCTGAGTAAGTTAAAAGGTTAATCATTAGTAAATAGCCGCAACATAAACTACATAGTTTAATTATCTGAAAATTGCAACTTAATTTAAAAAAATGGAAGAGCAGTTATATTTTACGTGAAAATTTCCTACATGTTACCTGTTAATTTATTGCCGGTATGTTATTCTTTTAAAAAGTGTGAAAACAGGGGTTTTTTTTATGTTTCAAAGAAATGGTAATAAAAGATTAAATTTGTATTTAAAAAAGGGTTAAAAGGGAGTATAAAAATGCATGCATTCATAATTTTACCTTCATTATTGTTTAAACAATGGCAAAGTTCAGTTATAAAGTTCTCGCAGATATATATTTTCAACAGAAAGATGAAAAGATTTTGTGTTACACATAATAAATAATCCATTCTTTAAATTATGCAACGAACAAGAAATCAAAATTCATAAGATAAAAATTAAAAATGTTTCATTTACATTAAGAAAACGGTACCTTAAATGTTCTAGAAACAAGAAAACGTTTTACTTACGCAACGAAAAATGGCTAACAAATGATCTGATTTTTAAGAAGCTGTCAATAACCGCTAAGGAAACTGGAAAAGTGGGTCGGCCCGCAAAACAAATTGACAATTGCAGTGAAAGATCAAGAAGACGCAAGCTTGCAAATATCAATGAAGAAATTTCTCATAGTATGATAAAGGATTCATTTCTGCATCAAATTCAACCAACGCAAAATAAGAAAACAAAAATTGCAATAATTGAAAAAATTGTGGAAGCGAGCCCTAAACGCACAAAGAGGATCTTAAAAAGTATGCCTACACCAACTGAAGAAATGAAATTTACTCCAGAAGAAGCATTTGCACTATTTTTGGATTTAAAACTGACAAAATAGGCAGTTAATTCTTATTATGTAAGAGTTGCACGATCTTATAATAAGTTGCCAAATTTTTTGAGAACTTTTGATGTTTCTGCTAACACATATAAAAAAAAGACTCTTTATAGAACTTTCAAGAAATCATTCTTCTATATAACTGTTGTATATTTATATGTTCATATATGCGTTAGTTATTATATTCATGATATTTAAATATTTAATTCGTGAAGTTTGTTGTGTAGTATTTTCTTTATGAATATAAAATTAATGCTTATTTATACTTTGACAGTTAACAAATATCCGCTTTATATTTTTTCTGCATAGATTTAACTATTGGAAATGTATTCATACGTGTAGATAAATATGAGATTTACATATAATTTTCGGAATTGTTCGTTTTGGGATTTTTCATAGCTAGTATTCTTACATTATTATTAAGCTATCTTACCCTTTTGTAATTATGCACACTTTAATTTTTATATACACATACATAGGTTCATATATTAATTTATTTATAATTATTAGTAGAAATTTGTAACCGATTATGGCCTTTAAAGGCTAGGTTATAGTATTGTGAGAAATAAAAAAAAAAAAAAAAAAAAAAATCAGTATACAGATCTGCGAAAGCGAACCAATGAAAAATTGTGGAATCTTTCCAGCATATTGAGATTTAGTTTCTGTCAAAAAAGAATGCTTACCTTCACAAACGGCTATAAGTGTAACTTCAAGTTCAGCAGAAGTAAAATTGCAGGCTCTTCTCGAACACACTGCAGAACGATTATTAAATACACTTGATGCTGACTGTTTAAAAAAACTTAAAAATTGCAGCATCACTTTATTTTCTAAATGGGGATGTGATGGAAGCTCTGGTCAGAAACAATACAAGCAATGTAATTCAGAAAACTCATCTGATGCTAACTGATTCATGGTATCTTTCGTTCCATAAAGTTTAAGAAAAACTTATATTGGCTTAGAGCCGTCAACCAGTAGAGTTACAGAAATGGATATATGGAAAAATGAAATTCCCTCTTCAACAAAGTATTGCAGACCAATAAAGTTTGTTTACAAAAAGGAAACTAAAGATGTAATAACTGAAGAAGTTCGAAAAATAAAAGATCAAATTGAAGAACTTCAACCGGCAATATATAAATTTGATGACTAATGCATTGAAATTAATTTTCAAATGTTCCTTACAATGATCGATGGAAAAGTTGCACAAGCATTAACCGAAACAAAGTCTTCGTCAAGCTGTACCATATGCCAAAAGACATCATGTCAATTAAGCCAACCCCCATCACAGGACAATAGTTTCAATGAAGCATACGAATTTGGAATGTCCCCTCTTCATACCAGAATTCGTTTCATGGAGCATATTCTTAAATTGGGTTATGATTTGGAATTTGTCCGTTAGGTGAAACAGTGAGAAAAAACAAAGAAAATGTGGAAAAAAGGAAGCAAAGAAAAAAACAAATTCAAGAAAAATACCTAGGCCTTATAATTGATCAGCCAAAACAAGGAGAATGAAATTCAAATGATGGAAATACTGCAAGGAGATTCTTTTCCGATCCAGAAACTGCAGCATCTATCACCAGAGTACATTTTGAATTAATAAAACGATTCCAGATCATTTTACAAGTTATATCATGTAACAAAAAATATTCTTGGAGACATATGCCAACCACAGTTCATAAAATGTTATACCATGGGGAACAAATAGTTCAACACAATATCCTACCAATTGCAGATCTATCTGAAGAAGCGCAAGAAAAAAGGAACAAAGACTACAGATTCTTCCGCGAGCATAATACAAGAAAAATGTCCAGATGTTGTACTATAAAGATCTTATTACTATTTTTACTTTATTGTTTAATTAAAAATTGTTTATAGATTATAATTTGTTTTTTATTTAAGTATATATTTGTATTAATACATAAAAATAAAATACACTTACATCTCAAACCAAAAACAAAAGTTGAATTACCTAAAATGTTATCGATAGCCAAGAATGCTATTTGGGCATTTTTTAAAATATTCCTTTTCAGTTTTATCCTTATAACAACTCGTCTCGTCCCAAAAAAGCCAACCTTTGGCCCCTGTGAATATTGGGACTAAAAAATTTACAGGGGCCAAATATTGGCATTTTCTGACAGGATCTAAGTTCGACAATAAAAAATAAGTATCAGTTGTAAAATACAAGAGAAATTTTTTTTTTTTTTTTTTTTTTTTTTTCTCAGTATTTATTTATTGAATCTTCATATACTAAATATGAACTAACAATAATTAATCAAATCTTAACCTAATATTTGATTTATGTCCTGCCAGTGCCGGACAAAAAAGATTTCGTCATCACGGTTTCTGTTCACATATGTAGGTGTTTACCGCTCATTTGATTGGGTGAGTGCTGCAGTGTCTCTTCTTCTTAATCGAGTGTGGCCGCCATAATTTAAAATATTTCGTGCTAATGGGTTTGGGTGCAGTTCCAGCCTTTTTAAATATTTTACTGCATATTTCGTTATCATAGTTTTTACTAATGGCACATTGAGATCCTTGTGGATATTTGAGTTTTTGACGTACCAGGGGGCGGCTGTGATTATTCGAAGAAGTTTATTTTGGCGCCTTTGAATTTTTTCGATGTTAGAAGCCGAGGCAGTGCCCCATAACTGAATACCGTAGCACCAAATTGGCTTTAAGATAGAGTTGTAAAGTAGAAGTTTGCAATCGAGGCTGAGAACAGAATTTCTTCCAATAAGCCAATTTATTTGAATTGCTTTTAGTTTCATTTGAGTTAATTTAGCTTCTATATGCCATTTCCACGTTAAACGCCGATCTAGATGTATACCGAGGTATTTTACATGCGAGTGTTGGGGTATTATTTGATTATTGATTTTAATAGGGGGGCATGTTTCCCGAAGCAATGTGAATGTTATATGTGCGCATTTTTGCTCATTGATCTTTATCCTCCATTGTTTTAACCACCTTTCCAGTTCAAATATGTGATCCTGTAAGTAACGAGATGCTTCTTGACAGTTTGCGTGTACGCTTAGAAAAGCTGTATCGTCCGCAAATGTTGAGGTATGGGTGTAGCTGTTTGTTGGCAAGTCCGAAGTATAAATTAAGTATAATAGAGGGCCCAGGATGCTGCCTTGTGGGACTCCGGCGTTAATTGGCTGAGGAGAACTTAAAAAATCGCCTTCTTTAATAATAAAATGACGCCCGACTAAGTAGCTTTCTAACAGCTTGTGTATGTTTGCTGGTAAGTTTGGCTGCAACTTCAGTAGTAACCCTTTATGCCAGACTTTATCAAAAGCTTGAGACACATCGATGAAGAGTGCAGAGCAATATTTTTTTTCTTCAAAGGCTTTTCTTATGACATTTACTATTCGATGAGTTTGTTCAATTGTGCTGTGTTTTCTTCTAAAACCGAATTGATGATTGGGAATACATCTGTTTTCATTTAAAATCGGCGTTAATTTTGACACTAGTAGTTTCTCAAATAGCTTTGATATATTAGACAATAGGCTTATAGGTCTATATGACTCAACTTTTGTGGGATCCTTTCCTGGTTTAGGTATCATGGTAACTAAAGATACTTTCCACTCTTGTGGGTAGTATTCAAGGCGTAAAATAGCATTAAAAATTAGTAGAATAATTTTCTTTGCTATGCGGGGTAGCTCCAAAAGCATTTTGTTACTGATATTATCAAAACCAGGGGCTTTCTTGGGGTTTAAATCATGAATAGCCTTTTCGATTTCTCTTATCTCAAATCTTAGTGGAACAGCTGATCTAACAACAACAGGTGGTAACTCGACCGCAGTATCGAAAGAAGTATGAGGGGTAAATACGGTTTTCAAATGATTAACAAAAATATTTCCTTTTTCTATATCATTTCGTGCCCAACTTCCATTTAAGTTTCTTAATGGCGGTTTAGTGATAACTGGTCTTTTTAGATTTCTAGCTGCACGCCATAATGAGTAGTCAGATTGAGGAGTTGCATCAAGTTCCTTAAGATATTTTTCCAGAGAAGCCGTTTTTTGAGACTGCAGTAAGATTCTTAGCCTTTTTGTACACTCATTTAGTAAATTTTTAAGTTGAGGGGATCTGTGCAATTGCCACTCCCTTCGAGCTCTCCTTTTTTCAGTCAAGAGACGCTCGACATCTGTAGAATATATTTTACTATTTTTGATGTTTTTGCGGGCTATGCTAGAATGTTGAACAGCTAGTTTGAGATAATTGTCAAAATTTACAATAGAAAGATTCACATTCTCCGGTGTTCTAAGCGGAATATTTTCAGTGCAGTGGGTACTGAGATATTTTTTATATTTTAACCAATTTATTTGTGTTGCTGACGTCACTAAGTATCCACACGGAGATACAATTCTATTAGGGTTTGCTATAGTTAGAAGTGTAGGTGTGTGATCAGAAGATAATTCTAAAGAAGCTTCAACATGAATCGTTTCTGCGGGGATGTTTTTAACCACGCCAAAATCGATTACATCTGGAATTTTTTGCTGATCAGTAGGCCAATAAGTTGGTTGACCACTCGCGACCACATTTAAATCCATTTTAGACATTGTATTGTACAAAACACGACCCTTTGGTGTTATGAGCCGTGACCCCCAGAAGGTATGTTTAGCGTTGTAATCGCCAGCGGCTAGGAAACAGGGTCCTAATGATTTAAAATATTTATAATATTGGCTTTCTGATATTGAAAATCTAGGTGGAGAGTATAATGATGAAAGTACTAGGTTTCGATTTAGCTCTTCAACACAAATGTTCGTTGCTTGCAGATAATCTTCACGATGATCACACATTAAGTAGTGTTTGATTCGGGTTTTTATCAAAATAGCAGAACCTCCACAAGCTCTATCTCAAGGGTCCTTGGTATCATATAATATATAACCATTAATTTTAAACGTATTTCTTGAGGTCAAATGAGTTTCAGAAACCATCATTACATCAATTTGTTTACTTTTAAGAAAGTATTCTAGTTCATTTTTATGTTGGCGAATGCCGTTTGCGTTCCAAAAACAAAGTTTTAAACAATTCATGGCTTGTTTAGTACAGCCTGCAATAACATCGATTGCATTCTTAACATTTCCTGCATCATATTACCCATTGTGTTCGTAAAGTTAGTTACTGTTTGCACTTGTGTTTCCATGGTTTTTTCTAGACGACTTAAATTAGAAACTGGAGTCTCATCATTATTTGGCAAATCACCTTGAATTGGAATATGGTTTGATTTTAGGACGTTTGCGTAGGATGTTCTGTTATTACTAGGCTGCGGCACTTGAATGTCATTAGTGTTAACTTGATGTGATACCTGCATTTGAGGGGGATTAGGTTTCGGTCCAACCGAGCGCTTGACTATAGAGTATACAGGGCATCCTCTATAGTTGGCAGTGTGATTACCACCACAGTTGCTGCATTTTTTTACATTGGGGTCGTTTTTAGACTTATTGCAGAGAGCTGTACCATGCAACTCTCCACATACAACGCAAACAGGGGTTAAATGGCAGTATGCCTTAGTGTGACCAAATTCTTGGCAGTTTAAACATTGCACGGGACCGTTCCTTTTGTGCGGCTCCTCTAACGTTATTTTCCTATACAGGATATATTTAAGACTGTAAATGGGATGCGTTTCGTTTTTTTTAAGCTTAACGTCGCCGGGTTCTAACTCCACTCGAAATAGTGGCTGGGGATTTTTTTCTCTATTTTTAATATTTATTACGTTTTTTATTTTGAAGCCCGGGTTCTAACTGCACTCGAAATAGTGGCTGGGGATTTTTTTCTCTATTTTTAATATTTATTACGTTTTTTATTTTGAAGCCCTTCTCTTCTAAAAACGTTTTTATCTCACTTGGGTCTACGCATGAATAATGCCCTTTATCACTACCTGGAGACCTTTACTGCTCTTCAGTTGGTATGTATAAAAGTTTTTTTTTAGTGCCTCTAATTTCGTAATTACCTTACGAAAGTCATCTTCACGATTAACTTGAATTTTTGTCTCATTTATACTACCCCGCTTAATTGCAACTACATAAAAAGAATTTTCACCTATTACCGAGATCAAATTCTTTATTAGTTCATTTGAGTTTTGCTCTCTAAGATATATCGGCGGTGGCTTAGAAGATTTGATAACGTTTTGTGCTTCCGGAGATTCCTCATCCAGAATTGCAAATCGATTTTGAGAACTTGTTTTATCAGCTGTACCATCTTTTAAGACTTTTGAGACCGAAGCAACTGCTGAAGAGGTTGGGCTGCGACCCCGTTTAAGCACTGTTATATACCTATCAATACCTACTTGTACTGGAGGCTTTTGACCACTTTTTACTTGTGGAGCTGAGTTTTCCATCATGCCTGATTTGGGGGTAATATTTTCATCACTTATTACAATCGTTTTTGCCGCTGAGGCACCGCTTGCAGGTTTTATATTTTTTATTGTATTAATATCAACCGTATTATTAGACACCGAAGGTGATACTGAGTTTTCTATTATGCCTGATTGGGGGTTAATATTTACATCACTTATTAAAATTGTTTTTGTTGTTGAGGCAACGCTAGCAGGTTTTATATTTGTTATTGTATCAACCGTGTTACCAAATACAGACGGCGAGAGGGATCGCGTGCGAGTAATAGGTTTAGCCGTTAGGTATTTGCTATCATCGATTCTTTTTTTTATTTCTGCATTTGTTTCATTAACACTCACTGTGATATATGCATTTCTACTGTTTGCACTCATAAGAGTTTTTTTTTTTTTTTTTTACTGTTTACAGTTGTGCTCTTATTATTATGTTGTTATTGTTTATCAACACCGAGAATAAAAAAATGTGTGTTTATGTATGTATGTACATACATGTATTTTTTTTTTTCTTTTTCTTGTATTTACTTTTTAAATACACAAATCAATAATCACGTTTTAAAAATTTAAAAATAAGCCGTATGCCGAGCTTAGAAAACACGTCTATCTTCAACGAGCGCGAGAGACAGAATGAATACAAGAGAAATAATGATAAATTATAAAAAAATTCATATATGAAATATTCAACTTTTACACCGAAACTCAACAAAAAAATGAAAATGCATTTTGAACTCCCCATAACTTTTGCTCCTATCAGTCGAATTTTACGTTTTATAGCGCAAATTAAAGCCTAATATCGCACCTATCGAGCAAAAAAATCGCATAAAAAAATACCGATCCAGTCAAAAGTTATGGAATTTTGGCCGCCTTCTCGTAAAATTTCCCACTGTGCGACAGTTGTAATTTCGCCGCCGCGGCGTCGCACACAGGGGCCAAAGGCAGTGATTTTACGAACTAATTCAAAAAAAAAAAGTTCAAGGACCGTGAAAACTAAAAGTACTGGGTTAAAATGCACAAAATTCAGTATCAGTAGGCAAAAAAATAAATGTCAAATATTTGACGGTGCTTTTGTACTGACGCGTTGAAATTAAACATTGTAACAAAATATTTTAAAAAAATTGGTATAAAAGCTAAATTTTTTTTCGTAAATAAATCCGATTTACCGAAAGTGAATTCAAAAAGTAATTAATATAACCATGCAACCATCACGCTCAGGTATTTATTCAAATGTAGCTTCTTTTTTTTATTTATTTATTTATTTATTTATTAAACAAATTATACTTATAACTAAATTATTAGTATAATAAAAAGGAAGAGCTCTGGCATCGATGGCCTTAAGCTCAAAGGGCAGTAGAATATTATTTCAAATAGAGTTATAATGTAACCTTTATGTTTTAAAAATTTAATTAAGAGATTGATGTTGTTGTCTGTCATTGTAGTGTCGATCAATTGGAAAAAGTCTTTATTGCTGAGTATTGTTTTTTTTAATTTGTTAACATGGGGGCAATTGGAAAATAAATGATCAATGGTTATCGGATTGAATCCGCAAAAAGGACACGAGTTTGATATATTTCTGTTCATAGTATGTGCGTGGGAGACTCGAGTGTGACCCAGCCTCAAACGTATTATCTTGATTTGATCTTTTCTTGAGAGAACGTTATCGTTAATATTTTTAAAGATACTGTTGGCATTTATTTTTGAGGGATTATTATTTCTGTACCATATTGTGGTCTGGCGCCAGTTGTCTAGTTTTTTTGTTCGATATTTTAATTTTAAGAAGTTTGATATGCCATCTGTAGAAAGATTAGGTGTTGTTATGAGAGGAGCAGAGAGTGCACCTTTTGCACACTCATCTGCTGCTTCGTTGCCTCTAATTCCAGCGTATCATGGAACCCAAATAAGTTTAATGTTGGGTTGTCTTTCAATGATAAGGCCGAGAGGGAGTCAGTGCAGATTGTATATCTGCCTCTAGAGTTCCGTATGAGTTTAAGAGCCTCATAGATAGCTATGATTTCGGCAGAAAAATTGGTACTATATTCAGGTAGAATTGAGTTAATTAAAGTTTTTCCATTATTTACAACACCATAGCTTGTTCCATTATTGGTTGTAGAGCCGTCTGTGTACAAAAACATATGGTCGTTATATTTGTGCTGTATTTCATTGAATCGTTGCTTATATATTTCGGTGTTCGTTATAGATTTTTTGTTTACGTTGATGGATGTGTCGATTGTTTCCAGATCGAGAGTCCAACTGGGATATTTTATAGGAGAGGGTTGATTAATATTGATGAGTATGTTTAGATTTTTAGTAATTAGCACTGTACGTGTTAATATTGATGGAATTTCGGAGATTTTATTTTGTTTAATAGGCTTATTTAAAAGTTTTGAAAGTGGACACTGGTCGCTTATCATTATAGACTTGAAAAGTTTTGAAGTGGCAAACTCTCATTTGTTCAATTGATAATACATCAGCCTCAAAAATTAAGTTTCTTATTGGGGTGGTTCTGAAAGCTCCTAGCGAGAGACGCAAGGCTGAGTTAAAGTTTGTTTTTATTTTGTTTAGCGTACTTTTAGGTGAATGCCCAAATAAGAATATACCATAGTTGATTTTCGCTACTTTAATCGATTTAAGTACATGAATAAGAGAGGAGGTATTACAGCCAAATTTTCTTGATGACAGACATTTGATAATGTTGAGTGTCTTGGATAGAGATAAGTTTAAGTGGTCGATATGGGAATTCCACCTATATCGGTTATTAAAAACAATTCCAAGAATTTTGAGGCTACTAACTGACCCAATAGCCGTATTATTACTGTAGACTATAGGAGAACAATTCTGTTTCCTACATATGTGCAATTGTTTACATTTTTCCAAAGATAACTTAGCACCTGAGAAGTTACACCAATTTTTTATGTCTGAAATAACAGAGTTAAAGTCAATATTCTGATTGTTAGACCTATTTAGTTTTTTTATAATAATGTAATCATCAGCGTAAGCAATAAAGTCAACCTCTTTGTGAAATGATATTATTTGTGAAAGTTTGTTGTATGCAATCAATAATAATACAACTGAGAGTGGTGAGCCCTGTGGTATTCCATTATAAAGTGGTTGGGATTTTGAGTAGCAGTAGTTATTTCTCACAATAATTTTTCTATTAGTTAAATAACTTTTTATATAGTTGTACAGTTTTGGGCCTATTTTCCATTCTACCAGTTGGCTTAGTATAGAGTGTATACCGATTTTGTCAAATGCTTTGTCAAAATCTAGGGAGATAATAGATAAATGATTTTTGTTCTGCAGTGTTTGACTTATTTTAAAATCTAAGTATACAAGTGGGTCTGAAATAAATTTACCTTTAGTGAAGCCATATTGATGGCTATTTAAAAGTTTGTTTGATGCGTTAAACCACCACAACCTATTGGCTATAATTTTATCTAAGACTTTAGAGCAACATGGATTGAGTGAGATTGGGCGATAGGATGATACGATAGTTTTATCCTTATTAGGTTTTAATATGGGTATAATCAAACTGGTCTTATACATCTGAGAGACATATTTATCGAGAATATTGTTGTATAGTAGTACTATTCTTTTGAGGACTTGTTGTGACAAATTTTTTATCATTGGATATGATATACGGTCTAAACCGGGCGTTTTACCCTTTAATTTATTAAGTGCCATGTTTAGCTCCATAATACTAATATTTGCTTCAATTGTAGAAGCGTTTTGCCCTGGAGTCGGCTGTTCGGTATTTGTTACTGTTGCATTTTAGGAGTGTTGAAATAGGTGTGAAAAGTTTTCATCGCTAGATTGTGTAGACCAGTATTTGCAAAAAATATTTGCGATTTCGGTTGGTGGTAAGATTTTCCTTTGAGGGTTGTTAGTGTCTTCAATGCAATGTATGGGAAACTTAGGTGTTAAACCACAGAATCTGCGAATGTTACACCACATTTTATCAGTTGGTGTTGAGGGATTAATTTCAGAAGTGAATGTGTGAATTGATTTTCGTTTCGCTATTTTTAACTCTCTTTTGTACAGAGATCTAGCTCTTTTGAAGTTCAACTCATTTTCTGTGGAAATATTCCTTCTAAATTTGTTCCATAAATGGTTTTTTGTGTTCTTTAGGGTTTCTAATTTTTTGTACCACCATGGGACCGAGTGATTATATGTGAGTGTTTTGTTTTGTAAAATGCTCTCGTTAGCGCTTTGTATAATAATTTTGTGAATATTGGCAGCCTCTTTATTAATATTAGGGCTAATTGAGCGCTATAGTTTTCTGAGAGTTTTTTATAGACTTCCCATTTTGCCTTTTTCAAGTTAAAATGCGGTCTAAAATTTGGACTATTAACATAATCGTTATGTGGGAATAGCGATGTAATTATTGGAAAGTGGTCACTGCCCGATAGATCTGTTTCAATTTCCCAGTGAGAGTGGATGGCCAAAACTGTAGATATTATGGTTAAGTCTATATTTGTGAAGGTTCCGTGGGTAGAGTAATGAGTTGGGGAGCCGTTGTTCAAAATGGTCAATCTTGAATGAGTGATATACCTAGCTAATATTTTGCCCCTTCTGTTGCTAGAGCCAGAGCCCCAGCTAATGTGCCAACTATTAAAGTCATCAGTTATTACGACTGGGTAGTGTCTGTTCTCGTACATATTCACTAAATCGTTAAAACTAAAAGCTTTTGTTGGAGGTATATATGTACTAAAAATAATAAAAGACTTTTTTGAGTGAATCAGAATGGCTACAGAATCGAAGGAACTGACGGGGGGTAATATTTCATGTTGAATGGAGTTATGGATTAGAATAGCTGATCCACCAAAGGAATTATGGGTTGAGGGAGATAGGTAAATTTTGTAGGAAATGGGAGTAATTATGTTTGCACCATTTTGAATGTGCGTTTCCTGTAAAGATATTATTTTCGGACTGTACTTTTTAATGAGAATTTGTAGCTCATTGAAGTTGTTAATGTAACCTTTAATATTCCATTGTATAACTTTTAGTGATATGTTGGATAAAAGTAAAAGAAATAATATATGTAGAAATATTAGTAGAAAGTTATTGGTTTTGAACTACGCAAAGTTAGTCTTATATAATAATGGGATTAAAATATTTATATGTATACATTTATAAGGTGTATATAAGTAGGCCATTGACAGAAATGAGATCGCCCAGCACCCATAACCAACGCAGGACGCAACGGCGGGGTGGTAAATGCAAAAAAAATAAATTTTCTCAATTAAAGTGGTCATAAGATTATCAATTAGGCTTAATTAAGTAGAGATTTTAACTTTATTTTAAACGTTGAATAAATCAGCGTTGCTTTAGAAAAAATTAGGGTGCGCATCGGTGCGCCTTAGAAGTTAAGTACGAATTAGTAGCAACACGCGTTGTGTTACCAATAAAAAGAGCTTCACGACTTCTGCTATAATTCTTATTAGAGATGTGCAAATGTCGTGATTTCTTACGCGTAAATCACACAAGAGTCACGCGTGACCGTGATTAAATTTATATATTATATATTATAATTTATATGTTGTTTTATATATTATAATTTATATGTTGTTTTGTATATTTCCATGCAATATGTTTACATTTTGCAGGAACAAGGTCGAGCGTTGTTTTTTTAACCCGAATTTGTTTCTCCTACTCTTATTATTGTACTTACTCTTATTACAATTTGCGCTCACGACAAAAACAATACAATACAAAATGGCACAATCATTCTCATTGTTTATGTTTTGTTTTTGTTTTACTCACAGCAAAGAACAAAACAAAACGAAAGCAAACGTTTCGTTTTGTTTGTTTTCGTACTCTGCAATCTGGACAGGATCGCGAAAAAAAGTTAGCTCAGCTTTATAATAACCGAAAGCGACTGCCGGTAAGCAAAAAAAATTTGATAAATATGGAAAATAAAGATAAATGTATGTATATTATAAAAAACGAATAGCAATTGCTTTTTATTTGTTAAATGTTTTTGTGAAGTCCTAAGATAGAGAAAAAATTAACAAAAACACCAGTGGAGTAAAAACTAACTTTCGCCCAATTTCGGCCAAAATTTAATTATGATAATATATACTTGAAAGTGTACATTATAACGTGTTATTAACAGTTTTTGCACAATTTTGCCCGTTTTCCATAAATTTGTGGATTTTTAGGTACATTTGAAATCAGTCATGCCACCCTGTTCAATATGTAGCTAGACAACAGTCGAAATGTTGATGCAATTTCAAACTGGATTTTTGAACAGCTTAACTCTAAAACTATGAGCATAGACACAAAAGGTTCTGTAAAGAAAAAAGTCAGCGATTTTACTCGCTTCATCCAGAAAAACTTACCTAAATGCAGTAGAACTGTCTCCAACTTTAAGGTAAAACACTCTAATTGGCTTTCATTGAACATGACGATTATTTTGGACAGCAAAAAGGATGTGGCACCCGGGCATAATAAAATGGGACGTCCACCTCTAACATATGAGGCAGCAGGACCACGCTTTAAAAGAAAGTTGGCAAACGAACTGGTTGATACCCAAGAAAACGACACAAGCCTTCTTATGCATGCAGCAACAGTTTCAGCTAGGAAATCAAATGAAAAGGATAAGCATTTGTGTTGAAGAATTGCTTGGTCACTCCGAGCGGATCTAGTGGTATTAAAAAAAACTGTTTTTGCCGGAACCTATACCTCTAACACAAAACGAAACTTTGGAATTTTTGCTTGATAACTCATTAAGCAAAAAACAATATAATGCAATGAAAGCTCTAAGCAAAAAGCAAAATTGTGATATATACCCGAGATTCAGGGCTTTTTAAGTCCATTACCATGATAACTATATTATATATCACTTTAATAAAACTTTTGCAATTTAATAATATTACTTTCTCAACTAAAAACACATTGGTATTCGAAATTTCAACTGAAATTTTTCGTAATTTAGTAATTACAGGTCCAAAAATGGCCCGATTTTGACCAGCTTGTGCCTGGTGTTAAATAGGTATGTATTCCTGATCTCAAGAAGCCCTTAAATTTTATACAAAACAATATTTTAAGCAAAATTTGGGTATATAAAATAGTTGTAACGCACGTTTTGGCCCCATATGGGAGGAAGGCGTGGTCGGATTGGTCCAAAATTTTGCACAGATGCAACGCATACTATAACTATCAATGTACCAAGTTTCAATTCTGTAACTTTATTTTTAGACTTTATGCCAAAAATTTGGCGATCCAGCCCAGTTTGCTCTGCAAGAAAGTACCTTATAACATTTTTGTTCACGTTTTTTTTAGCTAAAAATCGTTATTTTTAATTAAACTATATCCGATTTTACTGGAAAACAACTTGTTTTGATTAATTATAAAAGTATTTAAAACAGAATGTTTTAATGTTTTACATAATACTTATGTGAAGTCATTTATTGCAGACTATTTAGCAGGAGTGTGCGTGAATAAAAAAATTATGTTTATTTTTTTATTAATAATTTTTTTGCATGGGAGGTACCCGTCTCCTCCCTCTTATACATCCAAAGTTTAGTTGGAACATGAAGTTTGTTTTTCACATCAAATTAAGTATGCATCACTATTGTCATTCTTCAGATAAAAGAAAAAAAAATAATATTTTTGTATGGTGGGTACCCGTATCCCTCCTCTTATACCCACAAGACTTTATTGAAAAATTAAATTTGTTCTAAGAGTTACGCACATCGAATTAAGTATTCTTCGCTTTTGTAGTTCTTCAGATATAAGAAAAAAAAACTAATTATTTTGTATGGGGGTACCCGTATCCCCCTCTTATACCCCCAAGATTTTGTTAGAACATAAAGTTTGATCTAAGAGTTACTCCCATCAAATTTAGTGTGCCTCACTATTGTAGCTGAGGAGCTATGAATTAATCCTCCAATAAAAGGGGTTTTCGCCCCAGTGTGCGTCGTTGGTCATTTTTTAATTTTAGTCAATTTTGGTCGCCTTCAACGATATCCGTGACTGGTGTTCTCAAGGTCTGCACTTTCACATCGGGTTTTTGTGTAATATTAAGACATTTATAACGTAGCGGCGTAATCTCTTTTGATAGTTTTGATATAAAACGATGAAAATATTTTGTATCACATTTTTCGGTGCGAGAAGTTCTCACCAAAGTTACAGAACATGAGTACAGGTAACAGTAGCTGAGGATTCTTAAAACTTATTTTCTTAATAATACCAGCATTTGCATTCTTGACATGTGACCAATGGTCAATTATGGACAGATTCTTACAATTTGATGACACGATTTTTGTTATAAAAAAACTGTTTGCACAGAATTTTGTTTAAATTTTCTTTTTTTCCTTTATTATTTATTTATTTATTTATTTTTTTATTTATTTATTTATTTTCAACCAGTAATATAACAAGCCTAATTAGGCCAATAAATTTACATTACAATGCAGAAAAAAAACCTGAATAATATGAAAAATAAAACTTATACAAACACTACTATATTCAAAAAGATAAGTATAATAAGTTCAGTAATTTTAGTAATTGGCTCCCCAGCCCAAGGAATGAAAGTAACAAAACAAAAACAAAATTAGTCCAATGTTATAATAGCATCGCAAAAGGCCAAAAATGAAAGAACATATCTGAAAATTGCCGGAAAGTTAAATATAATAAGAAACCAAGAAAATATCCACATATATATATATATATATATATAGATATATATATATATATATATATATATAACATATGTATATATATATAAAGAAAACTTCACCATAACGCATACCAACTATATACAAAAAAAAATCCAAAAGAATTAATGAACAGAAGAAAAGTGAATCAGCAGTTTCAAACGAAATGCATTGTTAGAATGTGAAAAAATACGAAGCTCGACAGGCAAAAAGTTCCAGCTTCTTGCCACCCTAACAATAAACGATCTCTCAAACCAACTACATCTTATTCTCGGAATAATAATTTGAGGATTCCTGGTTGATCGTGAAAAAGAAAATTCAGAGCAAAGACGGCGCGGAACACCCAACCTAATCGTTCTATGGAAAAGCAATAAACAACGAAACTTTATGAATTCCCTGAAACTACAGCCAAGAAATGTCCTAACGTACTCCGATATGTGCACTCGCCGATGGACATTATAAACGTAACGCACTATAATATTAACCAAGCGATTCAATTTAGCAGAAATATAAGCTAACGTACCAGAGACAACTTCAAGTCCATAAAAAATAAACGGCATCAACAACGCATAGGCCAGTCTATATCTAACCCTACAAGGCAAATGCACATTATTAGAGTAAATCCTCCGTAGTATCCCTAAAACTCTACTATAAGAATAGTTAACATGACTCTCAAACGTAAGGCTTCTATCAAGAAATATGCCTAAGCATTTAAGGCTATTCACAAATTCAACCCTTCGATTATCAATTAAAATATTCAACTCAGAGTCCGTATTTCCGAAGATTATCGCCTTAGTTTTAGAATAATTAAGAAAAAATGAATTTCTAGATGACCATCGAGAAAAGAGCGACAAGCTGTCATTTACGTTCGATTCCAAAACGTCAGTATTATCTCTATGAGAGCTAAATAATAAGAAAACGTCATCCGCAAAAAGGAAACTCCTACATACCCCTGAGTCAATACTAAAAGGAAGATCATTAACATACATTATGAAGAGCAAGGGTCCCAAAACCGAACCTTGTGGTACACCCGATAACAAAGGAAGCATATCAGAAAATGTTCCATCACAGTCCACAAACTGATATCTCCCACACAGATAAGAGTAAATTAACATACAAGCAGTCTTAGAAAAATTAAAACTATGTCTCAACTTCCTAATCATAGTGTTGAAATTTATAGAATTGAACGCTTTGGTCAGATCAAGTGAAACTAGTAACGACAGGTAGTCCTTATTAAAGTTACTACGAATATCATCCATTAAACTCAATAACAATGGGGTAGTATTATAGCCGCAACGGAAAGCATACTGTGAAGAAGCAAGATTACTACGAACAAAAGAGAGAATTTGATTCTTAATAATATGTTCAACCACCTTAGATATGGCAGGTAAAATTGGTCTCAGGTCATCTATGTTACGCACCACTCTAGCTTTTGGAATCGGAACCACGCGAGCCTTCTTCCAATCCATTGGAAAAACCGATGACATCAAAATTGAGTTAATAAGAAACATTAAAAGATGGGATATATAAGGGTAAATTAATTTCAGAAAGGTTATAGGGATGCCGTCAGTACCAACAGATCTAGCTCTAACTTTACACAAAGCCAAAAAGAGTTCATCCTCAGTAATACATCTAAATGAAAATAACCCGTCATCCACAAACATCCCAAAATCCAAGTCATCAGAGTTGGCAAAAGAAGAATTGACAAAGTGGGTGTTAATGTCTTCAGCATTCAGTTGAAGTGTAAGTTCATTATCACTGGTAAACCCACTACCCCTAAGAACTTTCCACATGGCACTAGAATCAATACCAGAAAACAATTTTGCAAAATATTTTCTCCTAACTTTCCGAATCACGTTTTTAGCACGATTACGATACCGGCAATATACCCTCCAGTCCTCATCAGAATTGGAACCCCTAAAGGCAGAGTAAGCCAAATCCCTTAACGACTTAGCCAAAATTATAGCACTAGAATTCATCCAAGAATCAGTGCCCCTTGAAATCCTCCTGCGAACTAAAGGAACAAAGTTAAACAAAGATTCCATGAGGAAAGACAAAGACCCACATAGATGATCAATATCATTGGAATGAAAAAATGTCAAGGTGTCAAATTGCGATAGAAATAACAACATACCATCCCAATCAATCTGATTATAATCACTGTACTCAATATATTGCACATGATTACCCGAATCCAAACCAAACACAGCAAAAATTAAAGCATGGTGTGAAATGCCAGGGCATTGAACCTGATTAGAAAACTTCATAGTGGATGAATCACTCAGTAACCAGAAATCCAATAAAGACGTAGAACGGTTAGAAACATTAAAATGAGTTGGTTTAGAATTATGAAAAACCGTCAAGTTACATCTAGCACAGAGAGATCTCACATCATTAGCTCTATCAGTATTAAAAAGATTACAGTTGAAATCACCGACAATAATAATATTAGAGTATCTCAGAAGCAGGTCCGTACAGGAGTTCTCAAAGGATGCAAGGTCACCACTAGGCAAATAAACACAGCCAAATAAGGTTTTGGAATTCTCATGAAAGACTTCAATAAATACAGATTCACAAGAATCAGTCTCAGAAATACCCCAAATAACTTTATGTTTAATAGCATAAGATACGTAAATACATACACCACCACCACGCCTATGTACTCTATCATTCCTAATCAGGGAATAACCAGATATCCTGAGAGAACGATTCGTAACGTATGGTTTTAGCCAGGTTTCAGAAATTGCAATCAAATCAAAGCTCCCACCAACGATATCCTTGAACTCATCAAATTTAGAGGTTTTAGTGCATGGTTTAATACTTTGACAATTCATATGAGCCACCTTCAACATACCAGAATACTTAGATAGAGATGATCTAATAGAAGAACCACTATTTATAACAGGACCAATGTTGTCATTATTCAACGACATAACTAAAAATTGCAAAAACTGGGTTGGGGAACCAATGAACACTAAAAATAAAATAAAACAAAATCAATAAAAACATTAAATAATTCATTAAATAAATCAGCTATCAAAGCACAATAAAAACGAGATCAATATACACTCAGCAAAAATTAAATACTTAAAGAATTCAAGTAACACAAACAATCAGGTAAAAAAATGCAACCTAACGAATTATCCAAGGTATAAAACAAGCCAATTGAGGCAATCAAAAACTTCAGAGACAAAGATAATCCGTTAAAATACATTTAAGAACCCAACCTTGTATAAATAAAATAAAATTTACTAAAGAACATGAGAAGCATTTCCATTCAGAAGAGCTGCACATTCGGCAACATCACAGATTACTTCCTTCCCATCCAACAATGTAACTTTGGCCTTCACCTTGTCCGTATACAGTAATTTAAATTTGGAAATTTTTTTAAGTCTCTTCAATTTAAGGCAAAGAACATGAAGCTGTGAGCCCAAGGGCGACAGGTGCTCATTTAGATAAATCCGACTGCCAATATCACCCCCAACAACATCAGACAGCTTTAGAGATCTAGTCTTAAAGTACTCCCTCATGATTCCGTCACGCAAAGAGACATTATTGAATCTGATAAGAACTCGTTTTCCATTAAAAATGTAGCAAACTTGATTAATATCATGGTTCGTAATGGTAAAACCAAAGAAAGAACAAAGAGACGTAACAGACGGCATAAGATCATCGAAGCCAGATGGCATTCCACTTAGAATAATATCGGCACGATTAAGACGGCGATGGAGACGATCATTCTCAACTTCTAAGGCAGAAATTTTCGTCGTGGTTTCAGCATCAATATTATTTATTAACTTACTACATCCTATTATATCAGATTTCATATCCTTAATACATGAGGAAATTTCACTCCTGAAATCAGCAAGTATCTGAGTAATGGATTCCTTGAAGGAGTCACGGTCCACCTGACTAGTTTTAATAAACTCATTAAAGTTATTGTTCAGAGTTCTAACTTCATCCCTAAGCGAATAATCATCATCAGAATGAACACTAAGGCAAGCAGCGCATGTGAACGAAAAAGAATCAGGCTTTTCACAAAATAAAGCTAAGTGTTTCTCCGATACTTTGGCACAGGGAAGGTGAAGCCACAGCTTACATCTAGAGCACATTATACTGCCCTTAGATTTACCCACAGCAACATCACAGACGCCACATTTATGACTTTTAGTGACCGGCATCTTAACTGAGTAACAGCAGCAACAAATTTGAAAAAAAATGGCACCCAAGGTATACAGCCAAAAGAAATGTGCTAGTGAAAGGCAGCAACAAAACAGCAGCAGCAACAATTAATTACAGAAGGTAAAAATACACGAACCACGGCTTAAATTCAATCAATATATCAAAATTAATAAAAAAAGAACTTGAATAAATAATCAACACATTTAAGCAACTATTATTAGTTGAAATTAAGTGTAAATTCAGTAAAAAAAATGACAGCCGATATAAAACCACGTTAACTCAGGCATAGCGTTGCCAAAAAAAGATATATTTAATTGTGTTTTTTATTTTCATCACGACAATATTATAAAATAGCTTTATTTAAAATAAAAAGGAAATTGTCTAGCTAAGAAAAAATTAATAATGCGATGTTGAATAAAATTCCACACTTATTTGTTTGGTCTTACTAATGAACACAAACAAACAAACAATATTTGTCGAATGGCAGCAAGACTGTTTTTTTTAAGTAAGAACAATAAAATTTTTTACCTATTTAGTATTAAAAAGCAAAAAAGAAAAGAAAAAGTTAATTTCCGTTTTTCTGTATGTAAGCACTTTTTTGTTAATGAAAAATTCCCAAGACATATACATACATGAACCCAAAACCCAATGCTACACAGACAACGAATACCTCCTTGTAAAAAAATATAAAAAATTATTTTCAGGATTCTGTTAAATGAAACTGAAACGCCTTAAATTTGTATAAGCAGTTATTGTAAGAATGTTTTGAATATGGTAAGAATTTTATTGAGCAATATTAACTAATTTTTATTAAATATCAGTAAACTAGCCCTTGGGCCATAATTGATTTGCAAATATCTACTTAAAAGATATTTAAGTCAATAAGAGAAATCCACCAATTTCATTAATTCATCTTAATGTTAATTTAAAATAAGTTTAGTTTTAATAAAAAAAATTGTTTTTTTTTTGGAAATTTTTTTTGCAATCTACTACAAATAGGTTCCAGTTAAAAATGAAAAATTATGCCGGCGAAGTGAGTCCCCCTTCTGGCTCTGCAGGCTACCAACTGTTTACCAAAATTCTCAATCATGTTTTTCAATAATTTTATGTCAATGGCAGATATCTGCTCCTTTTTTTTTTTTTTTTTTTTTTTTTTTTCATTATTTATTTATTGAATCTTCATATATTAAATATGAACTAACAATAATTAATCAAATCTTATCCTAATATTTGCTTTATGTCCTGCCAGTGCCAAACACAAAAGATTTAGTCATCACGGTTTCTGTTTACATATATAGGTGTTTATCGCTCATCTGATTGGGTGAGTGCTGCAGTGTCTCTTCTTCTTAAGCGAGTGTGGCCGCCATAATTTAAAATATTTCTAGCTAATGGATTTGGGTGCAGTTCCAGCCTTTTTAAATATTTTACTGCATATTTCGTTATCATAGTTTTTACTAATGGCACATTGAGATCCTTGTGGATATTTGAGTTTTTGACGTACCAGGGGGCGGCTGTGATTATTCGAAGAAGTTTATTTTGGCGCCTTTGAATTTTTTCGATGTTAGAAGCCGAGGCAGTGCCCCATAACTGAATACCGTAGCACCAAATTGGCTTTAAGATAGAGTTGTAAAGTAGAAGTTTGCAATCGAGGCTGAGAACAGAATTTCTTCCAATAAGCCAATTTATTTGAATTGCTTTTAGTTTCATTTGAGTTAATTTCGCTTCTATATGCCATTTCCACGTTAAACGCCGATCTAGATGTATACCGAGGTATTTTACATGCGAGTGTTGGGGTATTATTTGATTATTTATTTTAATAGGGGGGCATGTTTCCCGACGCAATGTGAATGTTATATGTGCGCATTTTTGCTCATTGATCTTTATCCTCCATTTTTTTAACCACCTTTCTAGTTCAAATATATGATCCTGTAGATAACGAGATGCTTCTTGACAGTTTGCGTGTACGCTTAGAAAAGCTGTGTCGTCCGCAAATGTTGAGGTATGGGTGTAGCTGTTTGTTGGCAAGTCCGAAGTATAAATTAAGTATAATAGAGGGCCCAGGATGCTGCCTTGTGGGACTCCAGCGCTAATTGGCTGTGGAGAACTTAAAAATTCGCCTTCTTTTATAATAAATTGACGACCTACTAAGTAGCTTTGTAACAGCTTGTGTATATTTGCTGGTAAGTTTTGCTGCAATTTCAGTAGTAAACCTTCATGCCAGACTTTATCAAAAGCTTGAGACACATCGATGAAGAGTGCTGAGCAATATTTTTTTTCTTCAAAGGCTTTTCTTATGACATTTACTATTCGATGAGTTTGTTCAATTTTGCTGTGTTTTCTTCTAAAACCGAATTGATGATTGGGAATACATCTGTTACCATTTAAAATCGGCGTTAATTTAGACACTAGAAGTTTCTCAAAAAGCTTTGATATATTAGACAATAAGCTTATAGGTCTATATGACTCAACTTTTGTGGGATCCTTTCCTGGTTTAGGTATCATGGTAACTAAGGATACTTTCCACTCTTGTGGGTAGTATTCAAGGCGTAAAATAGCATTAAAAATTAGTAGAATAATTTTCTTTGCTATGCTGGGTAGCTCCAAAAGCATTTTGTTACTGATCTTATCAAAACCAGGGGCTTTCTTGGGGTTTAAATCATGAATAGCCTTCTCGATTTCTCTTACTTCAAACCTTAGTGGAACAGCTGATCTAACAGCAACAGGTGGTAACTCGACCGCAGTATCGAAAGATGTATGAGGGGTAAATACGGTTTTCAAATGATTAACGAAAATATTTCCTTTTTCTATGTCATTTCGTGCCCAACGTCCATTTAAGTTTCTTAATGGCGGTTTAGTGATAACTGGTCTTTTTAGATTTCTAGCTGCACGCCATAATGAGTAGTCAGATTGAGGAGTTGCATCAAGTTCCTTAAGATATTTTTCCAGAGAAGCCGTTTTTTGAGACTGCAGTAAGATTCTTAGCCTTTTTGTACACTCATTTAGTAAATTTTTAAGTTGAGGGGATCTGTGCAATTGCCACTCCCTTCGAGCTCTCCTTTTTTCAGTCAAGAGACGCTCGACATCTGTAGAATATATTTTACTATTTTTGATGTTTTTGCGGGCTATGCTAGAATGTTGAACAGCTAGTTTGAGATAATTGTCAAAATTTACAATAGAAAGATTCACATTCTCCGGTGTTCTAAGCGGAATATTTTCAGTGCAGTGGGTACTGAGATATTTTTTATATTTTAACCAATTTATTTGTGTGGCTGACGTCACTAAGTAACCAGACGGTGATACAATTCTATAAGGGTTTGATATGGTAAGAATTGTAGGTGTGTGATCAGAAGATAATTCTAAAGAAGCTTCAACGTGAATCGTTTCTGCGGGGATGTTTTTAACCACGCCAAAATCGATGACATCTGGAATTTTTTGCTGATCAGTAGGCCAATAAGTTGGTTGTCCACTCGCGACCACATTTAAATCCATTTTAGACATTGTATTATACAAAACACGACCCTTTGGTGTAATGAGCCGTGAACCCCAGAAGGTATGTTTAGCGTTGTAATCGCCAGCGGCTAGGAAACAGGGTCCTAATGATTTAAAATATTTATAATATTGGCTTTCTGATATTGAAAATCTAGGTGGAGAGTATAAAGATGAAAGTACAAAGTTTCGATTTAGCTCTTCAACACAAATGTTCGTTGCTTGCAGATAATCTTCACGATGATCACACATTAAGTAGTGTTTGATTCGGGTTTTTATCAAAATAGCAGAACCTCCACAAGCTCTATCTCAAGGGTCCTTGGTATCATATAATATATAACCATTAATTTTAAACGTATTTCTTGAGGTCAAATGAGTTTCAGAAACCATCATTACATCAATTTGTTTACTTTTAAGAAAATATTCTAGTTCATTTTTATGTTGGCGAATGCCGTTTGCGTTCCAAAAACAAATTTTTAAGCAATTCATGGCTTGTTAAGTACAGCTTGCAATAACATCGATTGCATATCTTAACATTTCCTGCATCATATTACCCATTGTATTCGTAAAGTTTGTAACTGTTTGTACTAGTGTTTCCATGGTTTTTTCTAGACGACTTAAATTAGAAACTGGGGTCTCATCATTATTTGGCAAATCACCTTGCATTGGCATATGGTTTGATTTTAGGACGTTAGCGTAGGATGTTCTGTTATTACTAGGCTGCGGTACCTGAATGTCATTAGTATTATTTTGATGTGTTTCCTGAATTTGAGGTGGATTAGGTTTCGGTCCAACCGAGCGCTTGACGATAGAGTATACAGGGCATCCTCTATAGTTGGCAGTGTGATTACCACCACAGTTGCTGCATTTTTTTACATTGGGGTCGTTTTTAGATTTATCGCAGAGAGCTGTACCATGCAATTCTCCACATACAACGCAAACAGGTGTTAAATGGCAGTATGCCTTAGTGTGACCAAATTCTTGGCAGTTTAAACATTGCACGGGACCGTTCCTTTTATGCGGCTCCTCTATCGTTATTTTCCTATACAGGATATATTTAAGACTGTAAATGGGATGCGTTTCGTTTTTTTTAAGCTTAACGTCGCCGGGTTCTAACTCCACTCGAAATAGTGGCTGGGGATTTTTTTCTCTATTTTTAATATTAACTACATTTTTAATTTTAAAGCCCTTCTCTTCTAAAAACGTTTTTATTTCACCTGGGTCTACGCATGAATCAATGCCCTTTATCACTACCTGAAGACCTTTACTGCTCTTCAGTTGGTATGTATAAAAGTTTTTTTTTAGTGCTTCTAATTTAGTTATTACTTTACGAAAATCATCTTCACGATTAACTTGTATTTTAGTTTCATTTATACTACCACGTTTTATTGCAGCTACATAAAAAGAATTTTCACCTATTACCGAAATCAAATTCTTTATTAAATCACTTAAGTTTTGCTCTCTAAGATATATCGGGGGTGGCTTAGAAGATTTTGTAACGTTTTGTGCTTCCGAGGATTCCTCTTCCAAAATTGCAAACCGATTTTGAGAACTTATTCTATCAGCTGTACCCTCTTTTAAAACTTTTGGGACAGAAGCAACTGCAGAAGAAGTTGGGCAGCGACCCCGTTTTAGCACTGTTATGTACCTATCCATTCCAACTTGTACTTGAGGCTTTTGACCGCTTTTCACCTGTGATACTGAGTTTTCCATCATGCCTGATTTGGGGGTAATCTTTTCATCACTTGTTAAAATCGTTTCTGCCACTGAGGCACCGCTTGCAGGTTTTATATTTTTTATTGTATTCGAATCAACCGTATTATTAGACACCGAAGGTGATACAGAGTTTTCTATTGTGCCTGATTGAGGGTTAATATTTTTATCACTTATTAAAATTGTTTTTGCCGTTGAGGCAATGCTTGAAGGTTTTATATTTGTTAGTGTATCACCCGTATTATTAAAAACAGAAGGTGAGAGGGATCGCGTACGAGTAATAGGTTTAGCCGTTAGGTATTTGCTATCATCGACTCTTTTTTTTATTTCTGCATTTGTTTCGTTAACACTCACTGTGATATATGCATTTCTATCATTATGCTTAATTGTTTTTGCACTGTTTGCACTCATAAGAGTTTTTTTTTTTTTTACTGTTTACAGTTGTGCTCTTCTTATTTGTTATTGTTTATCAACACCGAGAATAAAAAATGTGTATGTTTATGTATGTATGTACATACATGTATTTTTTTCTTTTCTTTTATTAACTTTTTTTTTTATACTTTATTTGTTCACGTTTTTATAAAAAAAATAAACCGTTTGCCGAGCTTAGAAAACACGTCTATCTTCAACGAGCGCGACAGATGTTCCTTAATGTTGTTTTTAATCTCTTGAACTGTTGTGGTATTATTGCTGTACACTTTCGATTTAAAAAAACACCCCAAAAAATAGTCTAAAGGTGTCAAAGCGCACGATCTTCGTAGCTAATTCACTCCTCATCTATGAGAAATAATGTAGTTTTTGAATTTTCCTTTCAAAAGATCCATTATTATATTATTATTTTTCCTTCGGTGTGGTAAGTGTCGCCATTCTTTTAAATCCACATATTCTCTATGTCTACATCATGAATGTTCTGCCACAAAAAAATTCGGATCATCAACCCGTAGCGATTTCCATTGACCATTGAATCTTCAAATTTGGATACCCCTTACCTTCCACAAACACCTTGGGGTATTAAATTGAGTCCGGCCCCTTTTCTTCATTCGTAATTTTGTTCGTTTTTTTATTCCCTTCACAACTTGGAGTGGAGACCTTAAAAATATATATATATATATATATATATATATATATATTGGGTCCTTGCTTAGCTATGTCCGTCTGTCTGTCAGTCTGTTGAAATCACACTCACTACTAAACGACTCATAGTCTTTGTTGTTCTACCACGAAGCTTGAGATAGAAATCTAGCAGAGTCCGTGTTCAGTAGGAAATAAGCTATGAACTCAAAAATAGAACAAGCGCCACAAAAAGTTAATATTTTGCAGTGCTGCCACTTAATGGGTAATTACCCGAACTGGATGTCATTTTTACTGTCGTGAGAAGAGCATGGATAATTTAGTTTAAATTTAGATCAGGTGTTATTTGAAATTCCATGTTTTAAATCAAATAATATAAAGATTTAATTTAGTGATAAAGTATATGCCACTTTATATATTATTGATCCAAGAAATACACATTATTCTAAACCAAAATTACTGTTTTTTTTTAAGAAATGATTTTCATGAATCCGAAGTATATTGAAAAAAAGGCATTCAAACCAGATATCTGCAATTAGATTTAAAAATGTAAGTAGAGCCGAATCATGCTTCGAAGTTTCTTGTACTTTTCCGCGTTCATATTTATTTCAATGCTATCGAACTTCATATCCGCTCAGTAGTTTGATGGTACTCATCGTACTCATACTTAACAACATTAATAAAGTGATTGATTTATGTGCTGTTTTCACAAAACAAGTGATTGAACATATAGAAAAATTAATATAAAAAGCACTCAGTTTTTTAAAGTGTTTTTCATATAAAGTTTACCACACGTTCAATCACTTGTGCTGGTGAAACAGCACATAAATCAATTCGCATACGAACTCATTATAATCAAGTCTTCTAGATTTGTCCCCGGAATAGCAATGTAACAGTTACATTTTCCTAATGTTATAAGCATGAAGTTGACGATTATACCGAAAATTTATCTGGCTGCGCTGTGTGTTGGTCTTAATATTCGCCGTCATATCTAGATTTTTTGATTTTCCATCCAGCATCGTCGGTTTTACATATACAAACACATTTTCACTAATACTACTACAATGCTTCATGAGTATTTTGATAAGTATATTTTGGGGTTTATTAATACTTTCCTACAATTGTAAATCATGCGGAGATAAAGTATGAATCGAACAGATTTGAGATAGTATGATTCATATGATTCGACGTAGGATTCATATCCTTTTCATCATACACGTACAAATTAATGACGGAAACCTTGGTGCAAGTGTCTTCAAGTTACCAGTATTGTTGCCTATTTTGGTAACTTTTTGACGACATTGTCAACGAAGTGTCTACACTTTTATATTTGCCTTTAATACAAAACAGAATTTTATTTGAATTCGTATTTTTTTTTAAATTAAATATTAAAAAATATGCAATTTTTAATTCGATATCTACTTAAAAAGCACCAAAAAGCGTAGTCTAGATTAAATAAAATGTATTTGTGATTCTCTGGTTCCAATGTCTACATATGGTGCCAAAAGAACTACCTAGTCAATAGGACCAACGTCAATAGTATATTTTAATTGTCACGTACATATTAAATGGGTATATTAAATAATATTTTCTGGCGTATAATAAGTCACTAGTACTGGTAAAATTGTCAATAGGGAATCAGTACAGATTCACTAGTGACATTTTCTGCTGGGTGGCTACTCACTCATATTTCGATAATTTACTATAGGCCTTAATAAAGGCAATTCACGAAAAATGCTTAAATAGACTTAAACCGTAACGAATAATTATATTGTGGGGAGACAATTAAGTTTTTTTTTAATTCCCTGCCAAATGTTTGTGCTGATTGGTTTATAATATATTGCACAGAAAAAATTAAAAATTTTCTCTAAAAATCTAATTCATACCAAATTCATAGAGTCTAGCAACAAATTTTTTGATTTTGCACCTATTACCAATATGATTATATAGATTACTAAAAATTGTATAAATTATTAATTTTGAATATTTTTTTCCATATATGATATTTTTAAGATTAATTAAAAATATGATCAAAAACTTTGCCGTTTCAAATTAACATCAGCATGAAACTTAATAATGATGTTAATGAAACTTTCATTATAATTTTGTATTTCCTTCATTTTTATTCAGTATAATGAATAACTACACTGAATAAATGTCGAATAAGTTCATGGAAAACCACATTTATTTTTAAGTTAGTATTGCCAATTGAAAGAAATGAAAAATATTAGGAAAGAAAAAAAAAACAAAAATAACCATGAAGAGTAAAATCAACAAAATAAGGAAGTACATTAATATTAAAATAATAAAAATAATACAAATTTGACTTTGTTTTCAATGTAAATTAGATAGTTGTTTTTAATGTAAATTTTTACACTTCAAAAAAATTTCATTTTATTTTCAAAAACATTTTTCAGCAATGTGTTCTGCTTGGAAGTACATGAAAAAATTTAAAGGAAAAAAATTTAAATTTAATTTTAAAAATGCTTTACAAATTACACATATTGTAAAGGTAACAAAAAAGAAAAATTACATAAATTTACTAAGTGGCAACATTGCTATTGAGTATTTATATAAAAAAAATGAGAGAGAGTGAAAACTGTAAAACAAAAGTCGTTTCATTAAACAAAGTCTTTGTGTTTGGCATATGAAACGAAGTGTGGTTGATAGTAGCATGAATAAAACAACAGTTTGTTCAGTGGTCTGAACTTTATTTGAATACGAACTTCATTGAATAAACATTTCAGTATGTTCATGAATGAAGTAATTCATGCAGACCTTTAGTTTCAAACAATGTGTTAAATGATTTATTTAAGTAAGGCTCAGGTTTTGGCAATTCCCAACAACAATCCTACAAGTTTTAATTATTTTATTTTAAACAAAACAATCAATTAAGATTTTTCGTTATTTAATTAATATTTTAATTGAAAATTTATTTCAAAATAACTAAAATGTTTATTGAATCCAAATCAAATTCTTTCAAATAAAAAAATAGTTGATTGAATTATCACAGTATTTAAATTGAAATACTTTTTAAACAATTCTTTCTGTGTAAAGGGTCAATTAAAAACCCCTCCTAAACATTGCTTTAATGCGCCTAAAACTGATACAATTTTTTTATTAGGTAAAATTAAGTTTTAAACGACTAGAATTAAAATCGTAAAACTTTGCGATGATCGGCCTTTACTTGACCACGTAAAGCGTATTTTTTTAATATGCTAATTCATTTTTACAACTTACTGAAAATTTAAATTTTAATGGCCATATAAACAGTGTTCCATTATCTCAACTTTACCATAACCTCCCAATTTGGAAGCCTTCCTTTTAATCATCGCTCACTTTAGGTTAAAGTAAAGTTGTAATAACGGAACACTTTTTATTCGGCCGATAGAACCCTACCTTTAGCTATTGGTAAGTTCTGTTAACGGGCTTTAAAAAGCCTCAAACGGAAATTAACTATAATTCTTTGAGGGCTTTTATAATGATTGGTTCATAACTTATAGACTAATTATAAGACCCACTTTGGAAATTTTCATGCTTTCAATGGTTCGGCATAGCCGGAAACAGCCATTTTACTTGTTTTAATTCAATATTAGTGTGATATAATTAAAAAATTTAACCACAAAGCAACATTCCTGTCTTTGCAACCTTATTGCATAAAACTGTAGTGTTTTTAAGTGAACCTTGTGTCATGTCATTATAAAAAACTTTAAAATAAGCAAGCAAGTTGGAAGAAATAAAGGCACAAAAAGAATAAACACCAGCTCTGGTCGAAAGCACATTGCCTTTGAAATATGCGGTGTGGTTAAAGAGATATAAAGTTTAATAGTTATTTCACATTGTGCTTTCATAGTTGTTTTACTTCGAAAACTTTAATCTTACAAATTTCCGACATAATACAATATTACCTTCATATATGTCACAATGCTGTTAATTAACCAGAAACAAAAAAGTCCTAATTTTTAGCAAAAAGTTAATGAAAAATTACTAGAAAAACGGCTTAGCGAAACTTTATTACAAAATTGCATCAATATTAAACATAAAACTGACGAAATACAGACTTTTTTGGAAAGTTTATCTAACAACAAAATATATGTTTTTATGTAGTACATCAGCAAAATTTTTTAATATCAAAAATTATTGCATTGTCCACTTTTAGACAGGCAAAGTTTACTTTGACAAAGTTTGTTGAATTCTCTTTTAAACTTGTTTCGTGTTTAGACACACAAAGTTTAATTTGAAAAATTTTTAATTAATTCATTTATTAATGATGTGCTAATAATCCCAATTTATGATAAAAAAAACACTGAAATTTATTGTTGTGGGAAAGCTAGTTTCTATGCGCATTTCGCTAGTTGCTTAGGCCAGCTCGTCAGGAAACTTTTTCCAAATACTTTAGAAAAGCTAAAAATATTATACAAGTAAGACCATAAAGTGAGTAAGAATTTTAAACACTCAGCTCTTACTTGTAACAATATCAAAGCTTCAACAAAGACACAACAATAAATAGTAAATTTTTTCTTTCTTACATTCCCCAAATTTTTGTTTTCTTTTGTTTAAATATAATATATAAATAGCGTTGCCAGAATGATGATTTTATCATTTTTTAAACAATAATATGATTTAAAATTTTTTTCTCAAATAATGATTTTTTTATTTTTAGAAATTCTGATTTTTAATTTGAGTTTGCTTATACAAAATGTACGATTTTTTAAACTGTCAATTTTTAAAACAATGAAGTTTTGCATCAGTTTGTTGTGTATTGCTTTTGCGCATTTTTGAACCCAGTGTCTAGACTACTCAACATTTCATCATTATTTCTGGACATCAAAATATTAAAAAATGCATCTTAAAGCCTATTTCCAATGTGCGAAAGAATTCTTTCTTTCGAACAACAAATTCTAAAAACTTTGTTTTTGTTTTAAATGTATTTGTACGAAGTAAAGAATTCTTTCGCACATCGGAAATAGGCAGTTAGAATATTGATAAAAAAAATTATGAAATCATATTATTATCACCGACAACCATATTGTGGTTAAATGTGTCCTCCATCAAGAAGACACAACCATATTATGGTTGCCTCCGAATATGTTTTGGTCAATAATAACTAAAATATGTTTAACACTTATAATAGCATGGCTGGTTTTTAACCATAACTTGTTGCTCTTGAAGAAGAGAAAAATAATATTGTAATTTAAAAACAAATTATTGTCATATTTAACCATATCATGTTTACAGGCAACCATAATATCGTAGTGGCTTCTTTATAGAGGACTAATTAAGTAATAATGTGGTGGTCGTTGACAATAATATAGTTAAATTTAAACATAATATGTTTAAAATTTTGTCTAATAATAGTAAACATGTTTTTTCTCTGCGAGTAGAAATCGCGTACAAATTTTAGTATCAAGTTAAAATTTGGATCAGATATATCCGATCCAATTTTTTTTAAATGGATGGAGGAAGGGCTGTCAGACGTGGTAATTGCTCGCCAATTTGCGATTTCTTTGCTAATTTGCAACTTATAAACCAATTTGGCGATGAAGTTTTGTGTTTGGCGGCATGGCGATCTTTTTGCCGATATTTAAAAAAGGATGCGAATCCTAAAACCTTCTTTCTTTCTTTCTTATTCTTAATTATCTGAACAAATTATGAGTAAGGGTAAAGTTTTTTCTTTAAATCTTTAACAAGCTTTAAAATCGGAATACGAATGCTATTGTTCTAGATGATAAATTGATAATATTGTTAGGCAATAACATTAAAAAATTTTTGCTAGTGAAATTTGGAAGAAAGTTTAAGTCTCTTAGATTCCTGATTAATAAGATTTTGTTTATAGTGCTTAATTCCCAATTTGTATTCTTGATTAATAACACTGAAATTTATTGTTGGAGGATATGCTGTTTCTATGTGCATTTCACTGGTTGCTTAGGCCCGATCATCTATTGCGATGCGAAATAAAATTGTAGCAAATCTAGTGATTGGTACTCTTTAATGCGTTTGCGCATTTGCCTTTCGCATCTTTTTATTTTTTTCTTTTCGCAAATCATCATTATTTCTTTTATTTAAACTTTCCAATTTAAATTTTTTTTACATATTTTGCTATTTAATTACTGGAAATCTGCGCTATCTTTGACTTTTATTACCATTATTGCTTAATTTTCAAACAATTTTGGGAAAGTGATAGAGAGTACCAAGTTGGCATTTAGCTTTCGCATCGAAATTGTATTCGCATCGCAATAGAGAGTAGCCCCCCCTGAAAAAATTTTCCCAAAAATATTTTAGAAAAGCTAAAGATATTAGAAAATAAAACTTCAGAGTGAAAGAGAATTAGAAAAATTTTGTTGAAGCTTTGATATCGTTGCAAATAAGACTTTTAGAGTGCTTGTACGAGTAATTATTATTCACGCTGAAGTTATATTTACGAATATATTTTTATTAAACAAATTTTGGGAAAATATTTCCTTATGAACAAAAAAATGCTTTTAACAGGCAGGACTATTAATTTAAAATTTTTTTTTTTTAGATATTTGAAAATTATGATAATTACAACTTTTTTGCAAAAATCTTTAAAAAAAATATTCCATGTTGCAAAACTATTTCGTTTATATCATCTTTTCTATGCCATTTTGAAAGTGTTACGGTGCACAATTTTGGGTGATTTAATGTTTTAACAGTGTCAGAGAGGAATGTTAACGGTAATCTGCAAAAAAAAAACAGTTTTTTTTAAAAAGCGGCTATTACAACGTTATCTGCGGATGTGCTTTAATTTTCAATTTATTTTGGAAAATAAATTTTAAAAAATAATCGTTTTCGATTGCATATGAAATTGATTTTTAAAACTGTTTAACAATAAAATGAATACTAAGTCGAATGCAATAATAGTTAAATTAATACCGCAAGTAAATCAGTTTTAAAAAAGAGTTCATTGATATCAGGATCTGTAAATTGGTATCAAGCGTATTTTTGGGTTGCAGTACGAATAGAGTCGTAGTTTTGTATTCATTATGACTTTACTTTTTACGAAATGTAATCAAAAATTTCTTTTAAATATTTCGTTGGCCCGTTTTTACAACTTACCAATAGCTTATGGTAGGATTTTATCGGCCGTAAAAAAGTGATCTATTATTACAACCTTACTCTAACCTAAAGTGAGCGATAAGTTAAGGGAAAGTTCATCCTACCTGGTAGGTTAAAGTTAAGTTGTAATAATGGACACTTGTGATACGGCCGATAAAATCCTACCTTCAGCTATTGGTAAGTTCTGCAAACGGGCCTTAGAATATTAAAAAAAATATAAGATATTCACTTTTGAAAAAGCGAATCTGGGTAAGAACTAAAATTTTAAAAATAATTCATATAAAGATATTGCTTAGAAGGTCGTCTTAACTTAAAGTATTAGATATTGGGCATTTCTCTGCGAAAATTTCTAAGTTTTAAGATTATTATTTTAATGCGATAAATATACTATAATATTAACACACCACTAGAATAAAGGCTGAATTAGTTTGTGAGTTCTGTTCTGTTACGAATCAGCTGTTTTGTTTCCGTCAACTGAAAGTCTGTATGTGTGATTTGTTTTTCCTTTTGCGTTCGGTTCTGTTGCGGACAAATCTTTTGAAAATAGAATTCAACGTTAAGTTACGGCCAAAGTGTGTATGTATTAGTTTGTTGTGATATGAACAAATTATAATTTTTTGTTTAAAACTAGAAAAATTTGTTTAAATTAATGATTTTTTAAAAATTGATGTATTTTTGACACAAAATATTATTTTTAATCCAAATTTCGATATTTTTAATTAGGCTTAAGTTCATTGAATTTAATTTTCAAGGACAGGTTGCCCTGACTAGTCAGCGCAGTCAAGAATGAAAAATTATCAATAAATATTATGTTGTAAAATTCCTGTTTTCATGAAAATAATTTAATGAAAATTAAATTTAATGAACTTAAGCCTAATTAAAAATTCACTATTTATTGTTGTGTCTTTGTTGAAGCTTTGATATTGTTACAAGTAAGAGCTGAGTGTTTTAAAATTCTTATTCACTTTATGGTCTTACTTGTAAAATATTTTTAGCTTTTCTAAAGTATTTGGAAAAAGTTTCCTGACGAGCTGGCCTAAGCAACCAGCTACAACAATAAATTTCAGTGTTTTTTATCATAAATTGGGATTATTAGCACATCATTAATAAATGAATTAATTAATAAATATTTCATTCCCGAAAATAATTTTTGATAAAAATATCGAAATTTGGATTAAAAATCATTAACAGTTCAATAAAATAACTACAAAATATTATTTTTTTATTTTCTACGAAAAGTTTTTTTTTACAATATAAATGTTTTTCTTTTTAAAAGCAGCTGATTCCATTCACAGAAGAAGTAATTACAATATAGAACGGCAACAGAAACTAAAAATTAAAGAGGCCTTAAAGGTCGCTTTAGCCGCCCGTAAATGTAATGAAATGCAATGTAACGTACCGTAACGAACTGCAAGCTCGTTTATGCACTTATAGAACATGTAGGAACGTGTCATCTGTTTTTCAAAATCATAAACAAAAAAGCATTAGTATACATGAAACAACGCACACTTTGATGGAAATTTAAAATGTTCAAATGGTGACAGCTTTGCAGGAAAAGTACCAAGGGATTTAAATGGTTGTGAAACTGTTTTTCTTGTATGTATAAACACATAAATAATTTAATATTTGTTATTTATATAATAGATTCACAATAAACAAATACTTCAAAAATGTGTATACACAAATCTAGGTTTTGATACCATTAAAACTCAGACGTTTTTTATGGTATGTGTAGATGTATGCATTTGTTTCTTTTATACATCCAAACATATATTTGTATAAATAAGTATGTAAAATATGTATGTATTGCAAGTTATTTTGTCAAAAGTGCACAGATATTATTACTGAAAAAAGTACCAAAGAAAAAAAGTGCATTTACCCGCATCCCATTTAATATACAAGCAGCCCATCACTATCTACAACTGTCACGTAACCTCGTAATTAAATTCTATTTTCTACAGGTTGGCACGTTACGGTCAGTTAAGCATTTGTATTACTTTCCATATAACAGAAACGATCAGCTGTTTAAATTATATTTACATTTCTACATTTACGGTCGACTAACACGGCCTTAAGGCTTAATATTTAATATGTTAATAAAGGTAAAATACTCTTGTGTACTTTTTTCATATAAAGCTCCTATTTGGCGATTTTGGAACAATTTTTCTTACAAAAAATGTAAGAAAAAATTTTTTTTTGGCGATTTTCGGTATAATATTTGGTGATGAAAGTAAACAAAATCTGACAACCCTGCTCAGAATTAAAAATAATATTGAGAAGAATTCAAAAAAGTCATGGAAAATGCTTTAGAAGGCACGCAGCCAAGGCGAATTCATGTAAACTGTGGTAGCAATACTGCAGCAAGTACAACAATAAAAACATAACATTGTATTTTTGTCGTTGATTTAGTTGGGCGATATGTAAAAAACAGAAGCAGATTTGCCATTTCTCTCTTTAAGATCGAAAGAATTAGTTCAGATCGGTTTTCAACGCCACCTGAAAAGTGAATTCGCCTTGAGCTATGAATAGGCAGCATTTAAGCTACTTAAGTTCTTTCGTCCAACTAAATAAAATTAATTTCATTATAGAGGTGTAACAAAAAAAGTTAAATTTACCTTAATAAAATTATTCATACCCTTTGCTTTGGACCCCCCTGTATTTAGTAGATAAATACGCATCGATTTTACTAAAATTACTTTGAGTGTTTCCTGACTTACAGGACTTCAAAATATGTTCTTATTTCTACACAAAAGAAAATTATAATCCCGCGGGACATTTTAATGAGTATAGAAGAGATGCGTTCGACTTTTATAATTTAAATAAAAAGTTGAAAAACTTTTTTAAAGTTTTTATTATGAATTTTTTAATTGGGTAACAGGTATGCCTTTCATGAATTTGTATAATAGGGTTTGGAAAGTATAGGGGGAAATTAAGCATTTATACATACTTTATCTATAAAAATGTGTACCTTTTATATAAAACAAAATATTTTAATAAAAAACCAACCTAATAATAACTGTATTGTATAAAATTTCCTATCAAAGTTTGTGCAAAGGAGTTGCTCGGAAAATTATTAGGTCTCTGCAAATAATTCTCAAAGGAAACTTATACAAAATTTCAGTTCATTCTTCATTTGTATTTGAATTTGTATGGTCTTTCTTCTGTTAGCATTTGAATTCATTTTTTTTTTACTGAGCGTGCTTTTCTTTTCGTATGGCAGCTTTAGAATATTGTTATGAAAACGTGTATAAATAGTAGTTAGTACTAACTAGTAACTGACTTTTCACCAGTAAATTTGGCTTTTATCACTTTACTGAGGTTTTTAGTATTTTCCGAGGGTCACCTGCAATGCGGTTCTTATGGTTGGCTTTTTTGTCATGTTTAAATGTTACTTTAATATAAACACTCACACGTTTACTCACATGTTTGTTGCTCTGCAAAAAAAAAATAAAATGATTTCATATTGTTGTCCTTTTGTTCCTTACGCTTTTTTTCTTCTTCTTTTTTCTACATCTCCTACTTTTGGTTTTTATTATACTACATTTGGTCTTTTAAACATTTTGTATAAACATCAAGGGGAACTTTAAGAAGGATTTAGCTCTTTCGCTTTGTTCCATTTTATAGTTTTTGTACTTTTTTTAAATTAAATGCAACTGCATTTGGTATCACTTAGAGAATGCCATGAATTATTAGTCAGCATTTTACTTAGTTTTAAGCTCAGTAAACAAACAGTTACAAGAAAATGTTGGACGATTTTGGTTTTTACTTCTATTTCACTTGGCATTAAAACAATACACTTTTACAATTGCATACACTTCTTATTTCTGTGATTTCTTCCATTTTATATGCAGACGTAGATATTTTTACCCCTGCTGTACTTACCCTGTCCACAGCACAAACTCAACATTATCGCCCTGCCGTGATTTCATTGCTTTGGCAGCCGACTCAATTAGACTCCAAGGACTATCACAGAGGTAATCACCATAACGACCTGGTGAATGTGTGGACGAACTGGGTGGTTGTCTTTCAATGCGCCAACAACCTAAAAAAAAAGAGAAAAAGGAACATTAGCAAACAAAAATAAAAAATTCAAAACGTTGTCTTTAATAAGAAAAAAAAACATGATAATGTTTATTTTTCTTGGCATCGTAGAAAATTACAAAATCAAATTAAGGCAATTTGTTGCACGAGTATTCCTTTTTTATTTTTCATTATCAAACAAAACTTTTTTGTATTTGTAAAAAAAAAGTTGGAAATTTCTTAAAAAAGGCTCTATTTTGCTGAAATTGTAAAAATTATTTCTTGTTCAACCTCAACAATAACAAGTGACGTTCGGTATACTTAGTTTGGCATATCGTATGTAACACTAAGAAAAATCTGTCTAATCCCCATAAAGTTTAAATATTCTGGGCAGTGATGCCGTTTGGTTACATTTGTTAAATTGTTCTTAACTTTTGCAGGTCCTACGTAGCCATGTATAATTTTTTATATTTGGCCATATTTTCGTAACTTATGGTGCATGCACAGAAAAAAATGTTGCCCCAATTAAAGCATTAATCAAAAATGAAATCAGTTTTAATTAAAAATATAATCAATAATCAAGTGATTTAAACATTTAATTGTAACTATTAATTTGTTTACTGGTGCAAATTAATAGTATCAATTAAACTTTTAATAAATTGGATTAAACGTTTATTTCACTTGATTAAATGTTTAATTCTCTTGATTAAAATTTTAATTAAAACTGATTTTATTCTTGATTAATGCTTTAATTGGGGCAAAATTTTTGGAGATTTTTTTCTGTGTGGCACAGAACGAAGTAATATTTTTAAAAAAGATTTAAAATTTTTTTGAAAAGATTTTCTAATTTAACGGATTTGATTGACGAGCGCGCCTTAAACAAAGAATGGCTTGAGAACGCACTTCTCAGTTACGAAACATTGGGGCTGAGTCCTGATTTAAATGCTCTTGAGTATTGTGAAAAAGTTTTCAATTTAAGAAACGCTTGGAATGAACCGTTGTTTAAAAGTTTAAAAAATCACTATGTTTAATTTTTATACTTCCATTTTCCAATGCATGTGTGGACAGAATATTTAGCCAACTAAAACATATGAAGACTGACCACCGTAATCGATTGAATAATGATACAATAGCTGCATTACTGATGGTTAAAGAAAGTATTCAACACGTTTCAAAATATGAGCCTTCTAAATCCATAATTTCCAGCAATTTTGAATTGTAATGATGTAACAATTTTTATATGAGAACTTAAATAATCTTTTAATTATCATGCAATAAGCATTTGCTTGAAACTTATACGGATATACCTGTATATTTCTTATTTTTAAAATTACGTTTTCAAACGTTTATCTATTTTTTTTATTCCAAGTTATGTTTTTATAATATGAAATAAAAATATTTATTTTATCTTAATCACATAAATTTAATATTTGTTTAAGGAACCCAGGAAAAACTTTTTGAATTTTGGTAATAGGTGGTAGTTATTTCATATGTTACCTGGTATGAAGTTGTCATTTAAATTGTCAGTTTTCTGAAAGCCTCAATAAGTACTTACTACTAATGAACTCAGTAAGTATTTTTCATTTCTATTATTTTCACTTCTGAATATTTGCTAACTAATAATCAGCTCAATAACTGCTAATTAGTTGTGTTGTTTTCAGTACTGAATATTTTCTTACTAGTAATTAGTTCCATAACTACTTATTAGATCTATTAACCAGCGCCAGTTAAATAAAAATTTGTTATTTTTTGGCTTCTAGTAAGTACTGTCAGAAAATTTTAACTAGATATTTTGTGATTTATAGTAAGTGTATGGTAAGTACTGAATTCTGTGGATAACCCGAACAAAAATAAGTAGTTATTCAGCCGAAAAATAAGTAGTGTTTATATTTCTCCAAAATTACGTCTAATATTCCAGGTAAGTTAAGATTTTGTTGGGAATATTTCAAAATGTAAATTTTGACGAAATACCTAACTTATTGGAAAGAGCAGCGCAACTTTTTGATTCTTTCCCTGGCAACACTGATTCTGGGGACATTCTCAGACGATTTATCTATTTCCGTATGTATGTCTGTCAAAAGCTCATTAAAAGATAAGCAAGTTTTGTATCAAAAATCTTCTGATTACAAGCAAAAAAAACCTGTTTATTAAGCAGATTAACCTCTGAAAAATAAATTCATTTTAAGATATTTTCGTTATGTTTTCAAGATATCGATATTAATAAAAATGATAAAGCGTTTGTTTGTATGTTTGCTTGCTGGGTCCCTTTAGACCCTCAAACTACTGCAAGGCTTTTCCTCAATTTTTCACAGTGATTTCCTGATTACCCGGTGCCTGACATGCAAAAATAATACGAATTACCTTATATCTGGAGATCGTTTACAGTAAGGGCCATTAATAAAACTTGCCGTTAGTTAAAGTTAGAATTTTGTCGAACGTATAACAAATTACTTTAGTTTTAATCAATATTGTAATAGTGAAAAAATTTTTACGAAAAATGGTTACAGGAATTTGGCACAAGTGATATGGTTATTAACCCTCTGTGACTGACGTGGTTGTGTAACAGACACCAATGAAAGAAAAAAGGGATTTTTCCCGTTCTTTTTCAAACATTGGCTCTCACGCATTCAGTACCTTCTTAATACATTTTCATGTGTAGTTGGCCTGACGAACGCGATCAAATAGAGCGCACGTGCAGCGCGGAGCAGAAAAGTGTCTTCAAGACAACCACGTCAATATTTTAGTAGTTGTCTGAGAAACAAGCACATTAATATTTTTGTTTTATTTTTTGTTTATATTTTTGTAGTGCCTTCTAAACAGCATGTTAATAAAGTTGTTTCAATATTTTATATATCTTATTATTTATATTCTAATCGGTCGCTCTAATACAAAACAAATTCTTCACTGTTCTAAAAGAAAATCATCTGGAACTTTTAAAGGCCGTGAAGAGCAGATTTTGAGCTTTGGATCAAACAATTGACATATCCAGTGTATAATGTCTGGTTTAATGCACTAGATAAATTAAGTTGTATCTTTTTATTAAACCATTAAAATGACCTCAGTTTTTATACTGGTTAGTTCAGATGTGAACACAGCCCAGTATAAAACTTGTAAAAAACAAATAGTTAATTTTTAATTTTTTTAGGATTTTTTATAGAAATCTGGACGGGGTTGGAGAAGTGCATGTGGCAGCTTCCATACAAATACATTATAGGTTTCGGTATATTTGGAGAACGGCAAGATCCAAAAATTAAAAATTAGTAACAAGCATCTTAGTTATCAATTCGAAAAGCTTAAAACAAAATGTTGAATTCTTAATTTTGGAGGCTTATGACTTTATTGCACAAAAAATGTAATAATTTGATTCATATGGCAAATACATAAAACTTTTTAGTAATAAAAAAGTTGTTTTTGGGAATACATAATATTTTTCATCAAAAGATTTTATTTATTAATTAATTCTCTTTTTTTAATTGAAAAAAATACTAACATTTGTTGTTTTAGGATAAGCTGTTCCTATGCGCATTTCACTGGTTGCTTGGGCCAGATCATCAGGAAACTTTCTCCTTTTTTCTGCAGTAACAGCAACTTCATAAGCCATATATATATAACAATAAAAATAAGAAATAATTTTTAAAAAATTGTGTGCAGTAACATCATAAGCCACATTCGTTTTTGAAACAGTTCGTAAAAGGGGTCCAGTATAATTCATTAAAGACCTATTTTTAATAGTTTTTTCAACTTTAAAGTCGATTATCTCAAAAGAATTTGTTTGTGATGATGTTATTAAAATAAACAATTTAATTGCTTTAATGCAAAATATAACTAAATATTACATTTTACAGTTAAAGTTAAAATCAAGAAACCATTTTTTTGTTAACGATTAACGATTGACTCGATCAATGACTCGCTATCGAAAGACATTATCTCAAATTTAATTTTTTTTTTGTTCAATATCGAATGCCGTAACAAAAAAAAAATATAAAAAAATTTCGATCTAATTAGGTCGATATCGAAAGTGGTAATAAGGCCGCTGGACTGTTTTTGTATATTAACGGGATAAAATACATTAGATAATCATTATATTTAGCCTAATCTAGTTTTATGCTTAATAATAAATCTGCCAGTTGTGTCAAAATCGGTCAATAATTAGCCATAAGTCCAATATGATGCCTACTTCTGAATAATATTATTTGACGCCTAAAATCTTAACGAATAGTGATATTGTCATTAAATCTAGTACAATAACAAATTTTATTAGAATTGATTTACAACATTATGGTCCTGCATTGCGTTTTCGAAACATTTAAAAGCATATCAATCGCAACGCAACATATTTCAAAAATATGTGTTGATTGGCCAAATATAATAGTATTTAGTTCTGTAAGGATCGGTCCTCAATTTCCTATAAATCGGAAAAAAATTCCACTCCCGAAACACTTCAATAAGCACAAGCTTATCGTATATATTATTTTGCAATTTAGATTTATATGATTAGAAATTTTGATTTTAGATTTTATAAAGATTTATTATTATTACAGGTTCCATACAAAGATTATTTCCAAAAAAAATTTCTATTCTTCGTAGAGGGGTTAAAAGATTCGCCATAGTCGATTATATCATTCCTTCTTGGTTTTAACCGAAAAACTGTACTTGACACTGGTTAATTGAGTTTGAAGTTTGTAAAAATTTACATAAAAATTAAATATTTTTTGTGTCGACTAATTGCAAGCACTTACTTATGGGTACCATCTTGTTCATTAGGCTTAAAACCTGAACTCTTAATTCTTATTTATTGCAAAATACCAAGTCGGAGTTTTTAGGTCAATTTAAAATAAAACTAAAATAGAAATTCGCAAACTTTATTAGTGACCAGGACAGATGTTTATATACAGCCACTTAGAATATAAGTTGGACACCTTATAAAAATATTAAAGGTATGTTCATTACCTAGCAAATATTTGGCGAAAATCCAATAAAAGCATGGCCATTAATTTGATCAAACTTTAGCTTGATTTTTAACTACGAGGGCGGATCGATAAGTCCGTGACTTTTCGACCTTCCCTCGTAGTTATATGAAATGGAACACGGCTCCCATCAAGTACCACCTGTTAATAGACTACTGTCAAGTTTTGAGCAAGTTCCGTTACAACCTCGTAGATTTTTCAAAAATGGAAAAAAGTGAAGTTCGAGTGCTCATTAAACATTATTTTTTGCGAAAAAAAAACCGTCAATCAAACCAAGGAAAAGCTTGATAAATACTATGGGGACTCTGCACCATCGATTTCAATGGTAAAAAAGTTGTTTACTGACAAACAAATGCCTATTTTATAGTCCTCGAAAAATCCAATTTTTATGGAAGGGATACACAAATTGGAGAAACGGTGGACTAAGTGTATTAAGCTAAAAGGAGATTATGTTGATCACGGACTTATTGATCTGCCCTAGTATTTATATTGATTTACTGAACTTTATTTGTAAGCAGATATTTTATTATGTTATTAAGAAACTGTTTAATTATGTTTGAACTAGATAAACTTTTTGCAAAAGTAAACAAATTTTTAATAAAACTAGTGGTTATATCGTCGACTGATAATTTAATTGTCGTATGTGGATTCCGATAGTTTCGAGTAAATTGAGTTTGAAGTTTAAACTCTTATAAAAACGACATACGACATTTAAATAATAAATTAATTTTTTGGTCGTTTTATAAGGAAATTTGTCGTATGTGGCAGTTACATACGACATTTAATATTAAAATTCCTTCGGCAAATACAACATACGACAAACTCAACACTCCATATCTCCAAACCCGTATAAGGTATCGAAAAACTGATTACGCCAAATGAAAGATCCGGTCGGAAATCTAAGGAATCGATCTTAACTCAAAACCGCAAAAAATCCACATACGACATTTATATTATCAACCGACGATATGTAGAACGTCAAATATTTAATAGGTGTGAACATAGCTTTAGTTTACATACTTTTTGTTAATTATTTTATGTAGTTCTGATTTAAATTGGGATTATTTAATTCATATAAAAGTAAATATATAAAATACAAATTCTTAAATTAAACTAAGACTTTTATTTTGAGTTCCAAACATAGCAAGTAGAGATGAGCGATCCGGTGATTTTTGAAGAACATCGGGATTAGTAAACATGATTTAAAAATCGCTGCTCCTTAAAACTGTGATTGTGATCAGGGTTTGTCAGTTTTTAGTTCTTTTATAGCAAGTGCGTCCAAGCTTTATCTACAATTCGCGAGTTTTAGGAGCTTTAACATATTAACATTATGTTTTAGTTTAAGAAACCTTTTGTGACCAAAAAATATCAAATAAAATATAAAAAAATTAAATATATTTTGGATTATATCATTAAAAGAACAAACGAAAGGAAGATAGAGGAAAACTAAATTAATCTTTAAAGTTAGCCTTATAGAACATTTTATGATTTGTAAAGAAATTTCAACGGGTCTTTTATTCACCCGTTTCAAAAAGTTTTCAAACTCTTGATAATAATGGTGTATGCATATGTCAAAACATCCAAGTGCAGCAGCCAGTTCAAAGTCTAAAATAAGTAATTATGACATGTATCATTTAATTTTCACTATTTTTAAATGAATTCAAATATTATAATTAGTTTGCTTCTTAATACACAGAAAAAATTATTAAATTTCTCCTATCACCAAATTTGTTCTAAATTCATAATAGCAAGCAAACAAGTTGTTGATTTTGCACCTATTACCAAAATGATTATATTAATTACTAAAAATTTTAAAATTTTGAAAAATATTTTCAATAAATGATATTTTTAATTTTAATTAAAAAAGTGATCAAAAAACTTTATTTTAAACAATGTATTAATTTATTTAAATAAATATTGACAATTCCCAACAACAATTCTACATGTTTAAATTATTTTATTTTAAACGAAAAAAGTCAATTAAGATTTTTTGTTATTTAATTAAAATTTTAATTGAAAATTTATTTCAAAATAACTAAAATGTTAATTAAATCAAAATTAAATTTTTTCAGCTATAAAAATTATTGATTCAATTATCACATTAATTAAATTTAAATACTTTTAAAACCATTTTTTTAATTGATAAAACACTTTTTTCTGTGTAGCAACAATAAAAAACAATATTTGTTTGTTAACAAATATTTTATTCAGTATTACAAACTCATTGTCAAATATATTTGTTGTGTATTAGCAAATTGATTTAACCAAAGAATACTATATATTTTCAATTAAAAAATTAATTGTTTTGAAGAATATGGTATTCAATATAATAATTGATTCGTCGTGTAGGATAAGTAGAAATATATTGTTTTTTTATTTCGACCACCGTTAACTCTTTATCTATTTTCAATGTAACAAATTAGAATCTCTTGTTTTCGTAGGTATTTAGTTCTACATTAATGTGATAAAGTGGTTTCTTACTTTTGTTTTTATGGTTGTTTCTAATTGAAAATGTTTCAAAAAAAATACGAGTAATTGTTTTTTTTTACCAATTAAAAGTCACCGTTACACATTTGTTCTTCAATGTCAATCACAGAAAAAAATAACAACAGTTATTAAGTAATTAAAGAAATTTTTTTAAAATTCTTCTAAAACAATTAACAATTGTTTTAATTAACATGTTTGTATATTGTCATTTCGGCAATTTGTTCAAGTTAAAAAAAAACATACATACATACATATTTGTGAACGTATATCACGGTAAAAATTATTTTGTGTCAAAATATATTAAATACAAAATGAAAAAATTTTAAATATTATGGTACATCCAGATATAGGACTATTTCTGAAATAAGTATTTATGGTATTTGTGATGTCATTTTTAATAAACTTCAATAAAAAATTAATTAAAAATTTTAAATGAGTTCAATTCTTGTAAAAGGTAAAACACAAAATATTTTGTTAATATGACAAACACGTAATTAAAATTTATGCCTCGATTAAGGATGGCAACTGATTTGAAGTTGAGTTGCACGCAGCGAAATCAGGCAAAGCGGCTCATGATAAAATATAAAAAAAAATAGTTTATTTTAACATGAGCGGCGTTGCTAAATTTCGCTGCAGGCAACTCAACTTCAGCTGTATTGCCAACCGTAATCGACCTATTATATTTTATTGCCAACAAATATTTTGTTCATTGTTAAAAATATTTTTTGAATATTAACAATTTGAGTCAGCAAAAACCTTTTCTATATTTACAAATTCGGTTGTAATTTAATTTTCAATTAGATATTTATAATAAAAAATTATTTGTTTTGACAAATATGGTATTCAATATGACAATTGATTAGTCGTAATTTTTTTCTGTGATAGATGTAATTTTTGTGAGCTCAGTTTTTCTTTGCTAATTCTTAGTGTTTTTTTCCCGAATTCTTTTGGTAATAACACTGTCCTGCAAAAACAAAAAATTTTATAGCCTTTTAATTTAAATATACGGACAATAAACAATTTTAAGCACTTAATTCAAATCCGTTTTCAGTTTTTCTCCATCGGGCACATATATTTTTTTTGTGGGCTGGACCTCTATTTCCCCCAAAATAAGGCGCTTATGCTAATACATTTTATCATTATTTTAGAACGCTTTGTCCGATTTTGATCAAATCACCAACAAATGATTTGAAATAGGTTATATACATAAGTTTTTTTATACTTTCAACTTTTTCGGAGTTGTTCAGAAATTATTGGAGATATTTTTTTATTTACAATTGAGATTTTTTTATGGAACTGCTGGTTTTTAATAGAAGTTTTAAATATTTTAATTAGGCTTCAGTTCATCAAGTTAAATTTTCATTAATATCTTTTTGGTAACGCAAGGAATATACAACATGACATGAATTTAATTTTTTTTTACCTAAATAATTCACTAAAAATTATTTAATGCAAATTTCTTTTTAATGGAAAATTATTATTGTTTTTTGTTTTCAAAAATTCATAAAAAAAATTTCAATGGACGAAAATTTTAGATTTTATTCATTAATTAGAACGCCAGTTATATTACGAATAAATAAGCATATGTTTTAAAAATCGGTAAACAATTGTTAATTTTATTCATTTTTTGGGCATGACTAATATTTCGCCTGAAATAAGGCGATTATATTTATACATTTAATCAAAACTGGAGAAAAACTTAAAATTATAAAAATGTAAAATTTTTGCATTTTTTTTTTATGAATTTTAAAACAAAAAATAGTATTCATTTTGCACTAAGAAAAATTTTACCGCTACTTATTTCTGAATATCTCCGAAACTTTTAAAAATATTAGAATATTGAAGGGAATTAATTATTTTTTTTTTGTTGGTAATTTTGTCCAAAACGGACAAATAGTTCTCAAGCCTAATTGCCTTATTGCGGGCACCATGTTTGTCACACCCATTAAAAAATATCAGTGTCTGGTAGAAATAAAAACTGAAAACGGATCCACATAATTTTATTTGCGGATTAGTCTAAATCGGAGACCATAATAAATCTTTTCCGTTGAGTTGACTAGAACTGAGCGAGTTATCTAAGCTTACTTACTTAATCGGCTATTATAAAGCATTAATTCTTGCGGCCGAACGTAGAAAAAATTTTCAAGCGTTTCGATCTTCTGCGCTTCTTCTCCAATTTGTGACACCAAGTTTCGAGATGTCAGACAGTTCCAAACAATTGAAAAAGGTTAAATAGGGTTTAAGAGACACTTTAAGCTTTCTAATGATGGTAAAATCTCCTGGGGCAACACATAATAACACATAAGGTATAAATGGTACAGTAACACAACGAACTATTTCTTAAAGACTTAAAGACACTAATATAATAAAAAAAATTTCAACCCATTATTGATAACACTGCGGAACAGCCATTTTGCGGCCTGGAACTTTGTGTAATTTTTTTACTAATTTGAGGTCGCTGATTCCAAATCTAACCTTCATTTTACTCTATCAGCTCCAGTTTTAGAGATATACCGTTATGTCCAAAATTAAGGCACTTTCAGCACATATATTGAAATAACATGAAAATGGTGCGTCATATTCCCTTAAGAAAAAAAACCGAAATTCGCTAACAATATTATCTTTAAGACGTACTAACATTGTTTTAAATTTGGCCAGTAATTTCAGAGATATCGTTGAAGTTTTTAAAAAAACAAATAAAAATTTAAGAAAAAAAAATGTTTTTGTTCTTTAAAAATTCATAAAAAATAAATGTGCAACAAAAGTCACAGTTTGGGTCTAAAAGCATTAAGTTCAACATATTTCGAATGAAATGAGCTTTATTTCATTGCAATCGGTGCACAACTTTTGATTGTGTTTACAATTAACCGAATTGATAAAAATTGCGATTTCCATAAAAAAACGTATTTTAATGTGTATGTGTGAACAAAAAAAAAAAAAAAATATACATTAAAATATGTTTTTTTTATGGATAAATTGTGAATACAATGCGGCCGCACAAAAAAGTTCAATTTTGTTACGCAGTGTAATAGTTTGCAAGAAATCATAATCTAGTTCTGACTAAATTTACAAAACCTAAATTTTTTCCTAAAACAGCATAAAATATTTGTTTCCATCAGCATGTCAAACCCACAAATACCAATATTTTAATCCAATTTTTTGGATACCTTAGTTCTCATTTGTTTGCTATCTAATGGTATTAAATTTTTTTAAGCCGGCTGTGACAAACTTTTGAGCGATGAACTTCTATTTTCAGCCACAGTGCACAGGAGTTTTGGTCTTATACTTCTGCATGAACCGTCACTTGGTTCGTATTCAAATGACCTTTTAGCTATAGCATTTTCGTCCATTCTCACAACCCAGCAAAAACTGATGCTTCCTCGGAAGTAGTAATATAAGGGAGAATTCGAAGTGAAGCGCTTACACTTCTATGAAATATTACATGATTTAAGTTTGGAACTCGTCGCGTAGAAGCTCTGCTTAAGAGATCTTTAGAGATGCTTATTTCAAGCCTTAAAAACGAACATAAAGAAAGTGAAAATAATTTTATTTAAGCGTTTAAAAAACTTTTTATTAATTAAAAATATTATTTTGAAAGAGGGTTATAGTTTTATATACAATTGAATCATTTATTCCTAAAAGGTCTCAAGAATAAATTTTTGGAAATTAAGTTTTTTTGCTGTTTTTGGAGGTAAACATATAGACCGATATAATGTGAGAATGAAAAGGTGTATACACCTTCCATAGCGATGAAAAAAAACGTTGCCTTTTATAATGAATTTCGAAAAGGGCTCATCTCCATTTTTATTTAGAATATTTTATGTGTGTGTTTTAGTTAGCAAATGATAAAAAAAATCAAAATTTTTACAGTGAGATTTAAGTTTTGAATGTGTGGTCAATTTTGATTTTGCCATTATTAAACAAATCTGAATAGTGAACACCGTTTCAGGTAAAAAATCAATATAATAACACAATTTGTGCTTATCTTCACTTTGAAAATGTGTAACTGCAGCTGATATAATGATATCCAGATTACCGATTTTCCAAATTTATATGAAGATATTTTGCAATTACCAACCGACATGTCTTCACAGGCACATCAGGAAAGAGCTCATCTTCGCAAACTATATCCTTCAAATATTACTAAGAATTATTTTTTGTTTTTACAATTATAACATAAACAAAGGCTTACAATTTTTTGAAAAAACTCTGCTTAAAGAATTCAAATTGTTTAAGAGATATTCAGTTGTTTGTGTCTCCTGAACACTTTGTATTTTTTTACCTGAGCTCTTTTCGAAACAAATGATTAAATTATATTTAATTGTTGTAAAATTAAGTCAAAATTTTTTTATTTTTCTGTTCTTCTAGTATTTAGCACCGCATTTAAAGATTGCAGGATTATATGCCTTATCTTGAAGCACTAGAGTAACGTAGTAATTTTAAGAAGCAATAAGTATTAACTGCTTCCAAATATTTTTGCTGGGAACATGGCCTGGCTAACGTAATCGCTGAAATTCAATACGCTTAACTACGTGGATGTTGGTATATATAGCTCGTACAGCTCTTCGTTCATACGGCATCGATATTCTCCATCAACACAGATTGATCCATAGATTTTATGAAGAATTTTTCTCTGGAATAGTCCAAGTTCTGCCTCATATCCTCTCGGAAATACCCATGCTTCAGAACCATATAACAGCATGGGTAGTATCAGTTTCTTGTTGAGGCTGATTTTTGTCTGTCGAAGGGTGGCTTTGTTCTTTAATTGTTTGCTTAGTCCGAAGTAGCAGCTATTAGCCAGGTGGTGCCGAGGGAGATAATATCATTGAATATCGCAAAGTTGTGGTTGTTAACTTCCACTATTCGCTGAGTCTGCTGGAAGTCTTGGCGGTAGACACCATCAACATGGTTTTATTTTCTTTTACTGCCAGATCCACTTTAGTAGATTCCTTTTCGACTTTTTCAATGGTGATGAAGGTATAACACTGCTCACCAAACTGTTTTTAAACGGCTTTTAGCATAGCAGATATCCGTACTACACGTAAGATTTTTTGTTTTGTGATTAGAGGTCGGTTTCGAATCGACTTCTGTAATATACCTGCGCCGAGAACGATTTTGTTCTCTGCATATGCTCACGTTTGTCTCCATCGGCCCGATGTTTTCGCCTTATGTGAAACACAGGTATTTTAAATTTCTTATCCACTACACTTCCAGATTCCTGGGTATCACCTTCTATCCCCGTTTTTTCTTCATCGGGGTCTTGCTATATATATACGCAATGAAGTTGTGTATCACTGCCAGCAACCAATAGGCATGTTTTATGCCTAATTTTACTGTCTTTGGGTTAAATTCAAAATCTATACATTTGCTTGTTTTATCGCTACTACAACGGGATGTGTTCTGATGAGATTCGGAATCTGGTTCCCGAAACCCTTACTTTTGTTTGTAATATACGTTTTTTCTTTAAGAGCCCATCCTTTTGTGATCGATTAGCCGGTGAATTGTACAACGTATTACAGGGGAAAACGTTTTATGGTCTATTTGGACTGTTTGTATGTGGAATAACATTCCTTCTAAAGTCTTCCCTCTCATTTTCAACATCAATAAAAACTTTCCCATAAACTGTTTTCCTAGTTCCAATATAATACAATGCTTTAGTAAGGTCATCCCCTGAGTGCTGGTCCTCACACACACAAAAAATGTATATATATACTCTATTAGGTCTTAGATAAATATTTCTTAGTGCCACACATTGAATTTGATATACCCTTATCCACCATTGGTTGTATTGAAAATAGATTTTAAAATTAACTTTGATATAAAAATCAATTTAGTGTATTTTCGAAATTATTTAGTTCTATAACTTTCATTTATCACCATAAAATTCAAATAAACGTATAAAATCTCCCGTTGGCGGCCCCGAATATGATTGTAATTTACTCTTTTTCAAATTATTTTAATAATTAAAATACTTGTAAACTTACTGCGCATAACGTCTCCCTGCGTTGAATATATTGTATCTAAATGTAAATCTGTTATATGCCAAAAATAACCTGCAAAAAAAGAAATAAAATAAAAGTAAATATTTATATGTATTTAGTTATGCTAATAAAGCTTTCAGTAAAAAAAAATTAATACAAAATAAATTAATCCTTTGAGAATAAGCGTTAATTAAAAGCAAATGTTTATATCAACAAAAAAAAAATAGCAGGAGAAACGATTCATCAAAACTATTCCAAGTTAAACAGCTTAATTGTATGTGCATAAAATTAGGGATTAATTAATAGATAGTTTTCTTATATGAAATTTCAGAAGACAAATTACTTCTAAGAGAAAAGTAATATCAATTAAGAGTTAAATTTGTATTTGCAAATTGCACTGTATTGTAATCAGTGGCTGGTAAAAAGGGTTAAAATTATGTTTTTTCGTTAATTATCTTAGTTGTTTAAACATAAAAAAAACTTTACCTTAGAATAGAAACTTTTAATAAAGAGTGATGAACATTTTTGTAAATCGATTTTTTTGGAAAAAGTTTTTGGTTTAACTTTAAATTGTTTTCCCACTTAGTCTAACAAGCTTTAAAATCAATATTACCACTTTTATCAATTAAAATTTTATTAATATATATATAGCCCAGCAATTACCCTCCTCAAACATCTGTAAACTTACGAATGCTATAACAAGTAAAAAAAAAAAGACTTTTAAGTATAACGAATGTCTTTTGTAATAAAGTTAAGTAGATGTCAACTGTCATGTAATATCAATTTACATGGGTTCTGTCTAGAATTTGAATTGCAATTTTTTAGAGAATAAAATTTGATTTTTCATTACCTTAATGGGTTTTCAATATAAATTTTTCATGATTTTGTGTTGTTGTTAAAGTGTGTACAATGACATCCTACAAATGTCGCATCATGAAGCACGTATAATATATTCTAACCACAAATTATTTTAAATATCAATCAAATCGGTAAAATAACAAAATAATATGAACCCTAATTAAATTGTTAGATTATTTAAAATTGTATTCCCAACAACATATTTAAGGTTAATAAAAAGTTTATTACTCGAGTTTTGTTTCAGAATTTTGTTTATTACTATATGAATGTGGGTTAGATATTTAGAAGAGACAACTATTTAGTTGATTTGCAAGTTTTATAAAAAATATATTAATTTTTTTTCTACATAATAAAACAAGTTAGATTGCTATATTCGGCTGTGCCTAATCTTTAATATCCTCCACCGACAGGAGTGGGCTTTATATGATAAATACATATGGGAAATTTCATGTCAAGTGACCCAACTCAAAAAAAAAAAGCTTAGGTCTTTTCCTTTAAGTTATTTCTGGTCGCTATTTGGACCGCGAGTGGGTTATGTATAAAACAAATAATTTCTAAGTCAAGACGAGCATTCACAAATATTACGCACTGGATATGCAAAGCCATACAAACTTTTTGATCTTGTTGAAAATTTGTGTCTACACAACTATCCAATAGGACTAATCTTGGTGCAAATTTCATCCAAATCGGAAGACATCGATTTCAAAAGTTGGGTCACTTGACATGAATCCCCCATATATATTATTAACTAACCTTCACAAAAACGAACGTCAGCATTAAAATTGGTTGCGGTTTAGACCTTTATTAAATTATTGACCGACAATAAGACAGTTTTATGCGTTTCTTCTTAGAACTTTGAACTGGCTTTGAACTTAAATGATTTTTAGGAGGGTAATTTGTATTAGACCTATGGTAAATTTTGGTCCAATCATTCCAAAATTCTGAAGGCTGATTTCTGGTTTTACAAAAATTAAATTAAAATAAATTTCAATACAGCAGTGTAATTAGTTTTTGCGTTAACAGTGAATTTCACAAAATTGCATGATATTTTTTCTTGCCATATGAATCTAAGTTGGAAGAAATTTTACCGCAATATCTATATTTGTGATGGTTTTTAGGCGAATTAAATTATTTTCCCAAAGTGGGCTTTAGGCACAATAAACTGTTTTCCAAGAGCAGGGTTTATATGGGGCCTAGGGTAAATTATGAATCCATCTTCACGAGATTTAGCAGTGTGATTTCTCGTCCTATAAAACTGTGACTTAACAAATTTTAGTATGATAGCGCTATTCATTACGCTTTTAGGCGTTCTAAACTGTTTTCCACGTATACGGTTTATATGGGGGCCTATGGTCAATTTTGGACCGATCTTCACGAAATTGAACAGTATGATTTTCAGTCGTATAATTCGTGCAAAGTTATATATATTTCCGTCCATTATTCTACCATTTATGTTAGTTTATGTATCAAAATTATCAAATTTTTTAGGGTGTTGATTCCACATTTTGATTCACAGTTCTAGTCCTACTGAACCGATGTTGCTTTCAATCCCAAACTGCTTACGATAACTACAGGCAATTTTAGACAATGTTTTTTCTTTTCTTTTACGATTTTCGAAAGGGAGCGTGTTTTCAACAGACGGGCAGACAGACAGACATGGCTAAATCGACTTATAATTACTCAAGGAGCCAGAATGGGGTCTTAGATGTATAGTAAAAAAGTTTCACACGGAATGGCAAACCTAGTATACCCTCATTCACCACTAGGGGTGGTGGAGGGTATAAAAACGATTTTTAAAAGAAAAATAGTCACAGAAGTCATTTATTTGCGATTGGGATAGATATTAAATGATGAATGTTGATTTTAAGAATTGTTATTTTAAATTATTTGCATTTTCAGATATCTGATCAGAAAATCAGAATATTATTATTATTTGTTAAAAGTTCCCCTATTTTTATATACGTAAATATTTTTTACACACTGCAATTCGATTTCCATCAGGATCATTCTCAGGACGAATATATAAATAACACGTGTAATCGATCACATCGCCTCAAAAATATAAAATAGTGTTAGTTATTTTCTCTATCTATGTCATCACTTGCTGTTGAGAGTTGCTCAAAGCTAATACTAATCAAGCTTTTACTGTTGAGCTCTATTTCGCTTGCTAACCCGTCAAAATTACCTTTTCTTGCTTTCTGCAAAGCATCACCTACAATGCAAAACGGCGTAACAACAAAACAATACGAAACAGAGTTTTTGAGTGATTTTTGTTCGTTGTATTAAACTACATGTTCAATTTTAGATCCCTGCGTTCAAAAATGGCAATCTTATTAAAGAAATTCAAATGCCAAGTACACCTTGTTGTTATTGATTTGGTTAAGTTTTTTGCCTCTCCTGTAAGAAAATAAAACTGTTGTGACGTCCTTTTAAATTTTAGTTGACGAAAAGCAAAATAAAACGAGACAACACTAAGTCATTACGATGCAAGCCAAAAAGAAAAAAGTTAAAATCACAGCTTTGCAAATCAAATTGATCTTCATTAAGCCTAATCAAGTCAGGAGACACGAGTCAAAATGTGCCTAAGAGGCACATACAAAGGATTTACATATAAATTTATCACCCTTATTCCGCATTACGGTTACGTTACGCATAAATCGAAAAAATGTATTCTAACAAAAAACTTAGTCGAAAGAAAAAGAAGAAGACAAGATTTGCAGTTTCGCTATTGAACCTGTGAAAACGGAACAGAAAAATTAAGCATATTTGTAAACATTTTAATAAAAAAGTTAAATTTAGTGCAAAAAAACAGTGATAAATTAATTTAATAAATAAAATAAACAAAAATAAATTTTATTAATTTGCGAGGTATTCGTACTGTTAGGCGTTCTTGTTTTTGAACTGCAATAAACTAAATAAAACTTCTTAGTTTAAGTACAAACAAATATATAATAAAAAAAAAATATTTTTTGCCTTTCATTTTACTTAGATTTTTTTAATTACACGGTTTTCTAAGAACTAAACAACAAATCGAAGAACTTTCCGTCAGTTAATAAAAAACTTGATAAAGCGTAGCTACTATTGTAATGCAGAATACATACAATCGAAAGAAACAAATTGAAATGAAAAGCAGAATACCAAGGTTGTCAAACGGTGAAAATTTCGATCCAAATCGAAAAGCAGAATAAGGGTGTATATTTTTTTTATAATATTTTTTTAATATTGTATGAAATCCCATATATGTTTAATTTAGCACTTTAAGCAAGCGTTACAAGAATTTTTGTAGACAAATATTGCAAGACTTCTTAAGCTGGGATCACGCGATTGCAGCAATGCACCAATTTTCACACTTTTTAATACCCCAATCGTGTGACTGCACAATCGAATGCCTCATTTACCAAACGAGGGCAATATTGTGCTTACTTTTACCAATAAAATGCAACCCTGGTGCGGCAATCGTGTGACTACGTGATATGAAAATGCGCGTCAATAAAAATTACAAAAATGTACCAATTTTTATTGGCTTCTTGTGCGGCAATTAAACAACACAATACGCGCCATTATTTGCCTTTTTTAATAAATTTACTTTTGTGTGTTTCTTTAAGTAGGAATAAATTAAAAATAAAAATTTAGCCAGTCATTAATAAAAAAATTAATAATAAATTTTGTATTCCCAAAATTAGTGCAATAGCTGTTCAGGACAATAAAAAAGAATATATACAGGAAAACGGAGCCAAATGTATTGAAATTTTTTAAAGCGAATTTATTTTTGAATATAAATATTATCTATTTCTTTATATATTTAAAATAGAATTTTACTTTGTTTTATTTTTGGAATTTCATATATTTAACTTAAAAAATTTTAAATAAAACTATTCAACAAAACTTTGTTTGAATACTTATATGATATAATTTTCTTTTTTTTAATGAACAAGCCAACTAGAACTTTCAAACAAATCAAAAAGCTACCACATCAGCTGTTTTCGCAGTTGACACAAGTAAGAAAAATCGTGTGACAGTGCTGCGGCAATTATTGTATTCATTTCGCTTTGTACCACCAGCGGCAATTAAATTTGTATAAAACAGGCCAATCGTGTGATTTCAGAATATTTTATTGTGGCAATTTCATTATTGTGCGTCAATAAAGCACATTCAATATTATCTCTGTGATCCCAGCTTTAAACGTTCTGCATAACTTTGGTCGCATATTTATTTGACTTGATTAACTCGGCTCTTATCATTATCAATAGGCCATCACAGGTTAGGTCGTAAAAGTTGTAAGATGTGATGTTTCAATTTGGATTTTCAAACGGATTGCTGAGTTCTTCAACAATTCTCTCGGCGAAATTTTTGCAATTTATAGCACCTTCTTGCCCGAGATAAGGAATTGCTTAAAGATGATACCAAGATTTAACATCACAAATCCAAACAATTTGTATGTAAAAATTGTCTGGCATTGATATTTGTCCTCCAAACGGCACCAATTGCTTAACCTGCAATAAAGCACGCCTTTAGTTTTTAGGGATGCGTTCCCATATATCGTGAAAGGAGCAAATTTGTCCTTAAATTGAAAACAACATTGAGGGTATTTGCAATATATATAATATCTCACTTTAAGTATAAATAGCCAACTCTACCGTATGTGCCTGGTAGGCACATTATGAAAGATTTAAGCACTTTTATGATTTAAAAGAAATTAATAAAAAAATAAAAATACAGTTGCAACTAAAAATTTGAAAATATTTTAAAAAAACACATTAAAGTAGGAATTCAAAGAGCAGCAAAAAGTATAACATATTTAACCCTAAGATTCTCGGTATCTTTTTACCACTAAGTCCTCTTCTTGGTCTGGCCAGACCACAATTAGAACAGCTAAAATACCCAATTAACTAAAAAATAAATAAATATATTTTTTATTGAACGTTTGCTTTTTATTTTAGATTATATTAAAAGACCTCAAGCTCGATAATTTAATAATACTACGAATATATTATATAATATTATTATTTTATTATTTTATTCCACATGCAAGTCATCGAAAATGTAGTCTTTGATTTCGCACATTGCTTTTTCGCATCTGCCACAGCTGAAACGAGTTTTTGTTTGGTTTTTGTAGTTAAATTGAACTTAGCGCATAATGAGCCGTAGTGTTCTGATCTGATTCAAACTAAATTCATTCTATTCAGAACGTATCATTTATAGAATTCACATTTCTATTTTTTTTTTAATTTTTTCCTATTTGAAAGATATTGAGAAAAGGGCAATTTCATAGCTCATTTATACCATTTATAGAATTCACGTTTCTATTTTTTTTTTTATTTTTTTCCTATTTGAAAGATATTAAGAAGAGGGCAATTTCATAGATTTTACATAAAAATGGAACTTCACCCCACTCATTTGCTTCAATCGAATCCAAATTAATTTCATTCGATTCAACCCATACGACTTATAGAATTCACGTCCCTGTTGCTTTGTTTTTTTGTCATATTCGAAAAATATTGCAGGTAAAACACAAATTCGGTCTGGCCAGACTAACTGAGCTACCTAAACAAGGGCGGCAAGCGTTTTTTTAAACATGAAAATTCTATTTCAAATACATTTTCAATAAGACAAATCGACTTCGCGATTTGTCAAATAGGATTTTCCAGCCTGGTGGTGTCGAATTCGCGTTCTAAAGGTTTTTTCGTATAAACTTTATGCAAATGAAAAGTTTTGACACACAAAAAACGCTTGCCGCTCTTATTTAGGTAGCTCAGTAAGGCGGTAATCCTTAGGGTTAAGAAAGTTACAATAAAATTTAAAATTAAAAATGTATATGAAAGGCACATGTCGAGTGGATTAGGGTTAAAAAATGCGAGAGGCAAAACAAATCGTCACAAACTCAGGCTTAAGTTTAAGGCAAATAGAGCAAATTTGGCAAGCCATTGTAATTTTAATTGTTATAAAATATTTATTTTTCCATAACGTCTAAATAAGGAGTATAGAATTAAAGACATTTTTTAAAGAAAGAGAACATTTGCTGACAGAAAACACGAAAAGAAAAACACAAAAAGAAATATGCCATAAGATGTTATACATCAAATGAAGCAACAATAAGAGTTAACCAATTCTAATGTCTAACAAAAGAAAAAATGTACAAAAAAAAAAAAGATTACAACCACAACCATGCGACAAGTACTGACGAGACGAGATGAAACGAAAAGACAAGAAGAAAACACTTATAAATATACACACATCAGAATTTTACAAAGATACAAGTACATCTGTTGCATTGTTAAATTACTATTTTCAGAATAGAAAACATTTTTTTAGGAGTATGAGATGTCATAGTACATAGTCATAGAGAAAAGGCAACCTACATAAAAATACAAATAGGTGACAGTGTTTTTGACATTGTTACAGTAGATGCTTGTCGCAGTTACAACAATAGTTTCTCTTTTAACTATTTCCGATTTTTTTTTTTTTTTTGTTTAATTTTCGTCTATTTCTTAAATTTACAGCTCTTGGCTCTAACATAAATTGCATGAGAGAATAGTTCTTGTTTTTTTCTTTCATTTCTTTATCATTATTTTTTTTTGCTGCTTTTCCTGAGCAACATATTTTATAAATAGTGTTGTTTTGTCTTGGTATTTTTCTGTAGGTGTATGTAGAAAGACACTTCTTAGATACATTCACAGAATTCGTTGTCTTAAGCAAAGGCCAACAGTAGTGACTGCATTTAATTTGAACAAATTTCAGCAAATGACAACAGACAACGCAAAACTGATGTGACATTAATTGCAACATATTTTCACACACTTTTTGCCATTAGTTTTGTCTGAATATATGTATAGTTATTTATAGTTTTCTTTCTTTCTGTTGGGACTTTTTTCGTAATTTTCATTTTTCATTTCTCTTAAACTGTTGAAAGTTTTTACGGATATGGCAAATGAAAAATATCCTGGTTTGTCTACGATATTTGCTGTTAGAAGAAGAGGTGAGAAATTTATATCACATACTAATAAATTGCTTTAATAGTATTTGTATGTCTTTGCGTGTCTGGCTGTCTGTCTGTCTGTCGGTCTAAATGTCAGTTGTTGGGTTGAAAATGAACAAATTCGCATCATTGAATTAAGGTAAAATAATTTCCTTTGTTTTTAGCAGATGTGTATGTGTGTGCGTTATATATGAGTGTAGTTAAATGGTTGTCATTATATATAAATTAAACATTTAATTTCTTTTCTTAATTATATTAAAAGGGGAAAATGTAATTAGTGCGATTGTATTTGCAGTTATCTAATGGAAATTTAATGATAAAAATAAAATATTATAATGCCCACACTACCATAATATTATGAGTTTATGTTTATGTGTGGAAAACCGATTGATGAGAATTACTTCCTTGGTCAATATTTACAAACTTCTTTACGGTATAGAGTCTTTGTGTCCATAAGCAATTTGATGGTATTGGTATTAAGATAAAGTGCAATCTTCAGAACCGGTTCATATAAAGCAGCAAATACAACATCTGAGAAAATCTATGGATTCACTAACTTTACTACAAATATTGGTTTGATAAAAACTGCCTTTAGAAAATCGCTTAAATACAAAAAAATCTCATGTAGAAGTTATTATTTAACCTTTTATTGCCCTGTACCCGAAACGTGATCGTTGAAACTTTGCACACATTATTTTTTGTGTCTCACTAAAATACATTTTAAGTTTCAAAAAAGTATTTTTGGAAAATACAAGAATCCAACCTCGCAGATCAATAAGAGATAAAAATGTAATTCCCCGATTTCCAAGTCTATTTAAGTAATAATCAATCCACCTAAGGAGAACTTTCAACCTGGTGGCTTTACTGCGCCAAATGATTATAGGGTGATTCATCGTAAGATTTGATTTATAATGTAAAATAAAGCACATAATTTTGAAAGCGAAGTTAAAATTGTTATTATCGGTGAAAAGAACAACTTATGGTATAACTGTTTGAAAACGATATCATGTTAATATCAGCTATGACTACGTGGTTCCATTCGGAACACAATGAAAACCCGGTGTTTTATCCTGAAATTTTGTTCAGTGATGAAGCACATATCTGGCTCCATGGATACGTTAATAAGCCAAATTGCCATATTTGGGCTGATGAGCAACCCGAAGAGTCCCATGAGCTACCATTACATCCATTAAAAACAACGGTACGGTATGGTCTACGGGCTGGTGGACTCGTTGGGTCCATATTTCATCAAAAATGGAGAAAATCAGAATGTTTCCGTCAATGGTAAACGTTATTCCACCATGTTAACGGACTATGTGCATCCTAAAATTCAAGCACATGGTTTCACCAAGACGGCGCTACGAGCCATACAGCGCGTAAAACCATGACCTTGTTGAAAAATTATTTTAGTGAATTCTTCACGTTTTGCAACGGTAAATTGGCCACATAGATCGTGCCAGATCACACCTTTGAGCAATTTCATCTGGGGATATATTAGATCTGAGGTCTTCAGGAATAACCCAGCTACGATTGGCGCTTTGGAAGCCAACATTACTCATGTCATTCGATACCATTTGATATGCTCGAACGACTCGCCCAAAATTGGATCTTCCAAATGGACAACCTCAGACGTAGACATGACTAATATTTGCATGATATCATTTTCAAACAGTAAATACCATAAATTGTTATTTCAACCGATAATAAAAATTTCAAGTTCACCTTTAAATTTGTGTGTTTTATTTTACATTATAAATCAAACCTCACGATGAATCGCCCCAAAAACCCAAGGAAAATTCAAATTTTTGCAAGACTAACATGGCAAATTAGAACAAGAAATAGTCACCTGATCTCTCGATTTCACATGCAGTAAATTCTCCTAGAATACCGTGTAAAAATACTGACAAATTTAGCTAACGGCGAATTAAATTCGCCATTGCCACTTCCTCATTTAGTGCTGCTTAATCCTCTGCGACTGAAGTGGTTGCCTAACAGACACCAATGAAAGAAAAATGGGAGTTTATCCGTTCTTTTTCAGACATCGGCTCTCACGCATTCAGTACCTTTTTAATACGTTTTCATGTGTACGTTGGCGTGACGTACGCGATCAAACATAGCGCACGCGTCCCACTGAGCAGAAAAGTGTCCTCAAGACAAACACGTCAATATTAAAAAAACAATAAACAATGTTTATGAAAAGGAGAATGATAGTTTACCGATAGATATTTTTTGCTCACTTTTACTTGATCAGTCAAGTTACACATTTCACACAGAAAAATATCAATGTAAAATCGTCGAAAATAACGTTGATTTTTCATTTTTAAGGTAGTGATTTTGCTTCATAATTATTTAACATGATTTAACAATAACTTGCGAAAAAAAATACTAAACCTTTAAAATAACTATAGGTCATGTTAATTTAGCACTCCAGTAAAGTTAAAGCACATTGACATTGATATTGAAATAACACTACGATTCACGGTGAATGAAAGTTATTTCTGGTTGAAGCGACATAAATATAAATTTAATTCTACATGATGTCAAATTGATTTAAGTATGAAATAACAGTGTCAAGAAGTTACGGAGACAACATGTGTTCTCGTATTTGTTTAAGAATAATTCTAAGCACTTAAGCTGAAGGTCCACACCATGCGTTTGTGCGTAGATGCATATGATATTTTTTGTGCGTTTCATGCGATTCAAGTTACATGCAATGCGTTTTATGCGCCAAATTGTTTTTTTTTATCATCTGTTGTGCTAATATGTTTATCAAACATCAACTATTTAGCAAAAATGGATGGTGTAACTGATATTTTAATAGAAGTTATTTATAAGAATTCAAAGAGGAGTAAGCTTTAATTATAAAAAAAATTCGTAATTTTTCAAGGTATCAATAAGTTTCTCTTTCAAGGCATTTGTTAAAAAAAAAATAAACACAACGAAGACGGCACTCAGAACATTTCATAAAAGCAATCGATAACTAGAATGGCAAATTTTGTTCATGAAAAAATTGTTCTAAAAATTCATTTCAATGTATTTCATTCTTGAAAGTTATTGCAATATTTATTACGAAAGCTTTTTCTTTTATAAAAAACCTTTTTTAATACAAAAAATAGTAAAAAGGAATCCACCACACAAACATATTTATCGATAACATTGTAAATAAAATATGATTTGTCATCCATGGCCATCAAAAACAGCTGACATTTTTTCACCACACATGCGACGCATACAAAAGTAGAAAGTAAAGCTACTTTGGTGAGTTGATAGGTGTATACATTCTTAGCGTTTTGCTGTGTAACTTATCATATACAATTATTTAGATTCTACTTTTTTGGCAGATGTATAAAAAGTAAAGACGCATTAAGGCATGGTGTGGACCTTCAGCTTTACCCGAGGAACCAGACAGAGAGCGAGAGAGATAGAGAATATTGTTATTTATTTTTCACCTTTTTTGTATCCCCCTTTGTTTGCAGACGCATTCACAAAGGCACCACGAGAATGCCCCAACATGGTTTTCATCATCATTCTACTTTGAAAATTTTATGTATTTAACTAAATCATTTTAACAAAAAGAATACGGGAATTTTTCATCTAATTATAAATTATTTTAAACATGGAAATAAAAAAATATAGAGCAATTCCATATGAAAACGATCAAAATTGGCAAATTTTTGGACGACCCCTCTCCGATTTTAAAATAAATAGTCTCAATCGATTGCCCAGCAAAAAATAATGTACCTACATATTTTTTTTTTTTTTTATAGTGACTGGTTTAGTGGTGGTGTACACCACTGTCATGTGAAAAATTGAAGAATTCTTCATAAGGGACCTCATTGAAATTTGTTTTAAAAAAAAACTACTAAAGCGATCGCAACGAGTGATAGCTCGTTGGAAAGGCATTGAATCAGGCTTTAATAAAAATAAAATTTTCCTAATTTTTCTTAGAAATTTACCTTTAAATTTTCCCAAGAAAATTTAATTTTCCGATTTTCCACAGAAGCTCTTAAATTTTCCGGCTAATTTTTTTTTTTTTGGATTCCTCATAATTTTTGCTTTAAGAATCAGCAATAAAAAAATGGGCCCCGACTCCTTGTTTGGACAGGAGAAGAGCATTTAAGAGACCACCTTGTTAAAAATACATTTTAAAAATTACACTGTGCACGAAATTGACACTTTTTTTTCGTGACAAGCTGGGCACCTGGCGTTTTAACATAATTCGGGTACGCTGAATCTAGTGGTGCCCTCGGTTTTTTAAGATTGGCTCTGGTTTTCGAGATATACCGTTATTTCTAAAATGGAGGAGGTTGCACAACATATGTTCGCGTAACTCAAAAACGCTTTAGCTTATTGAAAAAACTTAAAAAACCGAAATTCCGCAATAAAATTTTCTTTGAGAAAAGTAAAACTTCGTTCTAATATCCGCATTTGTTTTAGAAACATAATTTTTTTTTTGAAAAAAAAAATAATTTTTTTTATCAAAATTTTGAAATTTTTGTTTTTTAAAAATTCATAAAAAATTGAAAAATGCAGCGAGGCTTCTAATTTTTTGCAGGCATATAAAAAACGAAGCTGCAAACAAAACAAGCCAAAAGCGATTAAAATCTGTTAGCAACTTTTGATTTTATTCACAAAAGTCGACAAATTTTGATTAATTTAAGATTCTTAAATTAATAATTAAATTAATATTTAAGATTCTTAAATTAATCAAAATTTTGTTTCTAAAACAAATGCGGATATTAGAACGAAGTTTTACTTTTCTCAAAGAAAATTTTATTGCGGAATTTCGGTTTTTTAAGTTTTTTCAATAAGCTAAAGCGTTTTTGAGTTACGCGAACATATGTTGTGCAACCTCCTCCATTTTAGAAATAACGGTATATCTCGAAAACCAGAGCCAATCTTAAAAAACCGAGGGCACCACTGGATTCAGCGTACCCGAATTATGTTAAAACGCCAGGTGCCCAGCTTGTCACGAAAAAAAGTGTCAATTTCGTGCACAGTGTAATTTTTAAAATGTATTTTTAACAAGGTGGTCTCTTAAATGCTCTTCTCCTGTCCAAACAAGGAGTCGGGGCCCATTTTTTTATTGCTGATTCTTAAAGAAAAAATTATGAGGAATCCAAAAAAAAAAAATTAGCCGGAAAATTTAAGAGCTTCTGTGGAAAATCGGAAAATTAAATTTTCTTGGGAAAATTTAAAGGTAAATTTCTAAGAAAAATTAGGAAAATTTTATTTTTATTAAAGCCTGATTCAATGCCTTTCCAACGAGCTATCACTCGTTGCGATCGCTTTAGTAGTTTTTTTTTAAAACAAATTTCAATGAGGTCCCTTATGAAGAATTCTTCAATTTTTCACATGACAGTGGTGTACACCACCACTAAACCAGTCACTATAAAAAAAAAAAAAAATATGTAGGTACATTATTTTTTGCTGGGCAATCGATTGAGACTATTTATTTTAAAATCGGAGAGGGGTCGTCCAAAAGGTGATCGCTTTCATATGGAATTGCTCTATATGTTTTTTTTTGTTGTTGTTGTTTCTTTTCAAAACAAGTAAAACAGGCTTTTATGGATTCAATATTGAACAATCACAGAAAAAAGTGCTGTATCAATTAAATAAATGTTTTAAAAAGTATTTAAATTTAGTTTATGTGATAATTGAATCAATAATTTTTTTAGTTGAAAGAACATTAAAAATTTAATATTGATTTAATTAACATTTTAGTTGTTGTGAAATAAATTTTCAATTAAATTATAATTAAATAACAAAAAATCTTAATTGACTTTTTTCGTTAAAAAAAAATAATTTAAACATGTGGACTTGTTGTTGGGAATTGTCAATATTTATTTAAATAAATTAACATTGTTTGAAATTGCAAAGTTTTTTGATCACTTTTTTAATTAAAACTAATAATATCATTTATGGAATATTTTTTTTCAAAGTTTTAAAATTTTTAGTTATCAATATAATCATTTTGGTAATAGGAGCAAAATCAACAATTTGTTTGCTTGATATTATGAATTTGGAACAAATTTGGTGATTGAAGAAAATTAATAATTTTTTCTGTGCTATTATTTTAACATGTTTTAATTGAAATTAATATGAAACAATGATAATTTTAAATAAAACCTACGCTTTTGAAGAAATTAACTATGATTTTCAATTTTCATTGCGCCATATTAATTTAACATTGATATTTTTTTCTTGAAGATAACTAAAATAAATTGCTTCTCATTAGTATTAATTAAATGCCTTATTTCCTAATATTAATAAATTTCAAGTTTTCTCAAACTTTGTGCCATAAAATTAAACTTGTAACAATTAATGTAGCGCATCTTGTTTTTATATTGTTACTTGTACTGTATTTTTTCACGCCCTATCAAATCTAAACTAAAAGGAAACTTTTTTAAAATAAATATTGTTACCTCGATACAATTTTCATAAAATCTTTAACCCATACTGGCAGCAACGATTTCAATACCAACATAAAATTAAAATGCAAAAGTTTAAAGAAAATATTTTATATTATAATTTATACAAAAATTAAAAGTTTTTCTGAAACCTCCCTTCGCAGAAAAAATAAATACTATAGATATTAAATAACATTTAAAACATTTTATTTTAAAACAATCCCTTAGGAATCATAAAAGCAAACTACTAAACAGATAATCATATTATTTTCCATGCACTTGGGACTGAGCGGAGAGAGAGATATTTGTCCAACACAGGTTAAATATTTATTTATAAAACTAAGTGTTAAACTTTTCTCATTAGATATTCTTTTATAATATTGTTGTTGTTGTTATTGTATTTCGTTTTTTTTTTTTTGTTGTTGTTTAAAGAATATTTATTGTATTTATTTACTTATATTGCTTAACTTTAGCTATAATATTTAAGTACATACAGAGAATTTGCCAAACAAAATATTTATTTATGTAACGAAAAAATAACGCACATTAAACAAAATTGTGCTGTGTAAATAAATTATTAATGAAAATTGTTATTGACTATAATAATGAAATTATTTTTATATTTTGCTTACATTTCTTTTTTCGTGCAAAATATAAACATTTAAGGTCTATTGAGTTTTAAATATAAATTGAGTTATAGAAAATTACAAAATTGTAAGGAAATTCGATGCGTTGAGGGAGGTCTTGTAAAAAGTTCACCATATTTAAGGAAAAGTTTATGGGGAACATAAACTAAAATCAATCGTAACTATTAATTTCAGCACTTTTAAGAAAAAAAGAAAAAAAAATATGGGTAAGAGACTTATGAAGAAGTGATGTGAAACTATTATTCGATCGGGAAACAAGTTGCCCGGAAGCACTGAACACTACTTTTTGGCTTCTGCCGTAAAGTTTCCAAATGGACTAGAATTCGTGAAATGCATGATTCTCCTCGAAGGTTTAAATATTAAGTGAGTAAAATATCTATCCGACTCACAATTCTTACTAGAAAATATCATCGATTTGTTAGTGCATATTTTAATATATTAATTTGTTAATGCATATTTTTTTTGTCATATAATCTTAAAGAATGCATAGAAATTTTCATATACTGTTAGTTTTTATGAAAAAAGCATATATAGTCAATTCACGAGGTATCCTAACATGTCATATTGTCAAAATGTCCTAATATTTCACAATGGTTTAAAAATATTGTTGTTGGTTTGTTAACAAAAAGTGTCTTAAATAAATAGAACGTTGCTTGCTGTGTTTATTGTGCTGTCGTAATTAATCAGAAAAGTCCAGCGCGGCTGAGCCGTACAACAATATTTTTAAACCATTGTGAAATATTAGGACATTTTGACAATATGACATGTTAGGATACCTTGTGAATTGACTAATAGTGTTTTTTTTTATTATTTTGTTGTTTTTTGGTGTTATCAAAATCAAACAATTGAAGTACTAAAACAAAAATTTAATAAATTATTTGAAAAAGTTGGGGACAATAAATGATTATGAAGTTGGATTGTCGATCTGCTGTGTTATTTTTAATGTGAAGTAATAGACCGATTCTATTTTCATCCACTGCATGTCTATTCTTATAAATACGAAATAAATATGCCATCTCGAAGTTAATTGTATAAAATTTTATCATTGTAAACATTTTATCGCAAGCTCCATCGACAGACGGGTAGACGAACTCACATTTATAGATCGTCTTTCGCCGTCATGTTATTTCCCCGTTTTTTGTTTTTTTTTGATGGCTGGTATGAAAATTTTTGCTATCATTTGTTTTTTTACCAATTATTATTATTATTATGTCCTGTGATTCCTATAAGGAACAAAGGGCCACTACAAACTAATTTCATTTAGTTCCATCCGCTGCTTTATACTTAATTTCTCTCCAACTAAGACCAGTTTGAGTAATCTCGCATTCCAGTTGGCGCATCCATGTGTGCGATGGATGGCCTCTTATGCTTGTACTACCATGGAGTGTCCAGTCGATGACGGCTTTTGCTATATCTCCTATGGGCCTGCGCAACTTATGGCCAATCCAACGCCGTTTGCGATTATGTATTTCAATCTGATTAGTTCTTCTCCGTAGCTGTACGTTTGATGTTGTTGCAGGCCAGAATATTCGAAGAGTTCTTCGCAAGCTGCGGTTGACAAACACCTGCACAGCATTTATATCACGCGGCAATGCGTTCCACATTTCACTGGCATATAGAAGCACGGATTTCACACAGGTGTTGAACATTTGAATCTTGATGTTTAAAGAGATTACGGTTAATTTCCATATCTTTCTTAACATGCCGAAAGCTTGATTGGTTTTTGATATACGGTATACTTATCACTGCTAGAGCCGCCAGTGCTTGTAATTATGGTAACAAGGAATCAGAAGGATGTTACATCATCTAGTTCTATGTTTAGTATTTTAAACCTGTTAAAGTTAATAGTAAAGGGTGATCCATTTCGAGGTTCCCTACTTTTTTAAAGAAAATTCAAATTTAATGGGGAATGTTTATTATCATTTGAAAGAACATTCTTTGGCATTTATTTTTTGAAGATTATGTCTATCAAATGTTGGCCGTTGCTACGTCGCAGATGGTCCATCCGTTGAGTCCAATTTTCGATGACTCGTTCGAGCATTTCGACTGGTAACTGGCGAATACACGCGTGATGTTTTCCGTCAAGGCCTGAATCGAAGCGGGTTTGTCCGCATAAACTTTAGACTTTAAATATCCCCACAGGAAAAAGTCTAACGATGTGATATCACACGATCTTGGTGACCAATCGACCGGCCCAAAACGTGAAATTATCAGCTACCCGAAGTGTTCTCTCAATAAATCCATTGATTGATGCGATGTGTGGGAAGTAGCGCCGTCTTGCTGAAATCAAGTCACGAGCTTCAATTTCAGGCATCAAATAGTCAGTTATCATGGCACGATAACGGTCGCCATTGACGGTTACATTAGCACCGGCATTATTTTCAAAGAAATATGGACCGATGATTCCACCGGCCCACAAACCACACCAAACCGTTGTTTTTTTTTTTTTTTTGGATGAAGTTGCAGTTCTTGAATCTCTTCAGGTTGCTCTTCGTCCCAAATGCGGCAATTTTGTTTGTTTACATACCCATTGAGCCAGAAATGGGCGTCATCGCTGAACAAAATTTGCCTCGAAAACGTCGGATCTTCTTGGAACTTTTCAAGAGCCCATAAAGCGAAGCAATGTCGCTTGGGAAGGCTTAAGTCTTTCCATTATGAAATGCCAAACAATGCTAAACAAAAATAACATGACAGCATGACACGACTCACACGTGATCTGTCAAAAAAAGGCTATTGAAAATATTATCTCTCCTTGAATTACCCTATATTACATTACATGCTTTTGATCTTGGTGGTTTTTATCTAAAGGCCGGCTCCTGTGGCTTTAAACTCTATAGACTTGAGTTTCGCCACTTTGTGGCTATGTGACAGCAAGCAGGTGTCATTTGAATCAAGGCGTTCAAGGCGTTTATTTAGGCCCCATCTTATTCCTCTGCAAGCTCGAGTTGCATTTCATATAATAAAGTCAAGCACAATATTGAACAGCAACGACGATAATACGCATCCTTGTCTGACTCCCGTAAGGACGTCGAAGCGGTTGCTTAGGGCATTGTCATGCCCTTATATAGCGATTGGATAAGACTTATAGGTCTAGGTGGAACACCCTTGCAGGCAAGAGCGCTCCATATCGCATCGTACCTTAAGGTATCGAAAGCTTTGTCGAAGTCGATAAAGACCATATACAGAGGGGATTGCCACTCGTAAGACTGTTCCGCAATAATCCGCAATGTGTTGATTTGATCAATGCAAGACTTCTGTGGACGCAGGCCAGTTTGCTCATGCCGGAGCTATGGCAATATAGCCTGGTATAATCTGTTGTTAATATTGTGTGCCATGATTTTGTGTACTAAAATAAGAATGGTTATCCTCTCCAATTTTGACATTCCGTAAGGTCTCCTTTTGTGAAAATATTGACGAGAATACCTTCTATGAGCTGTAAATCTAATTCGTTTGTTTTTTTTTTTCTCAGTATTTATTTATTGAATCTTCATATACTAAATATGAACTAACAATAATTAATCAAATCTTAACCTAATATTTGATTTATGTCCTGCCAGTGCCGGACAAAAAAGATTTCGTCCTCACGGTTTCTGTTCACATATGTAGGTGTTTATCGCTCATCTGATTGGGTGAGTGCTGCAGTGTCTCTTCTTCTTAATCGAGTGTGGCCGCCATAATTTAAAATATTTCGTGCTAATGGGTTTGGGTGCAGTTCGTTTGTGGCCCAGAATGATTTATTTGATTTTAAGGGCGCGACAGCGCTTAATATTTCCTCAAATTCGGGAGCCTCCGTCGGGATATCTTATATTTCACTACGGTGGATACAATTACATAAGTTTTCGGTAGCAAAGGATGGATTAGCCCGCAAGCTGGAATAGTGTTGTCTCCATATTTCTAGTTGTTGCGACCGGGCTTTCGTTTTTTTACTAATAAATTTGTATTCATTTCTTTAGCTTGGCAAAATAAAATTCTATATATAGTTTAATCCAAATGACGTCATAGAATTTCAAAAACATCCGCACATTATGCGCCACAAATGGAACGTTAAGCGCTCAAAATTTGTTTGACAATAATAAAGCCACCAGCGCGTATGATTATTATTACAAATACGTATACGCCATAACTATGAATTGTATTGTTACATTATTACTTCAATTAAAAGGGTTTGTTATAAATTTCTAATGTCCTTCTTTTAAACATCCAATAAAACTTTATATATTATTGATTTTCAAATTAATAATATTATTAAATGTGTTTATCATGACAATCAATATTTCTATTATAATCCACACAAATATTATATTTGAAATTACTTTCTAGTTATAAAAAGGCATTACTCTGATTCGTTACGGAAAAATGTGATTTTAATTATTAATAGCAATTTATGGTACTTTTATTTTCATTTATGATATTTTTTTTGTGTTTTGTTTTCATTACTTTTTTGTTCTCTGCTCCGTTTGGTATAAAAAAAATATGAACAAGCAGAAAAATAAATAGGGCGAAAAAGATATACATAAAAATACACTGAAAGAAATCTAAAACAAAACAAAAATTATAAAACATAAACTTCGATGAATAAAGTTGTTTTGTGTATTTTGCGATATAATTGCAAGTAATACTCTTTTCTAATTTAACCCTCTTGTCCATAATATTTTTTGAAGATTTTTAAAAGGTCTCTATGACGAGTTCTCTGTTAAAAGCAATTTTATTGATTTTATAAAATATTTTGCATTTATAAATAGTTAAAAAAAACCGAAAAAAACTCTTTAAATTTAGTAGATAGGCCTTTCAAAAAACTAGAATATTTTTTTTTACCAGTAAAGAGGTAAATATTTATAAAACTGAAGTATATCTTATGAATAAGGGGATAGGAAATTAGAATTGTTCACGAAATATTACACATGTTCTATGTATATGTAGAAAAATAAAAACTAAGAAAATGTTAATTAGGTTTGTAAAATTTTATCAGTTTTTTCCTTATTATACACAAAATATTTATAAATGTAGGAAACAAAAATAAATATTTTTTTTTTTTTTTTGTAAAATTTCTCAAGAGTTGTTAGTTTCTGTGTACATATGTATATACATAAGTGTGTCCCAAAAAAAATATTTTAAAAGAATACCTAACATCTAAATATTTAACATTCTAATATCTAAATATTTAACATTTCACAAAATGGGTACAAAACTTAAAAAGGGTATAACTTTGGAACATAAGGAGCAAACTCAATTATTCTCAATAGACTCAGAATTTATCCACCTTATAAAGTGAATCATTAGTTTTTTAACTTCAATACAAATTTTAAAAGTTACGAAGCATTATTTTTCAACTTTATGCTAAATTTACAAAAAAAATGTGATTAAGGGGACCCAAAAGAGCAAAAAAATAACCGAAACTTTTAATATCTGCACAGAGAAGTAAAGTTTGAGAAGTTTTCTTTAAAAAAATTGACTTAGTAACAAAGAAAATCGTGCTAATGGGCCGAGTAATCAGCAAAATACAAAAAAGTCGAGAAAACCTAATTTTTGGGTAAAATTCGATTTTAGCGACCTCTAAACCTCTTCTGAAAAATCTGAAAAAAATCACAAAAATACTTTACCCTAAGCTTTCAAAAAAAAGGTGGGGCATAATATAATATTTTTTTTTTTTTTGGTACACGCTAATATACATATTTAGAAATAATAGCTCATGACTCATGAATGTTGTTAAAGTACATTTGTAGTATTAAAAACACTTTAAGACTAATGCGGGGTCTAGAATTTTATGCACTTGAAAAATATGCGCATAAATCACGCTTAAAAAATTTCAACATGTTCAAAAATTGTTTGTTTTTTTTTTTACATTATAACGTTATTTTTTTAAGAATCTTAGTTATTTCTCTTAACTGCATTTTCAGAAGTTAAAAATAATGTGAAAAAACTAGATTGTTATAATCACATAAAGTTTAGAATAGTTTGTGATGGAAATTCAGCCATTCCTTACACAGAAAAAAATAAGTGCTATTTTGCAAAGTGCAGTTTTAATATATTCTTTCATTGAATCAAATAAAGAGTTTGTTGACCTAAAATTTAACAAACTGTGGTGTTAAAAATTTTCTTGAGATATTATTTTCTGTGTAAAGATATTATTTTCTGTAAGATATGAACAAAAACAAAGGCTGCCCCTAATTTTTTCCTAAGGCTGGGTTTTTTTAGATTTGGATTAAGTTTAAACTTAATTTTACATACTCTGTAACTTGGATTTTTCCGACAATATATCAATGTTTTCATTGTTTCATTAAAAACAAACATTTTAAGCAAAACTAATGTTGAGCTACATATTTTCTACAAAAAAAAAAAAAAAAAAAAAATACGACCTTATTAAAAGGTGCATGTATTGTTTTGCCAACCCTCTAATAATGCTATTTGACGAGAACTAAATACAAGTCATCAAAAATGGTATCGCCTGTTTCTAACAGCTGACAAAAAGTTTGTTCTTCAAAATTTAAAAAAAATAATTCAAAATTTGTTTATTCCATCAACAACAAAATGAAAGAAGAAATTCCAGATTGCTCGAAAATGTAAGTAAAACTTAGATTTAAAATAATGTTGGTAAAACTAGTGAGCGCTTAGGTGCAAATTCAAATATAATTAACATTTCATCCTCATCAGTGACAAGGATGAACCCTATAATGGATTTATTGTCATTTCTGCACATATAATGGATGCGGTAATCTCCCTATTTTAACCCTCAATCTTATACATGTTTTGATTTCCCATTCAAAAGGCATTGAAAAAGTCTGACCAGACTCATGAGTACGACGAAGGGTAAACTTTTTTCTTTAAAATTGGTTAAAAATACTGATTGTCTTTACTTTTTTTTCATAAAATATGTAAACATGCCGTTTTGTCAACATCAAATTTAAAAGATATTTTTTTTTTTTTTTTTTATTTGAAGATTTTTTATGAGAACAATTTTATAACACCGAGTCCACTACGATTTTATATTACTAAATCAAGAAATATTTTTTCCAAATAGGTGAATTTTATAACTCAAAGAAGAGTACACTACAAATGAGCTTAATAATTAATTTACGAAATAGCACAAGCATTAATTTGTTAGTTTTTTAAGATTTTATTTTTTTTAATGCAATGCCAATGAATTCAGCGAAAAATTAACAAAACAACCAACTTTTGAAAAATGTCTTTATGTTTTTATTTTTGTGAATACCTCTTGCTTGCCCTTATGGATTCCCTGCTTTAAATCTTCATGAATAACTTTCATTTTGACGTCATTTGCGTACTTAAATTTAAAAATGCAGCATACGATTGACCATGAATAAAGACCGGCTCGGAAGACATCGATTTCAAAAGTTGGGTAACTTGACATGAAATCCCCCATATAGATTATTTTAATATTTTTGAATTTAAGATAATTCCTTAAAGCTTGAAGGTATTGGCATAAAACAATTTTTACGAGTTCATAGACAAGAACATATTTTACCAAGCCACTTTCTCTCTGATTATAAATTTTTAAACGGATTTAAAAACGTGAGATGTTCACTTTCTAGACACAGTGGCATATTTATCGCAAATGCAAATCAAAACTTAAAAATCATATAGTTTTAATACTAAACCGGTTAGGTTAGGTTTCCACTCGGAAACCAATGAGGTCCATTGTGAACCCCTTTAGTAAAGGAGAAAAGAGGAAATAGATTATATAGAAAATCTGAAGCTTTTTGCGCATAATTTTACTATAATCGCACTACAAAACTACAAGCAACACGTGTTTCCTAGAATATCGATTCACGGGCAAGCTTTGTAAAGAGAAAGTTGTATTCTTTGCCTGTTTGCCTATTAATATCGGCAGCAAAAACTTTAATAACACTCTGACAATATCTATTACCATTGCAATAAATTTCTAAGCGCATTGTCGCTCATACGCAATCGCTGCAGATAGCATAACACATTACACTAATTGATAAAGGTTTTCTCGTATTTTGCATATGCACTTAGATCGGTGGCAAAGGGCATAAAATTTAAAACATCAACCAAAAAGAGAGATCCAAGTTCAGATCTTAAAAAGGGCATTATATTTTTTTTTTTTTGACACATTAATGTACTGCTTTAACAACATAAGTGATTAAAGGTGCAGTAAAATTTATATGAAAAGCACTCAGTTTTTTCAGTGTTTTTCATATTAATTTTACTACACGTTCAATCACTTGTGTTGTGTAAACAGCACACAAGATTTGTGCCTGTATTTAAAAATCACTTGTTAACTGGGACTTAAAAAATACGTTTGTATGTGGAGTAGTGAGTAAGAGTTAAGACTAATGTGCTGTTTTCAAATGACAGGCAAGTGATTGTGTAGTCAAATTTATATTATTGATTTTCATATAAATTTTACTACACAAGCACTTGGCTATTATTTAGAAACAGCACATAAAGATATGTTCACATTAAACAAATATTTGACGAAAAAGTTCAAAAAAATGCGAAACCACAAAACTGGTCTGCTTTTAAATTTCGTTTTGATAATTTTTTATTACTGAAAAAAATTAAGGAATAACTTAATTAATACAAAATGTAATGCTGTTCGATCTAGAAAGTTTGCTGGATCAAATCAAACACATGTTTAGTAAAAATCGTGGTAACGTGTGAGGCGTCAAATGTTTGTTAAATGTGATCATAGCTTAACCCATCTTTGGCCGCACCAAGTAAACTGACAATATAATAACGAAATAATATTAAAAGTAACTGACATGGAAAAAAACATTAAGACAAAAAAAGTGTATGAGTGCTGGTCATTAAATGGGTTGGCGAAAAATGGGTTAACAAATATAGACTTTGATCATGCCAGCCTGAGTTCATGTCTCGGCTCTGCCAAATTGTTTTTCTTTATGTGAATGCTTTTACTAACAAAATGGGGTTTCTTTAGGTTAATCAAAATGCTTTCAAATATGGACATCCTTCGTAAAAATAATTAGTTATTGCATTTGAAAGGTAAGTAGTGTATCACGTATTACATGATAAGAAACAATTTTTTTTTTTTTTTTGGCTTGGTGTGTCTCTATAATTATAATTTAAAATATTTTTCAAATTTAAACTTCTATTTACTACAAACTGCCTGTACAACAATCTTTCGCATTCTTTTGCAATTATTTAATCTATTTTAATTTATCTTTCTTAGCACCTGTTAAATGTGCAAAAATGAACAAAAACTACAAATGTTTATTTATAACAGCTACATACTTACACACTAACTTTTTATAAATAGAAGAATTATAATTCTTTACATTTATTACTGAAGACTTTTCGTGTTCGCTAAAATATGAACAAACTGTATGAAATAAACCGCTAAACAATTTTTTATTTTATTTTGTGATGAATGTTTATTTAGCGAACGACAGAACTTAATTTAACTTTTTTAATTATAAACTTTTCCACCTCCACCGTAGTATGATTATTTGTTGGGTTATATGGCTGCACAATGTAAGTGCCTGAGTGAGTGACTGAGTGAGTATTTATCTGTATGTAAATGTATCTATTAAGGAATTTAATTAAAATAATTTTATAATACTTTTTAGCTGTTCGTTTTTGTGCACATACTTGCATCCATACTTATGTTGGAAAATTAATACATCTAAGAATACAAGTTTAACTTTGGTTATTGATTTTATGTTGCATTACAATTTTTTATTGCAGTATAAACAATTTGTTTAACATTGACATTGAACTATAAAATATTTATTTATGGATACATTTTTATATTTTTTTTTTTTTTTTTTTTTTTTTTTTTTTAATTATTTATTTATTGAATCTTCATATATTAAATATGAACTAACAATAATTAATCAAATCTTATACTAATACTTTATTTTTGTCCTGCCAATGCTAGACGAAAATTTTTCTCTTCACGGTTTCTGTTCACATATGTAGATGTTTAGCGCTCTTCTTGTCTGATGAGTCCTGCTGTATCTCTTCTCCTTAATCTAGAGTGGCCGCTGTAATTTAAAATATTTCGAGCTAGTGGATTTGGGTGCGACTCAAGTCTTTTTAAATATTTTACTGCATAGTTCGTAATAATAGTTTTTACTAACGGCACATTGAGATCCTTGTGAATATTTGAGTTTTTAACATACCAGGGAGCGGCTGTGATTATTCGAAGAAGTTTATTTTGTCGCCTTTGAATTTTTTCGATATTAGAAGCCGAGGCAGTGCCCCATAACTGAATACCGTAGCACCAAATTGGTTTTAAGATAGAGTTGTAAAGTAGAAGTTTACAATCGAGACTAAGAACAGAGTTTCTTCCAATAAGCCAATTAAGTTGAATTGCTTTTAGTTTCATTTGTGTTAGTTTTGCTTCTATATGGCATTTCCATGTTAAACGCCGATCTAGATGAATTCCGAGATATTTTACATGCGATTGTTGGGGCACTAATTGATTATTGATTTTAATAGGGGAACATGACTCCCGACGCAAGGTGAATGTTATATGTACGCATTTTTGCTCATTAACCTTTATTCTCCATTGTTTTAACCACTTTTCCAGTTCAAATATATGATCCTGCAAGTAGCGAGAAGCTTCATGACAGTTTTCGTGCACGCTTAAAAAAGCTGTATCATCAGCAAATGTTGAAGTTAGGGTGTGGTTGTTTGTTGGCATGTCTGAGGTATATATTAGGTATAACAGTGGGCCCATGATGCTTCCCTGAGGGACTCCAGCGTCAATTGGCTGAGGAGAACTTATAAAAGCACCTTCTTTAATAATAAACTTTCGACCGACTAAGTAGCTTTCTAACAGCTTGTGTGTGTTTACTGGTAAATTTAGCTTCAATTTATGTAATAAGCCTTCATGCCAGACTTTATCAAAAGCTTGAGAAACATCGATGAAGAGGGCGGAACAATATTTTTTTTCTTCAAAGGTTTTTCTTATGGCGTTTACTATACGATGGGTTTGTTCAATTGTGCTATGTTCTCTTCTAAAGCCGAATTGATGGTTTGGAATACATCTATTTACATTTAAAATTGGGGTTAATTTTGACACTAACAGCTTCTCAAACAGCTTTGATATATTAGACAATAAGCTTATAGGTCTATATGACTCAACTTTTGTAGGATCCTTTCCTGATTTAGGTATCATGGTAACTAATGATACTTTCCATTCCTGAGGGTAGTATTCAAGGCGTAAAATAGCATTAAAAATAAAGAGAATAATTTTCTTTGCTATGCTGGGTAGCTCCAAAAGCATTTTGTTACTGATCTTATCAAAACCAGGGGCTTTCTTCGGGTTTAAATCATGAATAGCCTTTTCGATTTCTCTTATCTCAAATCTTAGTGGAACAGCTGCTCTAACAGCAACAGGTGGTAACTCGACCGCCATATCGAGAGATGTGTGAGCGGTAAATACGGTTTTCAAATGATTAACAAAAAGATTTCCTTTTTCTATATCATTTCTTGCCCAACTTCCGTTTAAGTTTCTTAATGGTGGTTTAGTGATAACTGGTCTTTTAAGATTTCTAGCTGCACGCCATAATGAGTAGTCTGATTGTGGAGTTGCATCAAGTTCCTTAAGATATTTTTCAAAGGATGCAGTTTTTTGGGACTGCAGTAACTTTCTTAGCCTTTTTGTGCAGTCTTTTAATAAAGTCTTAAGTTGGGGGGATCTGTGCAATTGCCACTCTCTTCGAACTCTCCTTTTTTCAGTCAATAGACGCTCGACATCTACAGAATATATGATATTGTTTTTGGTTTTTTTGAGGGTTGTGCTGGAATGTTGAACAGCTAGTTTGAGATAACTGTCAAAATTAACAATAGCGATATCCACGCTCTCCGGTGTGCTAAGCGGAATATTTTCTGTGCAATGGGCACTAAGATATTTTTTATATTTTAACCAATTTATTTGTGAGGGTGATTTGGATAAGTACCCAGACGGCGATACGATTCTATTTGGAATCATTATAGTAACAATTGTAGGTGTGTGGTCGGAAGATAATTCTAAGGAAGCCTCAACATAAATCGTTTCTGCGGGGATGTTTTTAACCACTCCAAAATCTATGACATCTGGAACTTTTTGCTGATCAGTAGGCCAATATGTTGGTTCACCGCTCGCGATCACATTTAGATCCATTTTACGAATTGTGTTAAACAAAACACGACCCTTAGGCGTAATAAGTCGTGACCCCCAGAAAGTATGTTTAGCGTTATAATCGCCAGCAGCCAGGAAGCAGGGTCCTAATGCTTTGAAGTATTTATTATATTGGCTTTCTGATATTGAAAATCTAGGTGGTGAATATATTGATGAAATAACTAGGTTTCGATTTAATTCCTCGACGCAAATGGTCGTTGCTTGGAGATAATCTTCACGATGATCACACATTAAGTAGTGTTTTACTCGGTTTTTTATCAAAATGGCAGAACCTCCACAAGCTCTACCTCGAGGGTCCTTGGTATCATATAATATATAACCATTGATTTTAAACGTATTTCTCGAGGTCAGATGAGTTTCAGAAACCATCATAACATCGATTTGTTTATTTTTAAGGAAGTATTCTAGTTCATTTTTATGTTGGCGGATGCCGTTTGCGTTCCAAAAGCAAATTTTTAGACAGTTCATGGCTTATTTAGTACAGCTTGCAATAACATCGATTGCATTCTTAACATTTCTTGCATCATGTTACCCATTGTGTTGGTAAAATTGTTAACGGTTTGCACTAATGTTTCCATGGTTTTTTCTAGCCGAGTTAAATTAGAAGTGGGAATTTCGTCATTATTTGGTAAATCACCTTGCAATGGCATATGATTAGATTTTAAGACATTAGCGTACGAGGTTCTGTTATTATTTGGCTGCGGTATTTGAACGCCGTAAGTGTTTTCTTGATAAATTGCCTGCGTTTGAGGGGGATTAAGTTTCTGTCCAACAGAACGCTTGACAATAGAATATACCGGACATCCTCTATAGTTGGCAGTGTGATTACCACCACAGTTGCTACATTTTTTTACATTAGGGTCATTTTTTGACTTATCACACTGAACGGTACCATGTAGTTCTCCACATACGACACAAACAGGGGGTAAATAGCAGTATGCCCTAGTATGACCAAATTCTTGGCAGTTTAAACACTGAACAGGCCCATTTCTTTTGTGCGGCTCTTCTATCGTTATTTTCCTGTACAGGATGTATTTTAAGCTGTAAATGGGATGCGTTTCATTTTTTTTTAGCTTAACGTCGCCGGGCTCTAACTCCACTCGAAATAGTGGTTGGGGATTTTTTTCCCTATTTTTAATATTTGTAACATTTTTAATTTTGAAACCCTTTTCTTCTAAAAATGTTTTTATTTCGTCTGGGTCCACGCATGAGTCAATGCCCTTTATCACAACCTGCAGACCTTTGCTGCTTTTCAGCTGGTAAGTATAGAAGCTTTTTTTAAGTGCTTCAAACTTATTAATTAATTTACGAAAATCATTCTCATTATTAATCTGTATTTTTGTTTCGTTAATATTACCACGCTTGATTGCAGCTACGTAAAACGAATTTTCACCTATCACCGATATTAAACTTTTTATTAGCTCACTTGAGTTTTGCTCTCTAAGATATATCGGGGGTGGCTTCGACGATTTTATGACGTTGGGTGTTTCAGAAGATTCATCCTCCAGAATTGCAAAACGATTTTGCGAGTTTATTCTATCAAAAGATGGAACTTTCGAGGCAGAGGCAACAGCTGAAGAGGCAGGGCTGCGACCACGTTTAAGCACTGTTATATATCTATCCATACCAACTTGCACTTGTGGTTTTTGACAACTTTTTTCTTGTTTGTTTAACATTGCGTCTATGTTTGGGATTATGGTAACAGTGGTAACGCTTGTATTGTTTTCTGTTGTTGTGTTTATTTCCACATTGCTTTCACTAGCATAAATATCATTTACTTTTGTTGTTGTTTCATTGTTATTACTCATATAAAGTTGTTTTTGTTTTTTTCACCGTTTTTTTATTTTTTTTATTTTTTTGTTTTTATTTTTTTTGTTGACTGTGCTCTTTTTATTATGTATAATGTTGTTACACCGAGATAATAAAAGAAAAAAAGAATAAATATTTTTTTGCACAGATTATTTGCAAGTATGTATGTGCGTACGTACATACATACATATGTAAGTATATTTTTTTTTTACTTGTATTTTTTTTTTTCTTAATTTTTTTATAATTATTCTTTTGTTCACTTTTATATTGAGCGTCCAAATTCGCTTGTTACACTGATATTATTAATTAATTTATGTTAAAAAAAAAGAACCGTATGCGGAGTTAAAAGAAACACGTCTTTTCTCATCGAGCACGACCGACTGAATCATGATTTTTATATTTAAAAATAAAAAATTTTATATCAGAAATCTACAAAATTCTAATCAATTCTCTATTAAGTTTTTAGTTATTCGACCTTTTTGATTATAATTTATAAATTAAATAATATTTTTTTTCCAACTCGAGGTCTGTTTTATTCTTTAAATTCTTTATTTTTCAATATTTCGACATCCTTTGGATGTCATCTTCAGGAATAACGAGTCACAAAAATACACAACAATTATTTTGTAGGTCTATTATTGCACAGAAAAAAAAAAATTATTTAATTTATAAATTCTAATCAATTAAATTTATTTTTAAAGAAATTGATATATCTATTTATTATTTAGTACATCCTTTCTAAGCTAATACAGGTCATCGTCACGAATTGATTAAATCTTGTCTAATGTGCATTAAAGATATTAAAAGAACCGACAAATTTTTCCGAGCACAAGCTTAAAACAAATCCTACAGAACAACTCCACTTAAAACCAACAAGCAAGAAAGTACAGTCGGCCAAGCCCGACAATATGATACCCTACACCACAGTATATAAGAACAAATTTTTGCATGTGTACTAATTTGGGACCTAGTTTTGAAAAATTCATAGCTAATGTGGCGAAAAGCAGAGAAAAAAATGATTTAAGTATGGTTAAAAAAACATATTATGGTCCCCGCAATGGCAACAGTCAAACTATTGTTGCTTTTCACATTAATTTTTTCACGATTGATAATATTTTGTTTCTATTTAACAATAAAGTGTTTACTTCCCTTGAAACTTCAAATTGTGTTTAAATTTAACTTGATAATGTTTAAATAAAATAAAATAACAACTATACACTTAAACAAATTATGGTAACTTTAACCATATTGTTGTCAACGCAACCATATTATGGATAAATTCGTCCATACAAAAGCCATAACCATATTATGGCTGTCTCCAAACATGTTATGTCTAATAATAATAACAATTATTCGTTTGAAATTATAAGATTTTATAACATTGTATGTTTAATATTTAATTTAAAATAATATTTTTAAAGCAACACAATTATGGTTATTTTGCTCTCTACAATAATTGAATGCTTTTCAAATACTTACTTCCCTGGTTGGCTAAAATTCCCAACCACTTTATTTTAATTAATATTTTTTTAAAAATTTTATAATATATCAAATTTCATTAAAAGATTTTATTTATTGTGCTTAATTCCCTTTTTTTATAATTGATAAAAATACTGAAATTTCTTGTTGTTCCTATGCGCATTTCACTGGTTGCTTACGCCAGATCATCAGAAAACATTCTCCTAAATAATTTTAGAAAAGCCAAAGCTATCAGCAACCAAGACTACAGTGGGAATGAGAATAACATAACGTCTTGTTTGCAACGATATCAACGCTTAAACAAAATACCAACAATAAAACAGTGAGTTTATCTTTTCTCACTGTTTTATTCAGGCTTAAGTTCATTAAATTTAATTTTCATTAAATTATTTTTATGAAGAAAGGAATTTTGCAATATGAAATTAATTAAAATTTATTGATAATTTTTCACACTGGGATCAATTCCCAGCTCAGTCAAGAATGACAAATTATCAATAAATTTCATATTGTAAAATTCCTTTCTTCATAAAAATAATTTAATGAAAATTAAATTCAATGCACTTAAGCCTGATTAAAATATCGAAAGTAGGATTAAAAACCATTAACAGTTCAATAATATAACCACAATACTAATGATTGTTAATATTTTTATTACATATTTTTTTTTTTTTAAATTATCTTATAAAATATTATGAGTTGAAAATTTACTAATTTAGAATTTACATGTTATTAACATCAAATGTTAAAAACATTTGTAAAACAATCCTTAATTTAATTGCAATTTAGAATATTAAAAATTGAACAGTACACTACATAACATAAATTATAATACACCTTTTTCATTATTTATCTTTATTTTAATATAAACAAAATGTTTAATTATTGTTAAAATAAATGTTTTAATTTATTGCGTTGAGCATAATGAAGTTTTCAACACCATGAAAGGTTAATAAACAATTAGGTAGGGTAGTATTAGGGCTATCTAAAGAATTAGCGCTACGATAGCAAGGATGGGAGGGTTGAGACCATAGGGTAGTTTTACCATATTCTTCCTGTTACTTAATTCAGATCAGATTACCATTTTGTTCTTATTTTTTTATTTTTTTTTTAACAGTGAACATAGGCTACTTTTAGCTACATTTTAAATTAAATTTTTAGCGGTTTTTAACCAGTCTAAAGGGACGAATAGGTAGCGATGGTCTCCCAAGAGGTAGGGCCGAGTGCATTATGTTACTATATGTAGACCGCAAAAACATTAATATGCGATGTTATTAAAATGTTCGGAAATAAATTCCTTTTCATTCATTTCTTACTTTATTCACCTTGCAAACAAGGAAAAATCAATAAGGTTATTTATGCAAGGCGAGTTCATTCTATTAAAGCTACTTTTTCGTTTTGAGTGTGTAATTTTGCTTCAAATGTGCAATCAAGGACCCAATCGTGCGTAATTTCCGAATTCTTCATTGGCAACACTGCTAAGATCCTGAGCTCAGTGCTCGATGTGTTGGGTCTTAGCCTTTAATTTGCGCGACAAAGCGTTAAATTCGACTGAAAGAAACCAAAGTTATGGGGAGCTGAAAATGCATTTTCATTTATTATATTCGGCTACTCCGCGGCTCTTTTACTTCACATTTCGTATAACATTAAACTTAGAGAATAAATATAGAAACTCTGGGAGACAGTGACACATGGTAGCACAACGGGAACTAATTGCTGGAACCACGTGAGCTGTGCTTGATTGCGGTTGCTGATGGAACCTGAACTATGAGGAAACATTAAAGAAATTCAAAGAATAAAAATTTACTTGGATTTTAAATTAATAATTTTAAATTAATAATAACAGTTTTTCCGTTTTTTTTTAATTTTTTTTTGCACTCAATATATTATGTAGGTAAATCCCACAGTAAATTCACCATCGTATTAAGGCAAAAAAGGGCTTTCACTTCTTCATTAAAAAAGTGCCCAGTTAGTGTATAAATATTTTAATTTTGAAGCTATGCAAGAATATGTACCTGCTAAAGCATTGGAAAAGATAATGCAAGCTACAACAAATGTTGAGGGCACGATAGTTTCACGCAGTGTAAATAGCAAACGAACACAAAATTAATTTCTAAAAAAAAATTATATATTTAATTTTCATTGTATCCAAACTGGTTATTTCTATAACGAAATTAAAACTCCAACTTTAAATTAAAATCGTGTTTATGATGGTTTGTATTTAATATAATTCAGTGTGTCTGTGTGCGTTTTTTTTTTTTTTTTTTTTGCTTTCGGCATGTTGTGAAACTGTATGCTTTTAAATAATTTTATGTTGCATTTATTATGGTTATTTTGTATTTTTTTTTTATTTTTATTTAAACATAACCATTATGAAAATGAAAATGAGAAAAAATTGTTTTTCTTTAGTTATTTTTTCTAACACCAACCAATTTTTACCACAGCTATTGTTCTTAAACATTAATTTTTATTTTTTTATAAACCCTTCGCTTTTCAGTTGGTGTTGCTGCTGTTGTTTTTTTATGCTGTTATATCTAACACATTTTCACTTATTTTAGCCAGAGTTTCAGCTATTTCGTGTACTTTTTGTTTATTATTATATGTTTTTTTTTTCATCTCAGAACTAAACTCCCACAAAACTGCAGTTATAGGGGCTGCTGCTTACTGATTATAGACATGGTGTTGCATTATTTTTCCTTTTTTGTTTTATTTAATTTCTTCTTGCTCTGTTCTTAAATTAATAATTGCCGGAACTCGCTGTTTTACTGCCATGTTTGCCTGTAAGCCAAGAAATCATCTTAAGAATATGGGTTTAAAAACATTTTCCCATAAAATGAACAGCAACATTTGTGAAAATTACATTGCAAAAATTGTTGCAATTTAAAAAATAGAAGCAAAAATAATTCAGTAGTGGTAATAAATATATATAAAGTTTTTTTTTAATTTTTAAGTGGTTTTACTCGGACAAACTCTATGGAATAGCCCAGCAAATGATGAATATTAAGAAAAATATTAAAGGTTAAATGAACACAAGGATTTTATAAAAACCGAATAAGGGTGATGTATTTGGCTGTTCCAAGCCTTATGAACCCTTTGCTGTAGTATTGAGAAGCCAATTGTTGCCAATCGTGTCAATATTTTTATTGTGGAAGCATAATATAATGGAAGCCAGGTAAAATTAGATACCTATTTGGTTAATTTTTAACGTTTAACAATCTTAATATTAAAGAAATATCCTCCCCAAATTTGGTCCTCCTAGCTCTTATAGTGTGGGCGCTATTGTGTCAAAACTCCACTGGGAGGTGTTGGCATCTTCGAAACGATATTTCTGTTGAAAACATACAACCTCGTGGATTTGTTTAAAAATGGAAAAAAGTGAATTTCGATTGCTCATTAAACATTATTTTTTGCGAAAAAAAAACCGTCAATCAAACCAAAGAAAAGCTTGATAAATACTAAGGGGACTCTGAACCATCGATTTCAATGGTAAAAAAGTTGTTTACTGACTTTCGTTGTGGTCGCACAAGTACAAATGACGCTGAACGGCCAATTGAAGCCACTACACCCGAAAATGTCGAAAAAATTCATGATATGGTGTTGGCCGATGGAAAAGTAAGAGCGTGTGACATTGTTGATGCCATAGACATTTCATATGGCAGTGTGGTTTCGATTTAAAATGATCAGCTGGGTTTAAGAAAGCTGTCTGCAAGATGGGGGCCGCGTTTGCTCTCAATTGACTATGAACGTAATCGTGTGACTTCTTCAAGGGATTGTTTGGAGTGGTATAACCGCAATTCGAATGAGTTTTTGCGACGTTTTGTAACTGTGGATGGCAAATGGTTCCATTACAACACTCTGGAGACCAAGCAGCAGTCTAAACAATGGGTTTCTCCGGGTGAACCGGCTCCGAAGAAGGCCAAGGTAAGTTTGTCGGCCAATAAGGTGATGCCAACAGTTTTTTGGGATGCAAGCGGGATAATCCAAATCGATTACCTTCAAAAGGGAAAAGCAAGAAACGGCGAATATCATGCCAACTGATAGGACCGATTTAACGAGGATTTAAAAAAAACGACCCCATATGGCCAAGTAAAAAGTTCTTTTTCATCAATATAATGCACGGGTGCACACGGGTGCAGTCGTAATGGCAAAATTTTATGAATTGGGCTACGAAATGGCACCTCATCCGCCATATTCTCCGGATTTGGCCCCCACTGACTATTTCCTATTTCCGAACCTAAAGAAATGGCTCGGTGGAAAGAGTTTTATCTCCAACGATTAAATTATTGGTCAAACAAACGCCTATTTTATGGACCTCGTAAAATCTTATTTTTTGGAAGGGATACACAGATTGGAGCAACGTTGGACTAAGTGTATTGAGCTAAAAGGAGATTATGTTAAAAAATAAATTTATTTTTTTTGTAAGCAACAGCCCTCGTAAAAGGATTTTCAAATAGAGAACAGTTTTTTCACCCTTATGGGAAAGTTCGGCTTGGCAAAAGCCTTTGAATGATGTTGCTATTCAACAGAAGTTGTTTGGATTAACTATAGCAATGGAGGTTAGATAGCTCCGGCTCCTAAACATAATAATTGTTAACGGCTTATAGATTCTAATTGCGATCTGTATGTAAAAATGATGGTAACACATGCAGGGGCATTTGGTTAGTGAGATTAGGCTACATCAGTGGTTTTCATGGGCAAACGCGTATGTCTTATAATCAATTCAGAAGAACCGAAACCCCGTTTTATTTCAAACTATGGGCTTGGTATTGAACTTTTTGAACTTTGTTAATACGTCAATAAACCGGAATTGGTGTATCTGTTTTCAGAAATTTTTGAAACCAGAGCATTGCAAATTAAGCAATATGGGTTCAACATCTCAAAATAGGAAAAAATAGACATACATAAAATAGACAGAGCTATGTCAAACCATTATTTTGGGAAGATAAATTAGTTATATGTCTATAGCTTTGTCATTTATACATAAATTTTGTTAGTTTTCACTTCTACCATTTTATTTTGTTTATTTAAGATGAAAGTGACAGATATACATAGAAGATTATAAGAAGACTTCAAAGAGTAAGGATTTATGGGAAGAAATAAGAAACTAGAGGCATATCTCAACCATTTCTGCACCCATATGGCTGAATTTCAATGGCAATCTATTTCAAACTATATGTGATATAAACATATTACAAAATAGTCCCAACCACATCTACGGTCTTCCGAAAACCCACTTTAACATACACATGGGCAGAAAGATATCGGCGTATCGACTTCGCTACTCATAAGGGTCCAGAATATGGATGGAAGGACTCTAAGCAAAATCGCCCAAAAATTTTCCATACAAATTCATGTAATTTTGCATAAGAAATATTACCTTTTTTAAGGAGATCTTTCATAATTATTGGGTACACGCAGAGAAAAAACATGGTTGAAGTATGGTTAAAAAACATAAAATAATCCACACAATGGCAACATAAAAGATATTGTTGTTTAGAACATTTACCTCCCTTGAAACTTCAAATATGGTTAAACTTAACAATATTATGTTTTAATAAAACAAAGCTATAAACATATACTCAAAAAATAGTATGGTTACTTTAACCAAATTATTGTCACCGGCAACCATATTATGGTTAAATTCATCTATCCCAAAGCCAAAACCACATTATGGTTGTCTCCAACCATGTTATGGTACATAATAATTGAAATTATAATATTTTCAAAAATAGTATGCTAAATTTTAAATTTAAAATAATATGTTTAAAAGCAACAAAATCATGTTTTTTGCTCTCTGCAATAGTTGAATGCTTTTCAAATACATACTTGTATGGTTTGCTAAAATTTCTCATTTATTTTATTTTAATTATTAAGTAAAATATAAAAATTTACGTAAAAGTATGAACCAGTAAAACAGAAAGAATGCTAATGGAGGCCGTCAAAAGCTGGAAAATGATTAAAGCGTGATTGCTAATAAATGTGGTACGTACAACGTATTCCTGTTAATATTTAAAATTATAAATTGACAGATATTTAAATTGAAAATATACCTGAATTAAATAACCATAATATGGTTAACATTGAAAAAATCCCAATATAAAATCCCGAATTTAAAAGCTGTAGTAAGCGCAGCCGATGCTTGTTATACCACAGGGGAGATAGTCCTTGCGCCCGGCCAAAGCCTGGCTGTACGGAGAAGTTTTAATGAGCGAAGTCGGTGTTTGTTATACCATATAGGAGTAAATCATTTCGCCTATGCACAGAAGCTTTAGTTAACGATCCAGGATTTTTAAGTTCAGAATTTTGTAATTCGGAATTTTCTAGTTTAAGTTTTGAGGATATAACTCAGCCCAAATAAGGATGTATTTTTAAAACTACTTTGTAAGAATTATTATATTAAAATTTTAAAATAAAAAAATTGACGTTGTCTCAGAATATACATACACATATTTTATAGGATCTAAGTTCTATATTGTAGAAATTACAAACGCAGTGATAATAAAACTATATGTATACTCAAAAGCCAAAAAAAAAACATTTCGCTGGGTTACTTTTGTTTATTCAACACTTTATATGAGCTCGCTGGACTCTGTGGGATGTATGAACGTCTCTTTACGTACTATATGGTATAAAAAATTTAACAGCATTTTCGTTGGCCACTATTAACCAGACAGAAAAGTGGTCTCCATGTAATAAGTGAAATTTATATAGTTTTTCCACTTTAAGCTAAAAGATTTTTTTATGAAAATAAATGTACTAGTATGAAAACGAGTATTTTTGTTTTGTATTTTCTCTGTTTCTAAAGGAATATGTAGTAAACATAGAAAAAAGGTTAAGACTCAAAACCAAAAACAATAACATTATACAACTAATTTTATATATTTAAAGCAACATATCTTTAAAGCTCTAATAAACTGCAAATAAATTATATGTTTACCGATTTAAATCTATAAAATGTAGGAGACGCTTTTGTATCTTGTAAACGACCAATTTAACAACGATTTAACTCCGTTTCGTATTAACGCAGATCAAGAATATTTTTCGATATGGTCACTTCTAACAAAATTTTTTTTTATGGAAACTTTTCAAACATACTTAGTGAATTCAACCCTATTTTTATTAACAGCAACTATATTATGGTTGAATCAGTCCTCCATAATAAAATAACAATCAAATTCTGGTTTGCTTCGATAAGTTATTGTTAATAATAATAAAGAGTGGTCCAACCAGAATGCACGATGATAATTTTGAGTCAAACCTTAACGTCAAGTTTTTTGCCTAACTTAATTTGACTTTTCTTTGTTTCAGTGTTTGACAAATTCAACTCTGGAAAGGTACACAATGGAGTAGCGCGTTAAAATTGTTGAAGCCTTTTATGAAAATGGGCGCTCAAATTAAAATGCATTTTGTGCACTTCGTGATTTTTTGTTCAGCATGATCGACATCAGTTGATTCGTTAAAAATCAGAATTGCTGCATTTGAGCAAATGAGAATCCACGACTGTTTGTTGAAAAGCCGATGCAAAGAGTGACTGTTTGATGCGATTTATGGGCTGGCGGCGTAATCGGGCCGTACTTCTTCAAAAACAAGTCGACCAAGCAATTACCGTGAATGGGGTTTGCCATCGCGAGATGATAACAGACTTCTTGACTAGAAATTGAGGATATGGACCTAGACGATATGTGGGTCCAACAGAATGGTGCCACTGCCCCACAGCCAAGGAAGCAATGGCGCTTGTGCGCGAGAAATTCAATGGTGGTGTTATCTTAACTGTCCACCACCAACATTGGACTTCAATTATGTCAGAGTCATTGAAAATACGGACCATCGGATAGAGGTATGCCACCGAAGCCGTGGCGAGCATTTGCCTTATATCTGTGGTTTTTATGGGTAACCGCGTATGTCCATTTTTTACTGCTTAATTTTAAACGCTCTTTATATGGTTCTTAAAATTTCTGAAAAAATATGGACCAATTCCGATTTTTTTACGTAATGAAAAATTTAAATAAGTTGAATACCTAGCCCATAGTTCGATCTATAATGTTTTTTCCACTCTCCTAAAAAATTTGATATTAAGACATATTAAGACGATTACCAATGAAAAACACTGATATTTTGTTTCACACATAATTGTCATGGATCCTTCTATCACACTATAGGAAATAATTGCCTTTTTTGACCAAATGTGAAATTTTTTATTTAAATAGTGATATTTTTAATTAAGTACATTTAAAACATACCAAAATAAGCATTTGTGTGAATTTTTTTCTATAATATGGATTTGCAGTTACTTTCTAGATACAAACTTATGTGATTTGTTACCGAGTTAAACTCAATGATTAAGTGCAGTAAAATACAAGTGACTTTTAAATAACACTATTGATACAAATAACTCTTATGATTACAGAAAAATAAAAATGAAAACAAATGAAAGTGAGTATGTTTAATATGTGTTGAAATAATGGGGAATTTTTCTATTAGAACGATTATTCGCCTGAATTAAAGTGGACTGAAAATTAATTAATAGAACTATGAATTGGAATTTCAGTTGTCGCTTTAAACAAATAATTGCAATTGATAGTTATCAAACTTAATTTTTTTCTCTCTAGGGCAATAAAATATCTTCTATAAATATCTTACTTGAGCTGCAAATACTTGAAAATCTCTTGAAAAAGCGTATTTTTCTAGGCAACTTAAGTGTGCCAAATTCAGAGTTATTTAATTTATGACGAGTAAAACTTAACGAAGCTCACAAATGGGTACTGTTTATGACCATTTTATATCATATGTATATTGTTTAAAGCAGGGATTCCGAATCTTTTAAGCAACATTTAAAGCAGCTGTCGCGATTATCTTGTTTAAATATCAGCTATAGATGGCGTACGAGTAGTCGAAAACTGCCAACAGGAAGACGAGCAATACTGAGAGCGAAGATGAAGAAATTGAAAATCATGTTCTTATATTTTTTTAATGTAATTAATAATTTTTTATATCTATGGTTTTTTTTTAAACTTAATTAATAAGTAAGAACTAGGAAAACAAATTTTGCAATAAGACTTTGCTTAAAACAAAAGTTTCTGTTATATGGCGACAAAAAAGGAATGGTTTTAATGTAAGTGTTTTAAAACTTTAGCACGTGAGCGCGTCTGACCAAATTTTTTTGCAAGAGATTTTTGCAAGAAATAAAAACTTTTTTCGCGTTACAAAAAAGTTATGGGCCTTAAGAGTGGGGGAGACTTTCAAAAATCATTTAACTTGGTTCAACAAAACAAAATAAAAGAAAAATTTTTTATAGTTTCATAATAAGAAATATTAAGATGATTCTTTGAAAACTATTTGTTTTATTTACAATTAACATCGTGCGTTCTGGTTGGACCAACCTGTTTTAACATGATGAGAGGTAACTATAATATGGTTGCGCCTTCTTGGTTGAAGTAACAAAAATATTTTTGAAAATTTTCCGCGTAAATAGGTTTGTCTGTTGACTAATTGACTCAGCACCGTCAATCAAATATTGGATATATGATTATTAGTTAAGATTTCAAAGTGAAGTAAAATATAGCAAATATAATAATAAGACCTACTAAGCCTATATTTAATTTTATCAAAGTCTGGGTTTTAATTATGGTAAACTCGGCGACAACTAGAATTTAAGTCAGATCCACGGAGATCATAATATGGTTTTTAACCATACTTTTTGACTCGTGTGGGGGCTTTGTGAAATTATGGACCGATTCTTATTTTTTATAATAGACTTCATCTTTTTGTTAATTTTAATATACATACATACATATTGCCACCTAAAATGTAAAAGGGCGTAACAACACCTTTTATTTTTTTTCAGGAGGAAAAAAACTTTACAATATCTATAACAACAAGGTGTACTTAGCGTTTGAATTTCTTAAATAAAGTCGCCATTCTTGATCGCATCCAGCAAAAATTCTATTTCGAATTTTTTTGTTGTTAAGCCCTTTTGGATTTTAGGAAATTAATTCATCAAATTAATTCTTAAACTGTGGTCTGTATTTTGCGCAAAATGTTTATATGGAGAAACAGCCAATCCGCTAACATGACAGACGGACATAGTAAGATCAATTCAAGTGTTTTGTTATGCCAAAAGATGAGTGCACGCAGAGAAAAAATATGGTTGGGCATGATTACGGCAACTATACTATGTTTATTGTAACAATATATTGTTGCCGTACACAAAATATTGTTATTTTTATTTAATATCAACAATATTATAGTTACTGTAAACATGTTAATGTTTATCGCAATTATAAATTTAAGTATGGTTCACTGAAATAAAATTATTTTTATAACAACTCACAATCATTTAGTGATATTTAATAGCCATAACATGATAACTTTCTATACTTGTACTCATAATATGTTTAAGATGCAAACAAAATATCTTTACTCTAATAATATTTGGTTATCGCCATTTGTAAAATAATTTTGCATCAGTTGTGTCGTTTGTTTTACATGTGCCTATCGAATTTTTTGTTATTCATAAAAAAACCAAGTTTAAAGAAATTAAAAAATAAAGAAATTGTAGGTACATTAAAAAAAAATTGTAAAGTGTCACAAAATAAAATATCAAGGCTAAAAACATTTTAATATTGTTTGAAAATGGTGCAAAAATATTGATCATTGTTCTGTGTTATTTTAGAGAAAAAGAGTGAAAATTCTATAAAATAATTTATAAATAAATGCGACCTACGACAAAAAAAGGGTAAAAATATTATGTTTAAAGTTGCATCATATAACGATGTGAAATAAATAACAGTTTTACGTTAAGGTTGCCAGTAAATAAATAAGCATAAATATATATTACAAATATTTTTCGGTTTTAGATTTAACCTACATATTATTATGATTACCATGATAATAATATGATTCCTCCTTAACTTATTATGATTAACATGATAATAATATGGTTACTCCTTAACTTATTATGGTTAACATGATAAATACATCTTAATTTATTATATGATTACATTAAATTATAATATGATGAAAGAAAAACAAATTAGGATTAAGGGAAAAATATTATGATGATATATTACGAATATATTTGGTCATAATATGATTCAATAATTATCGTAATATGTTCACTACAATCCTGAATCTTATCATAACATGTTGCTCTTAGAATATGTTTACCACAGTCATGTTTTTTCTTTGCGTGTGTGGAGCCAATATTTTTATGCCTTACGCACATCACCACATACGCATTGCACCCTCTCCACCTGTGATGGTATGGTTAGTACAATGTGATGGCAGAGTCCCTGAATGGATCAAAAGTCCCATTTAAGTCCGTCCCTAAGATCGCTTTAAGACGAAAAAATTCTTCAGGGAAAATTCTTCAACAAACATATAAATCTCGATCTTATAACCTAATTTTGTTCTGGTGTGTTAATAACAGCCGATTAGTCCTAATTAAGAACCATTTTCAAAACTTTATCCAGAAATGATGTGTTGTGATACCCTGCAAATTAACCAACTTCACTTTCTTACTTGTTTTGAATTTTGCTTGTATCCGTTGAACTAATGAGCCGGTTTCACAAAGTAATTGATTGAACGGGTAGTAAAACTTATATGAAAAGCAATAAAAAAAACTGAGTGGTTTTCATATAAATTTTACTACACGTTCCATCACTTGTGTTGTGAAAACAGCACATAAGGTGCTTATTAGGATATAGACATTCAATTTACTAACAAAACATAGTTTTTACTTTTAATATAAAAAAATATTATGCTTTTACAACAATTTTCATATGATTTTAATTTGTTAGTGTAGCTTTAAAAAATTTAACTTATGCAACACCCATTTAAAATGTTTAACATAAACATGGCGAAATTAGCTTTCACTTTCATTTAATTAAAGCGATTTACTTTTATTTAAAATATAAATAAAAAAACGCGTTATTTACGGTCGATTGTTAATATTATAATGCAAAAAAGTGAATTAAAATAAAAAAAAATTTGTTTGGATGTTTTCATTAACTTAAATGCTATTTCAGAGACTTTTCTGTTCTTATTTCTACTATTTCCTTTGCCTTTTTGTGCCAATATTCAAATTTTGCCTCAACTTTGAAACCGCATACATTAAAACTCTCATACACAAATGTAGAAAAGTGTATATGTATCAACATACAATAGGGTAGCTGCGTTGAAAAAGGAAATATATTATGGCGGTTTTGTCAAGTTTGCCGCTTTTTAATTATTATAAAGCATTTGCATAAAACAATACTGAAATTTTATCACACATTCTTGGTAAGTTCTTTTATTTTTCGAATTATTATCGTAAATATCAATACAATCCTTTGAATAAACATTTTTTTGAGACAAATTTTTTCAAGGTCTGCAAAGGCGTTAAAATGAATAGATGTTATAGATTATTGTTGAATGCATACCGATCTAGTCATATCCGTTCGTCTGTAGAACATTCGATAAACGTCGCAAGCAAATAATTGTTAAATGGATTCGCTTTCAATTAAACTAAGGTTAATATGGAATAAGCTGCAGCAACAAAATCAAACCAAAAAAATATTTATTATAATAATATAAAATATATATTAGGGCAGGTCGATTTACAAATCGCCCAAGTGACAAGGAAAATCGTATTCAAGGGATTAAAATAATAAACTTTGCACAAGGAACTACACCTCTAAAATGAATTCTGAAGTTCCTTATTTTGACACCAAGGTCAAATTTTGAAAAATCCCACTTTGACCCATTTAAAGTGGCTCTAATCAAGTCTTAATGTATGACCGAACCGCACTAACTTTGGGGGGCCGACCCACCCATGCTAGTGGTACATCCCCTGGAAAAATCAAAAAAAGTCACATTTTTGGCACTTTACATATAACAAATAGCTAAATGGTTATGTTTGTTTTGTTTTGGAGTAATTTTTTTTTTTAATACAACATAATAATACAAAAAAAAAATTAGAAAAACTTATTGTTTGAAATCTTTTTTGCTCTTTCTATATCCTCTTCAACCGATGGTGGTACGTATATAAATTCATCGGGATGCATTGTTTCCATTGATGACATAACCGTTGCTCCTTGCTCTTCATTTTCCATCACAAATGCATCGCATGTTAGTCTTCTCTGATTATATTGATCGTACATAAACTCTTTGATGCGTGACTTTTATCACAATAAGTCACATTTTGTTCACTAAAAGTGTATTTTTTCACTAAAAGTCACGTTTTCCTAAAAAAAAGTAACATTTTTCAAAAGTCCGTAAACTTTCGCCACATTTAGTTAGAGTAATTATAAAAATCATTTTTTTTTTTACAGAAAGTCACTCTATTCTACAACAAGCCAAGAATTTTAGAAAAAAACCTAATTTTACATGACTTTCTTCAGAAAAAGCCCTACTTACAAAAAGTCTTATTTTTCGCTTGTTGCTTTTTTAAGGGCCATTATTACAACTTACAAATAGTTATTTTTAGGATGCTATCTGACAGAAAAATAGTTTTTGGTTATTACAAGTTAACATTAACCTAAAAAGTGACTGATAAGCTAACATCAGGTTTGTCCTCATGGTAACTTTACAAGTGCAGTATCAGTGACAGTTTTAAGTCAAATTAAATTATGCAAACTTAAAAAAAACACAATTTAACACAAAAAACAAAACAATTTACCATTAAGAACAAAAATAAAGCACAAAAATTGAATTTTTTTTTAATTAAAGAAAGAAACAAAAGCAAGTCGTTGCCACTACGTATTTTAACAACCAAAAGTAGTCGGAATATACTGCAATGTTGCCACAGTATATAAATTAAATTTTTTATTTTATCGGACAGTTGTAATAATGGAAAAAACTTATTGGTCACTTTATCGTTCAAGATAGCTATTGTTCACGTTAACTATCAGCAACTTTATCATTAGGTTGTAATAATGGCCCTTAAAGATTGACTTATTAGATGTACCACATGGCGTATGTATGTTTATATATTGGAATTAACTAATACTCATACGTAACCAAGTAACTTGACAGATGTTTTCCTTGCAGATTTTTCTTTAAAAAAATAGATAACAAATATGTACACAAGGGCAGGTCGATTTTAAAATCGCGCAAGTGACAAGGGTGGGTCGGGCCTCCAAAGTTATTGGAGGTCGGTCATATATTCACACTCTATTTAGGCACTTTACATGGGTCAAAGTGGGATTTTTTTAAACTATGACCTTCGGGTCAAAATAAGGAACATCAGAATTCATTTTAGAGGTGTAGTTCGTTGGGCAAAGTTTCTTATTTTGATCCCTAGAACACGATTTTCTTCACTTTTAAATGTCTAAAACTTATATCGATTGGTTCATCGTGAGGATTGATTTATAATGTAATATAAGACACATTAATTTGAAAGTGAACTTAAAATTTGTATTATTGTTCAGAAGAACAATTTATGGCATTTACTGTTTGAAATGATATGATGCTAATGCTGTCCATGACCAAGTCTGTGGCAGTCAATTTGAAATTTCCAAATTTTGGCGACTCGTTCGAGCACAGAGACATGTATTTCGCGAATAACATGAGCAATGTTGGTTTCCAAAGCGTCAATAGTAGCTGGCTTATTCATAAAAAGCCCAAAGCTGTGATATTGCACGATCTAGATGGCCAATTTACCGTAGCAAAACATGAAATCAAGAGCTCACCAAAATGATTTCGCAACAAGTTCATTGTTTGACGCGCTGTTTGTTTCGTAGTACCATCTTTTTACAACTAAAGCTCAACGATACCATGCGTTTGAATTTTATGAAGCATATTGTCCGTTGCCAAGGTGGGATAACGGTTACCATTGGCGGTAACATACCTTTTATTCCAAATTTTTGGAGAAATATGAACAAATGATTCCACCAGCCCAAAAACCATACCATACAGTTGTTTTTAATTGTTGTAATGGTAGCTCTTGATACTCTTCGGGTTGCTCATCAGCCCAAATAGATTTTGCTTATTAACGTATCCATTGAGCCTTAAAGTGTACATCGTCACTAGAGTGACCGCAACTTATATGGGGCAAAAAAATGTCGGAATCTTGTTCGTCTTAACCCGACAAAACGAATCCCCTTTCCAGATATTGGGATAGCCAAAATTTGAGCCCGATTAAACGACGGTAACACGTGCCGCTCGTCGCTCAAAATTCGAAAAAAACGAATTTTTTGGCCAAAAAGTTGACGTATTGAGCCATAACTCGAGAACGGTAAATAATAAAAACACGCACGATATCACAAAAGATAGCTTATTTTGTTCTTCAAAATTTATGTAGCTATTAAAATTCTCGTGGCATTTCTGTAAATCCAAAAGTTAGGAAAGAAAAGTTAGAAGAGTTGGTTGATGGAGGATTAATTAATTTACTTTCCAAAGAAACGTTTAATTTTTTTGACCGATTTAATATAAAAATAGATTTTCTTAGACAAAATCCAAACACCTGGCCTCAAAATAATAACTTCCAAGAAGGATTGAAAATTGTCAAAACATTAAAAGTAGTAAATGATATGGCTGAGCGTGGTATTAAATTAATAACTGACTTCAACGACCTTCTGACAAAAGATGAAGAACAAAAGCAATATGTCCTGCAAGATGTAAGCAAATGCCGAGCATTGTATCCCGACGTTTTAAAAAGTACTTTAACAAAAGCTCTATAATAAATTGGATAACTATGTAATATTATCGAATATATCCCTGATTTTTATATATTAAAATAAAAATGTTCTTGAATTTAACTGTATTACTTGTGTTTTTTATTACATTTCTACTTTAAACTCAAAAATATACCAAAAAAATTAAAAATTTATCACATAATAACATAATATATGAAGTATGCTCCTGGTGGCACCAGGTCACGTTTTCGGAGCTAAAGGCTGCCGTAACTCGGTTTGACTCAGAGTTACAACAATTTTGTTCATAACATAAATTTTGAAGAACAAAATAAGCTATCTTTTGTGATATCGTGCGTTCAAATCGTTTTTTTTTTCAAATTTTAAGCGCAGAGCGGCACGTGTTACCGTCGTTTAATCGGGCTCAAATTTTGGCTATCCCAATATCTGGAAAGGGGGTTCGTTTTGTGGGGTTAAGACGAACAAGATTCCGACATTGATTTTTTGCGGTCACTCTAAACGTCACTGAAAAAAGTGTCACGATAAAACACCGGAACTTCATTGAGTTTTTCCTTAGCCTATTCACTCTGTGTTGTGTGACGCTGTTGTGGTGTGAGTCTTTCAATTTAGACTTGCCAAGCGATACTAAACAAAATTGACAAAGCAGTTTGATATGAGTCACGCGTGATCTATAAAAAAGCATAATGAAAATCAAACCTCACTTTAAATCACCCTTTATATATTTCCTTTGTTTTCTATAATTTAACGTCGTTTTAGTTTAACTAATGGTGGTAGGTACTACAGATTTGGCAAGGCCGATGAAAGCCTGTTCACATTTTGTATTTAATTGGTATCCAGAATAATCTTTGGTTTTTAATTTAAGCGGAGAACTTTAATCGATTTAAGTGGACCCCCCTATTGCATATGAATCAGTAGTTGTTTACCACATATGTTACACGCCCGTATAGTCTTACATAACCATCCATCTAACTAAATGCTTTTTACTGCTTTCTATTTTTCTTCTGTATATTTTACGTGTACTCTCTAGGTAGTACAGTGGTGTATTAAGAGTGAATTTGGAATTATAAAATATCATAAATTTTTGAAAATTCCTTAATATCAAAATACGCAGTATTGATCAAAATTTCTTCTTGGCGAATTTTTGAACTTTCGTCGAAAAAATACATATATATCTTTTTGTTATCACTTGCTTGTATTTGTTATGTACAGCACCAACAACTAGAGCATATTTATTTTCCGCTTGCAACGCATCCAAAAATCATCTACAATCCTCTATATTTCATATACCCCAGATCCTTGTAAAATTCTAGAATGATCTAGCTTTTTCTGTCTGCATGCTGTTGTCACTTCCTTGTTCGCATTTTCCACGTAGAGTAATAAAACTTAACTTTTTTAATGAAATAAAAGTCCAAGAAATAAGAGTATTGGCACTTGGCACGATGGTTGCTTTAGAGAATTTACTAGAGAAACAAAATTGACTTTAAGTAAAAGGATTATTTGTACTTAGAATGCATTATATCTGTATAAATATTAACCGTACATAACCGAGGTACCCGTGTAGCCCATGATAAAAATAGGTAATAAAAGTGTATGCACTTTTTTTTTTTTATTCCTACACTAAATCCCGCGAAGCTTTTTGCTTGTCTGCAGGAGACCAGAGTCTCTGGCGGGAATCGAACCCGCAACCCCGGTACTGATAGACTAGCTCACTACCAGCTAGCCTACCGGGGTATTCAAATTTGTCATTCCGTTGGTAATTTCTACAATATTGATCTCATACCATATAAAGTATAAGTATTCTGGGTTTTTATGAGTAGCGAACTTTATTTAACGATGTCCGTCTGTCCGTGTATATGTTAAAATGGGTTTTCCGAACACCCCATAAATTATGGGAAATAGGTTGTAATAAATTCATGTTGCATCTGCTACTTATAATTTTGCTCTTAAAATTCAGTAATATCGGTCCAAAAATGTCTGAGATATCAGCAAAAAACCTGGACTGCCTCTAATTTATTTCATAAAGTCCCATGTTGCTGGTTTCTCACCGTCTCTTTTAGTTTGATGCCATTTTACACATACCAAATACATAAATAAATGTACAGCGAAGTTCGTCTGTTTTTCTGTATATCTGGAGAACGACAAGAGTTAAAGTTTCCATATAACAAACATCTTGGTTATCAACAACATCCGACAAAATGTGAGCGGGATTAGAGAAGTGGGTCGCGGCACAAAATAGGTTAAGATAAAAACTTGTCAATACACAACCTCTAAAAATATGGGCGGGATGAGATAAGTGGAGAAGTGGCACCCTCCAGTACAAAGGCAGTATAAATTTCTGTATATCTGGAGAACGGCAAGAGCCAAAGATTCCAAACTAGGTATTTAAAACTTGGTTAAGCCCTTATGACACTGCGTTTTTTTCTCTTTTAATTGACAGATAGAAGCAGTATATCTTAGAAAGAGCAAACTATAATAATTTTAACATAGTTTTTTAGTTGTTTTTCTTTCTTTTGATATGGTTTTGCTTATTTTATTAAATGTTGTCAACCTTTTGTTTATGAGAACCTTTTGTTAATGAGAAACATAAAAGCAAAGCAAACAAAAAGCGCTAAATCGCTGAATTTGCCCACAAGCCGCTGATTCAGCAACACTTTTAATATATCAAGCTTGAAATGTTAATTTTAAGTTGAAAAGTTTTATATTTTTTTGACATAACTTTATATTTATTAAAAGATTTTGTAGGTCGTGCTTAATTCCCTTTTTTTAATAATTGATAAAAAAATACTGAAATTTATTGTTGGAGGATAAGATGTTCCTATACGCATTTCACTGGTTTCTTAGGCCAGATCATCAGGAAACGTTCTCCTAAATAATTTTAGAAAAGCCAAAGCTATCAGCAAACAAGGCTTCAGAGGGAATAATAATTACCTACAAATACTCAAAAAGTCTTATTTGCAACGATATCAAAGCTTAAACAAAATACCATCAATAAAACAGTGAGTTTATCTTTTCTTACATTCCCCACTACAATTAGTTAGAATTCTCCCAACATTAATTGTAGTTATAAGTGGGTAAAGAAAAAATATATCAAAAACAAAAACAAATTGCTTTTATTGTTTTCACAAGAAATCAAAATAAAAACAATTTGCCAGTTCAGATTTTAACGCACGTGCACTTGCAAAAAAAATTTTTTTTTTTTATAAATTTCAGTATTTTTTTTTATCAATTATTAAAAAAAGGAAATTAAGCACAACATACAAGATCTTTTAATAAATAAAAATAAAACTCAACATGAGAACTAAAATTAACAGATTATATCGATAACTTAATTAAAATTTTTGACAGTTTGCTATTTATCTTAATACAGCTGAACTCAGCACTTTGTGAATTTTTCTATTACATTATATACCTAGAGAGAAGCGAACCAACAACAAAGTAGTCCCGTGATATGTCCACCATTTGACAAGTCACACATCTATTCTCAATGAACGTGTTTAGTGTTAGTTACTACAATAGGGTATTATTTCAAAAAAAAAAACAAGAGCCTAGAACTAAATTAAAGAATCAAATTTCAGAAAGTCTCAGAAAACACGTCACACCACCAGTATTTATATAACTTTCTGTTCTATCGTACCAATGGTGACGGTATATAAGATTCGGCATAGCGCTCTTTTTTGTTTATAATAATATTCAGCTTCACAACAGAAAAACTATTTGATTAAGGAACCGTTAATTTAAAATATAAACAAAATTTTAAATAATTTATTATATTAAGTACAATTTTTTATCTTTTAATAACACTATGCTAGTTGAAAAAACAGACAAGCCGGGCACATGGCGTTTTAACATAATTCGGGTACGTTGAATCCAGTGGTACCCGCGGTTTTTTAAGATTGGCTCTGGTTTTCGAGATATACCGTTATTTCAAAAATGGCGGAGGTTGCACAACATATGTTCGTGTAACTCAAAAACGCTTTAGCTTATTGAAAAAACTTAAAAAACGAAATTCCGCAATAAAATTTCCTTTAAGAAAGGTAAAACTTCTTTCTAATATCCGCAGTCGTTTTAGAAACATAATTTTTTTTTTGGAAAAAAAATAATTTTTTTAACAAAATTTCGAAATGTTTGTTTTTTAAAAATTCATAAAAAATTGGAAAATTAATTAAAATTTGTCGACTTTTGTGAATAAAATCAAAAGTTGCAAACAGATCATTTATGGCTTGTTTTGTTTGGAATTTCGTTTTTTATACGTCTGCAAAATATTAGAAGCACAGCTGCATTTTCCAATTTTTTAAAAACCAGAGCTAGGGATGGGCAAATTGAAAAAATATATCGATATATATCGTATCGATATTTTTTAAGAGTATCGATATTTATTAATTAAAATATCGATATATCGATGTATCGAACGTATTGAGCTTAAATTATTACCAAATTTAAAAACTTAATATAACTATGTCATTACATATTTACATATGTACAAACATATTACATGTAATTCCATTATAACTTTTTATTGTTTCGTTTAATTACTTTCATTCACTTAACTTTTATTTAACACAAAAACTAATTTTAAAATTTAGTTTTTAATGTAAGTTATGCGAACGAAGTTTTCGTTTGAAATCGAGGGACCGACAGTTAACTCTACAATAAAAAAAAATTTAAAAAAAAGTAAAGAATACAAACAAATTTTTATTTCTTCGCCATATGAAATCTAAAAAAAAGTCATTGGGATTATATAATGCCGGATTATATACTGCCGGTTAACGAAACTTGTGACACATACTAAACAAGTAAACTGTGCAATATTTTATTTTTAATATGTAAGAAAATGCTCAAATAAAAAAAAAACAAAATATTTTTTCGTTTCATAAGCTACTTTATTATATTTAACATTTTTTAATTTTCGAATTTATTTTAGGAATTTATAAAGTCATTCCTTGAACTTTGAGGAATTGAACTATTACAAAAAAGCTTTATAAAATACATAACTGAAATTTAGCTCATAGAATAAATTCGAAAAATAAAACATGTTAAATATAACAAAATATTTTTTTTATTATTAATATTCCAACTTTCATGAGTCTATTGCTGCTAATACGCCATAATTAAGGCGATTCTTTGCATAATTCTAGGAACCCTTTGCAAAATATTTTTTCCGAGCTTATTTGTTTGTTGTCATCTCTTAAAAAACTGCGACAAAACTGAACTGTGTAATCTATGAAAATGTACTTTGGAAAAGCGTAGTTATTTTCTTAATATTAGTTAAAAAACATAAATGATGCAATTCTTAAAAACAACAGTATTGTAAGCAGTTGAACAACGGTTAAAATGTTGAATTTTATTATAAAGAGATCTTAAAAATATCGAATTCGATAGTCGTAGATAAATATCGATGTATCGATATATGCGTATTTTTAATATCGGCGATATATATCGATTATGATTTTTTTAAATATCGATATTTTGATATATCGATATTTATTGCCCATTCCTATCCAGAGCCAATCTTAAAAAACCGCGGGCACCACTGGATTCAGCGTACCCGAATTTTGTTAAAACGCCAGGTGCCCAGCTTGTCACGAAAAAAAAAGTGTCAATTTCGTGCACAGTGTAATTATTGCAATAAAAAATGATGCCAATAACTAAAAATTAATATACCAGTACCCATGTTCTGTAACTTTGGTGAGAACTTCTCGCAGCGAAAACTTGTGAAACAAAATATTCCATCGTTTCTCGAAATGTGAGAAAAAAGTATGTCTGTAACTCATGTCGAAAACTATCAAAAGAGATTACGTCGTTACGTTATAAATGTCATAATATTCCACTCGAGGCCGATATGAAATTGCAGATGTTGTGAACGCCAGTCAAACGTACATTGACGGCGACCAAATTTGAAAAATTTTCAACGACGGCGGCGAAAAAACAACCGTCGGCTATACCAAAAAATGTAGTGTGACTTTAATGTTTGTTGATTACAAAATTGCTTTGAAAACATTCGTATATTTTTCAAAAATGTTAAACGCAATATAATTAAACAATGAAAAAATCTGCCAAGATCAAAATACTTATCGCTTCCGTGTTAATATTCATTGCATTTTGCATTTTAAATTTATTTCTTAGTGTTAAAATTTTTTCTCACCCCGTTGTTATGCGTGAGTTTATTTGACAGTTTAAAGCGGGAACTTTCTCACAAAAATTTTACAGGCACACTTAAGTGAGAAAAACAGCTGTTTGTTTCAATTAATAGCATTTTTGTTTCATTTCTTACATTTCTATCGAAAAGTTTCTCGCCGCGGGAGTTACAGAACATGGGCACAGGAAAAAGTCAGTAAACATAACCAAAAAATATAAGGCAACCCCATAACGAAGTCACCCGTTGACCCCATGATAAGTTCCCTCACAAAAAAAAAAATATTTAATAAACCCTAGAACACTAATGTTAGTCGGATCGACATACACTGCTTATATTTCCACACGCATAATTTTTTTTATTTATTTTTTTTTTGTATTGCACGAGCACTTTGAAATCTTGTGTATTCTCAGTCGTTGTGGTTCACTTTTTGCTAGCAATCATATTTCTTTAGTAAGTATTGTTTTTTTAAGTAACAGAGATCGTGTAAGTCGAATCGGATAATGATTAGTGTTTATGTAACTTTTGTGGCTAATAAATCAGTAAGTGTTTAAACGCTCGTTTTGTTGAACTTAAGTTAAATTTATATGAAGTTTAAACTCAACAGTTGTAAATCAGTGTCTCATGTATTATATGTAATTTAAGAAGTGACAAGTGCACTAGAATAAATGTTGTCAAATTCATATGGTGTGTATTGTTAGTTTAAACGCCCAATTTTATGCGTTTAAAGATGGTTTATATGTTTACTGATTTATAGATTTTTTGGATTAAACACATTTTAAACAAAAAAGAAGGTTTGATTTGATCTCGTTAATAAGGCATTAGGTGTTATGTTCTTAATAGTTATTATTTTTCTATAGAACGCAAAATGAGTTTTAAAAAGGCTGAACTGATGATTTTTTATAAAGTTTCTAGAATTTTAAGGTAAAGGGATAATAAAGAGGCTAATGCTGAAGCTTAAAGCACAGAAATGCAAATTCAATATGTGCGAAATGTGCTAAGACCGTGTGTAGAGAGCAAAAAATAGAATTGAGCAACAAATACAGTTAAAATAAGAATATAGTATATATTTTTTTGTTTTTACATATTATTTGGCATATAGTGAGTACTAAATTTAATGATCTCGGTATTAACTTTTTGCTATTTTTTTGCTATTTTCTTAAATAAAACAGCGATCTCAACAGTGCTCCATAAAAATGTTCCTTATAAGTATTTCAAAAAAATTAATTTTTCTCTTTAAAAAAACAAAAAGATATCTGGTTTGGTTTTAATTCAAAACAAACCGAATAAGTATTTTTACCAAACCAGTTAACAGTTTGCTTACAGATACGAAAAAAAATCGTTTATATATATGTACTATATATATATGTGTGTAAGTGGTTTCGACCAATGATTAGGGTTAGGGAGCTTTTAAAAAAAAATTAAGAAAAATTAATTAAAAAGTTTAATATATTTAACTGAAAAAATCTTTGCACATAAAAAAAACTATGGGGTACACGGATTCACCGGTTCACCGGTTATGTGTTTGCGTAGTTATTAAGTTTAGAAGGTTATAGCTAAGGAACCACCCCAGCGAAAACTTTACTTACCTGGTAAGTAGGCAAGTAATGTTGGAGAAATATAAACACTACTTATTTTTCGGCTGAATAACTACTTATTTTTGTTCGAGTTGTCCACAGAATTCAGTAGTTACAATACACTTACTAGAAGTCACAAAATATCTCTTTATTATTTAACTACCAGTAAGTTGAATTGTAAGTACTTACAATATACTTACTAGAAGCCAAAAAATAACAAGTTTTTATTTAATTGGCGCTAGTTAATAGACCTAATAAGTAGTTATGGTACTACTAATTAGTAGTTATTTAGCTGATTATTAGTAAGAAAATATTCATAACTGAAAATAATAGTAGTGAAAAGTACTTACTGAGGTCATTACTAGCAAGTACTAATTGAGGTTTTAAGAATAATGACAATTGTAATGACAACTACTTACCAGGTAACATATGAAATAACTACGACCTATTACCCAAATTCAAAAAGTTTTTCCTGGGACATAACCGGATTTCATAAATGGTCAAAAAAACCACACAAACCCACTTTTGATTCCTAAATTCGAAGTTTTAATGTATTTAAGTCGGGCATACCCGCTTGATGTAGAGCATAATATTGAAAATATTTTCATTAAGCTTTAGCCTCTCCATTCATCAATAGCGTTAACTAAATAATTTATATAATTTATATTTAAAAGGTCTTGATACATTAAACTTATTAATATATACTCTAAGTTTAAACCGTTTTACCTTAAACTTGATCTTCCTCCATAAATTGCCTTTGATGTTAATATTTTAAAAGCAATTTGTGTTAGATGTCCTTGTCATTTTATTAGGCATATATGGGAATTTTCAATCGGTTCTACTGTGCGTACATTAATATATGTTGGTATATTTAAATTAATGTGAACGTTTATTGCATCCCACATGTAAAAATGCATATTCAATAGTTTAGCAAAAATTTATATTTTTTCTAAAACAATTTTTTCTGCTTTTGTTTGAAAAAGAAAAAGGATATGGTAATTCATATGTTGTTTTCAGTTTTAGTTATATATGTATGTCTGCATATTTAGGTATGTTTGCATACAGCCATACACACACATAATATTTATATACATAGTTTAGCTATTTATAGTTATAGTTAAATGTTAGACTGTATACATTTGCCTGTATATATACATATGTCTGTATGTGTATGTTTGTTAAAAATAACATACATTTGTTTTTTTAAATATGTTTTACTCGGTACTCATCCACTCACTCATACGTAGACTGAAAAGTGCTCATATACAATTGTATGTTATTTTTCAATTCTATTTGCATTCTATTGTTCCATACACATGCAGATGACACTTCAAAGTTAAACCTTTTGATGGAAACAACTACAACAAAAAATATTTGTTTTTTTTTTTACCCAACAATACTTAAAATATGAATAAAAGAATATAAAACTTTGTTGTAAAGTGCTTATTTTAAGAATAAAGAGTGGCTGCAAAGTAGTATTTTTTCTGGTTTTTTTTTCTTCCTTCTTAATGTGTTCAGTCTTAAGCATACAAAATTTTAAATTTTTAAAGTGATATTATAAAGTTTTAGGAGTAACTTAAGGTATTAGAAGGCAAAGTAAAAACAATTAGGTGGGATGATTTAAAAGGTTTAAAAAAAAGTGGAGCGTTATAAACAAGGACCCAAAATAACTATTATCTTCATTTCCAAAATCGAAAAAATTGCCCATTTTGAGGAATGTTTTTAAAAATTGGTTAATAATTATTATGAACGACTTAAAAAGCAATTAATTGCAAATAACGATTAATATCCAATTAATATTTTTATTTATTGCTTTGAAATAGTTATGCATAACAAAAAAAGTATTTGTTAAGGATAATTATTATTTTCCAATTTATATTTTAAAAATTGGTTTTTAATAGTTATTAATAAATTTTTACAAATAATAATTAAAATTTTGCTATTTTTTATGAAAAATTCTTAAATAAAAAACTCTGTATGAAACGGAACAAAAACAAAAAAAAAAAAAAATTTTTGCTCCAAGCTGAACTTGAAGATGAGAATGACAAAATTGATTAAAATAAATACATGTTCAAGTAAGAGTCAATTCGTCAGAAATTTTATTTGTAACTAGAAATTGGTTTTTAATATTAGTTTGTAAACATTACATATTAAAAAAAAGTTAAAAAAGCAAAAAAAAAAAAAAATCAGATGATAACATCCAGGATTGAATTTAGGCGTCTTGGCTCGTAGTCCAAAAGCGTTACCCTTTGAGCCAACGTTACCTGTGAAATTTATGCAATTGCTTTAAAAAAAATGAATTCGTTAGTAAAAAATAAATTTAGTCAAAAAACTGTTTACTTCAAACAGTCATATTTTATTTTTAATACGTCAGAAAACTTACTACATACGACGATACAATGCATACGACAGGGATCGTTAGTAACCAAATTATAATCGCGCATTTTACAATATTGATCAAAAACGTGTACATTTATAATTATTAATTATTAATATAACTATTACGAATAATTATTATTTCACTGTCTTTCGATTAACTATTATCGAAATAATCTATAAATAACAATCAAGAAATAAGAGTTATTTGAAACAAATATTTTGTTTGCTTATCAATAATTATTGTCATGCAATAAAAAAAATAAAAATTGCGAGATAATAATTATAATAAGGAAAACCGAATAACAGTTACAATGTAATACTTATTCCTCAACTAATTCACGATAAGACTTATAACAGTTAAGACCTTGGTTATAAAGGCATGTGCAAAATTTTAGGTTTCAATTAGTTTCATGCCATTACTAAACGCACCTACGGTTATATAAATTAATAAAAATTATGTTATTTTTACTTTTTAAAAAAGGTTGCGTGTTGCTATTCACAACACGACTTACTTTATTTTAACTCAAAACCAAACTAAAACTAAAATATTACCAGCCTAAATCAAAAGTGCTTACGTAGTTCACGCGCCTGTTGAAAAGTGTGGGAATATTGCGATCCACTTGTTCTCGTAATAGGACACCTCTGGAATGCTAGTGCTGACGTTGCGGCTCGTTAATTGCATTTGCAATGTGTTATGCATTAACTTATATCTTTTGTGGTCCATAACATGCATAATGTTATTCTATATAAAAACTAAAGTACCTTTTTCAGACGTTAGTTTTCCGCTTGTTAGCTTTTACTGATGTTTGTAATTCCAACAAGTTAAAGTAGTATATTCTGCTATAAGAAATCTTGGATACACTAAGACAGGGTTTTTTAGATCTCAGTTAAACTAGGTTTAGTTAATCTGAAAACAGATTTGTGCCGCTATTACCAAGTTTGTATACAAAATTTTGACGGAACAGCTTAGTTTTGCTTAAAATTTTGGTCTTTAATGAAGTAATAAAAAAAACACATTTCGAAAGAAAAATCCGAGTTTCAGACTGCGTTAAACTAGGTTTAAGCTTAATTCACATCTCAAAAACCCGGCCTAAGATTAAAAACATTTTAGGAGTCTGAACTCACAGTAATTTAATTCGCTGTGGTTAAGGCACATTAAAGTCTGTGCCAAGAGGATGCTTTATATGGAAGCTATAATAAATTATAGGCCGAACTATACAAAAAATGAGTTTTAGCAGAGTTTTGTATATAGACCCATTGTAAATTATGGTATGATCATCACAAAATTGTGAGCCTTAAGACCTTGAACTTAATTCAGAACAAAACGTTCTCCTTGATCTTTTTCAGGTAAACTACCAACAGATTTACTCAAATACAGCTGGATTTTCCAAACTTAGCACGTTTCAAAGGAAGCCAACAGTACAAAATGTAATACCATATCTGTCTAGTTTAAAAGGTTTCTTCCACAAAATCAATTGTTCTTCAACTGAAACACAGTCAGATGAATTGAATTAATGACTTAATAACTCATCCTATTGGTCAAATATCTCATGAATTATATGTATTTTATATATGGATTCACATTACAATATATACATTGTTTTATAATGTATGGCGACCGAAAATGTTGTCGTTAGTGTAAATTATATAGAAACTACATAAGTCTGGAAAACTACACACGAGGGTAGGTTAGCTTACGTTCAATGGGCAGCCGACACAAGGACGGCTCACTTGGGTCCTTATAGCGGTTCCTTAGCCAGTGAGAAGAGTCAGCCAGTATTCACCAGACTATTCCCCAGAAGTCACTGCAGCCTCGAACCACCTCGACCCCCTGCAGAACAGAGAGATCGATTTCAGCCTCATATTCGACATATCGTCCAGACATGGTAATTAAAAACAGTTGAATTATATTTAATTGAGCTTATTCAATTATTAACTTATTTCTACACAATGAGAAAAGAGTGATAAAACGGAAGTACGTAGTTGCTGTTTTCTGCCAGTTAGCCACACTACCATATCGTTAAAATCCATACGTAAAGAGATATAGTATTTAAAGTGGTTACTTTAAATACAACAAAAGGTCAAGACAAAAGTTAAAATTTGTTGCGTAGCATTATCATTAAACTGCATGGTGGTATTTCTAGCTTCTAATGCTTAATTGGACCAAAATAAGTCAATAAATATAATTATTCGTTGCGGCTTAGCACTTATGAGAGTGAAAAAAAAACACCTTTAACAGAATGACAGGGTACCCGGGAACCGAAAATCAAATATACGAAATTTTTATATTATATTACAAAATATATAAAAGATTTATGTAAGTAAAATATATGTGCAATGTCTACACTAACCTGGGAATTTCCCTTTGGCTTTAAACTGCAAATTAATATTGGGATGCAAAATAACGAAACCTGTTTAGTTTAATGTTACAAACAATTATTTGACACTTATTGTCAAATGATGAAGTTGGTACAGCAGTACAGCAATGTCAATGCCTCTTAATATTGCAGTATGTTGGAAAATTTTTTGAGGCTAGCTGGAGAGCATGGATGGGGGTAGTGCACTAATCTTGCAGTTTTAACTTACATTAAGTGATAGTGCAAAATCATTTTGTTTATGTTGAATGATAAATTAGAAAATTAGCATAAGTGATGTTATTATATTATATATTTCATTTTGTTTAATGTCTTTTGCTTATGCGTATCATCTAGAGTTTTTTTATTCTAACACTTTTTGGATTCCCGGGAAAGCGGGAAATAAAAATCGAATTCCCGGGATCCCGGGATTCCCGCCCAAATTTTTTTGTTTATTTATTTACTTATTTCTCTAATGACACTAATATTTGTTACTGGCTATTTCGCTTAATATAATTAAATCTAGTATCTTTTATATACCAAAAACGTAAATAATTCAAAATTAAAGTAATTTAAGGACACTTAAGGGGTAATTTTAATGCCAATAGCATTTGCATAATTAGAATGAAAGTTTTGAAGTCTTAGTGGTATACAGTTTTCGGAAGGGCGATTAGGAACTGAAACCACAACATTACGAAGTAGGAATTCTGAAATAATTTTACGGTTTAACAAATTCAACAGAAAGGAGAAATTTTATTTACTACATATATTTAATAACATATTTTTTACAATTTTATAACCCATAATCAGAAGTGGTGTATGAAGGTATACTTAGTTTGTCATTCCATGTGAATATTTTTTTAATATTCATCTAAGGTCCGATAAAGGATTTGTATTGTGAGTTTTTCATTCGTTCTTAGCCGATTTAGCCATATGGGAGTCAAATTGTTTCTAGATCTTCTAGGCTGTTTGGGATTGAATTCGTGCAGAATCGCTTCAGTACGAAAAAAGTTATGTCTTTAAATGTGGAACTACCTCCCTAAAATATCAACAAAAACTAACATAAATTTGTGGCGAATGCACCTTTTGTCATTAAATTTCAACAAGTTTCTTTTATAAGGCACCAAATTTCGTGAATATCGATCCATAATTTACCTACGGCTCCATGCTCAGATTAACCTCGTTAATCATGTAAGTATGGCTTAAAGCGTAACGAATAATGCTTTTGTGGTGCAATTTATCATAATGTACTTTCATAAGACTCAAAAGTACTTGAAATGCCGCATATAAAGCACAATCTTGGAAAACACTTTACTACGCCCGCAAAAACTTACACATAGTATTATTGTAAAATTTACACTTCAGTTTGATAAGAAAAGAAATAAAATTTCGTGAAAATAGGTCTATAATTTATCATTGGCCCTATATAAAGCCCATTCTCAAACCATTAATAAGCCTTTAACAGTAGCAAATGTATATATTGTGGTGATATTAAGTTGGATTAATCTACTAAAGACAGTAGTCCGACATAGATTTACTAAAGTTTAAGAAAAAGATTGTCTTCAAAATTTCCCGGGAATCCCGCAATTAATTCCCGGGAAAGCGGGAATAGAAAACAATTGAAAATCCCAACAACAAACTCTAGTATCATCACAAAACAAAAATCATGCAAAAAATTGGCGATTGGAGAAATTTAATAATTTTTTCTGTGCTTGTTACACGACTACTCTAGTTAATCACTATGTACTTTTTAAGTGGTCTATTATTCTAAAGATGTATACAATTTTAGCTTTAATTCTTAAAACAAATAAAAAATAATTGTTAACACTAAAGAAATGGAAGCAATTTTTCATTTCGATTTGATTATAGCGTTAGTTGTAGCCAGTAAAATCCTGTACTGCCTTGAAAACATTTTTATTGGTACAATGATATAAGCAATTTATAGGAAGTAAATTGACGTCACAACAATTTATTGTAAATTTGTTCAATATTTTGCGAAATAAGTTTTTCTTTGAAAATATTCTGTTTTTTATGCTATTCCTTGCAAATAATTGCTTCTAGTGTGTGCACAATGGGTGTTGTGAATGGTTTATATAAAAAACTAATACATTTTACCAATTTTTAGCTTCGAAAAGGGAATAAATACGCAGAGTGTAAGAGGCTACTTGTGATTCTACTCGTACTACATACATAAGAAAAATGTTCAGTAGTTTTTTATCAATTCAAAAATTTTTTAAAAGTATTTAAATTTAATTAATGTGATAATTGAATCAATTATATTTTTAGTTGAAAAAAACTTAATAAAATAAATTTGATTAAACTACCACAATAGTTGTTGTAAAATTAATTTTTAATTAAAATATTAATTAAATAACAAAAAATCTTAATTAATGAATTAAAATAGTGTAAACCTTAGAATTGTTGTTGGGAATTGTCAAAACCTGAGCTTTATTTATTTAAATCAATAAACACATTGTTTGAAATGGAAATGGTTTTTTCATATTATTTTTAATTAAAATTAAAATCATCTATTGAAAAAATATTAAATTTTTTGTGATCAATATAATCATTTTGGTAATAGGTGCAAAATCAGCATTTCAAGACTGGGCAATGAAAGACACAATAAAACTTCTAAAGCATTAATTTATTTAATTCGTACCTGAAGAACTGAGCTTATACCTGACATATTACTTCCATTATCATAAGATTGACCAAAGCAGTACATTATGTCCAAACCATTATTTTCTAAATAATTTAACACGGTCTTTTAAATATAATTTTTTTTTTCATATCACCTATGCTAATCCCGCAAAGCTATACGCTTGTCCGCAGGAGACTAGAGTCTCTGGCGGGAATCGGACCCGCAACCCCGGCGCTGATAGACTAGCTCACTACCAACTAGCCTACCGGGGCACCATATTATATATTTCCCCTTGTGACTAGATAAAAAGTTCAGGTACACAGATTTTTTAAGAATATTATTTTCTTTTTTTTTATTAAATTTGCGGTCGGAATAGATAAACTTCTTAGTCGGCGCCCTTATGCCTCCTGAGGCTTGGGTGTTACGGGTCCAGGCTTAAACCCCGTAAAGTAAAAATTGTCTGGTAGCTTGAGTAATTCTCAATTTATTCATGTTCGATTGACTGTAAGATTGTTTATCACTTCTAAGCGACTAAGCAGATTGATTGAATCAGGCCCCATAGCTTAAGTTAAAAAAGAAGTATAGATGCAATTGTGGCTCAAACCCCCAGACAAATAATACAGTCGAAATTTTCTATAGTGAATATTAATGGGACCATAAAATCACTTCATTATATAGAAACTTCATTTAGTAGAAATTATATTTTTCGCTTTTAACTAAAAATTTCGCAAAAATTTCGCCTTTTGCTTAACTGATTGTCTTCCACCTTTTTAAAATAACTGCTTTGTGGTTTTAAATACTTAATAAAGTGCTGAAAAGAATCTCAAACTGCTTGGTGAAATTTGGTTTGTTATTTTTATTAAATATTTATTACATTTTCCAAGATAAATGATATTTCGGTTTTTATTTTTCGTTTTTTTTAACATTTTTATAACAGAGACTTTCTCTTTTGTCCTTTTTTTTCATCTTTAGATTCATGATATGGAAACAAAAATACATGAAATACAACATTTATTTATTGTCAAGGAAATTCAATGCCAAAAAAATTCATTATATGGAGATCAAAATACACTAAAATTTAAGTAGAAAATCAGTGTTCTTAAAATCAAATCATAGCTGGGAGAGCTTCATTGTAAAGAAATACACTATAGAGAAGTTTAACAATTAATGTAATTTTGTAGGAAACGTCAAAAAAAATTAAAAAGAAAAAAATTACAGTATAAATTTGTGTCTGAAAAGTGAAATTTGTTTTAAAAAACTCTTAAGAAAGCCAGCAGACTAATTTGCTCAGATTATTCCAAGAATTTTTTGTTTTTAATTTTTTAACACTTGAATTTTTTTTGTCAGAAACGATGCACAGAAAAAATTCTCGTAATTTTTTTTACTTTTTTCAATTATTTTAATCAAAAATAAAAACAGTTTTAATTAAAAATTTAATCAAGTGAATTAAACGTTTATTTATATAAACAAAATTAATGCAGAAAATGTTGTTAATATCAAAAAATATTTATTGAATTGATTCTATTAATTTGTATACTGGTGCCAATTTAATTATTATTTTAATTAATATCACAAATTTTTTAATTGAAATCATATTTAATTTTTTCTATGCGGTAAGCTTAAAATCTGTTGTGTAATTGCACACTCGAATACCGCTTACGAGTCAAAATTGTTAGGCATATTTACAAAGTTTGTGTAAACGACTTCTCATACAATTTTTGAGAGTTCATCGCGAGGGCGTTAAAATGCCCAGTTTGCACAGATTGCGAGATATCATGAAAATCCTTTGTATTTATTTTTTAATAAATAAAAATAAATTAAATAAAATAAAATTATATTATAAGCTTTCATGATCATCGTTCCCTTAATTACCATAGGTTGCATATAAACCGCTTCTGAAATGCACTTTAACATTCCTAAAACTCCAAGAAATAATGATATTGTAGTAAATTTCTGTCCGACTTAGTACGAAACCTGTAGAGTGGCCTGCAGAACCTTTCTTTATGTATTTTTGGTTCGGCCTGGAAAAGATTGCTAAGGGCTATTGATAATTACACAGAATTTTTATAAATTAAGTGATATATCGAACCCATTGTGTTGTATTAGCTATACCGGAAGATGGCAAAGGTTATGAAAGTTGTCTTTTTTATATTTCTTAATACAGAAAAAAAAGAATTTATAAATTTATTTTCTATATAGCCTCCAACAGCAGTAAAGGTCTGGAAAAACATACGAACGAAAATAAATTAATCGAACAGAATTAGAAGAAAAAGGATAAAAATTTAAGGGATGTCATTTTATAACATAATTTACTGCGACAACATTGTAGTAAATTAAAAGTACATTTTTATTTTTAATGGCTATTGACATTTAGTTGGGGAATGTACTGAAAAAAATGTAAGTATTGGAAATAATATAAAGTTGATTTGCCTTTATATTTTAACGGTTACGACTACACTGCCTAGTACTTCCAGTTTTAACATTACCACCACCGCCACGCGGTGCTGCCATGTAAAGTGAATCCACTTCTAGTAATATTTTTCTTTTTTCGTAACTTACACTGGCATTTAGCCAATATCATCTTATCAAAAATACATAGAAATAACAAAAAAAAAAAAAGGAAAACGGCAAAAGAAAGAAAACAATGAAAATCGAAGTGGTCTTTTTAAGGCAGAAAAGGGCCGCACATACATTAAAAAACAACACCTCAAACTAAATATATTGAACCCCTCTCAAATATAGGCAGAACGTGTGTATTGGCAGGCAATTTATATTGATAAAAGGAATCCAAACATTAAACACAAACAAACAAACACGAAAAAATGAACAAAAATTATGGGTAAAAATGCCTTTGCTGAGTGCTTTTCAGCATTTACGCTTAAATGCGTTGTTATTCGCCCTAGCCTTTAATTTTTTTATTTTTGGCAAAATGTAGAATTTTTAAGTTGGTTTTTTTATTGTTAAAGTAGGGCGCGGGAGAGATTTCTGACTCACGCTCACGCGAGAGAAATTTTAAAATATCCATGATCACTGACAAAATGTTTGATATCGCACATGTGTGAGCGCATGAATCATTTCCACAGCCTCACAATCATTCACGCTCATGAAATGTTTTATCAACGAAAGTACTTTTTAATAAAACAAGATGCATCAGTTTGTTCTATTAGGTTTTTATTAATATTTCTGTGCATAAACATTTTTTTTTAGTTTTTTTGTACTTAAATACCTTTAAAAATGCTACATTTACTAAAAATATTATTGCCTAAAATAAAACCTTAGTTATCTCTTCTGCTACATTTATTAGTTCTTTGGTTGTAATAAAATTTTTCGTAAAAAAAATAGTGCGAGTTTTTTAAATATCAATCACGTAGTCAAATTTTATATTGCAATTAGCTTAACCCAGTGCGCTTCGCTACCGTCATTAAAATAAAATATTTAAGGGCTTATTTTCTAAATCACTTCACCTTGCGTTGAGAAATATTTCATATAAAATTTTTTTTAATTTTTAAAAATTTGTATGAAAATTTTTTTCAAGTGAGGTGAAGTGTTTTAGAAAATAACCGCCTTAATTTCTTTCAATACAAATCGCGTGCATTGTTTAGGAAGTTATTTGTACTAAGGTTGTATACTATTACTGTAACCATTCACCAGTAGTGCGATTCACTAACTTTTTTTTACGATAATCGTATCGTTAAAATAATATTAACGAAAATTGATCGAATTCGCTATTCAGTAACATTTTTAACGATATTCGCTGTCGATTAAAATCAGCTGTTACTTTAAGCAGTTTTTTTTTTTCTTTATTTTAACGACAATAATTTACATTGTGTTTATTTCATCGATAAAGTGTATTTTATGTTTAAAGTGGCTGAGGCCCGACTTCTTACACACAAACTACATACATATGTATATGTATATATGTCAAGTGACGCAACTTTTGAAATCGATGTCTTCCGATTTGGATGAAATTTGCACCAAGGTTAGTCTTATTGGATAGTAGTTTAGACACAAATTTTCAACAAGATCGGTCAAAAAGTTTCTGAGTTAAAGGGGGTCAAAATTTGACATTTTGGCCAAAGCGGTGTTCTATCTCATCCATGTAACTTATTATCTATTGGTGTTAGCAAAATTGATCGCAAACAAATTAGATAGCTTTTTCTTCAATCTTTAAAAAAAAATTTTTTTGTTTTTTAAAATTTTTTTAAATTTTTTTTATTCTTTCAAGCGGGTTTTTTTTTTTTTTTTGGCTCAAAACAGAGCTTAGGTCTTTTCCTTTAAGGTAGTTCTGGTCTCATTTTGGGCCGCGAGTGGGCTATGTATAAAAAAAAAAATAAGGAAAAGACATAAGCTTTCTTTTGAGCAAAAAAAAAAAAAAAAAAAATACACGAAAAAACAATAAAATTATATAAAAAAAAACAACAAAATTTTTTTTTAAAGATGCTACAACTGTTTGGTATTTCGTTTTATCGTTAGATATACCAGAGGCAGCAAACTGAGATTATATTTGTGCGATCCATTGAGCGGGCTTGGCATGCCAGAATGGAGGAATCCGTAGTGACATTCTTTCGATTTTCGCAGCTTCGTTATTGGCAACATGTTGTTGCTTGTTGGTGTTTGCGGTAGCCTCTGCGGTAAAACCCACAACTTCGGCGTAATAATTTATGTGTTTTATAAATAAGTAAAATTAAAATAGTTGCGATCGTCTATTTAATTGTTCTGCGTCCTTAAAACCGCTTCATTTCTAAACTACCATTTATGGAGTATGCTGTTACGTGGTTTTAATAGAACTTAATTTATTTACAAAACAAAATAATAATTGTGTATGTTATAATTCAAAGTTGCATTTTTAGGACACATATTATCCTAACTCGCAGTCCGAGCATGTGCAAGCGGTACCGTACCCGTCAAGTTCATCTAATTACCGTCCGTTGTGCGTTATTTATAAAACCACAACTTCAACTGAGGGAAAAACTAATATTTGCTGCAGTAACTGCAACAAAGGTATGTGCTTTTAACATCGCAAAGCTACAACAACGTATATTTGCAATGATTGTTTAACAGAAAACTCTCAATATTTTACAATTATATTAAAATAGTTATGTAGCAAGACTGATTTATTTTAAACAAACCCAAAATAAGTACAAAACTTCGTCTAGTTTACTAATTTGGCTGGGGTTTTCAATCGTGGTCTGGCCAAACCATGTGGTACACTTAGTGGCACTATGGTTATAGAACATCGAAAGGTAACAACCACTATGACACAATAGAATACTTTGTGAATGGATCGAACTTAAACATATTTCCAAACTATAATCTAAATAAATAAATAAATAAATAAATAAGGGCCTTTAAGAAAAATTATGCATGAAATAAATTACAACGTTACATGTACAAGCGACCAAGTTTAGAGATTTTCGAAAGAGATTCTTTATATTTTGCCTATTCGAATCCATCTATCTAGTTATCAAATACCCACAAATAATCAAAAGGATATATATGTATGTATATATTTGATGTTAATTTACTTTTGGCTTAAAGATTCAAAAAAATTTTTATCATGTCAGCCACGCTTTCAATCATAAACGTTTTTTTTTTTTGCTCTTTAAATCAAATTACACTTACATTAAACTCATTAATGAATGTACATTTTTAGACCAGACAAATGAAAACCTCTTGTATACTTTAGTATTTCTTTGAGCATCACACTCCATTCATTCACTGTGCAGTACAAATATAAAGTAAACAACATAAAAGTGTGCCACTTCTGGTACAGTAGTGTACAATTGCTCTGTATATTTGTACTTAAAATATAGAAAGAAAAATTTATTTATAAAGTAAGAATTCACCTGCTTTCACTTTTGACCTAAAATATATCTAAAAGGGTGTTTCTTTTAAGGTATTAAAAGAATTTTTTAGTAGTATGTAAAGGGTCCGCCAAATAACTTTTTTTTCTCAAATTTCTTTTTTTATTTGAAAGTACAACCCTTCCGGTTAATAATGGAAAATAATTTCATTTAAATGGCGTCATACCAAGGTCTTTATGCAAAATTCGTCTCAATGATGTCTCCGAAATGTTCAATTGCTGAGAACGACGGTGAATTGACTTTCTGCCACAGCAGCAATATTCTCGGGTATACGCACTGTTTTTGGCTTTTCACGCTTTGGTTTATCGATGAGGATGCCAGTTTCTTTCACTTTTTTCACAAGATAACAAACATACGGAGCTGGCGGTGCTTCTCTTCTTCCAAAATCCGTTCGCAATTTTCGCACACATTCTGCAACATTACCATGATTTTCAAAGTAATGTCGCAATATTTTCCAGCGTTGTTCAAGCGCATACACAACCATATTCGTTCAGCGGAAGGAAAAAACTAATTATCTGTCAAATCAGACATGCGCTAAGTGTTACCATTCACGAAATAAAAAAACGATAGATGGCGGACCCAAAAAAAACGTTAGATGGCAGACCCTTTATTTAGAGATTAAAGAAAAAAATCTTATACTGGTTAGTATCTATAAATTATTAGATCTGTTGAGTTTATTTTATCTCTTTAAAAACTACCCTTTACAGCAATCTAGTTCTTCTTATAGTCTACTTTTTTAATATTTTTCTCTACTATTTTTTTGTGCGAAACCTCAAGAGAAAAAACCCATAATTTATAAACTTAAAAAAATATTTAAGTTGTATGCACATCGAAATGAAAACAATAAAACTATAATGCAGAAGGAATGTGGCATAATATTTGTTTGCGACAACGTAGTTTTCAGAAAAATGTGACAAATACTCAAAGTATTACCAAACAGAAAATTAAATCTACATAAACGCATTTAAGCTGACACATTTTAATAAGAAATGCAAGAACACAAAAATGAAAAGCAATATCGTTACCTTCAGTTGTAAAAGAGCTAAGTCCACATTTTTTGAAAATTCAGTTTTTGATGTTTTGAATTATATTTTTTCCAAAAAAAAGTATCCTTTTACATGTTTTAATTGTTGTTTTGCAATAGAACGTAAAAGTGCTAGTTCGAATAATGTTAAAAAAAATGTTATAACAAAATATTAACACTTGTTGTAATTTTTCAGGTGGCGTGGAAAGCACAGCTGAAATACTTTTGTTATTTTGACATATCGACCAATGGAAGCAACAAATACAATACAATGTTTTGTTTTTGGTGTTCTACTTGCTGTAGTATCCCCACTAGGGATGCCAATCGGGACTGATTTTTGAAAATCCCGATCCCGAAATCCCGGGATTTTCGGATTCGGGATCAATGTGTTTCTTTAAGATACGACTTTTTTTTAATATAAACATCACTTTTTGAATATTCAAAAGATTTTATTTACATAACATAAATTAAAAAAAAAGAAATCAACAAAACAAATTAGTTTATACATATGTTTATAACACTGGCCTCACACATAATCAAACTGATAAGATCCTGAAAAAAGCTTAAAAAAATATACGCATCTCGTGGTTTTTCTAGATTAATTCATTTCGGTTTTTTGACAACAATCCAATTTTTAATGTGAATTAAGTTGTAACGACATTAATGCACTGCAAAGTGTAGTCCCTCGTCGAGATCGATAGCTGAGATAAAAACTGTAAAACTATTTCGACTGCAGTGCAGTACACCTCCAGGGTGAGGGCGAGATTCATAATCAATAATTTAAGTACGTTTGAAATTGTTATACAAATATTTCTTAAAGCAGATTTCGGGTTTAAATAATTTTTTTATGAATACGTCAGATAGTGTTTATTTATAAAAAAAATTCTTGTATTTTCCGTATGGTTTTTAAACAAAATTTTTATTATTATTGGGCCGGAAGGAATATGAGCTATTTCATAAATAAAACGACTTAATTGTTATAATTATATCAACTTTTATTCTTTAGTTTCTTAATGTACTTTAATTGGATTGTGAATAATTTTTATATTTTGCTTCATATATAACAATTATTTATTGATTTCTATATTTTGCATAAAAATAATCATTTTTATTTGGGTATTATGTCTTAAGCCAAAGCTGAACTTGCTAAACGTAATTGCGAAAAAAGGCTTGAGATGAGAATCTGCAAATTTCGTTTCTACTTAAAATGATGGTTTTTATTAAGCAAAATACAAAAATCCAGAAATGGTCGTCATATAACAAGCACAAAATGAAAATTTTAAATACTCGCTGTGTTCCAAAAACAAAAATTAAGCTCAAAAATAAGAATTATTTGCAATAAAAAATATAACTCAAATATAATTTTTAATATTTTTTTGTATATAGTATCAAAATTCAATAAAAACGAAACATAAAAGTTGATATGTTAAAAATCCCGGGAGCCATAAAAAAAAAATCCGGGATTCGGGATTTATGAATCCCAAAAAATCCCGGGATTTCGGCATTCGGGATTTCCCGTTTGGCATCCCTAATCCTCACCACTATTTACATGAATTCGCCTTGACTAGTTAGTTGTAAACTCCTCCGTCATGCACATTTATCTGGCCAGACATTTTTAACACGGTGATGTCATTGAAGGCAAGTACTTACCACCCTCGCTTACAAGTAGGGAGTTAAATAAGTCATTACAACATTGGCTTACAAATAGGGAGTTAAATAAGTCATTAACACGTTTGCTTACAAATAGACATTTCACATTGTTAACAATAAAACTGAATTTGTCAAACAAAAATTGTGTCTTTAATTTAATTTTCTTTCTAATGCAAGATTTTGCTACCCTGTATCAAGGACATATTCATCCCAATAAACCGGAGAATGATATGATTGCAAAAACGATATGATATTTTCATGGAAAAATACTATCGTTTATGACACAAGATCGATATCAAATATTTTAATTTATATCACCTAGACGATATCGTTATAATATCGTTTGGTTGGTTGATTAGTGAAGTTTTTATTCAAAATTTTAATTTTAAAGTACATATCAAAATCAATCAAGCATTTAAATTTTTCATATTCAAATTCATCTTCATTTATAACAAATAAAAAAAACACATATTGTAAGAGCAAATATGCATTTAAAATCAATTTGTATAAGTTTTGGTTAAATAAAACCTTAAATATATTTTATTATGAATTAATTATAAATTTCGTTAATCAACTCATAAACAAGTGCTTATGTATCAGATTATATATCAAACATTACTAAACTACTTCTATGTAATGCAGATGGTATGAAGTAGTCATTGAAAAGTAAGTTGTTCAGTAATTTCAAGTAATTACCTAGTTTTTGCTGGGTATTTGTTTAAAATTAAATACAAAAATAAAATTTTTCTTTTTTTATTTCTCATCAAAATTTTTTTTCCAGGTGGCTAAGCATGTACTAAGAAAAAAAATGGAAAATATATATCTGCGTGGCGTGATAACAAAGTAATATTATCACTAAAATAGCATATTTTTTTATAGAAATGTATTGAAAAATATAGTGTGTCTGACTAGATACATCTGCTACGTATGTGACTATCGGAACATGTACATGACGGAGGGTTAAATTAGTAAAATTTAAGATTAATCTAGTATTTTTTGCAAGTTTGCAAACTACATTTTCATATATTTTTTATAGGTTACGTGTTTGATTAACATTTTTAATATAATTAAGTGCTGACGAATTTGCCAAATGGGTTTACTTTATCGAAAAAAAACCTTGGAAAAAAACTCCTTTAAAAATCGTATTTTATAGCGATGTGTGATGAGCAATGCTTTGCTAAATGTCTTAGTCCAAAAGTAACTATTGAGTTAAATATTCTTGAAATTTACCATACGGAAATTAAAAGGCGATTAAATACAAACAATTTAATGATCCTGTTGACTATATTGCCATCTTTCAAGCTTAGAAACTATTTCCTAATCCTCCCCACACAAAAGCTCGCCAATAAGCTTATCTAACTGTCTCCATACAGTTAGTATCCCCTATTTCTGTAACAATTCTCGCCAACTCATCGGCCATTTAATTATGGGAGATATTGCAGTGCTCCGACTCCAAGCAAAGCCTCACTACATACTGCTCTTAGAACTCTTCTACAATCATCCACTAGCCTGAAATTCACAAATAGCCCATTAAAGGCGATAAAAGCCACCTAGGTGTCCAGATAAATAATGAACTTTGCGCCCCCAACAATGTTACTACTTATTAATTCTACGGCCTTTAAAAGCATATATGACTCAGGCAACAACCTCCAACGCCAATCTCATCCTATACTAGCTGGCGACCTATCGCGAAATTTTCTAGCAGTCCCAGTTCCCAGGGTAATGACATCTCTGGCTGCCATTCGCATCACATGCTGTTCAATAAGCCACTGTCATAGCGATCGAAGCACGCCGCTGAGCCTAAGACAGAAGATTCCTCCTACTTGCCAGCCTCATTACCATCCACCAAACACAGCATCGAACGGATCCCACCAACGGATCTGCAAGCGTAGTAAGCATTGAGAACCCTCTAAAATACTTTAAGCTTCGTTAAATAATATGTATAAATTATATTATAGAAAATTTTAAACCAGTGAAAGGTGCTAAGTCACATAAATCTTTGTAAAACAAAGCTTTCCATGTCTTGCATGTCAAAAACGAGTCGACAATAAAACCAAGCTGCATTCACAGATCAAAAAAAATATTGGGATCTAAAGAACGTTTTTTTCCTCTCCCCTAAAATTTATTAAATTGGACTTAGCTCCTTTATGACTGAAGGTAACGGTAAACTTTTTTGTATGGCAAAAAAAAACAGAAAAGCGGTAGTGAAAAAAGTCTTAACCAGCAGGGAATTGTATTTCTTAACAAAGTTTCATCTGCATTTTAAATTTAGTATTATTTAAAGAGAATTAAGAACAGAAAATTAATATTAATTTATGTTACATTTATAAGACTTATTATAATTCAACTAGTGGGTATAATTCGACTTATAAGTTTAAAGCAACTTTAATATATCCAGAGGAAAAATTTGGTTCGATATGATCACGGACCTAAACCTTCATTCCAATCCCAATATGTTTTTTGTTTAATCTGCAACCATTTAAACATTTTATTGTGGCGACAATAATGTAAATGAAGATATCCTAATATCTGTAATCATATTTCGCTTAAAATGCATTGTTTACATCTTCGTGACCATATGAAAACATATTTTTATTTTATATGCATTGATTTATTTTACAGGGTTATTTCACGGTGCTAAACTGAATTGGCATTATAGGTTTACTAACGCTCCCGCGTTAAAGGTGCTTGGCCCCTTACTTAGTACAGTATGTATATATAGTTTAGCAAAAGGATGCAGTAATATCCGCTAGAAGGTCAATATTTATCCTATGTCACGAAAACAAATTTATTCCAAACTCTGTAATCTTAAGATCTACCGGCTTCCGATACGGGTCGACTATGTGATCCCCGAAGCGTTCTTACCAATAACTAGGCCAGGTATAGGGGGCGTCTGTAATCGTTTAATGATCTGGCAAATGTTAACCCCTTACAAGCATGTGGTTAAGCTGATCAAGTCAACTTACGAAAGAATACAAAGTATTAATAGATTTACAACTCGAAAAGGCTTAAACAACTTTAAATTTCTACACAGAAAAATTATTAAATTTCTCCAATCACCAAATTTATACCCAATTCATAATATCAAACAAACAATTTGTTGATTTTGCACCTATTACCAAAATGATTATATGGATTACTAAAAATTGTAAAATTTTGAATATTTTTTTTTTCAATAAATGATATTTTTAATTTTAATTAAAAAATGATCAAAAAACTTTGCCATTTCAAACAATGTGGTTATTTATTTAAATAAATATTGACAATTCCCAACAACAATTCTACATGTTTAAATTATTTTATTTTAAACGAAAAAAGTCAATTAAGATTTTTTGTTATTTATTTAAAATTTTAATTGCAATTTTAATTCAAAACAACTAAAATGTTTAGTAAATCAAAATTAAATTTTTCATTTTCTTTCAACTAAAAAAATAATTACTTCAATTATCATACTAATTAAATTTAAATACATTTTAAGCCATTTTTTTTTAATTGATAAAACACTTTTTTCTGTGTACCAAAGCTAAATAAATACATGCAGTCGCCAGAACTGCGGGGTATTTTCAAAGACTTATTATATGTTCTATACTATTTAGTCTACCAAAAAAAATTGTATTAAAAAAAATTAGAAAACTCTACCACCCGCCATTTACTGCATTACTATGTAATAAAAAAAATCTTTTTTAAACTATTCATTCCGCGACAAAAATTGATTGACAATAAAAACTAAAAAATTGCCACAAAAACAAACATAAACCCAAAAAAATTAAACAAAAAAATGTGAATTGCATATAATAAATTAGTTTTTAGCGGTTTACGGTTTACTGGTTTCGACAGTTGCAAAATACGCATACAATTTGTTTATTTCCAATAAAAAGTTTATCAACAAAAAACGTAAGCAAATGAAAATAAATAATAGTTTTAACTATTTAGCTTGTATTGTATTATTTTTGTTTGTTAAGCAGAATTAGGTCAACCGTATAAAAGGCATATAATTAGGAAAAATAAATAACATTTCGCCAATAATTTAATAATAAATGTAAATTCAAAACAAACAAAGATTAATAATACACAAAGTTAATTTAGCTAAAAGTAATAGAAAGGTTAATTCGTTAGTACTTTTGTTAAATTTAATTAATACACTGAAAAAAATCAAAGGTTTACAAAAACCGATTATAGTGCGAAGTCCTAAATTTTGCAAACAGAAATACAAATATTTCTTAATTCTTTAATTATATGTCATTTAAATATCGCTGAAGTTTTTAGAATTACTTACGAATAATTTTAAATTTTCAGGCCTGTTCTGAAAATAACGTCATTTCAAATCACGTGCTTTTGAAATTGCAATTGTGATTTTGTGGTGTTCCGAAAATCATACAGTTTTTTGCGTTTCTCGTGTACTTTCGGCAATTGAAAATCACACCGAAAAACACATAAATGGAACAGCACAATTGCACACGTGTGATTTTAAAAGGCATATATGATTTGAAATCACGTGATTTGAATAAAAGTGATTTTCAGAACAGGCCTGTATATGTGAATTTGAAGAAAAAATTCATTTTTAATTACAAAGTGTTTGAAAAAGATTCTTGATATTACGAAAAACTATACCAAGAACGAATTTGTTAGATTCTTATTCTATAATCTTAAAATTCTAGATTCAACATATTTCACAAATAATTTTTATTTTAAGTAAAAACATACACATTTGTTTTTAATATCTACCCATCCATGAATTAATTAAACGAGGTCTGGTGTAAAAAGCATCTAAAACCAAAAATTTTTATTCCGACTTTTAAGCTTTTCCTCTAACGCAGGGCCCCAGATATACTAAGGCCCGAATCATGTAAAATGCAACGCAACGCAAAGAGTGACATTGAAAGCAAAAACAATGTCAAAAATATTTTGTAATTTTGTCGTTGCTTCCGACAGAAATTCATGTACCGTTTTAAAATTTTCAACGCCACAAGCTATACAACGTTTGAGATTTTTAAAACGCAATGTGAATTTATGTAGAAAGCAGCAACAAAATTACTAAATATTTATGACTTTGTTTTTGGTTTCAACATAATTCTTTGGCATAGCGTTTTATATGATTAGGGCCTAATATACATTCGGGTGATTCACAAGGTGTGGTATTAAGTTATATAGTCATAATGTCCTAAATAATATTTTACAATTGCTTAGAAAAAATATTATTGTGTTTCAAACAAAATAAAAATTTTAATGCTGTGTTCATTGATCCGTCATAACTGTACAGTAGAAATCTAAATTATAAGCGGTTGCCCACAGCAGTCATATATATTTCTTGTAATTATTTAAAGACATATTACTTGACAACTTTATGACTTCCTTGTGAATCACCCAATTATTTCGATCATCTTATCTGATTGCACAGTGAAACACATAAAATGGAAACTCCTTCTCGTGTGGAATTCCTCGAAGCATTTATCGAAACTAAGAAAACCCAATTTGAGGTTTGCTATTTATATATTGGTTAAAACTAGATTTTTCCGAAGAACATGCCAATTTTTGGAATGGACCAATTGGAATGTTGTCGTTGGCATAATTGTTACTCTAGACCTGGAGAAGAAAAGTGTAGAACATACTAACCCAAAAAAAAAAAACTGCAGTTACGGTCTCAAAATTGCTAAATGTCAAAAAACTTTCAGTCTTACATTTTTTGCATGAATTCATCAATATCGTGCTTTTTCTTTTGTTACATTTTTGAATTTGCAATGTAAAATACAGCTGGAAAATGTGAAAAAAAAAACATTTTTCGGTATTAATTTGTTTTGCAGAATTACGAATTTTATTATAACGAATATTTGTTCTTTGCTGAATTCCCCACAGCTTGGCATCTATTAACCAAAAATGGTGAAAAAGATATAAAAATAAATTTTGTTTGTTCTACCCTTTCGGAAAAATTAAGTCTTAACCAAAATGTACATTAGAACATCAAATGCGAACAGCAGCCAAACTAGCAAAACTTAAATATGGGTGTGTTAGTTTCGATAATAACTGCAAGGAATACCACACGAAAAGCAGTTTGCACTCGATGACTTCAAAATGTTGAGCAGCGTACGTAAAGAAAAATGTTCTAGGGCGTTAATGCAAAAATTTTAAATGTTAATTGATTTCTACCAAAAAAAAGTGCTTTTTGGATAATTAAACTACAAAATGATTAATACAATATCGTATCAAAGTTCTATATCCGAATTATTGTAACGATTTTGACACAATGGGGACAATAATGTCGCTTGTATCTTATTGTAGCTTAACATTTTATCTCTAGATGTGCTTTTTCTAAGACTGATTTGTTTTTAGCCGGCTTTTAAGGTGAATGACAATCATTATCAAATTTTTTAACTACAGATTTCAAGAAAGACTTCGGAAAATTTTACAATTTTGTTCACCTGATATATTTTTTTTTTTTTAAATAAAAAGTAGAATCTGTGTAATTATATGTAACAAGTTACATGCACAAAAGCGTAGGATACATTGAGGCGTTGAATGCAAAAAGTAGGTTTACTTTCTATTTTTGCAAGCGTCACAAGCAGCATTTGAACAAATCAGCTGATGTTGACAAATGAAATCTTTTTTTTACTTGCAGTAATGCCGCATAAAAAGCGTTGCATGTAACTTGAAACGTAGAACGCAAGTAAGGTATAAAAATCATGCAATGCGTGGAGGCGAAAAAGCGTGGAGTGGACCTCCAGCGCATCATTTTGCATTATCAGGTCTTATTTTCAAGAAATAAGCCATCTTGTTTGTTCTAGTTTATAACAGCACTTTCGTTGTTATCACTGGAGTCGCATACGAGAAGTAAAATTTGAGGAACCAATCTCGGCCTGATCCACAGGTTTTAAACGTGAATACTGTTTTCTTTTTCTTTTATATGCAGATTGATACATTGATTGGTGCATGCATTTTAAATTTAAAAAAAAAAATGTCAAAATACTTACATCTGCGAATATTTCGTGATTCCCCTAAACAGTAAATACAGGTATGAGTTTGCACTGTTTGAAATTACTTTAAAACAAGTGGGAGTGCTCTATTCGGCTGTGCCGAGGCTTTAATTCTCTCAGAATATTTCAGGAGAAGGCCGCTTATGTGATCTATAAATTATCAATTAATTTTTAAAAAAACGGAGGTCAGCATTAAAATTGGTTGCTCCTTAGACCTGCGTTAAATTTTTGACCGACAATCAGAAAGTTTATGCTTTAGTTTCTTGCCATATAAAGCTTAATTTGAACTTAACTTAACTTGAGTAAAATGTCATAATACGTAACCGTTTAAGGCTAACTGAAATGAGTTTTAAGAGGGAATTTATATTGGAACGTGCCAAATTCCATAACAACAGCATTATTCGTTACGGTTTTAGGCGTACTAAACTCTTTTCCTAGAGTAGGCTTTGTGGTGGTAAGTCATAATGTCCAATGTCGTAATGTCCATGGATATTACTTTTAAAATTTCGCATTTTTAAAAACAAAAATAAATAACGTTTTATTTTTCAATATTTTTCTTTCCTTAATTATATTCGAACTTTTCCTATTAAATACGATTTTTTGATATATTTTTTCAAGCTTAAGGTCACTTTTTTTAAAAAATTAATTTAAATATTGTTTTTTTTTAAAAAAGATTTCCTGACGAAGATTTCTGATGGAAATCGAGATATAAAAAAAAGGGACCTAGAGCTTGAAAAAAAATATATGAAAATACATTTACAGTTAAAACTAAACTATTACTTTAACTTCCAGTTAACAATATATTTTTGGCACCTCTAACTGATAGTTAATTATAACTGAACTTGGTGCAATTGGACGTAAGAGATAATTTTGTAAATAAACTTAAATGACCAAGATATATTTGGAAATGTTAAAACGTAGAAGACTTTATCACTAGATGTTAGCAAACGGTTTAGCAATCAGTGTTGCCATAAGGGTAAAATTATTTGAAATTTTTTTAACATAAATCTTTCTATATCCTCCACCACCACCAATGGTAAATTAGGGTATACTAAGTTTGTCATTCCGTGTGAAACTTTTATAATATTCATCTTTAATCCCATAAAGTATATCTTATGCTGCGCCTTGAAAAGTTCTCTGTCAAATTAGCCGTGTCTGTCTATCTGTCTGGCCGTCTATTCGTCGATTGGAAGCACGTTCACTTTCGAAACGCTCAAGAGAAAAGAACCAAATAAGTGTCAAACTCTTTCTAGTTCCCCTAAGCATTTTGGGAATTAAATCCAACAAAATCTGCTTAAAAGAAAAAACGTTATGAACCCATATGTGAAACACCATTCCTAATAAATTGATATTATTGTTACAAAAACTAGCATTAATTGCTGACAGAATGCAATGAACTTTTTTCTGTCATAATTTTATAGGAATATAAGTCACCCCGCCAAAAAGCGGTCCACAATTTACTAAACTTTTCTTTCTGAATTTCGAAATGACTGCATGACATTAGTAATACATTCCTCGTTTCCGAAAGGCTTAAATGCCATCTGCGACATCTGCAGTCTGTCAAAAGTTTAAATTGCTTTATTTAACACTCTCTATCTACTTTTGTAAATACTTTACCGAAGTTAAGAGGTTCTAGTTAGCGAAGCCAGAGTTTGCTATGTTTCTCTGCATAGCCGTCATTCCGCCACTTTATGACACTTATAGAAGTGTCATAATGTCCGTGGACATGATCACACTTATTGGTTTGCCATAACTTCTACGGACATTATGACATTGGACAATATAATACGCCACTGGCTTTATATGGGACCTATAGTAAATTATGGACCAATCTTCACGAAATTTAACAGTTTAGTCATATACGAGTAAGACGAATTTGTGAAAAATCTTATATCAAACCGCGCATTATTCTACCATTTATGTTAGTTTTGTAACAAAGCTACCAATATTTTAAGGTGGTGCTTCCACATTTGGGTTTATTACTCTTATCCTACTGAACCGATTTTGCTGGATTTCAAAACCAAACTACTTATGAAAACTTAAAGCAATATAACACTAATATTGTTCTTTTATCTTGAGTTATTCGAAAGTGAGCGCTAGACGGACAGACGGACGTGGCTTAATCGACTTAGAACTAATAACTATATATATATATATATATATAGTTTATGGGCTCTGATGTGAACTATAAAAATGGAATAACAAACTATGTATACTCTCATTTACCAATAGTTGTGTTGGTGGGTATAAAAAGGGCTTCAATGGCTAGAACTTGAATATCAGATTCGGGGTTCTAATTGTAGAGGTTTTAAAGGATGTTATGTGTTGTTTACAGGTGACAGGCAATTGATTGTGTAGTAATATTTATATGAAAAGTACTCAAAAAATTTAGTGATTTTCATACAAACTTTACCACGCAATCAATTGCCTGTCACCAGGAAACAGCCCATTAATTTTTGTTTCAACCCATAAGCAATCTTAATGCCCAAACATAATTGAACTAGCTGTGGGCCGCTTGTAGTTAACGCATACTTTTCCATTTTATTTATTAAAGGGCTGCGCAAAATATTCTTAATGTTCTGTGTTCTACTTCACACAACTATCAATCATATTATTTCACTGTAAACATACATAGCAAAACAAACATAACAACACATTACTCTCACCAAAACAAAACGAGCATAACTTGAAAAGTTTTTCTCTTCTGCTTTGTTAGTGCTTGTATTATCAAAACAAACAGAATATCAACACAAAAGCAGACAATGAAATAAAGAAACGGTAAATTATAGTAAAAGCATCGAGTGCACGTAATTAGGAATTTAAAAAATTTAAAGTGATCTTAGCTTATAACAGAAATGGATGCATTAAATGTAAGCAAAATTGATTTTTTTGAATTATTTCCTAAATGTATATTTGATTTTAGTCGATCTTTATTATTATATTAGGTATAACTAAATTATCAAGCTTGATGCCTTTTTTTATTTTTATATAAAACTTTAAACGTTTATTTAACCAATATTTCTAATTAAAAAATTTTTTAATTTGTCAGTTATTGTTAAATTTGTTAAAAATTGTTGAAAATTTATAAAATAAGGAAGAAAAAACCCTGAAGAAGGCACTCAAAGGAGTGCCGAAATATTGGTTAAATAAACGTTTAAAGTTTTATAGGTATAAAAATAAAAAAAAGACTTTAAGCTTAATAATTTAGTTACCTATATTATTTCCTAAATTTTTAATAATATTTTAAAGGAACCTACAACGGAACCCATTGAAAACCACTCAAACGAAATTAAATCAAAAGTTTCTCCCTTTGCAATTTTCTCTTTGGTTTATGTTTACAATCAAAACATTCAAACATGCTTGGAATGTTCTATTTCTGTTTTAATGTTCTACTTCATCTTTGTTCTAATTCAGCTTTATTTTAGTTCAGCATTGTTCTTGTGCAGTTTTGTTCTATTCTTCTATATTTTGATCGTAAAGCAAAACAATTGTTTTTGGAAGTATGAGTTTTGTAATGAGAGAGTAATATACACATACTATCTACATTTAATGAAATTGCTTGTAAGCAATTTTTCTTGTGCTTGTGCAGCTCTTTATTATTTATACCCACACCACAATAGTAGAGAAGATAGTATGCGTTTGTGCTGATGTTATGACCGTAAAATATTGGTCATGGACCCACCTTTTTTTATAGCGATTGACTTAGAATTACTTTTTGAATCATTCTTACGATGTCTATCCGTCCTTTCGGCCGAACCAGGTTTACGGAAATTGGTGAGAATCGTTACATATTTTCACATATCCACCATACAAGCGTTATTTCGAAGCAGAGTATTGGTGATCATAAAGCATCTTATTAGGTTTGCATTTAGATTAAATTTGGTCCAAACATATTTCATTGACAAACAAACTTTATTAGAATTGTTTTTATTGACTTCACTTCCCTTAAAATGTTGGTATTGACATAAAAATTGTCAACAACAATTTTTACAATACCTACAGTGTGATGATAAAATGTGGTGCTGGTATGTACAACATTATTTATAGTTCCCATATAAACCCCATCCCTAAACCACTTAAAAGGGAATAAATATCATTTATGTAGATGAAGACATCTAAATAATATTCGGCACAATAAGCTTTTACATGGATTTTAACCTAATAACATAACATAAATAGCATAATAACACAAATTGTGTGCACACTCCAAAAATGCTTGTTTAATACTGTGGTGTAGGGCATAACATGGTCAGGCTGGACAGAATATAAGTGTTTTACTTGTTTTATTTTAGATAAAGGTCGAATCCAAAACATATTTTTACATCGAAACAGCCATTGGCATATATACCATTGTTGGGCCAAATTCGGAGCCTCGTGGGTAGCAAATAGGTCCAGGTAGGGACTTGCACTTAACTACATTAATGTTGCCCCAATCTTCTTCCTTAAAATCTAAACTTGTTTTCAGTGTTAAAACGGACCACATGTCCGTTTTAACACTAATTTCAGCATATATATTGATGGTAAACAAATTCATGAGATATCCACAGTTAAGTATTTGGGACTACATTTACAATCTAATCTTGCATGGGATCAACATATAAGACACCTAAAGTCTAAAATATCACCTGCGATTGGACTTTTATATAAGTTTAAATACAAATTTGACCAAAACACGAAGTTATTGATTTACCAATGCCTGATTCAAAGTAATATTAACTATTTAGCTCTAATATATGCATACAAGAAAAGTGTTGAAATGCGTTCCCTGCAACGACTTCAGAATAGAGCATTAAAAACTGTTGCAAAATTGCCAATGATACATTCAACAAATTCATTATATACTGAGAATTTTCTGTCTATTTTGCCAATATGTGGAACTTATAAGTTACAAACTATCTTGTATGTATACAAAAGTCTCTATAGCATAGGTCATCATACAATACGTTTCGCTAGAGATCAGAATTCATACAATACTCGCAATAGTCAACAATTAAGAGTGGCATTTTGCCGTACACAGAAAAAATTTTCATTGGTTTTTTATCAATAAACCCCAATGATTAAAAAATATTGTTATTTAAATAACATGTTAATTAAATGAATTATTTTTTTTATTGATCAAAAATTCAAAATATGATTTTCTTTCAATTAATATTTTAATTGTTTTAAAAGGAATAAATAATTAAAATAGTAATCAAATTTTTCAAAACCTTAATTGATTATTATGTTTAAATTAATGTAATGCCAACATGTAAAACTAAAAAAACGCTAAGTTAACAGACAAATAATGGGTTTCAGGCTGGATATTGGCTGTGATAATTGGATATCAAAAATATAGTAATTGAGTCCACAACAACTCTGAAATGTTTCATTTTGTATTTTGTTGAAACTTATAATTTTGAAGGGCTTTCAAAGTTTTTGTGTTTTTTTAATTTTGTAAGTTCGCAAAACAAAGGTATCAATTTTATTTTCAGGTTTTATGATAATACTTATACTATTTTTTTGTGATAATAGTATACTATAACATTTTCTTAAGTTTTCGTATTTATGTCCCTTAGTACACGCAGAAAAAACATGTTTTAATGTGATCTCCTCCAACAAAACTCTTTTTAAAATAATATGTTTAATTTAACTATATTATTGTCACCTACATCCATATTATGGTTAAATTAGTCCTCCACCAAAAGCTAGAACCATATTATGGTTGCCTCTTAGCATGTTATGGTTAAATATGACAATAATTGTTTTTTATTTACAAATAGTATGGTTCAAAACAATGATGCTATTAAACATATTTTAGTTCTCATTAACCATAACAGGTTCAGAGTAAAACATAATATTGTTGTGCCAACATGATGGCGCACTAATTTAGCCATAATATGGATAATATGGTCTGTAACAATAATATGGTTTAATTAAACTAAAAATAATATGTTCAAATTTTTCTCTAAAAATAGTTTTGTTAGAGGTAGCCATATTAACACATGTTTTTTCTCTGGGTGTAGATGTGCTTTGCGTATTTATTAATTCATTTTTTTTTCGTTGTCATGTTTTTCAATTTAATTTCTAAATGTAATTTCACTACAAGAATAAATAAAGACAACAGAATATAAACAAAATATGTATGTATTTTAAGAAAAAAAAATTTTATATTTAACATAAGAACTATTTGCTTGTTTTAGTGATTTTGAAAATTAGTAGCTGACAACACTTTTTCATGTACATATACTTTTACATACTTAAACAATCAACGCTATTATATTCTAAGGTGGTCGCATTTGCTATGATTAACATTTTTGTTGTGTTTTTTTCTTATGTAATTTGATATTCTGCAAACAAAAGTTCACGACATTACAGTCACCTAGCTATAATAAAAATGATCGGCTGCTTGTCGTCATGACGAATCATTTAATTTGTGTTTTTGCGGTGTATAGACAAAAAAAAATTCTGATTAAAAAAAATAAAAGAAAAAAATTAAGTTTATTTGTAAAGAATAAAAAATTGTGCAAATAAAATTTAGCGAAGTTAATAATAAAGTGTGTTGTTTTATAAGAAACATTAGTTATTTGTGAAATACAACAAACAAAAAGCTTTTTAACAAAAAAGAATTGTATATAAAAAAGGTATGTATGTACATACATATGTATTAGATTGAAAAAAAGTAAATGAGCTACATATGTTTATATGTCCATAGGTATGTACATACATATGTATGTATGTAAGTATGTACTTATATGTTTTGCTACAAATAAGCATCAACATAATAAAAAATTTAAAACAATTTCTATAAATACATATATACATATGTATGTGTGTAAGTATATATTCGTGCAAAATAAACATAAAAGTTACTTTTTTATGGCAAACATTTCTAAGCGTCCTTGATAAGCAACATGTAGGTTATTTTGGGGTGTGCCGAATATTTGATACCCTTTAAGCTTTAAAGTAAGACTTTGTTATAAAACAAAATTGCTTTGATAGGTATCTGTAATGGGCGGGATCGGGAGCATATTGGATAATAATTTTTCCCGGTTATTTGAGTAACGATTGTGAGTAGTTTTTTGTCTTATTTTTTTTAAATTATAAACAAATATTTTTTTATGTACATACATATGTATATAGGCACATATTAATAAAATTACAGAAATTTCCGTTAAAGAAATAATTTTATAAGTTTTTTATTTAATCCGTTTTGCAATAAAATCTTTTTTGGCAGGCTTTTAATCCATTTGTACTGGATATTTACCCATTTTTGGTAGTGAAGAGTTGGCAACGTTGATTGTAAGGGAATTCCCCTTATTAATTTTATTTAATTTGATTGTTCATAAGTACACGAAAAAAATTTGTTTATAATTCCGGATAAGTAAGTTACGCCCGGATAATGGTGGTCGTTGCCAAAAAAATCTTTTAATTAATCGAATCACAGATAATCGAGATACCACTGCATATTAGTTGGATTGTAGAATGATATTACTGTAAAAAGGCATTTTTCAAACATTTTATAATCATTAATTTTTCAACCAACCGTTTTATTACCAAAAATTAGACAAAATTTTAACATATTTTGATACAGCATGATAAAGTCAGTTAAAATCACATAACAAAGTTCTTGCTTTGTTTTTCGTTTTTGTCCGACTAATTTTTCCTGTTCATTTAATAGCATTTTAAAATGTTATTTGAAATTTCAAATAAATCAAATAAAATCCTTGTTTAAAATATGCTATATTTCCATTTCCTTTTCTTTTTTAAGCAGACAATAATAATTAAATGACAAATTAGACTTTCTTCTAAATTAATGTACCATTGTTTCTTTTAAGTTCCTGAAGCAATATAAAATGGATATCCAATGTTTTCTGTGTGAAAACACATATAATTCAACTGAAGAATTATTTAGTCATATAAAACAGCATACTGTTCCCCCTAACTTTACATATAAATGTACATTTAAAGATTGTTTTCAACAATTTCATCGAAAGTTTTCCTTTAAAAGGCATGTGTTAAAGCATTTTTCAAACAATGAATTCGATATTTTAACTTCTAGGCAGCATGAGATGGAACAGTGTTTACCGCGTAATCAGTCGTTAGTACCTGAAAATAACATAAATAGTACTAATATAGAATGTGATATTACTTTAGAGAAGCCACAAGGGTTTAACTATAAAAAGGAACTATCCAATCTTTATGATTGTGCCTCTAATTTTGTTGCAAAATTGCACTCATTGCACAACTTTTCCAAATCCGATGTTAATAATATAACTAAAGTTGTAGAAGATTTAATATTAACCAAAGTTTTGAACTTTCTCGAACAAACACAAGATTCATGCAAATACATCGGAAAAACTTTTCCAGAGGTTTTAAGTGACGTCAAGATTTTATTTAACAATGCTTCTTCAGATTTCAAATTAGAAAAAACCTTATATAGTAAGAATTTAATATCTGATGTTAAATGTTTTACTATCGATGATGATTTAAAATCAAGTGGAATCATTATGCCATTAGAATTCCAATTAAAAAAAATATTTGAGCGTGGTAATTATCTTGAAGAATTTTTGAACCATATTGCAGAAATTGAGAAAAGCCCCAAATTTGTGAACTTTGTGCAAGGAAAGTTGTGGAAGCAAAAAAAAAGTTTATATGAAGATAAAATTGTCATCCCATATTTCCTATATGCGGATGATTTTGGAATAAACAATCCGCTTGGATCCAAAGCAAACAAAAATTCAATGTGTAATTTTTACTATAGCTTTCCATGCAAACCAGAAAAAAATTCCAAATTGGATGACGTTTTTCTTGCATGTTCAATTAAATCTGCTTTCGTCAAGAAATTTGGAAATAAATGTTATGAGCCCTTAATAGAAACTTTAAAGAAAATTGAAGCTGATGGAATACAAATAAAAAGCAAAGGAATGATAAAAAATGTTCATTTTATAATGGGGTTATTTTTAGGCGATAATCTCGGACTGAATATTGCATTAGGATTTTCAAAATCATTCTCTGCAACATATTATTGTCGTTTTTGTTTAATCCACAAAAGTGTAGCACAAACATTAACATGCGAAGATACGACGATATTACGCAATAGAATTAACTATAGAGATTCAACAGTGAATGAAAAATTACTAGAAAATGGTATAAACACAATTTGCGCCTTTAACAACATACCATCATTTCACTGCACAGAAAATTTCGCAGTTGACATTATGCATGATTTATTTGAAGGCATTTGCCACTATGTTATAACCGATGCTTTAGTACATTTTATTAAAGTAATGAAATATATTTCAATAGAAACGTTAAACAACCGCCTCAAACTTTTCTCATACGACGATCATGACAAAGGCAATGAAAAGCTTATGATTTCAAAAAGCGAATTAGAAAATCGCAGATTAAAGATGTCAGCAAAACAAATGATGGCGTTCTGTCAATATTTTACTATTATCATTGGAGAATTTATCCCAAGTGAAGATTTAATTTGGTTGTTCTTACATAAGTTTTTTGAACTTATCGACGATATTTTGTGTTATGAAGTTTCAAGTCCTTTAGTTGCACAGTTAAAGATGAAAATAGAAAGATTTAATAATGAATATCAAATGTTATTTAAAAGAAAATTAACACCAAAGTTTCATTTTCTTTTACATTACACTACAATTATAAAAAATTGCGGTCCTCTAAGGCAGCTTTGGAGTTTTAAATTTGAAGCGAAACACAAGGAATTTAAAATTTACTCACATGTAATAACATCTAGAAAAAATATTGCAATGAGCTTTTCATTTAAACAACAAATGTCCTTTGTTAACTACTTAATAAATGGAAATACACAAGAAGATTTCGTATGCTATAAGCAAGTGATAGATTTTGAACTTCAAAAGAAAATAAGCAATAAACTTAAAATACCAAAACAAGATTTTTCCATTTATTTAGAAGCGAAAATTTGGGGATATAAATATGATAATAAAAAAATTGTACACAAATTTACTAAAGACTTTGAACTTTATCAAATTTTCTTAATCATAAAGACTAAATTAAATGAGCTAATTTTTTGCTGTAAAAAAATAGCGGCTGTGTTTAATGATCACTTCTCTGCATATGAATATGAAAAACTTCATGATAATTATACATTTGTTAGATTTTTAGAAGTTGGAGGTCCACCTACTGAGGAAGTAAGAACAACTCAAGGAAGATCTTTTGTTAAACTAAAGGAATATTATAAAAGTATATATTAATATGAATTCGTTTGAGCCTGATATTGGGGATTTGTTAGAGGAATGGAATTTGGGGCATTTATACACTTATTTTCAAGGTAAGACAATTTTATGTAAAGTAGAAGCAAAACTAGACTTTGTAGCGTATTTTTCCATCAGATAAATTTGTTAAAAAATGTTGAGCATTATTTAATTTTTAATGATTTATATATAAATCATTTATTTATATAAGAGTGTTAAATTTATTTCTGTTTTTAGACCAAAAAATAACAACTCAAGTTTTAAAAATATTAACCCAAGCACACGTTAGTAAACTCTTTTGCAATTTAACGGTAGGAGATCAAGCAATTTTTGAAGCAAATTGGAAGAATTTGATAAAATCCAATGAACCTGCCGTTATAAATACCAATTTACCAATCTCTTTTAATACATTAAAAACTCAAAAAATGTCCCTAATGGAAATTCTGAATACTACACATAATGGAAAAGAAATAAAAAATTTTTACAATAAAACTGGAAAATTACATGATGAACAAAGAAATTTGCTAATTGCGACAATAACAAAATTTATTGAAGGAAATGGGATTGAATATTCGCTATCTGATTGCACCGACTTAGAAAAAGAAATTTGCACAATATTTCCAACAGAAGAAATAGTAAGTATTTGAAAGTAGTTAGTACAAATGTATTAAAATATTAATTTATATATGCTTTAATTTCAGGAATTTTACAGAATAGGGAAAAGAGGCAAAATATATAATAAATTGTCAAATCTTAAAAGAGTTGCTAAATATGCTTTAAAATCTAGATTTCAAACTCCTGACGAAACGGAACCTGGTATGCTTTTATAACTTACATGATTATATATGTATGTAAATAAATTTTGTTTTATTCAGTTTTAGAAATTGATGACAATTATGACGTCAGCATTTCCAATCTTAGAAATAAAAATATTACTGCAGAGGAATTTGTTTTATATTGGCGCCAGTGTGCCCCATTAAGATTCAAACAAATTAAGGATTCACACAACACTTCTGAAATTTTTGAACTTTGGCCTGAGTTTAAATCACCCTCTGCATGGCAGCTAGTAAGTCTTATTTAATTATTTTTAAACACACATCCGCAACCTAATTAAAAAATACATATGTATATTGACTGAAATAAATTATTAAATTTTTATATTTAACAGATTGATATTGACTTCAAGTTAAAGTTTCCAATTGCTAAAAATTTATTTGAGAAATGGAGTCAATTAAAAGATAAATTACTGCTATTGTTGAAACAAAAAGTTAACTCTGCATTTATTTCTAAAAACTTGTTGGATCTCGAAAACCACAATGCTGGTAATTAAATATAAAAAAAAACCAAAAACCGTATATTTAACTATTTTTTATAACCTTTTTATTGTTTGTACTTTTAGAATCTAAAAATCTTGCTATCCTCTGGTATCTACATTATTTATTTCCTCCAAATTTAAAAACAAATACAGATGCAAGTGGCAGCAAAGTCAGAAAGAAGTTTTCTATTGCGGACTCTCAAGAGGGCTTTGCCGTTTTGGCCAACTCAAACGAAGAATTAGACGCAAAATTAAAGCTGGCAGAACTCCAAAGCCGCAATATTCAACCCAAACTTTTAATTGTCGGAGAATTTCCCAGCGTCAATTTAATTTATATATATTTTGATAAAATAAGATATCCATTTTGTTCCATATTACAAGCACTTGATATTTTAATTAAATTATTTTTTGTATTTAACTTACAATATCCTGAAGAGTCAGAGATATTTTACGATTTTTTGCAATATGTAATATATGAAGTTCCTCTAACAAAAAAGTCTTCAAAAATTTGTAGCATCAAACATGAATTGCTAGAAAATATATAAATTTGATAATTTTTTTTTTCTCATTGTACATCTAACACTAATATCTCAAATGAATTTTGTTATACTTTTTATGTATCTTTATAAAATTTGTAAATAAATTCACAATTTCTGTGAAATAACAAAAAAAAAGAGAAAAATTTTGTTTTTGTTTTACTAGGAACTTAAAGATTAAATTAACTAATTAATTTGGAAGCAAAATATTTAATTATTAGGTTTATTAATTCTGAATTTAAATATTAATTATTCTTTTAATTCATTCAATAAACATTTTTATTGAATCCAACAAAAAATTTAATTAAATAATTGCTTAATCCAATTACTATATTGTTTAATTTTTTTATTTATTTTGAATTAACTAAGATAATTGAAAAAATAAAGATATTTTGTCAATTATTTTTTTAGTTGAATCAATCAACACATTGTTTGAAATCGTGCAGGTTTTCAATCATATTTTTAATTAAAATTGAAAATATCATTTGTTGAAAAAAAAATTTGAATTCTCAATTTCTACACTTTTTAGTAATCAATATAATTATTTTGGTAATAGGTGCAAAATCAACAAATTGTTTACTTGATTCTACGAATTTGGTGATTAAAATCAATTTTAAATTTTTTCTGTGTACAGAAACAACTAAACAACGTATTGAATACTCTGGTAGTAAAGAATTTAACAACTTACCTCAACTTTTAAAAATATGTCCTACTCTTTCAAATTTCAAAAAATTGTTAAAAGAATTTTTAAAATCAAATATTCAAGATATGTTATAAAACTACTTCTTCTGATATACCCTTGTTTTTATACTTAAATTAATTTAAAAAAAAAAAAACCAAAATATTAATATTTTTTTAAAAAAAAAATTTTTTTTTTTCTCCTCTTATTTTTTTATTATTAATTACATTTTTGTAACTTACTTAAGCTAAGAGTTCTAGCTACCTTTTATATATATAAATTGTAATATTACTAAGGAAAATAACTAATGTGAATTAAGTTTTGCCATTCATTTTGCACACCTTTGTAATTGAATTTAAATTAAATAAAAATAAAAAAAATAAAAATAAAAATTTTAAGAGTCTCCCTGTAATCGTTAGTACATATTTTACTTGTTGCCACTGACTTTTCACTGATATTATTTCGATGTTGTTAATTTAATAAATTTCCAACTACCCAGCCAGCAAAATTGTCCGAAGGCTTCCAGATATCTTAGAGACACGTCGACAAAAACGCCGGAAACATATACGAATTCTGTCGGGATTCTGACCCAAAAATTGATGAAGTGGTTGACACGGATTCTGGCAGCCATGTCGTGGGAAATTCTGATTTTCTTGCCGGCATTTCTAATAGAAATCTAGTGAAAAAAGCATGGGAAATTCTAATGTGTAAGCCGACATTCACAGAAAAAATTATTAAATTTCTCCAATCATCAAATTTATTCCAAATTCATAATATCAAGCAAATAATTTGCTGATTTTGCACCTATTACCAAAATGATTATATTGATTACTAAACATTTTAAAATTTTGAAAAAATATTTTCAATAAATGATATTTTGAATTTTAATTAAAAAAGTGATCAGAAAACTTTGCCATTTCAAACAATGTGTTAATTTATTTAAATAAATATTGACAATTCCCAACAACAATTCTACATGTTTAAATTATTTTATTTTAAACGAAAAAAGTCAATTAAAATTTTTTGTTATTTAATAAAAGTTTTGTTATTTAATAAAAATGTTAATTAAATCAATATTAAATTTGTAATTTTCTTTCAATTAAAAAAATAATTGATTCAATTATCACATTAACTAAATTTAAATACTTTTTAAACCATTTTTTTAATTGATACTATTGTCTGACAGATCGCTGAAAAAATATGAAATACAATTCTAATCTAATAACCTCTCAGATTTCTGTAAAAAGTCTTTCATTTTGTTGGAAAATGAAAGTTTACAATTAAAAATGTTACATACATACATAAGTACCATTTTTATTTTAATATTTTTTAAACAATAAAATATATAAAACAAAAATAGTTTCAACTTAACGAGAATTGCGATTATTTAAAAAAAAGAAACACACATAACAACTTAGACACATCTATCTGAATTCAATATGAAATCTTTTAGACATATCAGTACATAAATTCCATCCGATATATCCATGTGAAATCGCTTAGAAAGTGGCCAGATAGTACGTATTATTAATGTCTGACAGAAATCTGAACGAAGTCTCTAAGAATGAAGTCAGACATTTGCAAGAAACGTCCATTTCAGACATCTTCGGATAATTTTGCTGGCTGGGTATTTAATTTTGGCCTTAACCAATATTCTTAAGGTATAAATTTGTTTTTCGATAATATGTGCAAATGGAACTTCCTAGAGCATTCGTAGTTAATATTAATATCGTGTTAAGATAAATAATGGGAGCATGTACCTAAATGACGCGAAACATTTAAGTATTTTAAAATATTTATATTATTAATGAAGAGCTAAACAATTTTGTCATCCTTAATGACTCTTTTTTTTCGTTAAATGTTTTTGCAATACAATGAACATATAATTTTTAACAAAGCCCAGTTAATATATTTCGTTATACAAAGTGTTTTTAAACAAAATTCATCTTAATTTAACCCATTCATTTGAATTATGTAACTGTGTTAGCATATGTATGAGTATATCCTGTGGCTGAGCGTGTAATTTAAGTGTATGTTTTATTTACAAATGTACTCTTCTGGAACATTAGTGCCACTAAGTATACAATAAATCAACGAGTAAAAAAAATCCATAAAATATTTTTGCATGCCGCCTTCGTATTTAAAGGACATTTTCTTACTTTTTCCTTATTCTAGTTTCTACTTTTGCCTCTAGATAGCAGATATATTAAGTGTGTTTACACTCATGATAAATAGGGCTCATGTTGAAATGATATGCCAAAATTTACCTTAGTAAGCAAATAATTTGTCTTTGTTTTAAAAACATATACACATAACATTTTATTATTACACTTCCCGGTAAAGCGAAAAATAATTTTGAATTTCCTACTTAAAAAAAAACAAAAAAATTTTATAATTTTTTAAAAAAAAACTAGATTTTGGTTCTTTGAACATTTTGTTTTCTAAGATTTAAGCTTTTTGTTAATTTGCATTTGCTTAAGAGTTAATCGATATCCAGATCTATACAATACCGATATGCTGTACAAAAATGAGTCGGAATATTGGAAAATTTGCAACAAATTCTTTTTTATTTGGTTATTAAAAAAACTTAAAAAAGTTAAGGGTTTAAGAGTTAATTTTGCAAATAAATTTAAATAACCAAAATATATTTGATAATGTAAAAACGTAGAAGACTTTATCAATAGATGTTAGCAAAGGGTTCAGCAAACAGTGCTGCCATCAGGGTAAAATGATTTGAAAATTGTTTAACATAAATCTTTCTATATACTCCACCACCACCACCACCACCAATGGTAGATAAGGGTATACTTAGTTTGTCATTCCGTGTGAAACTTTTATAATATTCATTTTAGATCCCATAAAGTATATTTATTCTGGGTCCTAGTATATTTATTCTGGGTCCTTGAAAAATTCTCTGTCAAATTAGCCCTGTCCATCTGTCTGTCTGACCGTATATTCGTCGGTTGGAAGCACGCTCACTTTCGAAACGCTCAAGAGAAAAGAACCAAATAAGTGTCAAACTTTTTCTAGTTCCCCTAAGCATTTTAGGAATGAAATCCAACACAATCTGTTTAAAAGAAAAAAAAGTTATGAACCCATATGTGAAACTCCCTTCCTAATAAGTTGATAATATTGTTCCAAAAATTTAATTGCTGACAGAACGTACCTATTCTTATTTCATTTTGCGTAAATTCGTTTAATATGACCGGAAATCATCCTTTTGAAATTCGCGCAGAACGGTTCATAATTTACCATAGGCCCCATATAAAGACCTTCATCGGAAAACTCTTTAGCACGCCTGAAACCGGAACTAATCATGATATTGCAATGAACTTTGTTCTATTATAATTTCATAGAAATTTCATAGAAATATAAGTCACTCTGCCACAGAGCGGTCCACAATTTACTATAGGCCCCATATTAAGCCTTCACTCAGAAAATACTTTAGAATACACAAAACCGTTAAGAATTACGCTATTGCAGTAAACTTTTATAATTTCTGTCATAATTTCATACAAGTAGAAACCACTCTATCAAATTTCGTTCAAGATCGGTCCATATTTTGCCATATACTTTATATTAATCCCACTCTGGAAAATCATTTAAATCTTTATTTGTAAAATTGAGTACAATTAAGGCTTATGTGGCTTGCAATAACACCATGTAGTTTTGTGATAGTCGGTCTTTAATTTACCATAGGGCCCATGTAATGCAGCCTTCCGGAAAGAAATTTAATAAGCATTAAACTATAAAAACAAAATTATTACTATACTATTAAAATTTGCTCTAATTTTGGTTTTTTTTTAACACTGCATGCTTAATCTTAGTCGTTTCAAATAACATTTTACTTTTTCTCTGATTTGACCAATGAAGAACAGAAAATAATTTATTTATATATAAAAAACAAAACAAATATAAATGTTTTTTGTTTTTATATACAATAGGGCATAGTTTTTTTTACTTTTCCAGTATCTTTTATGGATTAGGAGCACTACCCCTTCCACAGAGTTCATATTTCGGGCAAGTTAGTCGAATCGACTAACATTAGTCATAACGTATAAAAAATAACCTTAAGCATGCAGGGTTAAAAACAGAAATCACTTTTGTGATGAACAATCAATAATTTACGGTTGTCCAATATAAAATCACCTTCTGAAAATCACTTTAATAGCCTGATAATATTTCTTTAATAAATCATGATATATTATTTCAATTCGGCAATGTATTATAATACTAATGGCTAATAAATCAGTGTGTGTTTAAACGTTGGTTTAGTTGAACTAAACATAAATTTATATGTAGTTTAAACTCAGCAGTTGTAAATCAGTGTCCCATATATTATATGTAGTTTAAAAAGTAACATGTGGCAGCACTACGATAAATGTTGACAAATTCATATGGTTTGTACTGGTAGTTTAAACGCCCAATTTTATGCGTTTAAAGATGGTTTATATGTTTTCTGATTTATAGATTTGTTGGCTTAAACACATTTTAAACCAGAAAGAGAGTTTAACTTGCTCTGATTTATTAGCCCTAAGAGGTCAAGTTTTATAAAGATTTACTTATATTTTATAGATATCAAATAAAGGCCACTCCTAAATATTGCGAACTCTCGGTGGAGGGTATTAAAACTTCCGCATAGCCAAATATAGCACTCTTACTTGCTTGAATTCAATTTCTATTATCCAAAATCATCAGAGATTTTAAAATTTTTTATGTGTGTATGTTAAAATGTAGGTTCTATTTCCTTTTGAGTACTTAAAAATTGTCCACGAAATTTGTCAGTTGCAACGGTCTGACTAGTGTAAAACTACATGTCTTTTATGCAGGCCCCATACAAGTTTTTACGAACTATAATAATTACACTGTGCTAGTCGTAAATTTTGACAAGCTGGCCAACCGAATCGTATTCGCGACATTCACGATTAAGCATTTCAATACTTAAGTACCATGAAACGATATTTTTTAACTTTTTGCATCATTGTAATTTAAATCAATCCAACTCTGTTAAATATAATTTTTCGTTATTTTTTTCGCGATTTTTTTTATGCTCAAATAGTACTGTACTCTTAAATACAGTATCTACTGTTCTGTATAATACTGAACGGATGGTCACCGTCAGTATAATAGAAGCTTTATACCACACTCGGATTCCTATTGCTGAATTTTTAATGTAAGTGTTTGTCGACCTCAAACGTTTGTCTTAATATGTAAGAAATAAAAATTATTATTTTTATTTATTCTCTTAATTTTCAGTTTAAAAAATTTCTCCTGAATTAGTTTATCATCTATCAAACAGTAGATGGGTTTCTTAACCCTATCTACCTACCCACACTCTGGCAGATGTATTTTCAAAATGTTTTTAAGACAATACCATCATCACCACTAGGTGCGTTTAGTGTAGGGTATCGAAAAATATACGCATAGATAATGCATATGTACATGCATATTTGTTGTATATATTACATGTATATTAAAATGTTTACTTTTACAAGATCTTAAATGCGCATTCAAGCAAAACTAATGTCGCCTACAAAAAAATCTTTGTTTACATCATAACACTCTTGTGTTAAGTGTGTGTATGTTTGTGCACGTGTGTGTTTCTATGTGTTAATATACAAGAATTTCTAAATTGTTGTTTATTTTGTGTACTACATATAAAAAGAACATCATAACAAAACTCTTACGAACAACATTTGTTGTACTCCCACATTTAACATTATTATTATTATTATTATTTATTTTTAGTCCTTAATATTTAGAAGGTAAATAAGTATGTCCTTGTTCAGTAGACTGTGAGAGTAATAAACATTTTAAAGATATTTATGGCAAAACATTTACTATATCTACAATAACATATCGTTTAAGTTGTATTTTTGTCTTCTACTTTTTTCCTTCATTTTTTTGTTGTCATAATTTATGGCTCAAACAGGTATATTAAATGTCCTGTAAAAAAAATCACATAAAAAAGAGCAAACAACAAAAATGTATACATGATTTTTAAAAAAGATAAACAACCTTTGAGTCGGTACTCGTACAATAAAATAAATAAAAACCCCAACAACAAAAAATTTTATATTATTGTGATTGTCATCTATTTGTAAATGTATATGTGACTTTGTCTGCTCCATTGTTTGGCTATATATTCTCTTAGTATAAATTCCAAGGACAATATAAGTTAATCAATTTGCAAAGATAAAAGATATTTTAACAAAAGCTGACAATTTTTATTACTTTAACATTAATGAAATTTTCAATTATTATTATGGTTTATTTTTTATTTTTGAGAAAGATGTTAAAAATATTAGAATAACAGGTTGCTAAAGATGATTTACAATATTGGTGCTCCAAGACATTTAAAATTTCGAAATACGAACATTAGAGTTTCATATACATACAATGATTTAGGACATTGCCATTTCATTATAAAAAAAATTACAGACATGCATACATAACATAATTTTCAAATGGTTTTATACTTAATTAATAATTTCATAACCTCAACATTTTCTTAAATGTCATCATTAAATTGCTTAAAAATGCAAACACACATGCAAACATATAATTATGAGTTATGATGCTTATGGTTAGTCAACTGAGGATGCAACAAAACTTGATTTAATTGACAAATATTTGTAGAACAATGTTTATCAATTAAAACGAAGTGTATATGTACAGACAAATTCAGAAACATACATACATACATACATATTTAAATATGTAGATAGGTTAGTGTATATGAAAATTCATTCAATAAACCAACCATATTTTACTAACTCCCCCAACAGCAGCAGCTGTAGAACCTCTAACCATTTCGTCCTTTTGTAAATTGTTGTATATGGAAGAGTATGTATAATCTCAAAAATTATGATGCTTTGTGTAACATTGTTTGTTTGCATCGTTATTCTCTATACTTTATTTCTTCATTTATTTCATTTTTATTTTCTTTTTTTGGTTTTTTTTTTCTTTGCCAAGAAGTGCACCAGTGAACACATGTAGTTACTCTACTTGACATTTTAATGGGTTAAAAAATATTTAAGGGCAGAAATTGTTCATATTGTCATAAGTATATGTATATATATATATATATATATATATATATATATATATATATAAATATATATATGTATATATGTATGTGTATGTATAATATTTACTTACATAGAAATGAGCGTATGTATATCCACATTCAATATACACAGAAAAAAATTGCAAAAGTTATTCACCCATATTCCATTTAACGTCATCGTCATCAATTTAATATCAACATCAATTTTTATCGACGTCGTCATCAATTTGATACAAAACTTGTATTCTTTAACAGCAATGCAAAGACGTCGATTGTTTATTATTTTTTTTTAAAGTACATTTTAATAAATTTAGACATTTGGTTTGTTTTGTTTTCAGTTCTAATAAAAAAATACAATTTGATGTTCGTTTCTCAAAATATTGTGCTCTCAAAAAGGGTAGTTTGATTTATTCTGAAAAATTCCCTTACTAATGGCCTAAGGCATTGCACTTTTCTCCCCGTATAAATCGTCAGTATTAAAAGTGCTGCGCAAAAATTGCAACATTTTACAAAAAGCTCAAATAAGCCAAAAAATATAATGAAAAAATCCCTTAAACCATAAGGAATGGAAAAAATTCCATTAAAAGGCGAAATTAGCGGAAATTCTCAAAAATTTGCTAATAGCGGCATGATAGAAAAGTTTAATATTTATTAAAAATCGTCTAAGTCAGAAAACTTGCTGGAAAAATTGCTTCTATCACGAACATGGCTAAAACTCACGAATTTCCACTAATTTAGCCAATTTGATGAAATTTTCGCCATTCCTTATAGTTTAAGGGTCTTTTAATCCATTTTATGGGTTGTTTGAAATATTAAAAATTTTCGCGAATTTTTGCTATTTTTGCAAATTTTTGAAGTTTTCGCGTAGCTTTGTTGCTCTTTTTCCATTATTATGTTTGAAAAATTAAAAAGAAAAAAAAAACTGTTTCGACATCAAAATAAGACTGACGACAAAATCAGAGTCAATTAATAGTGATGCAGAGGTTAACGTTGAGTACGGCACAAGTACATCGACGCTTATCGATAAAACTTGATATCGACAATGGGCATTCCGATTTACAATAATCGAATCAATACGAAATCGTTTCGTATTGATGACACTAAATGCAATAAGGGTGATTAAGTAATTATAGAATTTTTTTTTTTTAACTTTTCTAATATTTTTAACAATTTTCTTAATAAGATTTTTGTAATTTGTGATGATAAATTTTATTTCTTTTTTTTATTATTTTATAGAAAATGATTGTACAAAACAATTTTGTGTCAAAAAGTTAAGAATACAAAATAGAAAAATTATGTATATATCTCTGGTTTCAACTGTTAAAAATAAGATACGACTGTTATGGAGAAATTAAATTAATCTACAGAGTAAGTTAAGTTTTTATTTATTAATTCGTTAAGTAATTTTAACTGGTCTTTTTGTATTCTAGTATTTCAAATATTACTGATTATGACGTCATTTTATTGTTTTGTGCAGGGGGGCTACTCTCCATTTCGATGCGAAAGCTTAATTCTAGCAAAAAAAATGGAGCATACAAGTAAGCACTTTTGTAAGGGAGAGAAGCATAAACACCCTTACAAACCTACTTATAAGATGTATGATTTTTATATGGCGAATTGCGACTTAAAGTAATACATTTTTTTCTCTGCTAAAAAACAATTTGATGGCTGATTGCGTATTAAAAAAAATTTTATTTTAATGTTCGGTAATATTTAGAGAATAGTCGTAAGCACATTTCAAAATCATTGCCATACAACCTGCTTTCATATAAGAGATTAACAGAAGCAGTCAGAACTTTGTTCGTGAATTTTTTCTTTAAAATAATGATTTGAATTATTCACTTACAGCCTGCTTACTTATAAGGGATAATGCGAAATTATTTTTATTTACTTAAATTAAAAATTCACTTCAATGGTTTCCGCTTCTCTACTGCTTCTAAGTAGTATGTAACAGCCAGAGAATATATCAGTGCACTAAAACTTTTCTTGCTTCCGGAAACCTCAAAATGTTTTACTGGGATACCAACTTGGTATAGAAAATTTTTCGAAGACTGATAGTAATGAAATGTCAAAATATGTAAAGAATTTGAAATTGGAAAATTTAACTAAATTAAAAAGTGATGATTTGCGAAAAGGAAAAAATAAAAAGATGCAAAAGATGCGAAAGACAAATTCGCAAACGCATTACAGAGTACAAATAATTAGATTTCCTTCAATTCTATTACGTATCGAAATAGAGAGTAGCCCCCTGATTTCAAAACCTCCCAGTGCTTTCAGTTTTAAGTCTGTTGCTGTAACTGGTAATATTGTGATGTGATATATTTTTTTTAACAAACAATAAACCTCTTCAATCGAATTTCTGATTAAAATTAATTAGCAACAAAATATTTTGTTAATATGACAAACTCGTTATAAAAATTAATATTAAAAAGTTAACAAATATTTTATTCAGTACAACAAACTCGTGGTAAAAAAAAAATATTTCTGGAGTTTTAACAATTTCTATTAACATAATAATAGGTGCGTTACACAAGATCTCAGGCAAGTTCCGACTAATGAGAGTAAAATGAAAATTACTCTGTAAATTTGCCAAAACTACCCAAAATTGCTGGAACCATTTTTGCACATCTTCAAGTATTAATGCTGCTTACTTTTCCAATTAAGAGACATTTAAGTGATTTTAGACACTTAAAATGCATAGCATTTTAAAGCCAAAACATTTGCATCATTGTCCTTTTTTATATATTGTTTTTTTTTTTTATATTACAGATAAAGGGAAATATATATGGGGGATTTCATATCAAGTGACCCAACTTTTGAAATCGATGTCTTCCGATTTGGATGAAATTTGCACCAAGGTTAGTCTTATTAGATAGTAGTTTAGACAAAAATTTTCAACAAGATCGGTCTAATGTCAAAATTTTACATTTTGGCCAAACCGGTGTTCTTTCTCATCCATGTAACTTATTATCTATTGGTGTTAGCAAAATTTGTCCCAAACAAATTAGATAGCTATTTCTTCAAGCTTTCGAAAAATATTTTTTTTAAATTTTTTTAAATTTAAAACTTATTTTTATTTATTTTTTGCTCAAAAGAAAGCTTAGGTCTATTCCTTTAAGTTAGTTCTGGTCGCTATTTGGGCCGCGAGTGGGTTATGTATAAGAAAACATAATTTCTAAGTCAAGACGTGGATTTTTAAATTTTTAGCATATGCACTATTTCGAATTTTTTCCTATTTGTGTGTGTTTCTAAAATCTTAAAAATAAAACTTATGCTGAGAAACTAGCATAAGTTTAAGGTATGTTATATACCTCTCCGACGGTATACAACATACCTAACTAGCATTTCATTCCCTCGATACTGTAATACCCACAATATGTTAATCCCACAATAATAAAATCTATTTTTCTATAGAGATGTTGACACATAAAATTTTTTTATTTATTTGTAATAATAACTAAATTAATATAAAATAATAATAATAAAAACAAAAAGATAAATAATCTAAAAAAAATTAATCTTAATCACATAAGTCCTTTAACAAATTTTTTTTTTGTTTTTTTTAAATTCTTTAAAAAATTTTTAAATTTAAAACTATTTTTTTTTTTTTTTGTTTTTTTGCTCAAAAGAAAGCTTAGGTCTTTTCCTTTAAGGCAGTTCTGGTCGCTTTTTTGGCCGCGAGTGGGTTATGTATAAAAAAAATAATTTGTAAGTCAAGACGAGGATTTTTAAATTTTTTAGCATATGACGTCTTGACTTACAAATTATTTTTTTTATAAATAACCCACTCGCGGCCCAAACAGCGACCAGAACTACTAATCAGTAGGACTTACCTTGGTGCAAATTTCATCTAAATCGGAAGAGATCGATTTCAAAACTTGGGTCACTTGACATGAAATCCCCCATATGCAATAATGTATTAACCACTTTAATTTTTTCATTAAACAGTTAAATTTTGCTTTTTAATATATTTTTTAAAAAAAAACGAAACTTTTTCTTTTGCTTGTAAGTTTTCTGATTAATTTATCAGTTTCATATATAAACAAAAACAGCTGATTGTTTACTTTTGTCCCAACTTACCCAATGGGTGCCCCGGTAGCCTAGCTGGTAGTGAGCTAGTCTATCAGTACCCGGGTTGCGGGTTCGATTCCCGCCAGACACTCTGGTCTCCTGCAGACAAGCGAAAAGCTTCGCGGGATTAAGTGTAGGAATAATAATAATAATAGAAAAAAAAAACAAAAAAAAATAAAAAAAGTCCGTACAAATTTGTACAGGAAATGAAAAAAAATTACTCTCTTAATTGCACAAAAATTTTTATGTGGAACGCTTTTGGGTAAATTTGTACAAGTTCGGACTGTTTCGTTTTGCATGTGGAACAGAGGTAATATTTTACATTTATAAATTCGGTTCTTGTAGCCTTTCCAATAAACAAGATAATTATCAAGAGTTATTTTCGGGAATACAAAATTTATTATTAATCAGATTTCTCTATGACGTGCTAAATTTCTAATTTTTTATTTTTGATAAAAACACTGAAAATTATTGTTGAGGGAAAGCTGGGTTCTATGCGCATTTCGTTGGTTGCTTAGGCCAGCTCGTCATGAAACCTTTTCCAAAAACTTTAGAAAAGCTAAATATATTATACATATAAGACTTTAAAGTGAATAAGAATTTTAAAAACTCAGGTCTTTTACTTGTAACAATATCAAAGCTTTCACAAACCAACAACAATAAACAGTAAGTTTATCTTTTCTTACATTCCCCCTACAATTGGCTGCTTTATTTCCAACTCGAATTGTAGTTGTAATAGGGTACAAAGAAAAAACAAAAGTTATGAAACAAATTGCTTAATAAAGCAATTTTCCATTTCAGTTTTTTTTCCGGGACATGCAAATTTATTATCAAAAGTTATATCCCTTTTAGACCTGACGCTAAACTACTGAAAATGTTGTCATAATTTTTGAAATATATGGTCTCTATATCGTATGAAAATATAATCAATGTTTAGGTTTTACTATTTTAATATCCTTCAAAGATTTTAAGGACACGCACAATTGATGCATCTCGTTGAAATTTTTAGCCAAAAAGCATATTTATTGCATCAAATGAATTCAATTGGTTTGAAACATTAAAATTTACCATTTTGTTTTATTAAAATATTCAATAGGCAGCCGACACGGGGACGTCCCACTGAGTCCTTATAGCGGTCCCTTTGTGATATCACTATTTGTTAACGATTAGTACTTTTGTAATTTAAAACACATAATTCTGCGTCTAATTTTGACAAAACTGAAATGTGACGCAAGAATTTCGCAATAATTCAAGTAACGGTAAAGCGAATAGCGAAATAATGTGAGAAACAAACATAAAGAACAATCAGCGCAATCGATGCATGCCGGTCTGAAAGGGATATAATTGTTTTTGCGTCAATAATACGACAATTGATTTGTCGTAATTTTTCTCTGTGTACGACTAACATAATGACTTACATATTTGAACTATACATATGTAGTATAAAAAGGATATAAGGCATAAGTGTTTGCTACGACATAAAATGAGTCTGGCTTTTGTTTCCTGTTTCGTTGTAAAAATGTTTACTAAATGCTTAAAAGTCTTACTTAATTGGATTGTTTGCGGCATTTTATCATATCTTGAGTATTATTTAAGCACAGAAAAGGTTTAAAAGTGTAAGTAGTTAATAATTTAACCTTGCATTATTCTACTAAATTGGACAATTTTACGAATTAAAATGGATTTGATGCTGTAAAGGAAGTAACATATATGTAATAATGTAATACATTACTTAGAGAGTAAATTGTAATTTTTTATATCTTTAATGGAGCACATATTTAAAATAATTGTTTGAGTTTATTACGACGATACATTTCTAACATTTCTTAAGACCTGCAGTAATTATATTTGGTATAGTGTGGTATTTTTGTTGATTATTTAAAATTAAAACGTTTACATAATTTGACCGGTTGTTTTTAAAAGGAAATTACTTGAATAACACCATGTGACAACATGAAAAAATTAAAGAGACTTTTGGAAAGACCCAGGGTAAGATTGTGGGCATACTTAATGAGATAATTTTGCCATTTTTAGAAATTCGATTACTTCCCAAAAATCGAAATTTATCGATATAAAACAGGTTTTTTAGACATTGTGGACTAACAATTTTTAACTATGGTTTTTTTTTTTTTGCAACGTTTTAGAAGAATTAAACGGTGTTCAATTGAGGAGCAGTGAGGCTTCATAAGTACATTTAAAAAGATAAAATGGAGCAACATTTTAAAGATATATAATCGCAAAAAAAATTCATTCCATTGGTTTGTAAGATTTTTCTGGCAACACTTTGTTTAACACCCCGAATTTTTTTTTTTTTTTTTTTTTTTTTTGTTCCCTCAAAAGTGTAGTTTTTGTGAAATAAAATAAGAGAATATTTAAATCGGCCCGAAATAAGCAGAGTAAAAAATGTTTTATGCAAACATCTAAATGAAGGCACAACCTGATAATGTTTGCCTCTAAAGACGTTATGATTAACTATGATAAAAATCTGCTTAACAGTAATTGCTGTTAAGTCTTCATCTTTTCATCATCTTTTTTAAGAGCAACTATAGCTTAAAAAAAACAACCATTCTTTTATATGGGTTATATATATTGTTGTTATTATAAACCCTAACATTTTCGGAGGCAACTAAAACAAGGCTGTGGCTTCTTGATGGGGGATTAATATAATCATAATATGGTTACCGGTGAAAATAATATGGTTAACTTAACCATACTATGCTTAAACATTTTTACTATAAATAGTTAAGTCTACGCTTAAGAGTTCATGAACTCTTCGTGGCATAATATGCCAATAAGGGCTGAGCGCTCGATTAGACCCTTTCAAAGAAAATCTGGGCCTAAATACTTTGCATTATAAACATTTTACTTTGCCAATTATATTTACTGCACGACCGTCTTGCTGGAATCTTAATTCAAATTTACAAAGACAAAGTTTCAAAATTAACCAAAATTTTATAAATTACACAAAACAAAATTTTTGTTTAATGAAATGTAATGATTTTAATCAATGCGAATTCATACCAGGTGACCTTGGCTTGCTACGTAAGCAACATCTGATAACCAACCATGAGTCAAAATGGTATACCGCTCTGGTGGTTCTGGGGAATCTTTTATAAGTTTTATAATTTTCACTTAGATTTATGAAATTTTCAAATTATTAGATAACATACAATTTAAAATTTCAAACTAAATAAATTGTTTGCTTTAATAGTTTCCCTGTGGGAAATTTATACAGACTAGTCCTGGGATTTATGAAAATAGAACAAGTACAAAAAGAAAGAATGCATGACCAGTGAAAGGAGAACCAATCATTAAACTGGCATATTAAGAACCAAAAGGTAAAAACAGTAATCAATTACAGTACAGTATTCACCGGTGGTGTGACACAATTTTTGGGACTTTCTAAAATTTAGTTCTTAAATTTAGTTCTAGAACTTGTTTTATTGAAATAATACTCCATGGTAAAGGGTAGTTAAATCTTAAGGGTCGATGTTGATTTTGAATAAAACACAAATTATTTGGGAAATTATTGTCATTTCTTTTTATTATGATAATATTGGTATGGTTCAATTATGTATGGAATAAAATATCGGCCAAATGGCCGCCGCGGCCTCTGCGGCACACATCCATCCGATGTGCCAAAAGTTCGATAACGCTGAGGCCTAATTGAGGTTCTATGCCGTTAATATGCCAATTTATCTCATTCTTTAGCTCTTGAATCGCTGCTGGCTTATCGACGTACACCTTTTCTTTCAAATAACCCCAAAGAAAAGTTTAAATTATTAAATATTTTAAACTTTTGATCCAATACGCCAGAACAAAAATCTTGAAAAGTAAAGGAAACATTTTAATATTGTGGCATTTCATATACGAAAGGACACCATTTGCGATAATAGAGCAAACATCACATATTCCAAAGTATAAGGTTTACATATTTTGGTTTGTGGGTATGTTACTTTGAATTTGTTATAAATTTTTTGCAAAAATAAACATTCTGTTTTTTTTCAAAGACAGTAAAACAATAACAATGCTAAAAGCCATATAAGAATAACTAACGAAAGAGCCTAAGGAAGAAAAACCATAATTTGCTTAAAAAATTAATTTATTGATTGCGTTAGTAGGATTTTCTTTAAACATATTGGTATTTAAAGCATTTTTCACAACACACATAGTTGCAGAAATCGTATAGAATTTCAGAAAATGATTGTTTCCTAGATTAATTTACTAATTGCAAACAATTTTTAATTTATTGAGGTAAATTTCACCAAGTTCATGCATAACACAAGGAAACAAAATTGAACTTTTTTGAGCGGCCTGAAACTTTGTTGCAAATTTTTACTAATTTGAGGTCGCTGATTTCAAATCTAATCTCCATTTTTCTCTATCAGCTCGACAAAATCAAAAGTTTTGCACCGATTGCAATGAAATTAAGCTCTTTTCATTCGAAATCTGTTTAACTAAATGTTTCTAGACAAAAACTGTGATTTTTCTCGCATATTCATTTTTTTATGAATTTTTAATGAACAAAAAATGTCTTTTTTTTTAAATTTTATTTTTTTCAATACTTGAACGATATCTCTGAAACTACTGGGTAAATTTGAAAAACAAGATAATATTGTTGCCGTGTTTAAAATTTTTTTTAACTGGATATGGTGAACCGCTTTCAAGTTATTCCAATATATGTAGTGAAAGTGCCTTAATTTTGGACGTAACGGTATATCTCGAAAAGTCGAGCTGAAAAAAAAATGGAGATTAGATTTCAAATCAGCGACCTCAAATTAGTAAAAATTTGCAATAAAGTTCCAGTCCGCAAAAGTACTGTTCCGCAGTATAATTAACTATGCATTACTATGACTGCTAGTTAGCAAGAGGTTTTTTCAAAAGTTTTTGTATTCTATTGTAAAATATTAGGATATTAGGACAATATGACTTGATAGGATACCACTTGAAACATCCAAATATGTATTACATTAACAGAGGTTTTCTTAATATTTTTGTTTTTTGTAGACTGAACCAAAAAAAAAAAAGTCAGTACAAAAAATCAGAAATAAATGTAAAACCAGTAAAAGTGCGTACTGTTTCAGGTGTTGCGCATAAAACAGTACAATTGAAAAAAATCAGTACATGTACTGCTAAAAACAGTACGTCTGGCACCCCTCCATCTGATAGATTTTTTTTACTCTGAAGGTCTGGTTCAAACGGACTTGTGAAATCTGCTGTTTCTGCAAAAGCTTTTACATGAGTTTGTCATTGTATTTTTCAACAATTAAGATCTTAGTATACATATTTAATCTGGATACTTATGAGAATCGGAGTTAAATCAACGATGACGGCTTATTATTCCGTCAGTTTGTCTGTCGAAATGGGGTTTCCCAAGATTTTAGATATGATGGGGGTAGGTTGTTACATATTACTATCACATATATAATAAGGAATAGTTACCACATATATAGTAAGGAATAGTTTGCCATATCGGTCCGCAAATGGCAGAGATATGAACAAAAAACCACGACCATTACCATAAAGCTTAACTTGCTTAAGTCTATAAACTTTGAAATTTCCCGAAAAAATGGTCTTGGCACATTAGCGTCCATACTATTTATATAAACTAAGAGAACCAAATTTGGCCGAGATATTTCTTATTGGACCATTTTTTCACCTGGGCACACTAGAATGAGGCGCCCGTATATAAGATATATACTCTTGATGAAGGTTATGTTGCACACGGCTGTGCCGAATCTTGTTTTTAATTTTATTAATTTCAATTTAAAATTTTAATATCTTACGCTGTTATTTTAAATTGTAAAAAAATTGTCTACTTGAGTTTTGTTTATTTTAACTTCAATTTAAATTCAATATTCGCATCGGTATCGTCGATGATTCCCTTTAAATATCGCTATCGTATCGGCAAAAAGGCGTCTCGTTACATCCCTAGTATAAACCATATACTGTTAGATTATGGGTTACCTACTTTTATTCGACTGCCCGTTTCTTTATTTTCTCGTTTTACAAACAATTACAAAAATATATACATATGTGTAAGTTTTCAGCCATGATCGGAAAATCGAATACATATGAGTGAAATTGATATCGAATAAATTCTGAAAACTATCCTGTAGTGGAATTCTGTAACTTTCAACAATAACAACTGTTGTTTTATTTGTCAACCTTTTGTGTTGTTTGCACTAACAATTCTGTAAATTGTTCTTAACAACATAATAAAAATAAACGTCAAAAGGCATCACTGTCAAAAAAAATGGCAAAATAAAGAAAAGCACAAAGAGGAATACAAAAAAAAAACCAATCAAATTATTAAAACTAAACAGATTATATATTTTTTTTTTTTTTTAAGAAGAAAACTGTAAAAATAAATGCTAAATATTCAATGTTCATTTTCCACTTATATTTTTTCTTTAAACTAAATTTTTTTTAAACAATAAATAATCAACACTAAAAAAGTTGTCGTTTACTTAACACAAACAGCTGACTTTACGATACCAAGTGTTGTTTAAAAGGTAACAGAATAGCAAAATCGTTAATTGTTTAAAAATGACAACTATTGTTAATTTTTTTTTTTTTGCAGAATCGCACTACTGATTTAAAAGTTTATAAAAAATCCCTTTAAATACCTAATACATCGAATTCTTATCTTTGCCAGAATAATTAATTGATTTAAAAAGTTTTCCATAACTGGCTGCCACCTCTCATAAAATGACGGGAGTAAAAATTCCAAAACAAAATATATAATTAAAAAATTATGAGCTGAAAGCCTTTGTTAAATACCTCATTAAGTAAAGCAAACAAAATTGCTTATTATAAACTGAATTTAAATGAATGGGTACCGCCTGCTACTAAACTTTGGCTTTTAGATCATTTTATAGTCTGCTAAACCGAAGTAGTTAAGGAAAAGATTTAAATGAGCACTTGACATATGGCGTTTGCATGGTGGATCGTAACTACCGGGTGACAATCAATCACCCTTGAGTGCGAGAGCAACCACCAGATCTAGATGGCATAATTCGGAAAAAAGTAGACACTCGCCCCTCGCTTAGGATCTGGAGCTATATAACCACCTCTGCTTTTGAAAATATGCTAGCAGTTTCTGTTGATTATCAACAGCGCCTTGAGAAGATACTTCCTCAGCTCGAACTTTCCCCCAAGTGGCTCTCTTGTGGGATTTGCAGGATCACCCTTCCCGTGAATTTGGATAGTAATCCACAACCACCATGTTAGCCCCGAATTATCTTTTCAAAAGAAAAGCAAAACTTCCGCAAAGACAATCTTCCTGAAAGACAAAATGCATTTTCCACAAGAAGAATACTAACGGAGGCCTCAACCGATATTGAGTCTGTGCCTGATCACTGGGGGCTACTGCCTCTCGTAGTACCAGATATGATCTCTGTTCAGCTACGATCAAAGGAGAGCGTTACAATCTTCTGAGACCTGTAAGTTTTGGATTTTGCCGAATCCCATGTATTGGCTGCACCTGATTTCGCCAGAGGAAATTTACCCCTGGGGTAAATCAAAATAGTATTTATCTTGTTTATAGTTTATTTAAATTTTGTTTTTTTAATATTTGTTGTCTTTATATTGCATTAAAAACCGGCCTTTTTGTGTTTTTTTATTTTTTTATTACATATCGCACTTAGTCATAAAGTTTTTAGTAAATAATTTTTAATTTTATATTTAAGGCTTATGAAAAAGAAATTTTAACCCAACCGTTTACTACCAAAGAGTAGACAAACTAACATGATTTTTTTACAACGGGTAGATATGAATATTATATGCCGTTTTTTCCCCAAAAAGTAAAAAATTTAAATGTTAATAACCTCTTGGGAATATGAATTTATTTTATTTAAAAGTTTTTATTTTAGATTTTAGGGTGGGTGTGAAACGGTAGCAACGTTCTGATAGCAGTAACATTTTGACACTGTTAAAGTGAATAGTATAAATTTTAACATAAGCGTAGAATTTGTTGACAATTTTAATTCACCATAGAAAGTTGATGAAATAAGGGGAATATGCTTGATAATGGACCTTCTACACTGGCCTTGAAAATATGCCTTCGTCTCAGATGCACATAACTTAATAGAAAAATTGTAACTAATAATTTATAAATAAGATTTACATGGATACACAAGATGTGAAATACACAGATGTGAAATTAAAATGAAGTGTTCTTGCACTGTCAAAAGTTTTTTTTTTTGTGTGTGAACATAAACATAAGCATTTTTCTCAATTGTTCTACCAGGTACTTGAAAAATAAAAGACGTTTTATCCCACCAAAATTCGCACATTATACAAAACCAATTACACTCATATATTCTGTACGTAAAATTAACTGCAATTGTAATATAAAATAAATGAATATTCAGTTAAGAACTGGTCAAATTATTTTCATTTATTTTTAAGGAAAAGTTCATTTAATTTTTACTGTCAAAAATTCAAAGGCGAATCCTGTAAAAAAAATAATTGTCAGTTATTTAATATAATTTAACTATCAAAAAAAGTAACCGATGAATTCCATAAAAACAAATGAATTTTCAGTTTTTGACAGTAAAACTTAAATGAACTTTTCGTTAAAATTAAATGCAAAATAAGTAGATCGGTTTTTAAGTAAATTTACAGTTGTTTTTTATTAAATTTTTATTTAATTTTACATACAGAATACTTTTACTTAATCAATAGACAATATTAAATGCAACCGAAAATCCGTATAAATGTGCACTTAGTTTTTTGAATAAATGTTAGAATCAGTTAAAAATAAATTTACTTGGAATTTTAACTGCCGTATTCATAAAAAATAAAATAGATTTCAAACGTATTTTAAAACAAAATTTCCATACAAATTTTCCTAAAAAAAGATTTCATATCCAATTTAGTTTTTTATGAATACGGCAGTAAATGTTTATTTATTTAAAAATGACTGAAGGGAATACTTCTTAAATAACCTACAGTCCGTTACTGTAATAATATTGTGAGTGTATGTTTTACTAGAAAATTAGAATATTGCTTAGAGTACACATGTACCTAAGATGCCAGTTGTTTCTTTTTCCATCTAAAAATATTAGAGATTCTTTAAAATCTGTGCTTATTGCCAAGTTGTTACCAAAATGTGTAAGTACCTCAATATAAAGATTAAATGGATTTTCTACTATTTCCATGTGCTATAAACGACTTAACTTTTGACCTTTTCAACATCATAAATATTTATCTACATTCTTTAAAACAAAAACACTGCAATTACCTTGTTTGCTAATTCCAATTATAGGTACTGCTCAAAAAAAGCCAAGTATAATATTTACACATGTTCGATATGGCGGTATGACCATCTGAAGTGGTCATGCTTCTGAACTGTTTACCTGCGTTGACAATATAAATAGAATTGACAATGATGAAAGTGCACTCCATACGCTTGACATATAGCAGCCAGTGACAATGTCAGTCCAGTGTTCGTATAATATACGTTTAACAATTATATTGTATTTTACATTATTTTCGCTAACTGAAAGATATGCATACGCTACGGAGATAATATGCGGCAAGGTTTTAACAAACGTATTGGCATCACTTTGCGTAAATGGCTTTAATTTTCGCATCAAAAGATATTGTAAGTTAATTTGAATTCTATATCCTAAAATAGTTTATGTTGAAAACTAAATTATTTACTAAAAAACCAATGATTTATATAAACTATTTGTTATATACTAAATTTTATATTCCATCATGTTTTTTATAACATTTTATATTATTTTCTTTTCTTCTAGTGTCACAAAAAAACCAAACTCCAAAAACTCTACCATCCGATGAAAATTGGTACAATCGCATTAAAGAAATATTAAAAAAATCTGAAATTAATAAAAGCAATCCAGAGTCTTTTGAAACCGATCACTCTACTAATAAAGAGCGTAAAAGTTTAATACGCAAACGCAAACAAGTTTATAACGTCAGTCCTAGAGGCGTGGCTGATGAATGTTGTAACAATGGATGTGTCTATGCCGATATCATTGCGTATTGCAATTGAGTTTCCTTATCGTTCACTATTTTAATAATTTTAATTACTTTTTTTATTTCTTCTTTTTTAAATAATAAAAATCATTTAATAATAAAAGCAAAGCAAAAAATGTGTGAATTTGATTTAATACCTTTTAGTAGTAATGATTTACATCGTTAGAAATTGTTCAATGAAATATTTTAATTAAGTAAGAATGTATGATCGGTCAACCCCAACATATGATACCCTACCACAGTATTTAGAAGCAAATTTTTAAGAGTGTACCCTATTTGGGACCTTTGGGCAATTGTGGACTCACCAAAACAAAATTATGTTCTTAGGCTGAGATTTATGTACAAGTTCCTTATGCTAAATATTCTTAGGATATATTCATTAATATTAAATTTTTATATCATATATCGATCTTCCGGAAGAGGTTTATATAGGACCGATGTTCAAGTCTGGACCTACGACACAAAATTGACAGGACGTAGCGGACATCGTTAACGTTACTGTCGCCAATTTTTATGTCATTACAAATATTAAAAACGTAATTATGCCATTAAAAGCTGTTTTTCTGAAGTAGTATTTGTATGCACGATATGGCTAAAGCTACGGTCAGGTCACACTTATTAAATATTTGATCAAATAAGTATAACTACTACTTTTGTTAATAGCTAGCGAGATTTAACATGGTCTTAATATCACAAAATTAAACTAATTATACTGCTAGACAAAGTAAAGAAACGCTTTTATATAAGATGTGTTATTATAAACAAAAGAAACATTGGGATTAAAGGAGATTATATTTAAGTTTGCCTGTTGGCCCCGCTTTTTCGGCAAATATTTGACAAGTTAGATAAGTTACATTGCAGTGGAATGTTTTCAAGTTAAATTTAAACTTAACAGCAGCAATATAATAAACTGGTTTATGTGCACAAAAAAATCTATTCCGGAATGAAGCTCGTAAAGGGGCTTTTTGAAATTAAGGTCCTTATAACAAATTAAGCTTAGATCTAAAATTTTGGTATATAATCGCCGATATTGCAACCTCTACTTTGCGCACAAGGTTACTTTAGCAAATAACCAGTCATCCGCACAGACGGAAGGACATTGTTAGGTCAACTGAAACTGGTTGAAGTCACTAATATAAATAAAAAGTTTCTATAAAGCCTGATATAATCCGTGAATATACCTTCACAGAAAAAATTATTAGATTTCTCCAATCACCAAATTTATTCCAAATTCATAATATCAAGCAAACAAGTTGTTGATTTTGCACCTACTACCAAAATGGTTATATTGATTACTAAAAATTTTAAAATTTTGAAAAAATTTTGTTTGTTGTGCTTAATTCCCTTTTTTAATAATTGATAAAAATACTGAAATTTATTGTTGGAGGATAAGCTGTTCCTATGCGCATTTCACTGGTTGCTTAGGCCAGATCGTCAGGAAACGTTCTCCTAAATAATTTTATAAGGAATTAAGCACAACAAACAAAATCTTTTAATAAATATTTGTATTCCCAAAAACGACTTAGATAATAAATTTTGAAAAAATATTTGCAATAAATGATATTTTTAATTTTAATTCAAAAAGTGATCAAAAAACTTTGCCATTTCAAACAATGTGTTAATTCAGTTTAATAAATATTGACAATTCCCAACAACAATTATACATGTTTAAATTATTTTATTTTAAACGAAAAAAATCAATTTAGATTTTATGTTATTAAATAAAAATTTTAATTGAAAATGTATTTCAAAACAACTAAAATGCTTATTAAATCAAAATTAAGTGTTTAATTTTCGTTCAGCAAAAAAATAATTGATTCAATTATCACATTAATTTAATTTAAATACTTTTTAAACCATATTTTTAACTGATAAAAAATTTTTTCTGTGTTGTTGAAAATTTAGCTGATGAAAATTAACAACCTTGTACAATATCTGATAATACCAGATATTTCACTTCCTGGAAGCTATACCCCCAACTGAAATGAAAAAATATCCAACTAAGCCATGTCGAGCTTGCAATAAGGCAAAGAAAAGAAAAGAGTCTGTCCGGAAAAACAAGCTCTTTGTGTGAATGCCTGTTGTAGAATTGATCACCAAAATTAAAATAATATATGAATACCCAGCAAAAACTTTACTTACCTGGTAAGTTAGCAAGTAATATTTGGAGAAATATAAACACTACTTATTTTTCGGCCGAATAACTACTTATTTTTGTTCGAGTTGTCCACAGAATTCAGTAGTTACAATACACTTACTAGAAGTCACAAAATATCTAGTTATTATTAAACTATCAGTAAGTTAAATTGTAAGTACTTACAATATTCTTACTAGAAGCCAAAAAATAACTAGTTTTTATTTAATTGGCGCTAGTTGATAGACCTAATAAGTAGTTATGGAGCTAGTTACCAGTAAGTAAATATTCAGTACTGAAAACAAGACAACTAATAAGTAGTTATTTAACTGATTATTAGTAATCAAATATTCATAAGTTAAAATAATAGTAAAGAAAAGTACAAACTGAGGTCATTACTAGCAAGCACTTATTGAGGTTTTCAGAATAATGACAATTGTAATGACAACTACTTACAAGGTAACGTATGAAATAACTACGACCTATTACCAAAATTCAAAAAGTTTTTCCTGGGTAATACTTAAGTATATCAATGGAATCTTTATTTTTATATTGAATTTTTATTTTTATGAATAAAGTTTTTGTTTTCATTATATTGCAGTTTATTTATTACTACATCAAACAAATCTTATTCAAAAATAATACTACGAGATATATCATAGGTCGGCGGGGTTACTAAATTTGTCTAAGTGCGGCTATCTACGAGATATCTCGTAGTACAAAAAATTACCTACAAATAGCAAATTGATGCCTTACTTTCTCAACCTCGTATCTTAAAAAATACGGTTTGGACTTTTTCATATACAACGATTGTTTTTTTTTTTTTTGTGTTCTATTACTGCAACAACTAATTATTTCAATACTTTGTCTCAATTCTGTAAATATTAATAAATTATTGAAATAATAAGTTTTTGCAGTAATAGAACACAAAAAAAAAAACAATCGTTTTATATGATAAAGTCCAAACCGTATTTTTTTAAGATACGAGGTTGAGAAAGTAAGGCATCGAAATTAAAACCTTAATAAAATTTTTATGTGTTTCTTATACAATATTATCGCATTATTTATTTATCGTTATGAATAAAAAACTTGAACTGGCCTTAGCGGTGTGTTTCATAAAAACAGCCATGGCAGCGAATGCGTTATCTTTTCACGTTTTGGATTTTTCATGATTTTTAAATGTACAACATTTGTAATTATTATTTATTTAATTTTTTTTTTACATAAAGAACAAGTGCTTAGCCATTTTTTGGCGGTTATAAAAACTTTTACTGATTTTGAAAGCTAACTATTACTATGTATTTAACTATAAAATTTTTTAAATTGCTTTACGAAGATTAGGGTTATAATTTTTTTTACTTTTAATTTTTGGAAAAAAGTCAAATATACTATTAGTAGCTGTAACTTAAGAACGTGAACTGATTGAGAGCAACGGAGATTAGATTTGGAATCAGTGACCTCAAATTAGTAAAAAAAAAAAAATGCTTCAACAATCAACACGAAAAAAAGTTCAATTTTGTTTCGTTGTGCAATTAATACACAGAAAAAATTTTTTATCAATTAAAAAAATGATTTAAAAAATATTGAAATTTAATTAATGTGATAGCTGAATCATTATTTTTGTAGTTTAGAGAAAATTAAAAGTTTAATTTTGATTTAATTAAGATTTTAGTTGATTTGAAATCAATTTTTTATTAAAAAATTAATTAAACATCAACAAACTTTTTCGTTTAAAATAAAATAATTAAAACCACATTTAATTAAATGAATTAATTAATAAAATAATTTAAGCTTGGAGAATTTTTACTGGAAATTGTTCATATTTATTTGAAATGGCAAAGTTTTTTGATCTTTTTTTTAATCAAAATTAAAAATATAGTTTACTGAAAAAGATATTCACAATTTTTCGTAATCAATATAATCATTTGGGTAATAGGTGCAAAATCAACAACTTGTTTGCTTGATATTATGAATTTGATATAAATTTGGTAATTAGAGACAATTTTTAATTTTTTCTGAGTGAGAAGAACATATAAACTAAATTTTTCAGTTCGGGTGGTTATGATGTTATTACAACACAGAAAAAAGTGTTTTATCAATTAAAAAAATGGTTTAAAAAGTATTTCAATTTAATTAATGTGATAATTGAAAAATTTATTTTTTTAGTGGAAATAAAATTAAAAGATAAATTTTGATTTAATTAAGATTTTAGTTGATTTGAAATAAATTTTCGATTAAAATTTTAATTAAATAACAAAAAATCTTAATTGACTTTTTTCGTTTAAAATAAAAACATGTAGAATTGTTGTTGGGAATTGTCAATAATTATTTAAATAAATTGACACATTGTTTGAAATGGCAAAGATTTTTGATCATTTTTTTTAATTAAAATTAAAAGTATCATTTATTGAAAAAAAATATTCACAATTTGACAATTTTAAGTAGATACTCAATATAATTATTTTGGTAATAGGTGCAAAATCAACAAATTATTTGATTGATATGATTGGAGAAATTTAAGCCCTAGCAAAGCCCTAAGATAAGATATTTGTCAAAAATTTGCATTTGTAAACAAGGTTTACATGGACACACAAGCGACCAGTCAGAAAAAGAGATGGAATGAAGTGTTCTCGCATTGCCAATTGTCTATTGTGTGAATAGTTACCTACACACAAGAATTTTTCTTAATTTTTTACCAGGTAATTCAAAAACAAAACCAACATTAGCACATTAAACAAAGTCAATTAAAGGTATTTTTACTCAAATTAGGAATATTACTTAAAGTAAGAATTTACCTAAGACGACGACAGTTGTTTCGTTTCCCATCTATAAATATTAAAGGATGTTTAAAATCGATGCTTATTGCCAAGTTTTAACTTATTTGAGTAGCAAAATGTGTAGGTACTTAAAAATAAAGATTAAGTGGGTTTTCTACTAATTCCATTAGCTATAAACTACCATTTCAATATCATAAATATGTTAATGCTATAAAAACAAAAACAATAGGAATTACCTGGTTTTTCGATTCCAGTTGTTAAGATTGTAGAAAATTCCCAAGATAAAAATTTATCTTAAAACACAGATGTTTAATTTTGTAGAATTATTATCTGAGGTGCTCAAATCTTTTACTTGCGTTGAGAATATAAATATTTAGGATTGTCATCGATGGAACTGCACTTCATACGTTTGACTTATTGAAGCCAGTGACAATGTCAACCCAGTGCCCGTATAATTTACGCTTAATAATAATTTTGTATTTAACATGGTTTTCGCTAACGGAAAAATATGCCTACGCTACGGAGATAATGTGTGGCCAAGTTTTAACTGACGTCTTGGCATCAATTTGCGTAAATGGTTTTAATTTGCGGTTCAAAAGATGTTGTAAGTTAAATTGATTATTAAACTAATATTGTAACTTTATATCAATTCTTACTCTGCTACACAGAAAAAATTAAAAATTTTTTTTAATCACCAAATTTATACCAAATTCATAATATCAAGCAAGCAAGTTGTTGATTTTGCACCTATTACCAAAATAATTATATTGATTACACAGAAAAAACGTGTTTTATCAATTAAAAAAAAGCTTTAAAAAGTACTAAATTTAAATAATATGATAATTGAATCAATTATTTTTCTAGTTGAAAGAAAATTAAAAATTTAATTTTGATTTAATTAACATTTTAGTTGTTTTGAAATAAATTTTCAATTAAAATTTTAATTAAATAACAAAATATCGTAATTGAATTTTTTCGTTTAAAATAAAATAATTTTAACATGCAGAATTGTTGTTGGGAATTGTCAATATTTATTTGAATAAATTAACACATTGTTTGAAATGGCAAAGTTTTTTGATCACTTTTTTAATTAAAATTAAAAATATCATTTATTGAAAATATTTTTTAAAAATTTTTAGTAATCGATATAATCATTTTGGTAAAAGGTGCAAATCAACAAATTGTTTGCTTAATATTATGAATTTGGAATAAATTTGGTGATTGGAAAAATTTAATAATTTTTTCTGTGTACTAAAAATTGTCAAATTGTGAATATTTTTTTTTTCAATAAATGATACTTTTAATTTTAATTAAAAGAAATTATCAAAAAACTTTGCCATTTCAAACAATGTGTTAATTTATTTAATTAACTAAATTATGTTATTTGTAACGAAAAAAGTTAATTAAGATTTTTTGTTATATAATTAATATATTAATTGAAAATTTATTTCAAAACAACTAAAATGTTAATTTAATCAAAATTGTATTCTTACTTTGCTTTTATTTAAAAAAAATAATTGATTCAATTATCACATTAATTAAATTTAAATACTTTTTAAACCATTTTTTTAATTGATGAACAACTTTTTTCTGTGAACATTTTACTCTCTTTTTTAAAATTTTTTATTGTATAATTTATTATATCTCCCCCTAGTGGCACAAGAAAACCAAACCCCAAACACTTCACAATCTGATGAAAGTTGGTACCATCGCCTTAAAGACATATTATCAGAACTTGATGAAAACAATCTAGAGATTTTTGAAATGGATCACCCATCTAATAAAGAACGTAAAATTTTAATACGCAAACGCAAACAAGTGTATAATGTCAGCCCCAGAGGCGTGGCTGATGAATGTTGTTCCAATGGTTGTGTCTATGCCGATATCATTGCGTATTGCAATTGAGATGACTTATGTTATGGATCACTATTTTAATAATTTTAATAATTCTTATTCATTTCTTCATTTTGTAGTATGATTTTAATAATAATAAAAGCAAAGCAAAAAATTTTCGAATTTTAATTAATACTCGTTACTCTTAGTTTCAAAGTAATTGTGTGTTTATCATTAGAAAATGTGCAAAGCTGTGTTAATAATAGATAAATATAATCACCTCTATCGTGAATATCAAGTGAAATTTTTGTTCCCATGTAATTTTTATTCCACTCGAAGGGAAAAATGCTATCGTGAACCTCCCGTAAACAGTTTTTCGCGCTTTCAATTCTCAGTGAATGTAAAAAAGAAGAAAAATTAATAAATATTAAAAATCGAAGATATTTTTGTTCAAAAATATACACGTATATTTTAAAAAAAATTTAAAAACATGTAAAATATATTGTATTGAAGTGATAGTTTGATTGCAACATTAGCTTGTTGTACTTTTATGTAGTAAAATAATTTTTAAAATTCTGCCTCCACGTCTTTGGAAAGCTTCACAAATCCTCAGGCAGACGACCTTTTGCTTTGCATTTTATTCAGCAAAATTAACATATAAGTTTGTGCTATTTTAACGGAAATTAATTTTGTTAACTTTAATATTCGAATTATGAGAAGAATTAGTTTGTTTTGTTCCCCATCAAAAATAAAGTGAACATTTCATAGGGAAGAGTGAACAAATTACGAGGGAAAACATTTTTCACGATAATGGGTATTTTTCACCGCAAACATTTTTTCACGTTATTATTTTCTTTTGAATTAATATTTTTCATGGGAGTTTTTTATGATCGTACAAATACGTGAAGATGGAAAAAATTACGAGGGAAAATTATTCACGATAGGGGTGATTATGTACGAGTATTACATTAAGGTGTAGAAAAAAATTTGTACCAGTGTACAAAAGTGTAGGAAAAAGATATTGGCTAGAAAACTTTTTTCATATTTATCAATGAATAACGAGATTCATTTTCTTTTAAAGAGTATATACAATGTTTTAATCCCAGAACAAAAAGGGCGCTACGAACCAAGTCCTCGACGAACAAAGTCCCGAAAGCGAAAATTAACTTCTTCCTCAATTTTTATACGGGGAATAACAACAACGACTTGTATGGAGCTTATTAATTTTGTACGAAATTATATTTAATTTCGTGATGGGGTATTGTTTAAGGCTGCTGTTGGAAGTACTTTGTTCAATTCTACTTTGGTTTCAATTTAAATACTTTATCGAATTAGTTTGAGAAATTTGTTTTATAATTTGTATTTGAAAAAATAAGTTCTTTTCAGTTTTGTCATAAGTTTTCAACCCTTAAGTTTTATAACGTTTTATAATAAAAGATAAAACCAAATATTATCGAAGATTAATTATTAACAGCTGCTTTACACTATCACCCAGGTCTTACGTATTTTGACAAAAATACATGTCTGATCTAATTTTTGTTTGAAAATTTTCAAAAAACAATGAGAACTTATCATGACAGGGTTGTGTTTTCCTCAAAATACGTTAGACTTGTGTGATAGTGTAAAGTAGGTCCACAAGTTTTGGAAATAATATTTAATTAATATTTTTAAGGACTTATTTCATATATTATTCAAATTGCATTTAACATTTCAAATAATAAAATACCTATTTCCAAAATCCGTTATCGTTAACTAAAGCTTCACTGCATAGTCGGCCTTCGGCCGGCGCAAACCTCAGATTCGCTAGCTAAAATCTTTTAAATTCGGAATTTGATCGCTCGAATTTTTAATTTCGAGCCGATTCGTTAACATAATTTTAGGTCGACGTTAAAAGTTAATTTTAATTTTTTAATTGGGCTTCTAGAATAAGGTAATATACTCTACTCAATAAGACTAAATTTATAAAAAAAAAATATTAGTTTATATAATTAAATATGGGATTAATCAAAGTCAGGAATTTTTTTATTATGCTTAACGCGACCGCAACTAATAGTTCTTGCACGATAATTTGATATACATATATATTTAATTGAAAATTGAAAATTTTACATTTACAAATGTGAGGAACTGTTTAATTTTTAAAATGGGGCCTTATGTCATTATAAAATAAGTTTCTATTAATGGAGTTTTAGTGAATTTTTGTTGTTGGCGTTATTTCATATTCACATTGAACTAATTCCGAAATTTTAAGGACTTAGTTAATTTTCCTTTTCGGGACTAAGTTTACTAGGGACTCGTAGTGCCACGAAAAAGATTTATTGATAATATTTTTCATCAAAATAATCGTCGGAGACCTTTTAAAAGATTTTTTTTTAAATTACGATTCATTCAGTGTTTTCTAAATAAATACTTGTGGTGTAGTTATGCCAATAATTTCACTTCAAATTAAAGTATAACCGATGCCATTATATATTTTGTGAAAACGACGTTTTAACCCGTAACATCATGGTGTTCCATTTTTGGAACAGTTACTTTTATTATACATATTTTATTTTGTGTGAATGCAGTTGTAATTATTTTTATGCTGTGGCAACCCTGAGGAAGTCAGCCGTTATTTTTTTCAGAACTAAATTTTGGTTTTATTATATCTTGGCTGCTCAAGTTTTTTTTAAAAAAAATAATGTCTCGACGGAATATGTAAGATATTTTGTGTTTGGTCACAATGTGAACGAATATTTTTCTTAAAACTAATTAATATATAGTTAATATATAAAATATTTATAAAACAAACCAAAGTTTTAAGTTTTTTGGTTTTCGCAATATACTAATTTAAAAAGCCGATAGCCTTAGTTGCTAGTGCTTTAGCTTTAAGATTTATTGTAATTTTAATTATAATAAATATCTAAATAAATAAAATAAATAAATAATACTAATTTAAAGTAATCTAAAGCTTTACTGGGTAAAATAGTGTTTGTACTTGTTATGCCCAACTATTTTGTTAAAATTAATAATATAAATTTATTATTGTTTAGGAGGGTATTGGCATACCATCTGACAATTTTTATTAAAATCTGTTGACTAGAAAATGGCTGGGATTAATATGGCACATATCATTCCGATGGACAAAATATATAAAAATATATGCAAAGACGAAGTGCCCGTCTTTGCATATATTTTATGTGTTTATAAGTGTTATATGTGTTTTATAAATAAAAAAATGTTCAGTGAAATGTCCTAGTCGTGCATAGTTTATCTCTAACAGTTTAGGAAATATCCGACTATGATAATTAAGATCGTCTAATTTTCACATACCTTGGTCTAGTATTTTGTAAATAAAAGACTCAAGGCAACGTAAGCAAGATTGACAAGTACAACCTGCCGCGCAGGTTAAAGTTAAGTTTAAATATTAAATAACTGGTTATAGGTCCGACAAAATCCTTAAAGGAAGGAACGGCAAGTTGTAATAATGGTCCTCAAAATTATAATGATTTTTTTTACTATTTTTTTTACCACCAAATCGATAAATATTCATGTGTTTTATGCATTAACTGCAGTATTCATTAAAAATAAAATAGATTTCAAACGTATTTTAAAACAAAATTTCCATACAAATTTTCCTTAAAATAGATTTCATATCCAATTTAGTTTTTTATGAATACGGCAGTAAGTTTCTACTTCAAAAATATTTCGTTTTGGGACATATCAGACATTTAAAACATCAGTACGTAGGGAATTGTGCCTAGTTTTACACAAATAATATAATAATATTCATTAAAGACATTTTGCAAAAAAGTTCGAAAAAGGGTTTGTTGAGTTAACGTTAATCATATAGATTTTTATTTATGCAATAAAAAGATCACTTATTATTATTATTTAATGAAAACTTGTATATGAAAAGACGTTTTTGATGCTTAAAATTTCGTTTAAAATTTAAAAATGAATTCCACAATTCTTGAAAAAACTTCCTAAAATCCCCAAAAATAAGTTTTTTTTTAGCTTTTTTTAACCCCAGGATTAGCGTCTTGGTCTGGCCAGACCAATTTTGTGTTTTGCTTGTAATATTTTACGCATATAACAAAAAATCAAAAAAGCAGGGATGTGAATTCTATAAATGCTATGTTCTAAATCGAATGAAACAAAAGTGTAGAAAAAAGATATTGGCTAGAAAACTTTTTTCATATTTATCAATGAATAACGAGATTCATTTTCTTTTAAAGAGTAGAAATTTCGGAACGGAGTCACTGTCGACTCTACTTGCAACACGCCTAGCTTTGGGCGTGCAACCACGTTCACCATTTCGGAAGAGCCTTGATCCCGTAGTAATTGAATTTTCCGAACATAAATATGTAAAAAAAAGTACAAAAATACTATTTTAATTAAAGAATGGCAAATGCATATAATTTTTTAATAATAAAAGGATTTTATGCAACTCTTTTCTAAAAAATATTTGCTAATAATTCACGAAATGATATTAAAAAAAAATTTTTTTACATTTTACTAGGTTACTAGATCGAAAATAGCATATTTTAATTTTCAAAACTGGATATTTCCTAAACTATAAGAGATAAACTTGTACACAGAAAAAATTAAAAAATTTCTTTAATCGCCAAATTTATACCAAATTCATAATGTCAAGTAAACAATTTGTTGATTTTGCACATATTACCTAAATAATTATTTTGATTACTAAGAATTGTAAAATTTGAATATTTTTTTTTTCAATAAATGATATTTTTTATTTTAATTAAAAATATTACCAAAAAACTTTGCCATTTGAAGCAATGTGTTAATTAATATAATTAAATATTGACATTTTTCAGCAACAATTTTACAAGCTTTAATTATTTTATTTTAAAAGAAATAAGAAATTTTGTTATTTAATTAATATTTTAATTAAAAATGTATTTGAAAACAACTAAAATGTTAATTAAATCTAAATTTAATTTTTAATTTTCTTTCAATGAAAAAAAATAATTGATTTAATTATCACTTTAATTAAAATTAAAAACTTTTTAAACCATTTTTTTAATTGATAAAAAACTTTTTTCTGTGTAGGACTCAAATTGTATAATTCCTTCTCTGAGGATTTTTAAAATCGGGCAAAATTAAGAATTCTATTCAACGTTTTTTATTTTTCGAATTTATTCTATGAGTTAAATTTCAGTTATTTATTTTATAAAGCTTTTTGTAATAGTTCCATTCCTTCAATTTTTAGGAATGACTTTATACACTACCAGGCTATTATCTTGTATCTTCTTGTTACATTTTACCTTAGCTTTCCGTTGGATAGCAATGAAGTATATTGTATGTACAGAAAAATTTACAATTATTAGACACCAGCGTAATGTAATGCATTTTCTGACCCGATACGGCCTTCATCAGCATTCTATTACAAAAAGCTCTATAAAATACATAACTGAAATTTAACCCAAAGAATAAATTCGAAAAATAAAAAATGTTAAATATAATAAAGTTGCTTATGAAAAGAAACAATTCCCAATATCTATGTATTAAGAATTATAGATCGTTTTTAATTTTTGTAATACCCGAGGTATCTTACTTTCGGAACCTATGGAGTTCCTCCTGGAGTTCCTTGTATAGAAGTCCTTAATTGCCATAAAAAATGTTATTCCAATAGAACCAAATAAATCTAGAACTTCTTCCATTTTTTCCAAAAGTTGGGAATGCGTTATTGGATTGTTGGCATATAACAGCAATTAATATTTGGGTCTAAGATAAATTTCTGTTGCTGATGCAAACGGAATATTATGATGAATATGACCTCATGTACAACAAAATTAATATTTTCGTAACCAAAATACATCTTAAAATTTCTTTGAATTGCTGTGAAAATAAGCGTGTTATTTCTTTTTCTCAACCTTTTCTATAATAAGAAATATATTATTTATATAACCAACCTGTGAATATATGTGTCCTTAAAAAATTTACATACACAGAGTTTGAGTATCACGAATTTTATATTCGAAGCACAGTAGTTTTTTGTTTATTGATTTACTTAAGTCTAAATTATAATTTAATACAAATTCTAAAACAAATGTGTATATTGTATAATAATACCAATTCAGTTCTGTTCAATTATTCCTTATGTCATAGCAAAATTTCAAATTCTGTTACTCAATAAATAAAAAAATATTTTAAAATATATAAGCATAATTGCCTAGCAAGGAATTTGTATTATTTGGAAGCAACAAATACGTAAACTGCATCCGAACCGCTTCCTTTTTATACCCTCAACCACCACTAGTGGTAAATGAGGATATACTAAGTTTGTTATTTCGTGTTTTATTATTCGTCTCAGACTCCATAGATTTTCTTGATCCTTGAGTTATTCTTAGTCCGGGTACCCCGGTAGGCTAGCTGGTAGTGAGCTAGTCTATCAGTGCTGGGATTGCGGGTTTGATTCCCGCCAGAGACTTTGGTCGCCTGCAGACAAGCGAAGAGCTTCGCGGGAAAAGCATAGGTAAAAAAAATAATAAAAATTTGCAATATTTCTCTGAGTGCCCGTCTGTTAAAAACACGATCACTTTCGAAAAACTCAAAAGAAGAGAACAATGTTGGTGTCAAATTGTTTAGTTATTCTACGCAGCTTGGGAATGAAATCCAGCAAAATCGTAGACTTAGAGCTACCAATCCAAATGCGGAATTTTTTTTTACATAAATCACACTGCCAAATTTTGTGAAGATCGGTCCATAATTTATCACTGGCCCCATATAAAGATTGCTCTCGGAAAATAGTATATTACGCCTAAAACCGTAACTAATAATGTTTTTGTAGATAAATTTGGTCTTTCGTAGTTTCATAAGGCTTGAAATCACAGTAGAAAATGTCGTAAAGATCGGTCTATAATTTACCAAATTCTCCATTTAATGCCCACTCTCGAAAATAATTTTAGTTCGGCTAAAACATAAGTTTTATATACTCGTAACTAGATAAAAAAGCTTAAAGCCTTTTGATTGCCAGTCAACAATATAACATATTTAGGCCTAAGCCGCGAAGAATTTAAGTACTGATGTTCGTTTTTAAAAAATGAATTAATAATTAATAGATAACATATAGGGCCCACGCCTGAAATATTCTAACTGTTGGTGGAGGGTATCAAAGATTCGGCACAGACGAATATAGCTCTCTTACTTGTTAATTTCTAAAAAATTAATGCCTTACTCTACTGCTGTAAAATAAGGCATACAATCCTTCTATTATTAACTGCTAAATACTAGAAAAGAATCTCTGTTTATTCGTAATTTGAGATTAAATTTTCTACTGCTTCACTGGAACACTGAAATCATTTATACTTTTAATAAAAAAATTAAAAATATTTACTAAACTTTACAACAATTAAATATAATTGTATATATTTAATATATCTTCAATCTTCTAAATATATAAAAGAAAGTGGCTGAACCGATTTCGATAATTCGTACCAATTCGGAATGGTCTCTGATCAAGTAAGAAGAATAGCAAAAAATCTAAAATAGATGGCGCCATTGAAAATTACTCAGTATGAATTAAATCGTAAACTCTGCATTTGACGATGCTATGATCTTTAGCAAAGTTGTTGAGTATGAGCCGGCGAAGGTTTATAAGTTGATATGACCAATTTCAGACAGGTGGCGCCACTGAAAATGACTCGAAATGAGTTAAATCATAAAATGTGAATTTGATCATGCTATGATCTTTAGCACAGCTGTTGGGCATTAGCATACAAAGGTTTCTAGGTTGGTATGACCAATTTCCGATAGGCGGCACCATTGAAAATTACTCAAAATAAATTATATCATTTGATCATGCTATGGTCTTTAGTAAAGTTGTTGCGCATGAGCCGGCAAAGGTTTCTATGTTGGTATGAACAATTTCCGCTTTTCTAGGCAAAACAACATTTGCCGAGTCAGCTAGTTGTATATAAAACTATAACTCTCGTATTCAAAAAAAAAATAAAAAAATTTTTTTTTAAATATATTAACAGTTTTTAATCTCCGAAATAACAATTTTTTCAACGCTTAATTTGTTCGCTCACTTTATCTGCATAAATCATGTCAGTTTTCAAAGAGGGAAATAAGCATATTTCAGATCTTTAAAGCAGAGCTTCTACGCGAGGAATCCAAAACAAACATCATGTAAATTTAATTGAAGTGTAAGCAATACTCTGCTAATTCTCCCTAACATTACCGCTTTCGAGAATACCTCGTTTTTTGCTGGATGTCCAATTCACAAGCAAATAGTAACGTCGCACAGTGGCGCCCGTAGAGCAAGCGAGGTTGCAAAAATCAAAATTTTCATGAGTGCCGACGAAGTTTTGAATAAACCCATGTTATAGGAAACTTTTCAACGATTTCAAATATGCCACTCTTAATAATATCACATTTTTAGTTTAGAAGATATAACCGTTCAAAGTTGACCGACTTTCGGTTTTCAAAAAAACACACAATTTTTAGTCAATTTGTTGCGATTTCAGGTGTAATATCACGAAAAATAGGTAACGAATCGCCTTATTTTTTATTTGTATTGATTGATGTATTTAGTAAATGTATAATGATAAAAAAAAATTAACTGTTTGCTTTGTGTTTCTCCTGGTAAATCACTATTTAAAAACTATCCGTTTTTTCACTATTTTTCAACTTTGACGGAAAATAAAAAAAAACTATATTTTTCTATATTTGCCATATTTGCAAAACCTGTTCTTTGATTATTTCTTTACATAATTCAAAAGGTTTTATCTGCCCGTACGTGCCCGTTTGGCTTCTAGAGGTAAAAAAGTTTAAAAAGACATGGTTGCAGAAATTGTATGGCGTCCATCCCTTATATGTTTTGACTGACAGTAGTTTGATCTAATAGTTTGAAAAAAACTACTCATTGAAATTAGAAGGTACGTACCTCACATAAACAATACTTTGGCGTACAAATGGTCAGGAACAATATTGACTTATGGTCCCTACAGGTAGGCACAAATCTTATTTGGACACGTGCATAATATCAAAATTGCATTATTCAGCCTAAATCCATATGTATGCAGGGAACAGGTAAATTTTTAGGCATGGTAGCATAAGCCTATATATTGCAAAATAAGCATAATGCCTGGATTAGTCTACGCCTGAAAGTTGGCGCAACAATTACTGAAACCATTAAACAATTTAAGTACTGAAAACATGGCGTTGAACAATTTAAAATTATTTGAACTGTTTAGAAAGTCAACCACACCAAAGTTTTTCACGGAAGTGAAAATTCTTCCTGAGAAGTTGACATTGATCAGCAAATGGGGCTGCGATGGATCATCCGGACAAAGCGTTTATAAGCAAAGGATATCTTCCGATGACGCTACAATATCGGATGGAAATATGTTTATGGCATCTGTTGTTCCTTTGCGGCTAAAATCGGATGATTCCCTACACTGGAAAAATCCACGACCGTCATCAGTGCATTATTGCCGACCAATAATGTTTCAGTTTGCAAGGGAATCGGCAGAACTCATAAGGACTACGGGGAAGGACATTGAAGAACAAATTAAAAAAGATTAAGCCTACAAAGCTGCAAATTGGAGAAGGAAAATATATTGAATGCAATTACGAGTTCCACCTGTCCATGGTTGACGGAAAAGTCGTAAACGAACTGACAGGAACAACCTCAACAATGTCATGCCCGATTTGCAAAAAGAGTCAGAAGAACTTTTTTCAATTCAATTCAATTTATTTCATATATAATATGTTACATCTCAATTTTATATAATTAGTTGTAAAGAGTTTAAGATTAGTATCTTTTTCTGCTTAATTATAATATATTTCAATTAGTTATCATAGACAGAATTATATTGGAGGTAAAAATTTAACAAAAACCTATTTAAACCCCTTTTTTCGTTTTATTTTTATATTTTTTTTTTTATCGATTTTATATTATTATTTGTCAGAAGAACTTTGGTAATTTAAACGATTCTACAAATGAGGAGAATTACGAATATTGAATGTCACCATTGCACGCAAGGATAAGGTGTATGGAATTCTTGCTAAAACTGGCATATACCCTACCACAAGAGGAGGAAAACTTCGATGAAAATACATCAATAAAGGATAAGGAAAAGATCAGAAAGAAGCAAATACAGGATGCTTTTTTTAAACAAGTTGGACTAAAAGTAGACTGTCCCAAGCACGGATACGGTAACTCAAACGATGGAAACACTTCTAGGAGATTTTTTGAAAATGATGAGGCAGTAACTAGAATCATTGGAATTGACAATCAAATCGTGAAAAGATTGGGAACGATCTTGGATGTTTTAAACTGCAAAGAAAATGTCAATTCTACAAAATATGGAGAATATGCGTCGAAAACTGCATCTCTTTTAGCAGAAATGTATCCACAGAAGAAGTTGACCCCGACCGTCCATAAAATATTGGTGCATGGCAAAGATATAATTGAGTACCAGTCTTTGCCAATTGGAGAGCTTTCTGAAGAAGCACAGGAGTCTCTTAACAAATTTTATAAAAAATATAGATTGCAGAACACATTCAAAGCATCAAGGGTAAGGCAAAATAAGGACCTCTTCAACATGTTGGCAGCATCTTCCGATCCACTTATTTCTTCCCTGCGGCATTTGAAGTCACGAATAGAGTTACAAAATAATTATAGTTTAGAAATGGTTAGTCTTTTAGATATACCTTCTCTTACGAATTGTGATGAATATTTTACAGAAAATTGAAAAAATAAATTTAAAAAAAAAAAATAATTTTTTTTTTAATTTGTTGGGTAATAATTTAAAACATAAAACCCTTAAGAAAAAAAATATAAACAATCTAAAAATGTAAAAATAATTTTTTTTAGTTACCATAAAATTGATTTTTCTACTAATTTTAACTTTGATAACCCATAAGTAGGCCCCTACAAAGCGTAGCACCCTTTCCAAACGCTCATTTCATAGGCTGAACAGTTATCTATCATATGCTGTTTAAACTGTTCAATTATCTTATTCGGTTCAAAAGATATGATTTTTGCAACGAAAAAACTCAAATGGCGCCACTGTGCGTCGTATTCATTGTATAATATATATTTAATTTATTCCAAAATATCTTTTAAACGAATTTAATTAAAATGGCTTTTCATTTAATATTTATTACCATTTCACATCAAATGAAAACTCCCATAACTGGTTTAATTTCATGATATCGAATAATGTGAATGTCAATAATTGTTTTATTAAGCTGTGAAATGAAAAGTTTTTTTGAATAAATAAAAAATAATTTACAAATGTTTTCACATGAAAAAAAATTGAACGAAACAAACATTTTTCCCAGTTAGACAACTGTATCGATTCTCCTTTTGTGATAAAGTAAAAACTAAGCCCAAGATATTTTCATATGAAAAAATAATTTACACAAAAAATTTGCATGTGAAAAAATATGATAAAATTACCAAAAGAATATCGAACCGGCGAAAAATTAAGAACAGAATGTGGACATTAATAATAAACGTTAATAGTCACTTTTTTACGAGGTTGTTACTGCAGATGGTCCCAAATTTAGAGAGGGAAAGTGAAAAGAACTAGTGGTGGTGTAAAATTGCCTTAGAAAGGGCGGGGAAATATTACCCCATCTAAAATTAATTCTTATTGTCGTTTATTTAGAAGTATCAATTAGATATTATTTAGCAGAAGTTTTTTTTTTTTTTTTTTTTTTTTTTTAATACAATGGAGAACGTCTTGCAGTAATTAAAGGTTGAATTTAGTTAATACTGTTCGCCAAAGGTGTTTAGACTGTACATATGTATGATATAAGATTCGTCTTAGCCGAATAAAGCTAAGCAAACAAGATCTAACTGGTATTTTGCGTCAACGGAATCCGTGTTTTATATTATTGTTATTCTAGTTACAAAGACTTGTTATTTGGAAACCGATCATTGGTTTGAAGTGCACGCTGCATAAAATTATATTGCAACGCCTACATTTATAAAAATAAAAGATGTCACTAGAAAACTTAAAACTAGCAAAGCTATCGAAAATGATTCCCCTACAGCGGAGCAAATAAAATTTTGAGGAGAATTTCTACATCGCCAATTTTTTGGTTTGATAGCTAGTGTATGGGAGACTGAGGTTATCCCAACAGAATTGTTGGCTAGTTTTATTTTCCCAGTGCATAAAAAGGGGGATAAAAGAAACTGAACGACTTAACGGGGAATTTCTTTATTTACTGTGGCGACTGAGCGAAGTTGCCGACGAGATCATAGGAGACTATCAATGTGGTTTATACAACTGGCCAGCTCTTTACACTTTTTCAGATATTTGAAAAGTGCCAAGAACGATAAAAAATTTGGATAAAACATACAAATTAAGCTGGTAACAAGACGATAGTGAGGTATATAACAGCGCACCCGTTGAGGTAGCTTGGGCATGTTATCCGAATACCAAAAAAATATCTAAATAGAAACTACTCTTAGCTGGTGAGAATGGTACAAGAACACGAAGAATATCAAGAGCAAGATGGGTAGATGGTGTACTAAAAGATATAAAGGTTTTAAAAATTCAGAGCTAAGAAGCATTGGCAAAAGACTTCGTTAATTGAAGGCGAATCGTAGAAAAAGAAAATTCAGAGCTAAGAAGCATTGGCAAAAGACTTCGTTAATTGAAGGCGAATCGTAGAAAAAGCTTTGGCCTATCCCGGTCTGTGATGCTAAAAAAGAAAGAATTTAGTTACAAAAGTTTCATAGGTGCAAGTCGAATGAAACATTATTTTCATAGCATAAACGAGAATACCAAAATAATTATTTCTGAAACGAAATAGTGATAAGTTTTTAAGAAAACCAAAATGAATTTATTTTTTGTCACTTCACATAATGATAAAACAAAAATTGGCCCCCAGATCGGGTTCGACTAGAGGAATAAATATATTTATTTCACATTTTTTAGATAAAGACCCACAGTGCTTATGCAAAATTTCACAAAACATTAACGTGCCTTAATCAATACAATATTTACATTATGTAAATCTCTTACCACCAAGACCAAGACAAGAACTCATACTAATTAACTGGGTTGAATTAAAATTTAGTATAAATAATTGCTGAAAGCTCGTACTTAATCATCAGTAATTTGTCATCTGTTCACAAGTTAATAATACGTTTATTTCTCCACCATGAAATTACTTTCATTTTTCTTAGTCTGTCTATTTGCAAATGGGATCAATGGATTTTCAGATCGAATGTGTGGAGCAAAACTAACTCAACTCCTGTGGGTCGTATGTGAAAATGGATTTAATAAAATGGCATTAACTAAAAGAGCTGGTAAGGAAGTTGTCGAATATAAAAAAATGTACATTAATAAATATAAATGTATTTTACATTTTAGATCTTCCAGTCTTTAATAGTGATAATGATTTGCCATTTTCATTTGAATCAAATTCCTTATCTAATATCTTCCAACTTGATGATGGCAGTTTTCGAGCAAAAAATCGACCCATTAGAATGCCGGGTATTGTTGAAGAATGTTGTAAAAAATCTTGTACCTTAAACCAACTTTCTGCATATTGTTCACGTTAAATTAAAAAAAAAATGGAAAAAATTTATCAGCTGCTAAACTTGAAAATGAAACCGTCGTTAAATTAATCCTAAGGGATCAAAAATATTTCGAAGATGCTCAACTAAGTTATTAAATTAACGTTATTTCTATAATTATAACGCAGTTAAGATTATTTAAGAATAAATAGTTTATATATTAATATATATGTAATACATATGTATGTATAAAAAGAAAAATAATAAATCAAAAACTCGATTCTTATTAAATGACTAGGCATCATTCTACTAAATGTTCTAGAGATCGGTCCATTATTTACTCTAGTCCCGCATAAAGCCTATTCTCGGCAAAACTTAAAAGGCGTAACCGTAATCAGTAATGCTATTGTAGTAAAATTTTGGTCTGTCGTGGTTGCATATACACATTTAGTCAATTCACAAGTTATCCTAACATGTCATATTGTCAAAATGTCCTAATATTTCATAATGGTTTAAAAATATTGTTGTTGGTTTGTTAACAAAAAGTGTCTTAAATAAATAGAACGTTGCTTGCTGTATTTATTGTGCTGTCGTAATTAATCAGAAAAGTCCATCGCTGAGCGGCTGAGCCGTACAATAATAGTTTTAAACCATTGTGAAATATTAGGACATTTTGACAATATGACATGTTAGGATACCTTGTGAATTGACTAATTGTATATATTACAACTAGTAAATAAATTAAATAAAAATAAAACGCACGATGTTAATTGAAATTAAAACAAAATGTTTTCAGAGAATTATCTTAATATTTTTGTTATTATGATGGAAGGTTCTATAAAAGCGGGCCTTTAGATTTTACCTAGTATTCAACTCTTCGAGTTAGCTCTGTTATATATTTGTTGATAGAAAATTTGTTTGGGTTAATAAATGTGGAAAAAACTATATTTTACTATTAAAGAGCAAGGTTTAGTTATTGCTTGATGGTATTTGTTTTAAAAATCAGCATGTATCAAAAGCCAATTAAATGCACAAATAAGCAATAAATGTGTAGTAAAATGAAGGAAGCTTGTTGCTTTAGTTCCCCGGATGTTTGTACTAATATTGTTGGTTCAACGTACAGGAAGTTTCAAAATTTTATTAAAATGAAAAGAAATTCAAAAATTGGGTTTAGTAGCACATCATTAATAAATGAATTAATTAATAATAAATATTTCATTCCCAAAAATTATTTTTGATAATAAATTTGCATGTGCCCGGCAAATAAAAAACTGAAATGGCAAGCTGCTTTATTTAAGCAACTTGTTTTTTTTTTTAATTTTGTTTTTTTCTTTCTATCCTCTTACAACTACAATTCGTGTTGGAGAAAAACCAGCCAATTGTAGGGGAATGTAAGAAATAAAAATTGACGGTTTATTGTTGTGTCTTTGTTGAAGCTTTGATATTGTTACATGAAAGACCTGAGTGTTTTAAAATTCTTATTCAATTTATGGTCTTACTTGTATAATATTTTTAGCTTTTCTAAAGTATTTGGTAAGAGTTTCCTGACGAGCTGGCCTAAGCAACCAGCGAAATGCGCATAGAAACTAGCTTTCCCACAACAATAAATTTCAGTGTTTTCATTCAAAAATTGGGATTATTAGCACATCATTAATAAATGAATTAATTTATAATAAATATTTCATTCCCGAAAATAATTTTTGACTACTGAATTTTATTTAATTATATTTAGTCAATAAACAATATTTTTTCCACTTCTGTATATATTTATATAATTTATAACTTAACAGTGTGGTGTATTTGGTGTTTTGCCTTGCTGCCATCTGCATGGTGGTATAGACATTGCTATGTTGGCGTGTTCATTTTTTGTGCTCTTTTTGATGCTACCATCTACATATGAGTTGTACAGTTCTCTATTTTGCTGACTTGTTTTAGTGCTTCCATCTTGTGGTTAGTTTGCACCATTTGTTGGATTGATTTCTTTTATAGTTTTTGTATGAGAAGTTGCACGCCCACTTGAAACTTTGCAAATATTTATAGCCTATATTTGTTAATCACCGAGTTATCAGGAAACAAACACAAAAACATAGAAACATTTTTATATATGTATATAGATATGTACTTATGTACATCCCTTACCCAACGTTGCCACAAGCAAGTAATTACTTGCAAGTAGTGTATACATATTACTGACGAAAATCAGGAGAAATGTCAATAAAAAAAAACACAACAATTTTTTGAGTGGCTTTACAGCACAGTGCAAGTTCATTTTTGAAATGTCGTCAACAACTAAACTTCTAGCAAAACTTTAATTTCTCAATTGTTAACGAAGTGTGGCCAAGTAGTCAATATTTGACGTTACCTGTAGACTCATTATTTGGTAATATATTTTTTTTTTATAAAAAGGTGATATTAATGTTAAAACTTCCCTTCTAAATTATCCTCTTTGCTATTTCCAAATATTCTTCATATATATTTTTTTTTATATTTTATAAATACACAGAAAATCAGCTATCCACATAATTTTTTTATTTTACTAAGTACTAGTAAATTGATACAAAAGGCATCCACGGTAACACTGTTTATTTATTTGTCATTTTACTTGCTGCAAGTGTCAAAAATTTACTTGCAAGTTGAGCTGCAAGTACTAAAAATGTGATGGTGTTAGTAAAAAAGTGTGAGTGTATTGAGTTTTAGACAAATCTCTTTAATTAAATATAATATCGGTTTAAGAAATATAGTACTTTTTTTATAGTACTTTTATAGTACTTTTTTTCACACAATTTGATAGAGTTATTTTTAGTATTAAGAAAACTAAAATTGGTAACATTTTAATGCAAACATGTGATTTGCCAGCATTTTAGGCACTTTCAAGTACTTTGCGAAAAGCGGCTTTATAACGATTGTCGTTTTGTACTTATATTGTAATGTAATTAAATGATCCAGTTTAGTCCCAAAAGTTTATATCGCCACCTTAAGCAACACAACGCATCATTACAATATTCGAAATACATATACTTTTTTATTGATTAGGTTTCACTATATATCATTACAAATTTATAGAAAATTTTAAGTTTCTACCTTAAAAAGTAACCAAGTTATTAAGAAAATTCAAAATAACGTATCATCAAGTTTCATTTTCTATGTTGCACGGTATTAATGGGTTTTGTGATCAAACTGAAAATAACTGCAGAACTAAAGAATAAAAAAGGGCTGGAAAAATAATAAAAATGTGTTCTATAATCGAAAATAGAATTAATGGAAAGATATACAAAGGGTTATCAAACGGATGTATTTGCAACAGATGGACAAGCAAGCTGGGTGTACTTTAAAGTATAATAAGCTTTGAAATATAATGGGCTCAAAAAGCTCAACTCGGTACTGAAACCTTTTTTTCATTTTTCAGGAAATAAAATTAGAGACCCTTCTGAAAATACAATCCTTGTTTTTTTCGCATGCGCCCCACGCGATCCATATATTACAAAAGCTATATTAAGGATGATTTGCACCAAGTAATTTAATGCCCTCTTTTACGGTTTACAACTCAACTCAGTTAAGTTGAAACTTAACAGTACTTTGTGGAAGAAGACGATAGTTATCCTTAAAAAAGGAGATTTGGAAATTTTGAAATTCAGCAGCCTAACCTATTGCACTCTGGACGGCTAAGAATTTCCAAAAAGAAATGATAACATCTGCAGGACCTTAAATCTTTGCCTCAAGCAGACTGCTATTATTTTTATGATAGTACGACACAAATACGACAAACTTTCTAATTAAGCTATTTATTGTGTGATTATTATTTTTATTGATGCAATTTACCACATATAAATCCACTGTTTTAGCGCCGAATTGAATTTATGCGCATCTGGTTTTTCTAAATATTTTTTAAACCTGTATTTTGAGAAGATTGTTATTTTTTTAATAATTTAAATGTTTGTTTCAATTTATACAAACATACTTTCGATGATGGTACGTCTTTTTATTTCAGAATATTACAAATCAAAAGAACGTTACAAACATAAATTGCAAAATAATAATAAAATAATATTTTTTCTTCAAAAATATATATGTCCAAAAAATTTATATTATATTAATTTTTAGCTCATATATAAAAAATTGCTTTTATATCTCCAATGTTTTCCATTATACAACGTTGTTTTCTTCTCCTGTAAACTTATAAAAGGTGATGTTACGTTATTATGCATTTTAGATGACGATATGTTTATTTCTTAATTATTTTAATAATATAACAATAATTTGCTTTTATGTCCTTACTGTGCGAATAAAGTTTAATGGCGTATTATTAATTTATAATGACCGGCTTGTTTTAAGAATTTTATCGTGTTACTATATTAAATCAGGGGTTTTTTTTTTTTTTTTTATGTAGCGTCCACCTTAGTGAGTGGGTCAAAATGATTTTATTTGGAATAAAAAAATATATCGTTACACAGAAATAACTTTCAGTAATTTTTTAACAATTAAAAAAATTGTTTGAAAAGTATTTCAATTTAATTAAATCAATTATTTTTTTAGTTGAAAAAAAATTTAAGGTAATTTTGATTTAATTACCATTTTAGTTGTTTTGAAATAAATTTGTTATTTAGATATTAATTAAATAAAAAAAATCTTAATTGATTTTTGCGTTTAAAATAAAATTATATAAACTTGTAAAATTCCTGTTGGGAATTGCTAAAACCTGAGCTATATTTAATTAAATCAATTAACACATTTTTAATCATTTTGATTTACGATTTTTGATCATTTTTTTTAATTGAAATTAAAAATAGCATTTATTGAAAAATAATTCACAATTTTTAATTTTTACAATTTTTAGTTATCAATATAATCATTTTGGTAATAGGTGCAAAATCAACAAATTGTTTGCTTGATTCTATGAAATTGGTGTTTACAGACAATTTTTAATTTTTTCTGTGTACAAAACTTTAAAAAAAGAAATTATTCTTGCTTATAAATAGTTAATATGACCGTAATTTCTACAAAAAGATAGCTGGTCGTGTTCGTACCTAGCAGGTAAATTAACCTATTTAAGCATTTATTTGCCTTCGTTTTCTTTTAAAATATGGCAGCACTTACACCATAAATTTCTATACACAGCTAGATTTCTTTTTATAGAGAATTACGGGCATTGTGTGTAAACAGAATAGAAAGGAGGTTGGTTCATATTTGGCCCCGTAACTACTAATGGTATTGTGCTGAATTTGAATCTTCAATTACTTAGGAAAACTTAAAATAATTTGGCACTAAAATGAGGATAATTTCAACATACAGATGCTGCTATATCTGCCTAGAATTACTTATTTTTGGGAATTGATTTCGTGTGACTCTCCTAGACTCCACCAGATTTCGGTAAAGTCAGTCAACGTTAAGAAAGAATTAATGAATAAAAAAATGAATTGAATTGCTTCAAGAAAATAACTCTCAAAAATTAATTTTTTTAAAAAAGAATTTAAAGTTTTGTTTTTTTGAGTTCCTTGGTATGTTAAAAATTTGGCAATCATAACATTTTTATTAAAAATATTAACTAAATTTATTTTTTATCGCTCAAAAAATAAACATTTTTCCAAAAAAATCCTAATATTACAAAAGTTTGTTTGAACTTTAAAAAAAATCATATAAAATCAGGCATTTTTATATTTCGATTTTTCTTAGCAAAAAGTGCCGACTTTTTGCCTCAACTTTACTAAAATGCATTTTAAAATAGGTTTAATTTCAAAATTTTTTCTTAAATTTTTTGTATTATAGAGCTATAATGTTTAATTAACGTTACAAGCTGTATGAAAAAACATTAAAATCCTAAATTTGATTAGAGAAATACTGAGAAGGTCTTATACGGAAGTGAAATAGTGCACACTATACCCTTTAACCAGAGTGCGCTAAAATTATGTCATTTTCAGCAGGTTGAGGTAATACGTTATATGCACACATATTTTTGTGGTACACCTCTCTCAATAATTTTTTAAGTTTATAAACAAAATTTAATTGTAAAAAATTACAAATGTTTCATTATCAAAGTTGTTTTTGGGAATACTATTATTTATGTAAGATTTGTAATTAATTAAACACCGAAATCTTGGATTTCATAAGTATATTTCAAATTTATTTATTAATATTAATATATAGCTTTTCAAGTTAGAAATATTTTAAGTTTAGTTGTAATTTAGATGAGTATAAAATAATTTTAGAAAATCAACATAAAAATCATTAAGTAACATTGATTTCCACCGATCTTCAACGACTTTAGTTATAAACTTTGTTAAACACCTTTTATCAACGATAATTAAACAACTTTAACAAATGGTTAGGCAACTTTTAAAAAACAACTTCTCGACCGTTCACGACTTTGACTACTTCTTCACTAACTGAATCCCTTTAGCTGCTTTTTCCTTACTCTTCTCAAATGTAGGTATGGTGAATATTTAGTAACGAGAACTCATTTAGCTCCTTACATTCGGTCATCCCGGCCAGCATCGGTCTCCGATGATAAAGTATCTTCCTCGCTCACACTCCTCCACGGCTTCATGTAATCGATACTGGTTGAAGTATTCTTCGGCCCCTCAAATTCTGCTACTCGTTTCACCTCATAACGATGATTCCGCTTAACCTTGACCACCTCATATGGTCCCAAAAACTCACTGGCTACCTTCTTGCCGGATAAAAATTGTGTTCTTTTAATTGCAACCAAATCACCTACTTTGTATCCAGCGCAATCTTTGGTTTTTTGTCAAAACCTTGGTTATAGCTTTGTTGTGCTCGTATTATTTGTTGTTTTGTATCAAGTCTTAACTGCTGACGTTCTGCGTCGAATTCCTCAATAAATTCTTGATCAAGCATCTCAAGTAAACCGTCATCAATCTTGACCCGCATGTTAGTACCAAACAACACTTGAAATGGTGTAAACTTAGTTGATTTGTGGACGGACGAGTTGATAGCTTTTTGAACTTGTCCCACATGCTTATACCACTTTGATGGCTCTGTTGACGACAACTTCGATATAATTGAAAGGATCACTCTGTTAACCCGTTCTACCTGGCCATTACTCCGCGGAACACCAGTCGTTGTAAGTATATGCTCTATATTGGCTTTGCTGCAAAACTCTCGAAAAACATTTGACGTAAACGCTGCACCTCTGTCGCTTATAATTCAGTGTCGATTCCCAAAGACATCAGACCAAACATGTAAATTACGTAAAACCTCTTCAGCATTTGTTGTTTTTGTAGAGAAAAGCCATACGAACTTCGTAAACCCATCGACCAAGGCAAGTATGTATTTATATTGTTTCGCAGTCGCATCTAGTGGTCCTAAGTGGTCAATGTGTAACGTATCTAATGGTGTACTACCCTTTTCTATGCAGTTGTAATCAAAAAAGAAACATTTGTAATTAAAAGATTTTGTTTGTTGTGCTTAATTCCCTTTTCAATTCCAACTAATTGTAGCGGGAAATGTAAGAAAAGATAAAAACTCATCACTGATTTATTGTTTGGTATTTTGTTTAAGCTTTGATATCGTTGCAAAGAAGACTTTTTGAGTGTGTGTAGGTAATTCTCATTCCCTCTGTAGTCTTGGTTGCTGATAGCTTTGGCTCTTCTAAAATTATTTAGGAGAACGTTTCCTGATGATCTGGCCTAAGCAACCAGTGAAATGCGCATAGGAACAGCTTATCCTCCAACAATAAATTTCAGTAATTTTTTTTTTTTTATCAATTATTTAAAAAGGGAATTAAGCATAACAAACAAAATCTTTTAATTACAAATGTTTCTTTTTTGATTACAATTTAAATTATTGATGGTGCAGTTACAAATATTTTAAGTGCAACAAATGCGGCAAGTTGGTGTTTTATTTGTAATGCAAGCCCTACTAAAATTAATAATATAAATACATTAAAAATACCAAATTAACAGGACATGGGTACTGATTTCATTTAAGAAATATTTTTATTTAAAAAATTATCATAACAATTATATTTAACAAATTACTTGATTATTAGTTTGCTTAATTCAATTAATAGCTTAATTATTATTTTTTTTTTTATTTCCAATCAACTAAGGAAAAAAAAATATAAATTTGTATGTAAAGTATTTTTTAAACTGTGTTTGAAATCGCACAGATTTTTTGATTATACGGTCATGTTTTGACAATCGCAAACCGCTTAACATTTGCGACACTGAATTGAAATCGCATGAAAGGTGTTCTGTTAATCATAATGGCAATAATTTGGGCGACTTCAAATTGCAAAAGTATTTTCAAGGGAACTACAATATTTTTAAGAAGCTACGGCAAATCGCAAGCAAAACGCACGAGTTTCAGAACACCATAAAATAAACCTGGCGTTTTGCGATTTCAAATCGTGCGATTGTCAGAACATGGCCGATAATTTTGATCAAAATTGAAAATATAAATTATTGAAAAAATTTTTTTTAACAATTTAGTAATCAATACAGTGATTTGGTGATAGGTATAAAATCAATTTATTGATTCTACGAGTTTGGTGATTAAAATCAATGTTTAATGTTTTCTGTGTCTGATGGACCCATTGTTATTATCAAATAAATCATATAAAGATAGAATAACCGTAATTTAAAAATTGTAGCTCTGCTTTGAAAAGAACATATTCCATGAGAAGATTTATATTTTAAAAATGAGAAGCCAAATTTTAACAACCTAATAGGTGCTAGGTGAAATTATTGGTCATATATAGATACCGCTAGAACTCCTTGGAGTAGCACTCTTCGATCTGTGCTTACTAAATAAGCAAATATTGGTGGCATGTCATAACGTCCAGTCCATAACGCCCACAAACGTTGTCATACCAAAAAGTGTCATAATGCCCACGAACGCCATAACATTTTTAAAATTGTCGCAATATCTATGAACAGCATGTCCTAATGTCGCTGGACATTGTAACACTTGTTAAAGAGTTATAATCAATTAGTCGTTGGTTCCATTATTGTTAAGCTCTGGGACGAAAGATTTAATAAAATCCCTAGTTTTTAATCACGATTTTCACAATTCTAAATCTCGAAATCCCGAACTTAATGATCCCAAATTTTAAAATTCTATGTTTAAAAATCCCGAATTCAGAAACTTTAGGTTTTTTATATCATAGAGTAGGAAATAATTGCGCCTGGTCGAAGGCTGTATATGCGGAGAAGCTTTAGTTAGCGAGGCCGGTTATACCCTAGAGTATAAAATGCTTGCACCCTGCTGAAGGCCGGCAATGCAGGGAAGCTTAAGTTAGCGAAGTCGATGTTTGTAAACCATATAGAAGAAATTCTTTGTATAACACACACCGGCTTCGCTTACTATAGCTTCTCCGCATAGCCGGCCTTCGGCAGGGGGCAAGTATTTTCGACTCTATGGTATAACAAACACCGCGGACCTTATGACACTTTTAAAAGAGCTATAACGTACATGGACGTTATTACATGCCACCAAAAATATTATTGGTGATTACTTGTCGTACAAGGACACATGCATGGAGGACACTTGTATGGAGGGTCAGGTACAACAATGAACTGTTTTTTATGCGCTTTTGTGGTAGATGCATTATTAAAAAAGAAAAAGAATGTAATATGTTTAATGAAAAAAAAAATTTAATATTCCCTTACACCACAGTCTAATAGTTTTCTAAAATTTAAGACATTATGAATGTTTTTTTTTTTAAGAGTATCAAAGTGTAAAAATACGTTCTATAAGAAAACAAAGTAAATTGAAGGCTGACTTTTGTAACACTTCATGGGTTGTTTCTATATGTGCTTTAAAATGTGCAAACATCCATTTACAATAATTTACATACACAGAGTCTGGGTATCACACATTTTATCTTCAAAGCACAGTAGTTTCAATTAATGAATATTACGATGTTTTCTCTTCTACAATAAATGTGACATTTTATTTTAAAATGCAAATTGGTGCTCGTTTCTTAAAAATGTCTTAAGGGGTCTGTACACGGTCAAGCACTTCTCATCAAGCGCTATGGTAGTATTCGTGAACATGTGTTTGTATGTGTGACACCGACAATGCTGGATGGAAAATCAAAAAATTTAGATATGAAGGCGAATATTACGTCCAGCACACGTGCAGGAGTGATTTCGCCTGCACGACAAGCATTTTGACCTTGTACAAATCCCTTTACTCTTTAAAAGGGTAGCATGTCTTATTCCAAAAAATTCAACCTGTCTAATGGTACAAGGCATTGCACTTTTCGCCCCGTATAAATCGACAGTGCTGATAGTGCCCTGTAAAATAGGAGACTTCTGTTTATATATGGGGCTCTTTTTATAAGGGCGACGATTGCCTCAGAGAGCAACAAAGCTACACGAAAATTGCAAAATTTCGTAAAATTAAAAAATAGCGAAAATTCCCGAAAAATTTTTATATATCAAACAAGCCATACAATTTATTAAAAGTCGCTTAAACTATATGAAATGGCAAAAAATCGGTTAATTGCTAAACTGCTAAATTATAGGAAATTCCGTAAAACTTGCAAATAGCGGCATGATAGCAACGTCGAAAATTTATTGAAAATCGTTAAAGCTGTAAACTATCAGAAAACCTACAAGAAAAAATCGCTTCTATCGCGAACAAAGTGCAAAAAATTGCATAATTGGAAACAAACCCTAAAGTTTATTTGAAAATGTTTAAACGGCTAAAAAAATAAAATGTCGGAAACAAAAAGCCTTAAAAAATTAGCTATAATGATGAAGAACAAACTTGTTGTCAAGTGTTAAAAACAGGGCATTCCACTTTTTCATAACTTGTGTTTTGTTCTCGTCAAATAACAAATGGCATTATTACAGGGTTGGGAAGATATTTTATACATGCATTTTTTCAGAAGGTAATATTTTTTAAGTAGAAAAGAAAACACTATTAAATAAAACAGTCTTTTAATAAAGGGTGGTTAAATTTTAAAGGGCCGATGTTGGTTTTGAATATAACACAAATTATTTAGGAAATTATTATCATTTCTTTTTATTATAATAATATTGGTATGTTTCAATTATGTATGGAACAAAATATGGGTCAAACGGCCGCCACGGCGGGACACCTCCATCCAATGGTCCAAATTTTCGATGACCGAAATAATGTGCCGAATCATCTCATCCTTTAGCCCTTGAACTGTTGCTGGCTTATCGACGTACAACTTTTCTTTCAAAAATCTCCAAAGAAAGAAGTTCAACGGATCCACTTAGATCGATTATGCGGATTAAAAAAATCACGAACGTACACAAAATACATTTTGATTTAAACGCTCATTTTCATAATAAGCCTGAATAACTTTAACGCGTTGTTCCATTGTGTATCTTTCCATGGTTCAAATTGAGTTAGTTTGAAATTGAGAAATGTCAAATGAAATGCAGACAAAAACTTGACTTTTAGGTGTGGTTCACATTCAACATCGGCCCTTAAAATTTAACCACCCGTAAAAACAAATTTTTATTTTATTTTTTTTTGGTTTAGCATATAAAAAAATAGTTTTAAGAGTCTTCGAATATGCATTGCAGCACTAATTAAATTTCCTTTTATAACCTTCGCAATCTGTTTCAATTGAATGTATCAAATTAAATAATAAATAATAAAAAGAAATAGTCGAACTTAAAAATAATATCTTCACTTTTCTATTTCATAAACAATCTTTAATTCAAAGCAGTATTGCCAAAAGTAGGGAAAATCCCTACAGGTAGTGTTTTTTGATACTAAAATAGGAGCGTAGGGAAAATCGGAAATATTTCTTATATTCGCCAAAATGTTATTATTTTTTTCTCATATTGCATTTTATACGAAATAAATACTAACAATGTATTTTTAATAATGATTTAATTTTTAAAGACATGGAATTCTTAAGTCTAAAAAAAGGTTTAGACAAAAAGAAAGAAGATGAGTACAAAATTGAACTATTGTCTTAACAATTAAACTTAAGCCGCACTGATCACGTGTATGAATGGAGAACAATCGCATACAATTAATTTTTCTGTAATTGTGAAATGAATAGGTGAAATCATGAACTAAATATTTTTGGAAAATGGATTTGGAACAGTTTTGGATAAAAATAGTAAAAATTAACAACTAAAAAGATGAGGTTGTATTTCCAAAATTTATTGAAAGTGGTACGGATTTTATTTGCGGCAAATGCCGATATAGAGAGACCAGCAAAAAGCGAGACATATTGAGCCACACAACTTTAAGTTTATTTTGTATTATAAGATCATTTCCACAAAAAAGTGGAAGAGGCTGCAATAATTTCGAATACACTTATAGTCAATTTAGAAAATGTAGGGCAAAAACTATACATACATCATTTATAAAATAACGTCTTGCTTTTGTACCTAAATTAAATAAAAATTATCATTTGAAGATTTAGTTCAAAAGAACATAATATACATACTTACTTTAAAAAATCTCTTTTCTGTTTCATTGAATTTAATCAAAAGTACATAATAAAGCTTTACTGTACATATGCGAATATGAATGACTTAAACGCGTAGGGATTTTTGTAGAGAAAAATTTTCCAACGTGTAGGGATAAATTTTTTTTTGTATGCGTAGGTATTTTTAAAAAAATCTTCTAGCAACATTGATTCAAAGTAATTAAAAAGTAATTAAAAGAACGCAACAATTATATATATGGGGGATTTTATGTCAAGTGACCCAATTTTTGAAATCGATGTCTTCCGATTTGGATGAAATTTGCACCAAGGTTAGTCTTATTGGATAGTAGTTTAGACACAAATTTTCAACAAGATCGGCCAAAAAGTTTCTGAGTTAGAGGTGGTCAAAATTTGACATTTTGGCCAAACCGGTGTTCTTTCTCATCCATGTAAATTATTATCTATTGGTGTTAGCAAAATTTGTCCCAAACAAATTAGATAGCTATTTCTTCAAGCTTTCGAAAAAAAATTTTTAAATTTTTTTTTTTTAAATTTAAAACTTATTTTTTATTTTTAAATTTAAAACTTATTTTTTATTTTTTCATCCAAATCGGAAGACATCGATTTCAAAAGTTGGGTCACTTGACATGAAATCCCCCATATATATAAAGAAACAGCTTCAAACTCTATCAACCAGATCGGTTTCGACTAGCGCAATACATTGATTTATTTCACATTTTAAAGGTAAGGACCCACAGTGCTTACGTAAAATTTTCCGAAACATTGATTTGCCTTAATTAATACAATATTTACATTATGTAAAACTTTTAGCATCAAGGCCAACACAAGAAACTCATACTAATTAACTGGGTTGAATTAAAATTTAGTATAAATAATTGCTGAAAGCTCGTACTTAATCATCAGTAATTTGTCATCTGTTCACAAGTTAATAATACTTTTATTTCTCCACTATGAAATTACTTGCATTTTTCTTAGTCTGTCTATGTGCAAATGGGATCAATGGATTTTCCGATCGAATGTGTGGAGCAAAACTAGCTCAACTCATGTGGGTCGTATGTGAAAATGGATTTAATAAAATGGCATTAACTAAAAGAGCTGGTAAGGAAGTTGTCGAATATAAAAAAATGTATATTAGTAAATATAAATTTGTTTTACATTGTAGATCTTCCAGTCTTTAATAGTGATAATGATTTACCATTTTCTTTTGAATCAAATTCCTTATCTAATATTTTCCAACTTGATGATGGAAGTTTTCGAGCAAAAAATCGCCCCATTAGAATGCCGGGTATTGTTGAAGAGTGTTGTAAAAAATCCTGTACCTTTAAACAACTTTCTGCATACTGTTCACGTTAAATTTAAACCAAATAGAAAATATTATCTCGGCTGTTAATTCCCAAAACATGAAATGAAACCGTTATTAAATGAATCCTGGGAGTATGAAAATATTTCTTACATTCTAGGCTAAACTACTTAATAAAGTTTATTACTATATTTATAACACATTTTAGATTATTTAAGCTTAATTTTGTATAAATGTTTATTAAAACTTGTAAATAAATAATATTAACATGACCAAAATAATTTTTATATTAAAAAATGTTTAATTTCATAGAAAGAAAATTTCAACAACATGTAAAAATTAAAAAAGATAATTAGTTACAGCAAACTTCGATCCTACAAAAATTCTATTGACGTTTTACTAAAGACTGGCAGTCGTCGCCTTTGCGGTAAGGTAAAACATGCAAAGAACTCTGATGATGAGAACTTGGTTGGTGTCGAAACAGCGTTGTAAGTTCGATCCAGGTTTTAATCAAGAATGCAAATTATCAATAAGTTTTAATTTGTTTTATGTTGTAAAATGCCTTCCTTCATTACAATATTTTAATGAAAACTAAATTCGATGAACTTAAGCCTGATTTTGAATAAATTCGATTTGGAAAAAAAAACCATAAACAGTTTCATTTACTACAAAGAAAGTAATTGTTTTAAAGCTATAGCACGAGCTCTATATGTTTACATTTATCCTTAAAGATCTGCAAAAAAGGTCAGCAAAAAAACAAAAAGACAAAAAAGAAAACATAAAATCAAATGTACTCATGTATTCAAGAAAAAATATTGATTTTCGTTCATCGTCCTCATCACTTACGAAAGCGGCATCAGGTGGCATAACTAAAATATTATATACAGCATGAATGTCATCGTTTTTTTTTTATTTTTTATTTGTTATTTTTTTTTTTTTTTTTGTACTTTACAGTCTCCTTAAGTCGCAAAAATCATTTTGGCTTCGAAAAATATTGCTCAAAGAATGTTGATTGGTCATATTACATATATTGAAACATTTCAAAAATAAAACTGGGGACGGCCTTACAAAATCATACCACATAATAAAATGTTTCACTTTTCCCTCCGAAGAATATTTTTCCTGGGGAATATTTTTTTATTGACATTATTCTACAGAAAATTTGTCCGGAAAAACAAAACTGCCATATGGTATACAGATGTAAACAAATATTGAATACGGCAGCAGAATTATTTTCTAAAATTTTGTTTAAGAAAATGAACGAAAAAGGAAAGTGATTTTACTGTTTTTAGTTATATTTTTTTTTTAGTTAATTATTCAGCAAAAAAAAATCAAACTGTTGTATTATAAATGCAAACACACTATATGATGTGCCAGCTCATTCAAATTTTATGTATAAATTGAAAAAAATATGCATCTGAGTTCATTTTGATCTGAACAAGAAATTAAATAAACCAAAACAAGAAAATATTTGCCGAACAAAATAATTTCTCTCTCTCTCTCAAAAGTAAGATGTCAAAATCAATATAACAAAAGTTTTATCCGGACAAAAATATTGTTCGAACGCATGGGTGAATCGAGCTTAAGTATCTATATATGAGAGCATAGGAAAAAAATGTTCTCAAATAAAATAGAATTTATTTCACGACGGCCTTGTGCGTCAAACTTTTATGTCAAAATGTATGAAAAATGTTCTGTTTGAACACTTAATTACTATTTTTCTTTTATTTTACGGCATTTAGCACAAAAATAACAAATTTTAAATCAACAAAGTAAACCAAATATTTTTCTGTAATTAAAAATAATGAAAGTATTTTCTAAGGCACCTTGTACGCTTTGCCACAGTTATTTAAAAGCTTTTAGATTATATATTTTTTCTTACAATGAGAGACATAGCGGAGTTTCTTAGCGTTGCCATCAATTGACCAATTATACTTATATGGAAACAGTGGGCGGTAATGGGTTAATAATAATTTTTGTCTAATATTTTTTAGTGGAATTAAATCTTTACTTGCAATGAAATATCAAATCTGAAATTTAGACCCACTCGATATTTCCAAATTTAAAAGAAAAAAATTTCCCGCTTGCGTCGATAACAATAAATTTAAAATTCAACATTATCATGACATTCCGACAACTGAATTTGGTGAATCCCACCTGAATGCCACTACTGAACATGTTAAACCCTTCCGCATTCCTTGGGTCAGTATGACCGAATTTTACTTTTTAAACCACTTTTTTCAAGTTTATGATACTGTACCGATCTAATATTTTGTTTTATTCTAAACAGGAATAAAAATTTGGAGTTTTCTAGTTCAAAGTTTTTGGAAATTACCGTAGTTTTTCCTTATCTTAAGATAATTACTGATAATAATAAGCTGTACACAAATTAAATATTTTAATGAACTTTAAACACTGGATTGGATCATTTTGAAAGTTTGTTCGACTTCAATTTTACATAAAAATATAAGTTTCATATTCATTTTTAATCTTGTAGGCCAATGTGATCCAGCTTAATTTTAAGCCTACAATAAAACGTTTGTCGTTTATATCTTATTTTGCTTTAATATGCATATTTCAACCTCAAATGAACTGATATTGTTGTGTCAAAATCAATTATAATAAAATTTTCAGCCCCTTTACAATATCACTAAAGACTTAGAAAGGGTGGCGCAGTATTAGCTTTATGGTTTGAATTCTTTAAATCATTTCTTATTATTATTTTTTCTTTTTTCGGCATTGAAGACTGGGAGAATTAATTAGGAATAACTGTACAATCGAAAAACAAACAAAAACAAATGTAATCGCTTATTTTAGAAACCCATTAAGAACGCATTTTTAATTCATCGTAAAACTAAAAAACAGACTATTTTCAAAATTAGTAAAGGCTTTCTGCACTAAACAGAAATTGCAAAGCAAAATAAAACCCACTAAAATACTTGACGGTTGAGAAGGTCATTTATAGTCTATAATAAAATTTTTGAAAAAATGGCAGTTGACATTATTAAAGACAAGGTTAGGTGTGTGAAATACAGGGTTTGAATTCTTTATACATATTTTAAATATTATTATTTTTACTTTGAAAAATACTTGGAAAATTAATTATATAGAACTTTACAATCAAAGAAAAATAATTAAACGCGAAATTTTGCGAAAAGTGTTGGAAAATATGTTAAAAAGCCTCTGATCAATATCTAACATCTACCATCAATTTGCGAAGATGTCGACATCTTCCTATATGAAATACATAGGGGTAAAAGTCAACATCTTTCAGCATCCTCACAAGATGTTCCTATCTCATTTTATTCCATTCTACATCTTTCCATTATTTCAGTGTCATCACTAGTGGCAATAAATTTTATTGTTTTTGTGGCATCACTGACAATATTAAAGAAAATGTTTTTTTTTTTTGGTGTAATTTTATTTACTATGTATTGATTTTTTGCTTGTTAAATTTTATTCTTGTATAACTTTTTTCTTTTTATTTTTGTTTGCTGAATTTTATTAATGTACAAATTACTTTTTCGTTTGAGGACATTTACACGGTGTCTTTTCAGTCATGCCGGTTTGAATCATTATCTTTTGAACATGCTTCCAAAAACCTATTGTCTTTTCACGATGTCTTTCCAAACATGTCTGTGTTCATGTATAATTGTCTAATATATATACATATACATACAAATTAAAAAATACGAAAAATAATAAAAACAAACATGAAAACTCGTTTCGTGTCTGTTTGACAGCAAACAAAACAAGCGTGTTTGTTGGACATGTCTGAAAAGACACTGTGTAAACTCCCTCTTTTTTAAATTTTACTTCTGTATTATATTTTTGTTTGTGTTTTTGGTACGTTGAATTTTACATTTACAATTTTACAGTTACAGGTAAATGTTGACAATGTAACGGCTTGTTTCACATTTTCTACATCTTCCATGCTTTTCACCAAAATGTTGGTCGGTGTAAAAAGCCTAAGGATATAATTTTTCAAACCTAATAGAAAAAAAAATCCCTATTGGGATGTTAACGAAAGGCGAAAAATAAGGTAATATGGTTATGTACTTATATTAACAGCAACAAAATATATTTAGAGCAAAAAAACAAATATATGTATTTTGTTGTTGTGAATATAAATAAATAACCATGTAACCTGAAAACCAGCCTTAGGTGAACAACCCTTAAATTAAAAAAATAAGTAAAAATAATTTCATTATTAAATAAGTAATAAACTATTTAAGCCCTGTAACTAATTCTGCGCCACCCTGTATTTATCTAGATAATATTCGGCGAAAAGAATCCTCATATAAATCTGAACCTCATAATATTACTTTATTTTTGCGGGTCCATTATTGCCCATATTTTCCAAATAGGGTACACTTTCAAAAATATTTCTGCAACAATGCCAAGTAGGTTGAAGCATGGTCGGGCTTGAGCAACTTTACTTTCCTACTACAAACTGCTGATTTTTGGGAGGGCTTCATATAGGAACTTAATTAAACTATGCATCAATTATCATGCCATTCGCAAGTATAGTGTTAAGTCCCCATTTAAACTAAATTAGACAGAATAGACTACAAAACTATTATTTATCATTATCTTAGGCGAATTTACAAGCCCATTAACCCTTAGAGTACGGAGTGGGGGACTTTAGGTCCCCCAATGCTAGTTTTTCTTTAATAACTTCGAAAATAATTTCTTTCTATGTTTTTCGTTTTTGGTAGTCGAGTTTTAGTTTGAATAGTTTACAAAAACTTAAAAGTGGCATAAAAATATTAATCAGTTCGTAATTAGAATGTAAATTATTCGTTTGGGGGACCAAAGTTACCCCACATCGTACTTTACGCTACAAATTTTCTTTGCTTTTTTAGGCCCAAAACTGGAAAACAATACAAAAAAACTCTCCCAGCGGCAGATAGAACATAATTTAAATGGCAGTGAAGAGGATCCTATTGAGGCAGAAGCAGATTGCGACAGTGACAACTCTAATTTTATACCTAATAATTATGCAAGTGGAAACAGAAGACGAGATTGAAGAAGTAGAAGAGCAAGCGGAAGACATTCTCCCCGATATTGATATTAGTGAAGATGGTATTGCTTTTTCTTCGAACATAGAATGTTTCACCGCTAAGTCTGGCCGGGCTTGGTCTTCAAAACCATTTCCACAAACACGTAGGTCAGCATGCAATATTGTAAATGTTACTCCAGGAGTAACTAGTTATATGGGAGCTGCAAGCGATATTGATGATATATTCAACCATCTTATTACACCAACAATGAAAAAAAATATGTCTTCATATTAAGAGCTTGCAACGAGCATAGATCTGAAGAAAAGAAAATCGTTTGTCAAAAACATATTATCAATTCTAGTGCTATAAGTCTGATGCAAGGGATAATTATATTTATGTTATAGGTGTTGAATTATTATATTTTGTTTTTTTTTTTTTTTTAAATTGAATTCCTTAGTTTGTGTTTGTTAATAGTAATTTTAAGTTTATTTTAGGTCAAAACATAAAATATTTGAATATGAAAATTATTTGAAAATTAATACGGGGTTTGAAAATAAAGGCTGAAAATTAATTAAATAATCCTTTTTTACTTTAACAATACTCTCTTCTATACTAATATGCAAGCCTTTATACTATATTATCCCATTTTTCTGTGGGGGAACTTAGTGACCCCACTCCGTCACTTTATGTCAAAAATATAAGGGACCTATGGTTAATTTTGAGAGGATTCTCACAAAACCATTTGCTTTCTACTCTTATAAAACTTAATAGGATCAAATTTCTTTACAATATCATAATTTTTTAGCGTTTTAGGCGCATTACAATAATTTTCAGAAAAAAGATTTACATGGGAGTTATGAAAAATAAGAAAGTTTGTGAAATATTTGTAATTAATGGTTGAATAAAAGTTACTCATACATATAGGTGATATCAAGTTTTAAAATCGCAATTTTGAAGATGATTTCATGAAATTAAACAAATACCGCTCATTAACTTCAATAGTGTTCTAATTCAAAAAATACTATTTTTCAGTAGCGCTTTATAAAGTTTTTAATAATATAAAAAAAAAATAAAACAACTTACAAAATATCGTTCGAACACAAAATATATCGTTTATTGCGAAAACCCTACGATATTAACCCTTTGAAGACCCATGAAAAATCTGAGATTAGTTATTGCTATTATTAGGGATATATTACTGATATACATATCAGAGAACTGCAACAATACAAATTACTTGCGAGCGCACTCGCTGTTTACTAAATCATTTTTAGTCTCGAATTCTTTTAAGCACTCGCTTTTTCTGATTATGTTGGCTCGTTGGCTCGTTCTTCATACAAAGCGAGCTTCATGCATTAAAATATTACACAATACTTCTTACTTGTACATGTGTTATCTACATAAAGAAGTAAGAGCACAGAAGAAAGTATGAACAATATCACAACCACTTAAAGCAAAGTTTCGTGTTTTTTCTATTTTTTACGACCAGCTCGTAACAACAACATTCACGGCATATTCATTTAGTATATGTTCGTGTATTTTAAATTTAACATTAGGTGAAAACGTGGCTGCCAGATTTTATGATTTGTCGTAGGTTAGACGATTTTAGGCGTTTAAAAGATATAGTGCATGTTTTGTTATTTATTTTATGGATGAAAACTAATTATGCTTTTTTAAAGTATTTTATTTATTATTATCTATAAAATTACATTACGCCATGATACATACATATATTGAACCACCTGCTGTCATGAAAACTGATGAACTAAATATAAGATATTAAAACAATTTTCTTAAAGAAAAAACTCAATTAGCAGCCGATAGTGACCGTTAATAAAGAGCGCACTCAGCTATTTAAAAAAATGTTCTTATGTGCATCTTTATCATCATAGAATATAATTACAAGAATGATATAAAAAGAGATTACGCCATGCGCATGTTTTCCCGTTAGATGACGTAGCTTAACCCAAGCTAGGGTTACCTATTTGTGTATGTTTCGTGACGTCATTTGACCCACCTGCGCAGAAAATTCAATTTTTGAGTTCGTGTTGTCGTAATATTTCTTCTATCATTCTTGATATAAGTATGTGTTTTTTGTAAAATTTGTTGTCAAAAATGCATAAATATATAAAAAGTAAATTCTGTGTCTACGTCGCACAATAAAATAACGGACTGCGATGCGTTGCCATTGGTCAATATTTTTGTAAAAATATTTACATATAAATGAAATTGACATATAAAAAAATTGTCATTCATAAGCCTGTCGCATTCGTTATATATTTTAATTAAAATTTTCCACAAAAATTTTTCTTATAATAACTTTTAAATTCACTTTATTTCATAATGATTTTAGCCCTACATGTTTACTTAAATATACGATCATTGATTTTTTCCTAAACCATCTGGCAACGCTGCTTTAAGTATTACTACGAATGACGAATGCTGCGAGTAACCAGCGCACAGCGCTGCTCTACGTAATAATGTACAAGTGTGTTTTCCAATTCCTACACAAACATTTCTTGTGATGTTTATCAGAAGTACGAATGCTATTGCCGAATGTTGAAAAAATATATTTACGAAACAATACAAAACCAAACTCATATAAATTTCATTGCGTTTGCTAAAGGCTCGTATGTTGCAAACACAATTTCTTACGAGCCTGGCGAGCACATACAAAAGCAATAGGCTGTATTAACTACACCGCAACTCGTTTTAAGGCGAGTATTATAAATCATAAAAACGGGTGCTCGTTGCAGTTCTCTGATACATATATCGGCGATATTTTAGGTTTGCCTCTTATTTTCTTTATATATTTTTTGCAAATCTATATTTTATTTATTAATTGAACTGCATTTTGAGCAAACAAGACTTTAATTCAGAAATGGATTTAAAAATCGCTCGAAATCCAGCACACGTTTTTAAATCGATCGATTTTCATTACATACCTGAATATAAGGTTTAAAGGAATCCAGATAGGAAAAAAGAAGAAGATGTATTAGAAATAAATTTTTAAAGATATAGATAATTTATGGAAATGAATATATTACGCTACCTGAATATCTTACGCTATGATTTTGCATAGTAAAAATATCTCTACTGTAGTTTTTATCAGTTCAAACATAGTTTAAAAAGAATTTCAATTTTATTAATGTGATAACTGAATCTATCCTCTTACAACTACAATTCGTGTTGGAAAAAACCCAGCCAATTGTAGGGGAATGTAAGAAAGAAAAAATTCACTATTTATTGTTGTGTCTTTGTTGAAGTTTTGATATTGTTACAAGTAAGAGCTGAGTGTTTAAAATTCTTATTCACTTTATGGTCTTACTTGTATAATATTTTTAGCTTTTCTAAAGTATTTGGAAAAACTTTCCTGACGAGCTGGCCTAAGCAACCAGCGAAATGCGCATAGAAACTAGCTTTCCCACAACAATAAATTTCAGTGCTTTTTATCATAAATAGGGATTATTAGCACATCATTAATAAATGAATTAATTAATCTATTATTTTTTTAGTTGAAAGAAAATTAAAAACATAATTTTGATTAATTACCACCTAAGTTGTTTTTAAATAAATTTTTAATTAAAATATTAATTAAATAACAAAAAATTTTAATTGATTTTTTCGTTCAAAATAAAATAATTTAAACTTGTAGAATTGTTGTTGGGAATTGTCACAACCTTAGCTTTATTTAATTAAATCAATTAAGACATTGTTTGAACCGGCAAAGTTTTTTGATAATTTTTTTAATCAAAATTAAAAATATAATTTATTGAAAAAAATAATATTCACAATTTCAAAATTTTTAGTAATAAATATAATCATTTTGGTAACAGGTGTAAAATCAACAACTTGTTTGCTTGAGTCTATGAATTGGGAATAAATTTAGTGATTATAGAAAATTTTTAATTTTTTCTGTGTTGCTAGTTATAATTAAAGATAACACGTAATAACAAGTCGAATAGCGGCACATTTTATCACAAGCGGTAAATTGCCAACGATTTAGAAAGAATATTTTACGCAATATCATTCAGGATATTGAGTAAATTTCTGTATGCTTAGCTAAAAAATCGTACATTTTGAGTTATGACACTATTGAAGTGAATGAGCGATATGCTTTTCTTAAAATTGCCCCCATTTAAACGTCCAAATACCAAAAGTATTTCAAAATTTAGACAAAATACATAGATAAAAACTTTTTATTAAAATCTAATTTTTGAGCCTTAAATACGACTGAGAAATTTAAGAGATGTACTGTTCTGAAGTAACACTCTTACTTTTGTTTATGTCGAGCCTTTGCTGCAATAGAGTCATAACTGAAATTTTCTAGTACCTTAAAATTTAATTAATCTCTCTAGAGTTGAATATATAAGATATTTGTATTAAATTTTTACACGATTTGAAGAAACGTTATGGCGATTACCCCCACAATATTAGTTAGTAGACGGCCCTTTGACCCACTGGGAATGAAATAATTAAATACAATAGCTCAAAAATCAGTTCTTTTTAGTTATGACTCTATTGCAGCAAAGGCTCGATATATTCTTGCGAAAGTGGTTTATACGTTCTTCATAATTGTGTGCTACTTTAATAAACCCTTTTTGACATGGTGTGATGTGTAACCTTTTCTTTTAAGAGATTGACAAACAGTGGATCAAAATACATATATATGTATGTTAAATATTCTAAACATTTTAAATAATATAAAAATATAATAAAAAATAAAATGAAATAAATGCAAAAATTAATTTTATTTTATTGAATTTTCTTTTGTTAGCTCATAGACCATAGTCTTCTCTTACCAAGATTTAAACTCAACCTGCCACCAGCGTTACCGTTGGTGCTACTAAAGTAACAGTTTGCCGCTTTTTCAACTGCTTGGATACCATTTGACTAATTTTAATAAATGCACCCAATTACGGTACTTTTTGTAATTCTTGCCACTTTGTTGATATTTTTTACTTTTTTGTACTTTCTGTTTTATTAAAACTCCCAGCTTTAACACCCAGTCTAAGACTGACATGAAATGCTTAAAATTAACACTAACATAATGTTAGTGTTTAGTATGACTCATCATGTCAGAGGGTTTCCTCGTGTTTTAACAGCGCTTCTAAGCAATCTGTCTGGAAAACTTTTTCCTAACATTATTTCTTAATATTTTTTGATGGATGGTGGAGACCTAGAGTAATCCAAGTTATACTGTTATAAGCTTCGACTCTTTTTTGTGTGTTCTTGTCATCCTTACTTTCTTTTTTATTACTACATGCTTTTAACCTCTTCAATTTGTTTTTCCTGCATGATTCAAAAGTTTGTTTAATTATTCTTTTTATTGTCAGCTAATTACTTGTCAAAAATACACAACACGATAAAAAGTTTAAAGTCCACCAACTTTCTACCGCAAACGAGTCAAAAACTTTTTCATGTTACTTGTTCAATGAAAAAACATTAGTTTTATATTTTTTACAGAATTCTACAGCGCGCTCGCGCACTAGCGCGTGCTATATCCATTCTACCTTTATGTGCACATGTGCATATTTACAAGCAAGTGAACTTGGCAAGTGGCACTTGCTTTAGTGCGTATACCATGAAATAAATATTTATACCTTGGCGTATACGCTGTATAAATCAGGGTTGACAATTACTAAAATTCGCCAAATTAAATTTTCTTAAGATTTTTGTTAAGAAAGCTTCGCTGAAAATTGCAAAATTAGATTTTTATGTTACACTGCATTTACACATGAGACGTATTATAAAAAAAATTTCAATGAATTCTGAATAAAATCATCATGATGTATGACTTATTGCATTCGTTAAAAACCTAGCTTTCCGATAAATTATATAAGCCCAGTAAAAAATGTGCTCCAAAAAGAGCAGGTCTTATGTATGAATTCATACCTCAAATGGCTTTAAACCTGCTGATGGGATGCCTGATTTTTGTATGGAGTGTTCCCGGTTTGGAGGACTATTTTCTGCTGACAATAAGTGCTTCTTTTAACATTATAAAACATGCAAATAAAACACTTCTTAAGTGCTTTTTTAAGGGCTAACTATATTAACATATTCATAAATGTTTTGATTTTACTGGTTTAAATGCCTTGTTAAAGCATTTTCGGAAACCATAATATATTTTTTTTTCGCTTTAAAACTTTCTTCGTTGTCAGCACTAAAATAGCAGATTTTTTTGTTTTTTTTTTATTCGTTATCATTTACTGCTCCAAGAGCTCTCTTATGGAAGCTTCAAAAAACGCAAATTTTTTTTTTACTGGGATATGTAAAATTTTTGTTCTTATAATTTTTTTCTAAATTTTTGACAACAGAAAAAAGCATTCACTTTGCTTTAAAAAATTACCCCCACTATATTCTCAATATCTCCGAAACTGTTGAAGCTATAAAAAAAAAGTATTGTATGATGGCTAAAAAAGAATTTAATTTCAAATTGGGCAACTGGTTCTCAGGTCATGGTGAAATATATAAGCATAATAGACTAATTTGGGCAATATATTAGTCATGCCCACAATAACGAATAATACATAATATATTAATTTCTCCCACGTTATGTATTATATATCCCGTATTTTATACGTAATATACTAGGTTTTCAGATAAATGATAAAAATTTCTGCACTTATCATTTTTGTATGAATTTTTGAAAACAAAAATAGTACTAATTTTGCAAAAAAAATTTATGGGTTCGGGGCTTCGGGATTAGCATATGTACCAGATCGCCACCAATATTTGAATAATTCCAAAACTGTTGGAAAGGAAATTTTATTCCTAATCATTTGTAATTGTTTTGACAAAATCAGATAAATCGATCTCAAATTATGATAAAAAGTATAAGCAAAACCGCCTTATTTCGGGCGTGTACAGATTTGGATTCAGTACGCTTAAGTCAACTAAAATCACATAAAAAGTTCTAATTCTCGACTTATACATAATATAATAACATGTTTTCTGGGATTTTTTTTACCATTTATAAAATGTTATTTGCAATTTTAAACAAATTGAACGAAATGCATAGAAAAAAACATAATTTGGTGTACTTATTCACAGAAAAAAGTGTTTTATCAATTAAAAAAATGGCTTAAAAAGTATTTAAATTTAATTAATGTGATAATTAATGAATAAATTTTTTTTTAGTTGAAAGAATATTAAAAAATTTTATTTTAATTTAATTAACATTTTAGTTGTTTTGAAATAAATTTTCAATTAAAATTTTAATTAAATAACAAAAAATCTTAATTGACTTTTTTCGTTTAAAATAAAATAATTTAAACATGTCGAATTGTTTGAAATGGCAAAGTTTTTGGATAATTTTTTTAATTAAAATTAAAAATATGATTTAAAAAAAAAATTCACAATTTTACAATTTTTAGTAATCAATATAATCATTTTGGTAATAGGTGCAAAAGCAACAAATTTTTTTCTTGATATTATGAATTTGGTATAAATTTGGTGATTGGAGAAAATGAATAATTTTTTTCTGTGTTCTGATTTTAGGGCCGGGCCCACTTTTTCTTTTAAAATAGCCTCTTTGGTGCCGCTTTTTTTTTTTTTTTTTTTTTTTTTTTTTTTTTTTTTTTTGTAAATAAATCCTTCTTGGTACTTTTAGAAAATATCCAATGGTAGCGCTGCCTGCCACGAACAACGTCTATTCTTGATAAAGGCCGTCATAATACAAGACTTAATTAAGTATTTGGATGAAAATTCTTCCCTGATCTAATTATTGTTTAAAATTAAAAAAAAAAACAATAACAACTTATCATAGCGGGGTAGTGTGAAGCTACCGTAACTAGTACTAAATATTATTTCACCCCACTACTTCACGTATAAATTATTTAATTCACAGTTAACAAGCGATTTAAACAAATAAACACAAACCGTATCTTTCTTTTTTCGCTGATTTGTTAAGTTAATGGTGTTTTCTTTTCTACATTGTTAAAAGGTACATGTATAAAATGTCTTGCCGACCCTGTAAAAATGCAATTTTTTTTTTTGACGAGAACAAAACACAAAATTGGACCGCCCTGTTTTTAACAGCTGACAAATAGTTTGTTCTTCAAAATATAAAAAAACAATGTACATAAATTAAGAAGTTTGTTCTTAAAAATATAAAAAAAAAACAATACATAAACCAAAATTTGTTAATAGATTGATATTAAATAAATAAATAAATGAACAAGATTAATGACGAAATTCTTATTTCTTTAGTTTGTTTTTTATAACATTTGAAAAGAAGAAAATACCTTTGCCAGATTGCTGATTTATGAATACCAAGTTTTTCAGATTTCGTGATTTGACGTTTTTTTTTTCAAAAAGAATTTTATAACACCAAATCCACTTAAATTTTATATCACTGAAAACCTATCATTAACAATTTAAGGCTTTCTTATGTTTTTACTATTAAATAATATAAAAAATATCTATTACAATTTTACATTTCTACTGTCCTGTTTAGAGGCGATTTTTTCCAACTTTGTCTGGTAACCCTATATATAAGCAGAAGCCATCTTTTTACAGGGCATTATCAACACTGTCAATTTATACGGGGCGTAAAGTGCAATGCCTTATGCATTAGTAAGGGTGCATTTGTTAGAATAAAACAAGCCACTTTTTTAGAGAGCGAAGCATTTTTAAGACACAAACACCAAATTTCATTTTTTTAAATAAGATGTCACATTTTTTGTAGAAAAGAAAACGCCATAAGCTACGTGCACATTACGAATTATTGTATGAATAGCAGGAAAGTACTATATAAATAAGTGTGATGTCTAAAGGGCAAAATAAGCCACATAAATTGCTTGACAAGCACACACTTTGTTTCCGTTTTATGTTTGCCGATAAACAAAACAAGCATATTTCGGACAAACATTAATTTTTCATTTATTATTTCTTTTCAGTGAATGCAGACGCCGATAGTGCTGCGGCAATTTTGCTCGCTATCTGTTTAAAACGGAGGAGAAATATATAAGAAAGAGCAAAAAAAAAATTGTAGTAAAGAGTGATTTAAAAATTAGAATTTTCTGCTGAAAATTATTTTTATGATGCTTCTGCTACATCTTCACTGTGCAAAGTTTTCACTGCAATGATTACATTTAGCACTAGACACCACAAACATTTTTACATATATCCAACATGTCTGCCAAATATTAAAAATTTTTAATTTTTCTATATACATGCTTCAAATATTAGTCCAAACAAAAATCACCCCAATAAACAATACAAACAATTGTACAAACTCAAAATCTTAACATGTTTGCCAAGCAATTTGTGTGGATTATTTTGCCTTTAAAGCTGCGATTAAAAATAATATGTTGAGGAAGATTTTGGTAAAATGTAAGTGCTGTTTTTCCTGGTAATAAATAGATTTCTCTAAATTTTTAATTCCTTAAATTTAAAATTTTTGTGAAATTGTTATTCTCCAAAAAGGATAAATTTTATGGCCATGTAAATTTTACGTTATATCATTTATTCGCTTAACGAACTACAAGCCCCACTGTATCTGTGTTATTTATTTGAAGGAACAATAATTTAACGCATACACCTCTTTAAATTTATAAAAGCTAATAAATTACGTTAGATGTAAAAATAAATAACAACAAACTGTGTGTTTGTTTAAATATTCAGTATAAATAACTGCGGAGAATCCTTTTTTAGCATCAGTAATTTCCCATTATTACAGCAGTTTACATCATACATTTCCGCACCTGTTCCTTCAGAAATGAAACTTCTTGGATTTGTTTTAGTCTGTTTGTTGGCAAACGAATGCAGTGGCTTTACGGATGTTATGTGTGGAGCAAAATTAAGTCAAATTATGTGGGTTGTATGCGAAAATGGTTTTAATACTATGATCGCAAAAAGATCAGGTATGAATTGAAAAATTTTTATATATTTTAAAATTTAATTCTAAAATATGTTGCATTTAGAATTACCAGCCATTGAGGGTGATGTTCCATATCCTTATGCTTCATCTGCCCTCTCAAACATTTTCCAACTCGAACAAGGTAATTTGTTATCAAAAACTCGACGCATCCGTATGGCGGGAATCGCAGATGAATGTTGCAAGAAATCTTGCAAATACAGTGAGCTTTATGAATATTGTATAAATTAAATAACCCAGAACCAGATGTTAAAATGTTCCTTTTTCTATGTAAAAATAACTGTATTTATTGTTATACTAAGTATTATGAAATTGTTTCTTATTAGTTTAATAAAATTCTTTAAAAACTACTCTGCCCATTGGCTTTGACTTTATCACATGTTTTGTATTGTATGATTTTTTCGTCGTATTCCTTAAATGAAACAAAATAAAAAAAAAAGTTCACATTGTGTTTTGACGTTAGTCAATAATGATAGAAATAAGAAAATATGAAAAAAATGTTCGTCTATGCCGATTCTTTTCTACCTTCGACAATTAAACAAATACAAGTTTAATATCTCATTTTAAGAACAAACGATTTAATATCCCAGATGTTTAAAGTCAATAAGTTTAAGGCATACAGGCAGTCACTGCTATCACTCTAACTCAGTTGCGTCTATTTAAAGCAATCCCTTTGTACAGGATGGTTGATGAATGTTGTAACATCTAGCAACCCAAGCAATTATTTTTTTATGGTCCCCATGTTTTATGCTAAAGCATTATCCCTTTGATTATCCCTTGATCCATGAAAAAAATATTAAAAATATTTTAGGTGTTTTAATTATCTCTCTTTAATTCAGGTATTCTTAATAAAATAATGCATTCAGCAAAAAAATTAATATTATATTTTTTTTTTTTTTTTTTTCGATTCCACTGAGATTATTTTATTTATATTCATTTTAAAAATAATTCATGTTTCTTACGTTCTTGGTGGTTTTAAAAATTCATTAATATTCAAGTTCGGTAATGCATGTGCTGTCGCATCAAATTATTATTTTTTTACAGACTTAAGGGTTGCAGAGTGTTCTTGAAATCATTTAAATTTGTTTGCTTTGTTTTGTAGCTTTCTGATACCAATAAACCCTCAAGAAACCAGTGAAAGTTCTATATTCGGCAGTGCCGAATCATTTAAACCCTGCTCTTTACAAAGATTCATAATTTTATTTCTGATCATATAAAACTTAATTGGATATAATTTCAATTAATTATCATTTTATTCGTTTCAGTTTAAGGCGTCTTAGGCAGGGTTTTTGAGATTTGGATTAAGTTTAAATTAAGTTTAACGTACTCTAAAACTCAGATTTTTCCGGCGCAATGTAATTTTTTCTCATTATTTCATTTAAGTCCTACATTTTAAGTAAAACTAAGATGTTCCGTCAAAATTTTGTACACAAACTTGGTAATGACGGCACAGTTAAACTAAGCCTTGTTTAACTGAGTTCTTAAAAATCCAATCTTAACGTTATTTTAAGAAGAGGGTTTTTTGTTATCCCAATAAGCACTCAAATTTTAAAAATTCAAGTGCTTAAAATATTGCTGGAATCCACCTTTGATTTATGCCCTATTTTCAAGTAAAATTCCAGTTCATACAAAAATGTTTGAAACTATTTTTATTTTTTACAAAAAAAGCAAAAAAAAAATAAAAAAAACGAACAAATATTTATAAATATTTCCGTGTGCTGGAGGGGAGAAGGATTTTAAACTTTCGAAAAAATGGAACCATTTATTTCCTTAGTGTAAATGCATCTTTAACTGTTCTAATACCTCAAAATCAATTGAAACGAGATTTCCAAACACAAATTCTAATATACATATACATATGTATGGATATGTATGTTTGTATGTGGTATGACCAGTGTGGCCATTTTGGCATTTTTGCAGCTGCAAAATTTTCATTTGGCACTTGGCATTTTATTTAGCATTTTTAGAAAATTTTTTAGCTCTATTCAGCATTATTTTAAAAATAGTTTGATTAATTTTACTTACATTTTTTTATAAATTATAATAAATTTTACTAAAAATAAAAAAAAAAAAAAAAAATTCAATATTAAAGGAATATCAGAAATGCCCTTATCATGTTGTTTCTAAATATTATTTGCCCTTTGATATTACGATATAAAAGTGCAAGGAAATTTCACTTTGAATTTAGATATACATTTAATAGTGTAAATTTTTGAAAAAATTGATTTTCTCTAAACTGCTGAAAAAATAATTATTTTAAAGCTTCAACTTTTCTCAAACTATGAAAAATCAAATCATCTAAAAAATTTTGTATATCATAGAAATAAATCGTTAAAATTTTGCATATATCAGAGGTGTTTAGGCTCCTAAAATTTAACATTTAATCTTAACTACCTGTGCTACTTAGTATTGTGGTTATTTTATTGAACTGTTAATTAAACTGTTAATTTGAACCCAGGCGTTCACGTTCAGGTTGGGCAACCTAAAATCTATTTAGTTTTAAATAAAATTTCATACTGGAAATACATTTTTAACAAAATTCTTTAACAAAAATTTAGTATTATTTTTAGCATTTTTAAAATAATTTTTTGGCCATGTCTAATGCCAGATTTAGCTTTTTTAGACCTGGCCACACTTGGTGTAACGGAAAAATCTCAAAGTAAATCTAATGGTACCATTTTCGTTATTGTCTTTAATGCCGTATAACATCACCTTAGCAGAAAATGCTAATAAACCACCAAGCTCCTTAAGATAAGGATTAATTTTTAATATGAATTCTATTGGAATTATAGGCTTGATTTATATTGGTATTATAGGTTTGATTTTTACTTGACTTCAGTACTTGAAATCAACTCTAATTATTACGTTTTTGAGACTGGAATTTCACTTTAATTCAAAGTTTGTATTTCACTGTATTTACATTGTTATGTTCGACTGGATTTCCAGTACCCGTTTTGCTGGAGTATGCTATTGATTTCCAGTGTAATTCAAGTATAATTCAAGGTCTGAAAATGGAAAACAGGACTGGAATTACACTTTATCTATAAGAGAATTTCAGCAAAATTGCTTATCGGGATGTCTATGGTTAATTCAAGTCTAATCATTACAAAATTCTTTAAGTGTAATTTTAGGTCTTGAAAAATTAAATTTAACCAAATTTTACTACAACTTTATTATTTTTCAAAGTTACAGACGTATTTAAGTTTTTACCGAACATTAGCTTTATGGCGTATTCAAAAGTTCGCTTTATATTAGGCCTATAACAAATTATGAGCAAGTCGTCACAATATTTGGTGGAGTGAATTTTAGTCTCTTGCATCTAAATTAGACTAAAATTTATCGCAAAATCATTATTTTTTATGGGTTTGACATTTTAAAATGTTTAACGAGAGTGACATTTATATGGGGACTATAGTAAATACAGGTCCGATATTTTTAAAATCAAACAGTGTGATTTCTAGAATTTTACCTCATTAGAATTATTCGCTGCGATTTGGGGCATACAAAAATGTTTTTTTAGAGAGTGGGTTTTATACTGCTCCTATGCTAAATTTGTTGCCGTAATTTGTAGTCATATGAAACGAATTGGTAAAAAAATTTAATGACAATCAGTGAATCGCGCCACCAACTTATGTGTTTAAGTGTCGTTTTTCCACACTTTGATCCAAAGATGTCTTCCTACTGAACAACTTTCATTCCCAAACTGCTTTGGAGAACAAGAAACAATTTGGCATTAAAACTGTTTTCTGTTGAGTTTTTCCAAAGTGTACTGAATTTAAACAGATGTACAGACAGAGGGACATAGCTAAATCTACTTAGAATTACTCAAGGTCCTAGAATATATATACTTAATGGGATCTCAGATAAATAGTAAAAAACTTGATATTTGCAAATTTTGGTCAAACTAAGCATGTGATATTATATATCAGGTGATTCATCGTGAGGTTTGATTTATAAGGTAAGATAAATCACATAAAATTAAAAGTGAACTTAACATTTTTGTTATTGGTTCAACGAACAATTCATGGCATTTACTGTTTGAAAAGGATATGATGTAAATGTTGGACATAACTACGTCCGAGGTAGTTCATTCGGAAGGTACAACTTTGAGCGACTTGTTCGAGCACAAGGACTTATATTTGGCGAATAACACGAGTAATGTTGGCTTCGAGGTGTCAATAGTAACTGACTTATTCCTAAAGACCTCAGACTTTAGGTAGGTAGGTAGAAAGGCTGGTGTGAAGTCTCCTTCACACCTTTACCCAGAGACCAATATGGTCCATTGTGATGCCTCCTCAGACTTTATATATCTCCAGAAAAGAAAGTCCTAAGGTGAGATATGGCACGATCTAGGTGGCCTATTTACCGTAGCAAAACTTGAAATTAAGTAGTCACCAAAATGATTGCTCAGCAAGGTCATTGCTTCACGCGCTGTATGGCTCGTAGTGCCGTCTTGTTAAAACCAGAGCTCACTGAGACTGAGATCCTTATGTAAAATACGCCAAATTGTCGAATACGACAAGCCAATCTGCTAAGAACCTTGACGAATTGATTCGTCACCGTCTTCGCGTAGACTCTAAGTTACAGCTGCTATATTCACTTCACTACGTGCTGGATGTGGTCTAAACGGTCGAGTATCATCCACTAATGCAAACTGGGATTTATATTTGCGAATGGTATTAGCAAAAGTAGTTTCAGAAGGTCGATTATGTACACCGTAAGTTCTTCGAATTGCACGAAAAGAAATTTTTACAGAACATTGATTATCGTAATAGAGCTGAACAATTTGGAGACGCTGTTGTGCTGTGAGTCCTTCCATGATGACTTGCCAAATGATACTGAACAAATATATCAAAGAAGGTTAATATGAGTCACGCCCGGCTTGTAAAAAATATAGAAAATCAAACCTCATGATGAATCACACTTTACTTTAAATTTTTAACACCTATGATTGTAACTAAAGCTTTTATACAGTCCTAGCCAACCGTATTTAAGCTTTTAAGGGAGGAAACTATTTTGTGTTCAATATAATTCTTTTAAATCAGAGTTAAGCCGGTTTTTCTGCTTTTAGTTCCTTACAAAACTTATCTTTAGGAAACATATTTCAAGAACTACTCTATCAGAGGTACATTGTTAAAGTAACTTATCTAATCATAAAAATCCAGAAAATAAATGCTTTAATAATCATTATATGAACATTTTGGAAATTACGAATAGAAGGAAACGGAAGGGATTATGAAAACTAAGAACATCCCATGAAACTAAGATAAGTTTTTTAATTTAATCACCAAATAATTTAACCATAATTTTTTTTTATAAACCATGTTTGTATTTTACAGGAGTAAATCTTTAAAATTTGTTTTTGTGCCAAAAAGAAAATTTGGATGATTTATTTTACAATACATTCCTTACAATCTTTGCTTTGAAACTTTATTAAATTAAAGATTTAGAAAATATGTAAAAGAACATTCTCATACTTATCTACATCTTCATGTATTTATGAATATGTGTGTACATCTGTGCAGGTACATACATATATAAACATATGATTCTGTAAAAGTAAACATGTTTTTGTAACTTGCTTAAAAATTCCTTTCAAATTCTACCTTAATTTGATTTAAATTTTTTGTTTTATCTTATATTATATTAATTTAATGATTTTTAGAATTAATTTGAAAAATGCAAAAGTTTTTTATGAAATTATAACACCAAGCGAGTACATTTTTATAAGGGGCTTTCCATTGAGGACTTGGCAACTTTGAACTTTTGTTGTGAATGCACCCCGGAAGCTGTAACCGTACATTTAAGGCCAAAATATTTAGTGAAGACAACATTTTCATTATCCCGAAGAAAACGAAAGGAAAACGTTTCAAAATAATTAAATCATTGGTATATGTCAACAAACTTGCTTGTTAGAGGAGCTTAAAGCCACCATAAACGAGAGATAGTTAATTCTTGCTTCGAAATGTGCGGCTAAGTCTTTGAAGATTTCAACATATCGATCGCTGTAAATGTGACCGTGCACCACGAGCCGTGGTAAAAGGCTTGCCAGACGGCATTGACCTTTTGTTCAATTACAGGGCTCATCAAGAATCGAAAAAAAAATCATGTGTCTCTCAAGATTTTGCAAACAAAGCTAAATATTATAAATATTTCATCGTTCTGTTTTTATGTATTTGTTTAAAAATCTTTCAAAAAAATTTTCCTTTATTTAACTTTAATAATTCGATAACACCGAGATTCTGATTTGAAATAAAAGCCTGTATCAACACTAGTATGTATTTTCCTCTATACTCAACACTTATAATTAAAAACGTTAAACAGGTGACTCAAACTAAAAACGTACAGAAATTTTTAGTGGAAATAGTCATTTGCTTGTATGTATTTTGTTTTGGGAAGTTTTTAATTGTCAACAATTTTTTTCAAAATCAAGATTTTTTTTAGTGAATTTTAAGAATTCTGAAAATTTGAATCTTGCCAGCCTAAACAGTAAAGAGATGAACAAAATCTAATTCCATACACGAATTTTTAAGATATCTTCAATGCTTAACGTTTTATTTAAAAATTAAGTTGTTAACTCCTTCATGGAAAACCCGTAATAAGCTCAAATAAATTTAATTAAACACATAAGAAAGTAATTACAACCAGTACATTAAAAGAAATAATCAAGTTATTTAAAGATTTTAACATAAAGAAAATGTTTTCATTTTAATAAGAACTGAAAAAAATAAGAAACAAGACCAAATGATATAATAGACATATCTAAAAACTTTACAGTAGTTATAAAGTCCATACCCTAGTATACAACTAGTATGCCAACTGGTGGGAGCGTTCTCAATTTTTTAATTCGCCCCTCATACATATACGTTCTGTGTTGAATTCAACACACATAAAAACAACAAAAACAAAATTTTAAATTCTTCTATTTAAAATTTTTTTCCAATATAACACTTTTTGTTAAATTTTATGAACAAACACATAATTAATAATTTTTTCCAACACATTTTGCTTATTTGGTTTTGCAAAATGTTTTAAATTTTTCACAAACTAAAAATTTTTAAATTAATTTTTTCGACACAAATTTTTTTCTGTTGTTAATATTATTAAAGCCAGCAGAGTAGTATTTTGCGGTATTGCAAACTAAAAATTAAGCAAACATTTTTTTACGTTTATATATGCAGGCTGCATTAAATAAATTGAAAATTTTTCGAATTAAGAAAATTTTATTTTAGAAAATTTTTATTGCCACATTCTATACGATTTTATGCAACTATGTTTAGGGGTGAAAATAGTATTAAGCACCAATACATTTAAAAAAAGTCTTACTAATACAAACATATACTAGGTTCTTGACATTTGAGTTAGGTACCTGTCAAAGAGTCGGTATACTAGTTATATACGATGGTCCATACTATACATACATTCATACACATTATATACAGTTTGTCATTTCGTTTTTAATTTGTAAAATATTAATCTTAACACCCAAGATGTGTATATATGTAGATACTGGGTCCTAGTAAGAACCTAAGTTCACTTAACTATGTCCGTTGGTTGAAATCGAGTCTGCGGAGTCCCTGGCAATTTATAAGTAACGAGTTTGAAAATTTACCTATTTAACGACTTAGGTGGTATATTCGGCTGTACGGAACGCTTGGTACCATCTACAGGGAGTTAAAATATTTAAGAAGTGCAATTTATATGAAATCTATAAGTAATGCACCAATCATAAAACAAACTGGCCTGACAGTTTTATAATTCATTGCGGGATTCGACTAATTCCAAAACTGCGTTTTTGAAAATTGGTCTTATGGCGCATGTGGTAAAATATGGATCGATTTTCTTGTAATGTGAGTTATGTTTCTAGTCTTATTAAATATGATAGAAAAATGTTAGGGCAATCCGTTAACTCGTTACGGTTTTAGGCGTACTAAAGTGTTTTTGAAGAGTGGGCTTTATATACGACTTATGATAAATTATGAACCGATCTTCACAAAATAGTGCAATGTTATTTCTTGACTTTCTATGTATGATCTAGGACAGACCAAATGTAACTACAAGAGCAATATTTGGTACATTTTTAGACGTACTAATATATTAATTATAGACCAAATTTTACGAAATCTAGTAGATGTATGATTTTTTTGTAATATAAAACGAAACTGTGCAAAATTTTATGACAATCAGTGCATTCTGCGCATAACTAACGTGAGGTTTCATTCTTCGCCTAGGATTCTTTGGGTGAATAACTGTTTACTTACTAAACCGATTACGCTGGATTTCGATCGCAAGCTGCTTAGGAAAACTAGAAACAATTTGTCACAAAAATTGTTTATTTCTGTTGTGTCTTCCGAAAGAGAGCGTGTTTTCAACAGGCGGACAGCCAGAGAGACGGGCATGGCTTAATCGACTTAGCACTAATTAAGGACCTAGCATATGCATATGTGTATACTAAAGAGGGTCGTAGATTTTTTTCTTTATTTATTTATTGAATCTTCATATATTAAATATAAACTAACAATAGTTAATCAAATATTATACTAATACTTTATTTTTGTCCTGCCAATGCTAGAAAAATATTTTTCTCCTCACGGTTGTAGATGCTTAGCGGTCTTCTCGTCGGATGAGTCCTGCAGTATCTCTTCTCCTTAATCTAGAGTGGCCACTGTCATTTAAAATATTTTGAGCTAGTGGATTTGGGTGCGACTCAAGCCTTTTTAAATATTTTGCTGCGTACATCTTAATAATAGTTTTTACTAATGGCACATTGAGATCCTTGTGAATATTTGTGTTTTTTAACATACCAGTTCATAACATATGACTGTGATTATTCGAAAAAGTTTTTTTTGGCGGCTTTGAATTTTTTCGATATTTGAGGCCGGGGCAGTGCCACATAGCTGAATACCGTAGCACCAGATTGGCTTTAATATAGAGGTTTAAAGTAGAAATTTGCAATCGAGGCTAAGAACAGAACTTCTTCCAATAAGCCAATTAATTTGAATTGCTTTTAGTTTCATTTGTGTTAGTTTTGCTTCTATATGGCATTTCCATGTTAAACGCCGATCTAAATGAATACCGAGATATTTTACATGCAATTGTTGGGACACTAATTGATTATTGATTTTAATAGGAGGATATGACTCCCGACGCAAGGTGAATGTTATATGTACGCATTTTTTCGTGTACGCTTAAAAAAGCTGTATCATCAGCAAATGTTGAAGTTAGGGTGTGGTTAAATGTTGGCATGTCTGGGGTATATATTAAGTATAACAGTGGGCCCATGCTGCTTCCCTGAGGGACCCCAGCGTCAATTGGCTGAGGAGAACTTAAAAAAGCCCCTTCTTTAATAATTAACTTTCGACCGACTAAGTAGCATTCTAGCTTTCTTTAAAAGGGCGGTCTAACCATAACGCACAATCTCGATTGTGTGTCACACATTAACATCATGTTTTTTTTTTTTTTTTTGCCAAATTCAGCCTACTGACCATTTCAAGCGTCATCAATGCGCTGAATGGTTGGTTGAACAGACAGAAGTGAATGGTGAATTTACAAAGAAAATCATCTTCAGCGACGTGGCACACTTTCAACTTAGTGGAATCATTTACACTCAGAATTGCCGCATTTAGGCAAATGCGAATTCAGGAGTGATTATTGAAAAGCCGATGCATCCACAAAGAATGACTGTTTGGTGCGGCTTAGTGGCTTGCGGCCTCATCGCGTCGTACTTCGGAAAATCAGTTACCGACGTACGGCCCGATGAGGCCCGAAATTGATTGTATGAACCTGGACGATATGTGGCTCCAACAGGATGGTGCCACTTGCCACACAGCCAACGAAACAATGGATCTTTTGCGCGAGAAATTCAATGGCCGTGTTATCACACATCGTGGCTATTTTAATTGGCCGCCACAATCATGTGACTTGAGACCGTTGGCCTTCTTTCTTTGGGGATATTTTAAGGAAAAGTGTACGACAATAAGCCAAGAACAATTTAAGAGCTAAATGATGAGATAATTCGGCACATTAACGCATTGATACTCAATTATGTATCAGAGTCATTAAAAATATGTACCATCGGAGGGAGGTATGCAACCGAAGCCGTGGCGAGCATTTGGCCGATATTTTTTTTTACACATAATTGTAATACATCCTTCTATAATAATAAATAAAGATAATTTTTTGAAAACTTTTTGTTTTATTTACAATTAAGATCGCGCGTTTTGGATGGACAACCGTAATTGGATTTCAAGTATCACATATCGTAATTTTTGTCAAGAGGTTACAATCGAAACTAGTCAGGGCAACCTGTCCGTGAAAACCTGGGTTCAATTACTAGCTCAGTCAAGAATGAAAAATTTTAATTCATTCCATGTTGTAAAAATTCCTTTCTTCATAAAAATAATTTAATGAAAATTAAATTCAATGAACTTAAGCCTGATTAAAACATCGAAATTTGGATTAAAAAACCATTAACAGTTCAATAAAATAACCATAACTGTCATATTCATAAAAAATAAAATACGTTTCAAATGTATTTTAAAACTAAATTTCCATACAAATTTTCCTTAAAATAGATTTCATATCCAATTTAGTTTTTTATGAATACGGCAGTAATTATTGTTCACTTTTATTTATAAATTTTTGAAAATAATATTAAAAACTTAACCTTCGAAAATTGTATTATCTCACCGTATATTCTACAATTCTTTAATACTTTTCCAAAAAAAAATAACCCTCCGAACTGGCAACACTACGCCCGACCATATGAACACAAGTTCAAACTAGAAACCCTCAAATGCAAAATGTATGTAGGTGAGCTCATAAATATGCAATAACTTATTCTTACTAATGACGCATATGCTAATTCAAATATTCTATCTAGTATATTCACATATTATGATTTAAAAAAAAAAAAAATAATATCTACTATAAATAATGAACGTGGCTACCAGAAATTATCATTAACATTTGTTTGCAGAATCAACGACATCAACGACATAACAACATTTCAAAATAGTTCTAACATTTCTTAATTTTAATTATTTCTTTGTTTGAACATAAAAAACTAAACATGTATTCTTTTACAAGTATTTCCCGTGTTATTATGTTACTTTTGGTCATAAGTGATTTCAGTGCGGCTAATGTACGTTTATGTGGGCAATCATTGACCCAATTTCTGGACGTGATATGCGTTGATGGTTTCAATTCAAAAATTCTTCGGGCAAAAAAATCTGGTAAGTTTTATTTATTATGTTGAACTTAAGCATTAATATAAATTTTATTTCTGGTTTATTAAACAGATCCTTTAATTGATATTAATGATAATGGTCTTGAAAATGACATTCAACCTTCGGCATTTTCTTTATTATTTATGGATAAATTATATGATAATCCTAATAGTTTATTGACCAAAAATCGCCGACGTCGCCATGATGGCGTTGCTGATGAATGTTGTCGCAAGTCCTGCAAAATGTCTGAACTGCTATCATATTGTCAATAATTTGCTCATAATTTATGTTAAATATTTTAAATTTATTGCTAAAATGCTTGCACAATTAAAATTATATTCACATGGTATACCAATACATACACTCTTATACATTTTCACAATATATTTATGTAAATATTTAAGCATAATTTTAATGCACAACTAAACTTATTTTAATTTTTTGTTATTATATGGTTTAAGTAAATTAAATAAAACAAGAAATATAGTATGGTTGATTTAGATATATATTAATGTATAAAATTTTAGGATGGTTAATTTTGGACCTACTAGCACAACGTTTTGGTATGAAATAGTAACTATCGTAAAAGTTATTATTTTAATTTTTATGAGATAGAATCTGGGAATTATTTCTTTTCATAAGCTTCTTTATTATATTCAACATTTTTTTAGTTTTCAAATTTATTCTATAAGCTAAATTTCTGTTTTGTATTTTATTAAGCTTTATGTAATATAATAGTCTGGTAGTGTATAAAGTCATTCCTAAAAATTTAAGGAATAGAACTATTACAAAAAGCTGAAATACTGAAATTTTGCTCATAAAATAAATTCGAAAAATAAAAAAAAGGTTGAATTTAATTTTTATGTTAATACCACCCTTTAGATTATTATTCAAAACACCCGAAGAGAATTATCATTAACACAACTAGGAATCTAATAGAAAGGATATTAACAATTAGTGATAATAGATTCCATATGAAAAATAAGGAAATTATTGGAAATATTTTGAAGAATAATAGTTTTCCTAGCAAACTTATTTGCAAATTGGTACGACAATACAATATAAGAAGATCTCGTCATACTGATGAAATTTTGGAACCAAAAGTTTAGAAAACATTAACTTACACAGTACAACATTTTTCAGTTAATTGATTGCCAACTCAATTCTGTGAACTGTATGTGAAATAAGACCCAAAAAAAAGAATTTCTGCATCATTCGTTTTGTCTTCTTACCTGCGATTTGAAGTTAGTATCGATTTGAAGTTAGTACTATCGTATAAGGGAATTTATCACGTTTTAGGCCCTGTTGTTTGACATAGCTCGACAACCACTAGCCCAATTTAGTTGAAATAAATTTTAAAAAATTAAGAATTACAATTCCCTTAATCTGTTCATATATTGTTTTCCTATACAAGTAACACTTTCGAAGTTAAAAATGAATGTATGAAGGGAAAAAATTATTTTTTGCCTAAAAATTTAAATTTTTTTTTTTAAAAATACATAAAAAATCCAAAATGGAAAAGAGTTTCAAGTCTAGTTATTTTTTCGCAAAGTCAAATAACCTATGAGCAAAATGAGACAAAGATCATAAAAATCGATGCACGCGTTTCGCTTTTATTCGCAATTGAGTAAAGGTATGAATTTCAAAAATCAGTTATAGCCACCACCCTTAAAATAAAAATATAAATTAAAAAATTATCATGCAAAAAAAAACTTTATTTATAAAAACTTAATGAAAATAAAATAATATGCAATTAATACGCAATTATAATATGCATAAAAACAAAATTTAGGACATTTTTTCAATTATTGGCAATATCCATCCTTGTAGAAGTTGACGCTTGTGGTTCTGATGATCTTGTTTTCTTCGTAGGTTGTTCATACACACAAAAAAAAAAGTAGTAACGGCAAATGATTTTAACCTTACCACAAATAGAAATTGCATTGGGATCGTTCCCAATAGCAGTTGCTATTTGCTGCGACTACTAAAGTGCTGTTAAACCAAATACAATTCGGCAAATGCAGAAATCGTTTTACCAAACGCAATTGTCTTTGCCTCAAATACAATTCGACTAATGCAAAAATGTTTTACCAAATGCAATTGTCTTTGCCTCAAATACAATTCGACAAATGCAAAAAATGTTTTACCAAATGCAATTGTCTTTGCCTCAAATACAATTCGACAAATGCAAAAATGTTTTACCAAATGCAATTGTATTTGTCTCAAATACAATTCGGCAGATACTTACCAAATGCAATTGTCTTTGTCCCAAATACAATTTGGTAAATGCAAAAATGGTTTTTTGATTTTAAGATTTTATTTATAAAAAACAAAATGAAAAAAATAAAATTACAAGTTTTTCAAGAATATGTTCAATAAGCTGATAACTTAGTTTAAACTATATTTAAAATATAATACCTAGTTGGGCAACGAAAGCTGTGTGATATTTTTAAACAAAAAATTAATAAAATTTTACTCATGAATGACACTGTTACGTCAGCAATTTGCGCAGTGTTTTGAGTTGTTGGACAACTTTCTTTTATGCAAGGAACTGCTATTTGTTCAGTAGTAGTTGCTGTTTGTGATTGCTTAGTCTGGTGGCTTGAAGTATAAATTTTTTGATTGTTTTTAGTTTCTATTCGCGATTTTTTACAGGTATGATCCTTGTCATGTTCAATAATTTCGTTAAAATCATGACTACTAATATGATACTTAAATTTAAAAAAATTCTGGAATCCTTTGTTACAGCAGTTGTACTGGCATAAATACTTAAATGTAACAGGCGTCTTATGAAAATATCTTAAATGTTCTAGGAACTCTTGGGACTTAGTAAATATACGGCTACAAATTGAACAAATATGTGTGGGGTTTTTCGCTAAGTTTGTTATAAATTTAGTTGACATTTTTTATTTTGTTTATAATATTTTGCACTTTGGCAATTTTTTCTAAAGATGGAATTTCGAAAATATATTCTTGTTAAAAAACCCACACATATTTGCTTTTAGCCGAATAGTTCAAATTGAAAGTAAAACATATTTTAATTACTAAATCCACAGCTCGGAGAAGTGTCTCTACTTTGTAAGTTAAATCATTTACTGTAACATAAAACTCTGTTAATTTGTTAACATCCTCACCAATTACGAAAATTTTAGGTTGAATTGTCGACTGCTCTTCGAAGGCAAGTTCCCGTTGCTCGTCCTTTTTTTGAATAAAATCATTTATATTAAATAAGTGGACAATCATGTCACTTTGAGCATCGGTAATGGACGGCTTTAAAGTTTTGTTTAGACGAGGCGGAAGAATTATTGAATGTAACAAGTAGAAAAAGTAGAAGTGCTTAGCATCTAAAAAAATTAAAAAAAATTAATGCTACATATTTCTTTTAAGGTATATGTATCTTACTTGTGCCTGTTGCTGTTTTTATTTTCTCTATATATTGCATGTTGAGTTTGTCTTTTACATAAATAGGTAACATTTTCTCAGTCATCACATTTTCAAGAACTGACATTTTCTCAAACATAAGATTTCCTTTGCCTGGATACAAAGTCTCGAAATCAATGTCAATTAATGTGTAACCATTAGGATCTTTGTATCTGGGCCAATCGTTCAAGAAAGTTGATATTGATTTATTTTCCTTCATTCGTATGACTGATGTAGCTTTCCAATGGGTTTGTATATCATTGGGGAAGTTGTGTGCCAACCATTTTTTTTTCGCCTCGAATTTACTGACTTCCAAGGAATTGTCATCAATAATATCATTCACGATATTTAATTTTGCTGAAGCTGGATTTACAATAGTATTTCTTTTATTTCTTTGATTGTAGTACCGGTCGTATAATTTACCAGAAGCGTTTTTCTTTTTAGATCGTGGTACATAATAAGTTGTCTCGCATTCGCTTGGGAAAAGCTTTGTTATGGACATTGCTATATTTTCCATTGACTTGGCGTCCAATTTCATGTTGTGGAAAATACAGTGGTCCACAATTATTCGAACTATTGAAGTTTGATCCAGCTCGCTTAATGAGTTACCGGCAAAATACTTTGAAATAATATCTTTTCCATCCACTGTTTTTTCCAATATTTCCTTCACATTAAAGTCCGAATTGGTTGATGCTGGGGAGTAAACCCCTTCCTGGGTGCTCGTTGAACTTATAACAGTTCGATCGGACACACTGCATAATAATGGTTCGTACTAAAACAAAACAAATTTTAAATTTAAATGTTTTATTTTTAAATAAAAGAAACTAATTAACATACAAAGTATGTTTATTGTTTTGAATTCCAGCGTATGTAATTGCATTTGTAAATCGAATTCTGCTCTTGATTTTTGTCAACTGCAATTTTGCTGTTGCGATAAATGCAGATCATTCGCCGAATTTTTTTGTGATAAATACAATATGATTTAAATCAACAACTTTTTTTTTGGGACAAATACAATTGCACAACTGCAAAAAGTATTTGGTTTAACTAAATTTGTTTGTGCATTTACATATTACTGTTGTTGTTGTTTCAATTAAATTAAGAACGCAAATTATGTATATTTGCAGAAAATAGGCTTTATGTAATTAACTTTTTTATGTTTTAAGAATTTTTTTTGCACATGTATAAACACACACACAAAATTACTTACCTTATTTTCCATGCGCCACTTATTGAGATTGTACCGAAAACTAATTTTTTCACCAACTAGGCTTCTTTTGTTAAATACTTCATTGATGTCACTAAGTTCCATCATTTTTAATTTTTCGTATGTGTTTACACCACATTCTACTAAATGCAATACCGTTTCGTCACTTACACCCCATTCCTTCACTAAATCAAGTATTTCTAGTTCCAAGACATTTTCTTGAAAAATTTCCACTACATTGGGGAGGTCTTCCATTTTTTTCTCACGCACGTGGTTTTATTATCACAAACTAGATGAAAATGAACGATAGACAACGCTCAAACAACACAAAACAATTAACTGCGGATTGCATTTGAAAAGACAAAACTACTGTTAACACAACAACGATCAGCATTTGGCGTAAATAATTTTTTCATGTAATCTCAAATAAAAAACCATTTAATTTTACTAATTGCTGTTGACACTCATTTTCAAATGCAATTACATTTAATTTAATGAAAATCCAATTTGGATCAAATAATTTTGCTCTTGATTTTTGTCAACTGCAATTTTACTGTTGCGATAAATGCAGCGCATTCGCCGAAACTTTTTGTGGCAAATACAATATCATTTGAATCAACTATTTTTCATTTGCGACAAATAAAAATCGGTCAAGTGCAAAAAGTATTTGTGATAACTACATACTTTTTTTTCTGTGTATTCATGGTCTGAGTCTGTATCGTCATCCGAGATACACATACTATTCAAGGGCGTGTTTCTTTCACTGTGTCCACCAATTTCAATGTCTTCATCTTCGGTGCTTTCTTCAAACTGCATAATTGTGGAACTCCACCAACAAACCTCCGCAAGCAATGCATCCAATTTTTTGCTTTTGAACCGCTTTTCAAATGGAATGGTCACCTGGTGGAACCTCTCTCCTTGTTCGTCTGATTCCTGAGGTGATTGTGCCAAAAAAGTATCGAGGTGGTGGTGCAAGAAATGCAATTTTAGCGTCATGGATGCACCGATTTTTTCGAAATAAAACAGCAACCTGTCCACTCGTTGCTGTATCTCTTCTCGCTGGACACGGTTCTTTCCTAGAACGCCTTCTATTACTTCTTTCAATGCGTTCCATGCATGTTGGTGGTCGTGATGCTCTGAAAGCAAATGTGTGAAACAATCACTTTTGATCAATTTCCGAATATCAGGTCCATTGAGAATACCTGTTTTAAATACATAAGAAAAACGAAAAAATTATTGGTAATGCGAATGTATAGAAATTAACAAATTTAGATATGACAATATTGAAATACACAGTACGATACGTACCGTTTTTAATTTTCTCATCACTGAGTTTCGGAAAGATGGATTTCAAACAGTCAAAGGCGCCGTTAACTTTTTTGACCACCACTTCAACGAATTTCCCAGCTATTCCCAGTTTCATGTGGAGCGGTGGCAACAAAATATCATCCAGGTCCTTTATCATAGGTTCATTGCGTAATTTTAATTGTTTGTTGAGCTCGGGAGTTCTTCCTTTCCAATCTTTACATTGATATTGATTTCCTTTGTATCGTGAATCCCAATTACAAAGGAAGCAGAAGTATTTTGGATATCCGCCCTTTTCTATAATCCCTTGTAGTATGTTGACCACCTTCAGATCGCAACAAATGTTCCATTTGTGTTCATCGTATTTGATTTTCTTCAAAATTTCGCCCAATGCTTCATACGTTTCCTTTATAGTTGTGCTGAATCCCAATGGAATGCATGGTTTTTTATTTTTTTTTGTGCAGCAGCACAGCCTTCAAACTAGTAACTGAACCATCGATGAATAAACGCCAGTCGCCAGCGATATAATCCATTCCCAATTTTTTCACTAAGCCTGGGATATCATGGCAGTACGTGAACGTATTTGCTTCGTCAACGGAATAAAATTTCTGAAAATCAGCCTGGCGTTGTCGGTATGATGTTGCGCTGACATTTTGCTGTGTGAGTTTTCTTCTCTTCAAAAATGATGTCAGCCATTCGGAGTCGTGTTGTGATAGTCCCAGCTTGGCCACAATGTAATCCATTTCGATTTGTGGTAGCGGTTGTGGTGCACTATTTTCAATATCGGGTATCCAATCAGCATCATCCAAATCGGTCGGATTGGTGAAAACGGTTTCGGCTAGCAGGGACACAGTATCCGCACTCGGAGGTTTAGGTGCATCGGTATCAGCAGGGCGTTGCACTGGAAGTGTGGCAGTAAATGCAGCAGTGTATACTTTTGTTTTCAATTGTTGTCTGTTTAATCCAGGACGAAAATTTATGCATGCATAGCACCTGGATTCATCATGTCCAGTTGTGTCTTCCACCCAAATTACTGGCTTCATAAAAGATAACTTTCTACTTTTTCCGTGAATCCATTTTAGAAGGGTAGTATAACAACTGTTGCACACTGTGTTCGGCGTAAAATTTGCACCACTTAAATCTGCTTCATCGAAAAAATTACAATACGCGGTTTTGAATTGCTCAGTAAACAAATTTTTTCGATCTTTTTTCTGTATTTTTCGGACGATATGACCACAAACGTAACAATATTCATCCAAATATGGGCACTTGTTGTTTTCCATATTGATATATTTTATGTTTTGTTGTTATTCACTTTTAAAAAACTGGAGAAAAATCACTTTTACTGTTCGCGTTCGTCGGCACTGGCTGAATGCCAAAAATCGATCAATGCACACCTATAAATACTACGTATTTTTGAATATTTTACTGCCAGGTACTTATAAATGGGCGCATATTTTAAGGGCGGCTGGCTATATACCTGATTCAGCACTTGTACGTTTCAAACTGTGCAAAACTTTCCAAATAATGACCACCCTTAAATGTGGGTGCAATTTCTGTAAAAAAATCATATAGGTAGCCACCGGAAAAACCCAAATAATAAAAAGGTCCACTTTCCGTTTAATTGTCCACGTACATTTATTACCGCAATCATAAAAATCAAATAACCTTTTGTTTATTCCTTTTTTTTTAATTCTCAGAATCATGAAAAAGGTGTCAATGTTTTCTCCAAATAATGTTGTGCATATCTCGAGCAAATTTTTGAAATTCATACATTTACTCAATAAATAAAAGCGAAACGCGTGCATCGATTTTTATGATCTTTGTCTCATTTTGCTCATAGGTTATGTGACTTTGCGAAAAAATAACTAGACTTGAAACATTTTTCCATTTTGGATTTTTTATGTATTTTTAAAAAAAAAAATTTAAATTTTTAGGCAAAAAATAATTTTTTCCCTTCATACATTCATTTTTAACTTCGAAAGTGTTACTTGTATAGGAAAACAATATATGAACAGATTAAGGGAATTGTAATTCTTAATTTTTTAAAATTTATTTCAACTAAATTGGGCTAGTGGTTGTCGAGCTATGTCAAACAACAGGGCCTAAAACGTGATAAATTCCCCTATACGATAGTACTAACTTCAAATCGATACTAACTTCAAATCGCAGGTAAGAAGACAAAACGAATGATGCAGAAATTCTTCTTTTTGGGTCTAATTTCACATACAGTTCACAGAATTGAGTTGGCAAATCATGTGTTGTACTGTGTTATGTACCTGGGTTTTCGGAAAAATTAGAAAACTCGAATATACACTCACAATATTATTACAGTAACGGACTGTTGGTTATTCAGGACGTATTCCGTTCAGTCATTTTTAAATAAATAAGCATTTTTTTTTTTTTTTTTTTTTTATTATTCCTACACTAAATCCCGCGAAGCTTTTTTTGCTTGTCTGCAGGAGACCAGAGTCTCTGGCGGGAATCGAACACGCAACCCTGGTACTGATAGACTAGCTCACTACCAGCTAGCCTACCGGGGCACCCAAGCAAATTTATTTTTAAACTGCTTCCAAGCAAATTTATTTTTAAACTGATTCCAACATTTATTAAAAAAACTAATTGCACATTAATACGGATTTTCGGTTGCATTTAATATTGTCAGTTGATTAAGTAAAAGTATTCTGTATGTAAAATTAAATGAAAATGAAATTTTAAACAACTGTAAATTTACTTCAAAACCGATCTACTAATTTTACATTTTATTTTAACGAAAAGTTAATTTAATTTTTACTGTCAAAAATTCAACCGCGAATTCTATAAAAAATTAACCACAAATTCCGTAAAAACAAATGCATTTTCAGTTATTTTTAATAATTTAACTATCAAAAAAATAACCTACAAAATCCGTAAAAACAAATGACTTTTCAGTTATTTAATATAATTTAACTACCAAAAAAATTTATTTTCAGTTATCTATAAAAAACGATTTGCTTGTTTTGTGTAGAAAATTCCCATATTCTATTTGTTAAAATAATTGATGTATTTAACATCAAATGTTTAAGGTAAATAGAGAATACCATATCGGGCATTCTGCTGGTGTCCTATAATTGAAAGTTCTTCTGTTAACAAAGTGGTCAGTACAACAAAAGTAAAACAAACATGTATAACGGGGTAAGTAAATAAAAATAAATATTCTCTCTCTCTCTCTCTCTCTCTCTCTCATTAGAATAACAAGCGGACAGGAGTCTGGTATTTTTTAGAAATTCGAGTAAAACCGAGTATTACATAAAATTACTGAATTACATAAATTAACTGAAAATTCATTTGATTTTACGGAATTTGTCAGTTATTTTTTGATAGTTAATTTTAATAAAATAACTGAAAATTCATTTGTTTTTACGGAATTCGCAGTTGAATTTTTGACAATAAAAATTAAATGAACTTCTCGTTAAAAATAAATGAAAAATAAGTAGACCGGTTTTTAACTGAATATTCATTTATGTTATATTACAATTTCAGTTAATTTTACGTACAGAATATTGTGAGTGTACATTACAAAGGGAAATACAGATTGGCACATACACTCAGAAAAGAAACACTTTAAACTCACTATTATAATAATGTTGGGAGGTTATTCACAAAAAACTAAGGATAGATTAATAATTTAGTTTATAAGATTCATTGTGGTGGCAATAGGGTATTCATTCGGTTAACCATTAATCGGTTAACCGATTAACTACTAATTTTTAATTTTTTGTAGTATTATAACATATTGTTTTGTGTTTTTAATTATTTGTTTCGTCTCAAATGCAAAATGTATGCGTTTAGAAGATATATTTTCAGACAAAAGAAAGAAGGGATCTTCATTTTAAATAGGTCTTTGCTGTCAACAGCTTTTTGTTTCACGTACTTTTTATATGGGCATTTCCATCGTGACTCGACGTGATATTTGTACGACAAAATGTAAAAAAATTAAATGAAGAAGTCAAATTTGTAAAAAGTTGTTTTATATTATAAAGAAATAAAGCAGCACTATATTCAGAAAAAATTTACAATAATCAACCATAGGGATTTTAAGATATAGGGAAAAATATGGGCAGGCGTGACGTTACAAAAAACAGAAGAAGATTTTGACTTGCATTAAAAAACTGCATAAGTCTGCGAATTGAGCAAGACTTTTTGTATAAAACCTTTTTAAATAAGCTTTGGACTTAAAAACCAAGTAATAACAACGAATTAGTGAAAGAATATTTAACAGAAGACATGATTGAAAATAAACAAATTCAGTGTTTTATTACAAAAGCCAGCCTAACTTTTTTTGAAGCCTGCCACATTTCTACTGATTTTTTACAAACGGATCCAGAAAAATGGGAAAACAACAAATCATTTCAGGAAGCAAAACACAGAGTTCAACAATTGCAAGTTGTAAATGATGTCGCAGAACGTGGTATGGCCTTGGCTAATAGTTATATCAATATCACAACTTCTGAAACAGACTTTCAGAGTTTACTGCAGGGGGTAGAGCAGCATCGCAAGAACTATAATAAATGATTTATAACAATTCTATTTTTCTTTGTTTTTAATATAATTTTTATGTATGAGTGGTAAGTAACTATTATTTTATTTGTAAAAACATTTTCTAAATCCAATTATTTAAAGTTTAAAGCAATGCGAACCTAGTTCACACCTTATAGTATTATACATTTCATACAACGTGTACAAAGCTTTAAAAGGGTATAACTCGAGAACGGTGAGAGAAAGTTCATTTTTTTTTTGTGCTAATTTATTTAAAACTTCATAATCTTTTAAACTGCATCATTAGTTTTTTTAGTCTTCATATAAATTTTAAAAGTTATAAAGCATTTTTTTCATATTTGCTGAAAATTTACGAAAAACTGTTATATAATGTATCAAAATGTGGAAAATCCCTGACGAAACTTATTATTTATGCACATAAAATTAAAGATCGGAAAATTTTCTTTAAGAATATTGACTCAGAAGCTGAAGAAATATCTATTTTTTACCAATTTTCCACCAAAATTCAAAAAAGCCCAAAAAGGTAGATTTTTGGTACAAAATCAATTTGCGCGACCTCTAAACCACCTCCGAAAAATCGGAAAAAAAATCTCAAAAATTCTTAGCCTTATGAGTATTCAAATTAAGAATGATCCCCAAAATTTTTTTTTTAATGGGACCCCCTATTATACATATACAATTTTTGATAAACGATTTAAATTACTTCTGGCGTTACGTTACAAAAAGTAGACTTTTCGCTGGAACTCCCCATATATACGACTATGTATGTGTTTAGTTATTTATTTCTTCACATATTTTCTCATATCGATCTTTTAAACGAATTAACCGAAACAATTAGAAGAGTTGAAAATTTAAAAGAATTAAAACAGGACTCTAATGACATAATGGAAGATTTTATACGTTTAGAGAAATCCAGGACAAGGTTTATTTTCGAACACTGTTAAAAACAATACAAAAAGGGTAGAAACTATCAGTAATCTAAAGTGTTTTTTAAAATTACAAGAAATTTTTATGATTTTTATTTACTTATTTTTTAAACTTACCTATTCTGGCTTGTGTATTTTCCATAATCAAAGTAAGTATTAAAAATCCCATACGCAGGAGATTGGTACATCTGGTTGAACAGTTGAGCAGAGCCATATTAATTATTTAGAAACAACGATAAGTTCAAGGTTACGCTTTTCTTTTAGCAGGAGTGGAAAATTACAATTTTTATTGCAATAATGCGCTTACAAAGGCGACTTAAACTACTTATCTATACATGAAGAGTATATGTCTGGCTGTGTGTATGTAAGTAAATGTGCAAAATGTGTTACTTTAAAGTTTTAAATTCAGATTTAAATTGTTTGATTTTTTTTTTGTTGTTGATTTTTTTTTTTATTTTTTGTTGTTCTAACTTTTATCGTTTGAGTTTTACGTGTTATGCATTTGTATTATTTTGACATTATTTTTTTAACGCTTAAGCTGTTTTTATGTATCGCAACAACTACTTCTACCTTAGAAACATACAGACAGAAAAAACATACGTGCACATATGTACATACTTGCATTAGTTTGTCTGATTTTTTTTCTGTTTTATTTCCTTTTTTTATTTTATTTAACATATACTATCACAACTTTTTAACACCACAGAGGAAAAAGTAGCAGATATCTCTATATTTTTTTTTTTTTTATCTACACAAGATTATCACAAACACACGCGAATTTTGTTCTCAATTTTTATACTTTTTTGCAATAATTTTCTTATTTCTTTGGAAATACTTTTAATTTTATTTCTTTCCTTCTTTTATTGTCGTTGTTGTTGTTGTATTTGCTGTTATTTACTTAAAAATTTTCGTTTCTTTTGTACAATGACGACTAGTCGTTATGAACATGCAGGTATTATTTTGTGCAGAAAAGGTGGTGTATGGTAGTGTGTGGTAGTTTCTAAGTATCTGTGATTTCGTTGATTTAAGGTGTTGTAGCTATAGTAGTATTAGAGTTTGATATATAAACGACATTAAAATAAATTTCTTATTTGTATTTTATGTCGCCAGAAGTAACAACAAACGACTTTGTTTTTGCTGTTGCTGTGCTGTTAAGGATAAGTCCTTACAAAAAATCTCACTTTACGGCTTATTCCTGCATTATATAACAATAGAGTATAAGTTGACTAGAAATGTAAAGTAACGATTTGAGTTTGGTGGGGGTGGGTGAATGAGACACAAGCATACGTCGCCGGAAAAAAAAATCTGAAATTGTACGTTAACTTATTGCCAAATGTGTTTTATGTTATAGTGTATTTATTTATTTTTATTTTCGGGGGGAAATCTGGTTGTTGTACAAGTTTCTGGGTATTAGTTTATATATTCCAGATTTCTTTGTTTTTTTTTTCTTATATTTCTTTCATCTAGAAATAAACAATATACCAAGAAGTTTATATCTACAATACATATTTGTACGAATATAATTTTTTGCACAAATGTTTGAAAGAATCACACGTGAAGTAAAAATTTTAACTTTTTCTTCGTTTTTTTATTTTGTTCACAGAAATCTTTAGTTGAAGGTTTTTGTAACATTTCTACTTTTTGTTGTGTATTTTTTCTTATATTTATTTCACTTGTTTATACCTTAAGGTAGTGCTCTTTTATAAACAAATAATTTTTCCAACGTTTAGCACTATTTTTACTTTCTGCACTTTGTTTATTTTCAGTTTGGTTGTAATTTTTCCATTGCGCTGCTTGTGTTGATTTGCGATCAATGCCAAGAATTATTTTAACAAATTTATTATTTGGTTTCGTTTTTTTTTAATTGCACATTTTTTTATTAAAGAATTTTCTGTAAAAGAAAAAAAGGGGAAACAATTAATAAATGCTTGCTATAGGATATAAATAAATTAATTTGTATGTATTAACCAAATAACTGCGGAAAAAAAAATAATTCGTTAATTAGGTGAATATTTAATAATAAATCGAATATAACTTTTTTTTTTGTGCGGTTTGAATTATTTCATAAATACATATTATAAAATAATTTGAATTTAAGATGTTTTATTTCTGCTTGTTTTTTTGAAATTTTTTAAATATTTTCACTTAAGCGTATAAAACGAGTAAGAAAGTATAGTCGGTGAAGCGCGACCATTTGTTACATCATAGACCGGGCAAAAAAGTTATTCTATGAGGTTATATATTAAATATCTACAACCATATGATACTTTTTTCTCTTAAAGAGATTTTGAATTTATATGGGACCGATGGTCTATTTTGTACATACCAGTACAGTGGCATGACAAAGTAGCTTTTATAAGAGTTACCGCTGCCAAATTTTATGTTAATACCAACATTTATATGGAAACTATGACCCCTTTCAGACAAGCAAAGTTTACTTTGCAAAGTCTTGAGTTTATAGAAGAGAAGGGAAAAGAGCATAGCGGGGGAGTACATACTTTGCTGTACTCACAAATTCGTTTTGTTTTTCGTTCGTAGATTATACCTGAAGTTGGCTGCAACTTTATGTTTATATACAGCGTTACCAGAATCTTTGGAATGAAAATTGTCATATGGCGAAAGAAATCATATTTTGAAGAGGAAAATCTTAAATTGTTTTTTCTTAATTTAAATTTTTTAAAACAAGGGCAAAATAGTAAGAATTATTAATTTTTTATAAGAACATATTTCTTATTATTTAAATTGAAATACATAAAAACATAATTCGTCAGTATATGAAACTTTATAAAAATACATTTTTTCTTTTCACAAATATTTTTTTTATCAATATTCTAACTGCCTATTTCCGATGTGCGAAAGAATTATTTACTTCGTACAAATACATTTAAAACAAAAACAAAGTTTTTAGAATTTGTTTTTGTTTTAAATGTAGTTGTTCGAAAGAAGGAATTCTTTCGCACATTGGAAATAGGTTATAATATGCCTTTTTTAATATTTTTATGTCCAGAAATAATGATGCAATTTTGTGTATTCTAGATACTGGGTACAAAAGTGTGCAGCACCAATGCGCATCAAGCTGATGCAAAACTTCATTGTTTTAAAAATTGACTGTTTAAATAAGCGTGTTTTTTCTATAAGCAAAATTAAAGTAAAAATCAGAATTTCTAAAAATAAAAAATCATCATTTGAGATAAAAATCTTTAATCATATTTTTGTTAAAAAAAATAATCCAAAATATGATAAAATCATCATTCTGGCAACGCTGTTTATATATTATATTCAAACAAGAGAAAACAAAAATTTGTCAAATTAAACTTTGTGAGTCTGAGCACCAAACAAAGTTTAAAAGAGAATTCAACAGACTTTGTCAAAGCAAACTTTGCCTGTCTGAAAGGGGACTATAAATGGAAATCTTATTTGGACCACTCTTAGACCGGTTTTAAAAAAATATTTTTTAATTGAATCGAATTTTATTCATTAGCAACTTACTGCTGTAAAAATTTAAGACAACTGGATAACAGGCACATGTGCCGAAAATTGTTTACCACTTTTCTTGGTTTTTACAAAAATATTGTCATATGTATATATTTCACTTCTCTTAAAATAGATGTTATATGCTATACAAAATTATATTTTCAAGAAGAATAGTAAACACTAAAATTGAGTTATGAACGTTTCCCATAGCAATTTTTTTTAATAAAACGAGCTAACATAGAAAAAATAACATCAGTTACTTAGTGGTTAAAAAAATATTTAAAAAACACTTTTCTTATATATTCAAAAATTTTCTTAAGCTGGATTCACCCATGCGTTGCGAACAATATTTTTGTCCGGACAAATTTTTTTATACTCAGTTTGACGTCTTAAGGCCCAACCATAATATGCATGAGGCCGCTTAAGTCAACTTAAGCAACTGTCCGAATACATATAAAACATATGTTGCCAACTATAATGTACTTAATGAAACTTTTCGTTAAATTTCGTCAAATGTCATTTGCTTAAGCAAAGTGCCAAACTGAACGCACATTCCGTACGGAATCAGCTGTTTGTCTGTTGTTACAAAAAAATAAAATAAATTGAAATGGATAACATAAAAAGTATGTAACACAATCGCCCATTTTTTCTTTTTAAAACGTTGCTGGCAAATTAAATAAAACATAAAATTAACAAATACAGGGCTGTAATTTTTGATATTTCTTTATTTGAAGTACTAACAAGAAAACCAAATATTGCACAAATATGCAACATGGTTCTTAAGTTGATGTAAGTACATTATGGCCACCTTAAAGTCTCTTTTAATTTTCTCATGCATTTAATAGACTTTTCGTTAATTTTTGACAGTACTTTAAGCTAACTTATGCATATTATGGTTGGGCCTTTGTTCGGTAAGTTCTTTCTTGAGCTGGTTTAATTTGAATTCTTGTTCATAACAAAATTTTTTATACTCAGTTTGACGTCTTACTCTTGAGAGAGAGAGAGAGTAATTATTTTGTTCGGTAAGTTCTTTCTTCAACTGGTTTAATTTGAATTCTTGTTCATATATTCATAAAAGTTAAATTAAAAAAAAATTTTAAAAAAAAAATTAAATAAAAAAAATAAATATATATAATTTTTCATTAAAATATAATTTATAATAAAAATAAGCCGTTCCTATTCGCATTTCACTGGTTCCTTACGCCAGATCATTAGGAAACGTTCTCCTAAATAATTTTAGAAAAGCTAAAAGTATCTGCAAACAAGACTACAGAGGGAATTAGAATTACATACACTCAAAAAGTCTTATTTACAACCATATCAAAGCTTAAACAAAATACCAACAATAAAACAGTGAGCATACATAATTAAAAATAAAAAAAATCAATTACATTTTTTTTTCTATTTCCTTTAACAAACTTTTAGAAAACCATTCAATATAAGTAGTTAGTTGTGCTGCCATTTGCTGCCATATGGTCGCTCTGGTTTTCCATACAAATTTTCCGAAATGGGTGAATCGTTCTGCAGAACACTCTCAGTAAAAAAATAATTTTCCTGACAAAAGTATTGTTTGGAACGCACGAATATATCCACATTTAATTAACATGTTTGTAAATCGTCATATGAAATAAGTTGTTGTATTTCAGTTGAAGAAAAATTTTGTGTCAAAAAAAATCCAAATAAAATATGAAAAAATTACATATTTTTTGGATTAAATCTTTAAAACAACAAACGATAAGAGTATTATTGGAATCGGAACTTATCTTTGGGGTAAGAATTATAGTACATTTTATGATTTGTAAAGAAATTTCAACGGGTCTTTTCTTCATTCTAGTTTTCAAATTCTTAATGATAATGGTGTTTGCAGATGTCAGAAAATCCGAGTGCAGCCAGTTCTAAGTCTTAAATTAGTATAAATGTTATATGTTAGGCTATTTTTACTGTTTTTGAAATTAGAAATGGATTAAAATAATATTTTAAATAAATTTACTCCTTTGAATAGCAACAAAATATTTTCTTAATATCTCGTACTCGCAATAAACAACAATTTTTGATTGAAAACAAATATTTTACTCAGTATTACCATGGCCCAGTTAGTAGGTCTGCTTGAAACGCCTGCTGATTTTTTGTAGAGTTGTATTTTTATCGTGCAATTGTTTTTGTAGCAATTGTTTTTGACATCTTGTCTATTTTTTAAACAAACAAATGCATTGGGGTTTGACTTCTTTAACATAATTTACACAAACAAATGCCTGTTGTTTTTTCTATGTTGCATTGTTGTAGTTTTGCGCAGACCTACTAATTGGGCCATGAGTATTACAAACTCATTGTTAAAAATATTTGTTGTGTATTGGCAATTTCAATTAACAAAATAATTTCTTATATTTACAGTTGTATGTGCATTTTAAATTAAAAAATTAATTGTATTGATGAATACTGTATCCAATGTGATAATTGATTTGTCGTAATTTTTTTTCTCTGAACATTTGTTTGCACAAATTTACGCGTAAAATACCTGAACCTTTTTGAAAGGGTAACTTTGCAAAGAATATAAAATTTATTTAAAAGAAAACAAAAATATGAGTTATAAGTGAAATTTGGGGCAAAAATTAAAAAAATCTTACACCAGTAAGTTTTAGATACCCATAAAAAAAGTTAAAGCCATCAAAGAAAAAAATATTTTTTAGTGGCAGACGTAGTCTCAATGCAACTAAATTCTTTTAATTTTATACATATATGTAGGTTATTTGGCCCAAGTACAAAGCCAATTGAAATTGGTGAGAATAATTGCATTCTCTTCTTCTTCAGAAAAATCGAATCAAAATCTTAACAACAGCTAAACTACACAGAAAAAAAATAAAAATAGATTTTATTTAAAAAATTTGTGAAATTAATTGTAAGATTAATTAAATTTGCGCCAGTAAGCAAATTAGTAGTATCAATTAAATATATTTCGCAATTAACAATATTTTCTGCAGTAATGTTTTTGAAAAATGGTTTAATTGAAAAAAATTGCCGAAATTTATTTCTGTGTATGAAAACTTAAATGGGGGGTTGTTATATTGCACAATATAATTTACTTTAAGTCCAATATAAAATACCCTCCTAAAAATTTAGGTTCAATTAAGTTGTATCTGACTAGAAATAATATCATAAAAATTTTTGATGATCGGCCAATAATTTACCATAGATCACATATAAAACGTACTTTTGGAATAGACGAATTATAATACTTTGAGGTCAGTTTTTATAAATATTTTTTCATATTCAACATTTTTTATTTTTCGACTTTATTCTATGAGCTAAATTTGAGTTATGTATTTTATAAAAAATGTTGAATATAATAAAAGTAGCTTATGAAAAGAAATAATTCCCAGATTTAATTTGTTAAAATAGTTTAGTTAAATACATTCAATTTATAAAGTATCACTATTCAGTGTGACACAAAGAATGCCGACGAAGGCCGTAGCGGGCCAGAAAATGCATTACATTCTGCTGGTGTCTAATGATTGTAAATTTTTCTGTACATACAATTGGGGGATTCACAAGGTGTCATAAAGTCATATGTCTTAAAATAATAACATGAAAAAATACGACTGTTGTGAGCAACCCCTCATAATTCAATGTGCTATTAATTACGACAGCACAATAAACATAGCAAGCAACGTTCTATTTATTTAAGACACTTTGCTTACAAACCAACAACAATATTTTTAAACCATTGTAAAATGTTAGAACATTATGACAATAAACCATGATAGCACACCTTGTGAATACCCCAAATATACTTCATTGCTGTCTAAAGGATAGCTAAGGTAAAATGTTACAAGAAGATACAAGATAATAGTCTGGTAGTGTATAAAGTCATTCCTAAAAATTTAAGGAATTGTACTATTACAAAAAAAACTTTATAAAATACATAACTGAAATTTAAATTCGAAAAATAGAAAATGTTGAATATAATAAAAGTAGCTTATGAAAAGAAATAATTCCCAGATTCTATTTGTTAAATATTTTTTCATAATTTATAAATCTCATAGAAGTGCCACTCCTGAAATATTCTTACTCTCGGTAGAGGGTATCAAAGATTCGGAAAGGTTGAATGTAGCAATTTTACTTGTTTTTTATTTAAATATTTTTTATCCGCTGATATTTGCCACAACAAAACATTCACATAAATAAACATATGTTGATAAACATATACACATATACATTTTTCCCTATATTATTTTCAAATTAATTTTTCGTTGTTGTTGCTGTCGTTGGCATACATATAAATTTGTTGGTCAGGTGTGCTTCAGTTGTAAATAAATATTTATTTTTTACATTTTTGTTTGTATTGTGCTTAAGCAAAACGTTTCTTTCTTTTCACTTCCATTGTTGATGCTGTTATTGTTGTTATTTTTATTGTAATTTTTTATTTTATTGACGCTGTAATTGATTTAACAGTTAAACTTTTCACTTTATTGTGTTTGGTGTTGTATTTGAGTCGTTGTTGTTTTTGTTACTTTCCATTTTGTTTTGCTTATTTAAAAATAATGTCATTTATTGTAATTTCGAGAACTTCTCAGCTGTTGTTTTTAGTTCTTATATATATTTTTTTTATTTATTATTATTATTATTTTGTTTATAATTTAGGATTCTTGTAAACTGTTAAGCTTTTGTGTTTACTTTACTTGTAACTTTCTCTTCACTTTTTTTATTCGCAAGTTTTTTAGTTGATTTGTTTTTGTTTTAATTTTCTAGGGATTTGAAGTCATTTTTATATTTCAGGCGAAAATTTCAAGCATAAAGAAAATCTGTAAAGATACAAAAATAAGGAAAACAAACGTCAATAAAAAAATGAAAGTTTTTATGAGAATTGGTTTCTTATTATATTTTTTTATTTTTCAAATTTAATAAGAAAAGTTATGGTTGACACTATAACAACTCTTATTTTATTTCCAATTTTATTTGAGCTTTGGGAACAATTTAAGGTGGTCGTATTTCGATTTATTTAGATTATTGGTAAAACTTTAAATTAAATTACCTATCGTTGGTCTCATCTAGAAAGGCCCTAACTCATATAACTGCTATAGAAGGAAATCAGTAGAAATTGTATGAATCAAAATGTAAAACCGTTGCTAATTACTTTTTGAAATTAATTACGTCTAATAGGTAAGAAGTCGTTCCTAATTACAAATTACATTCAATTACTTCAATTTCTACAAATTACTTTTTGTTTAAATTAAGCAATTTATTATTTTCAATATTTTGGTTAACTTTTGAACGCGTCATTTTTGCACAAATTTATAACTTATACAAGCAAGAAATTATAGTTGGCCAAGCCCGACTATTTCATACCCTACATCACAGTCTATTCAGACAATTTTTCCAGAGTGTATCCATTGGCAATCACGGACTCGGCAAAACAAAATTCAGTTATGCGGTTAAGAGTTTTTTGTGTTTTGTGATTTATCTAGATATCAATATCTTTATGAGATTTGTTCATCTTAAAGCGATTGAAGAGAAGAGGAGGTTTATATAAACCCCATGGTTTGTTCTTGACCATGTTGCATAATTTTATATCAATATTAATATTTATAAATAAGGTATGACATTTAAAGCAATTTTTTGGAGCGGTATTTGTGTTAGTTCCCATACAAGTATGGATCGATTTTGAAAAAAATTAGTTAGATGATTTTTGTTGCAATAAATATTTTTGGGCCAAATTTAGTTTAAATGGATAATAATTAGATAGTTTATGGGCGCAAGGACTTTATGTACGAAAGAGGTGTGTATATGGGGTATGTGAAATTATAGGCCAATTATCACCATTTTCAGTAGGCTTTTCAATAGGCATTTTCAAAATGCATAATAATTAGATAGTTTATGGGCGCAAGGACTTTATGTACGAAAAAAGTGTGTATATGGGGCATGTGAAATTATAGGCCAATTCTCACCATTTTCAATAGGCTTCGTCTTTATGACTATTGAAACAAATTTATCACATGTCATTAAATTATCATACAACCTGTACATTGCACACAAGAGTTGCATGGCCAGACAACCAGCAAGCCGGAGGAGCATCGTTAGATCGACTCAGAGCCGACAGTTAAAAAACACCACTTACTTGTAATTGTAATTGCGAGCTTTCAATTACGAAATGTAAAATGTTAGAACTTATAATTGCCAAAGCTCAATTTCAACTATATGCAGTTAATAATTACAAAGTACTTAACAACACCCACGGTATAATAATTTCTTTTAAGAGAAATTGTTTTACGAAATTTGGAAACAACATTTATTATATTTTCGGGGTCATTAAAACTAATCTTAGCAACATGTGACTGTGACCCACCTTTTGCTGTTTAGTTCATTATAGTAACGAAAATATTCGCCATATCGCAACCAAACTTCTTGACGTTTATTAACATACATATGGTTTGTATAGCCTTACAACAAAAAAAAAAATAAAACGAATTTAAATTCTTACTTATTCAATTTTTTAAAAGTCAAAAAAAAAAATACAACGTCAACTACCGGCATGTGTCTCATAGAAACTGAAGCACTTATTGCTGCCCTAATACTCCATGTGTCACAAAATAAATTACAACGGCCTATAGTTCAGTGCATGCAGGAAGTTCTTCAGGAAGAAGCTTCAACAAATGTAACTAAAACAAATTAACGCTGAAATGCTTTATGTGTGATCCTAGGAAAGGCGCTTAGTTGAAAAATGCTGTCAAAAATTTCATTATAATGTTTGTAATGAGCATGGTATAAAAACTTTTTCCCGTAAACAATGTGTTTAATAAATAATTGTCTCATAATTTATTTGTTTCTTAATAATTAAAGCTTTTTTTTAAATTTGTCCGTATGTATGTGTCTGAGAGACACATCCCAATCAAAAATTTCCTTATTTTGCGAAGCACTAATGGTACATTTAAAAAAAAAGTAAGCACACATTTATGCTCTACATACAGAGATGCAGTAAGGAGAGTTTACGAATTCTTAATAAATTAAAAAAAAAATATATAAAATTTGATGAGCAACGACATTCTTTTTATGTCGCTACATTTTTTATTTTTTGAATTGATATAGAATTGATAGAAAGAAACAATAAATGTTAGACAGAGCAAACTTAAAAAAAAGGGAACAAAAGTTTTGAGTTTTTTTTTTTTTTTTTTTTGGTTAGTCTGAATTTACACGTTTCATCTTTGGACAGGCAGCAATCGGTTTTTGCATCAAAACAACAGCAATTTTATCCAAAGCGACCCAAAAAGAAAAAAGAAAGGAAAACAATTTACATGCAGCCATTGTTGTACATATACCTACGAATGAAAATACAAAGCGTATTGATCGAGTACAGGCATCTCCTTACCAACCCCCTTTCTTCTTTCTTCCCTCTCCAAAAAACACAAGAGTTGTGCATCAAAAGATGAAACGTGTGAATTTATTAAATATTGCACAGAAAAAATTATTAAATTTCTCCTATCACCAAATTTGTTCTAAATTCATAATATCAAGCAAACAAGTTGTTGATTTTGCACCTATTACCAAAATGATTATATTGATTACTAAAAATTATAAAATATTGAAAAAATATTTTCAATAAATGATATTTTTAATTTTAATTAAAAAAGTGATCAAAAAACTTTGAAATTTTAAACAATGTGTTAATTTATTTAAATAAATATTGACAATTCCCAACAACAATTCTACATGTTTAAATTATTTTATTTTAAACGAAAAACGTCAATTAAGATTTTTTGTTATTTAATTAAAATTTTAATTGAAAATTTATTTCAAAACAACTAAAATGTTATTTAAATCAAAATTAAATTTTTAAATTTTTTCAGCTAAAAAAATTATTGATTAAATTATCACATTAATTAAATCAAAATACTTTTTAAACCATTTTTTTAATTGATAAAACACTTTTTTCTGTGTGTCAACTTTTTGCTTATGAGAAATAAAAAACAAAACGCGGTAAATCGCTAAATTTTCCAATAAAACGCTGATTCAGCAACACTTTTAACATTTCAAGCTTAAAATGTCAATTTTAAGTTGAACAATATAAAAAAAAAATTTTTTTTTGACATAACTTAATTTTTTATAAACAACTATAGTAAAATTTTTGACGGTTTGTAGGGGTCTAACAGACTCGACAAGTAAGTTGCGCAAGTTACTTTCCGAGTACAACAAAGGTGTACTAAATTTTTTTTTCTTTATCCCGACCTTACCCGTAACATATACAAACCATGAATTGCGCAAGAGACATTCCTCTACCAAACCTGCTACGTTTGAAGCTCCATTTTTTTCTGGGCTGTTGGTAGATTTTGTAATATCTTATATCGAAGTGAGTAGGGTTAAGTTATTGCAATATTTAATTTTAATTATAAACAATTAATAAGTTTCATCTTGAAATAAGAATGAAAAATTAATCTATAGTTGTATAGAACTGACCGAAGTTTTCATTAACATCCCTTTAGAATATCACTATAATAAGAACAAAATGATAAAATAAACGTTTTAAAAAGATTTTTGGGTTTAAAAACATAGTTCCCTTTAGGTGCTAAATCGCATATTGATTTTATATATGGTCCACTTTTAAAAAACCATTTCATTTCTATTTTTAAGTTGGGAAGAGTTTTATTTAGGGTACCGATTAACGGTTAACCGATTAATTACTACCCGATTGAGTGATCGGTTAATTTAAAATTTGCTTTTTTCGATTAACGATGTAGCCGGTTAATTGCAGTCGATTAACCGATGTAGCGAAATTTTTAATTTTTTTTTTTTAGTATTATAACACCTTTTTGTGTTTTTAATTATTTTTTTCGTCTTACCCACGAAAAACTTTCTGAATTTGGGTAATAGGTTTTAGTTATTTCATGCGTTACCGGGTAAGTAGTTGTCATTACAATTGTCATTATTCTGAAAAAATCAATAAGTACTTGCTAGTAATGACCTCAGTAAGTACTTTTCACTACTACTATTTTCAGTTATGAATATTTGCTTACTAATAATCAGCTAATTAACTACTTATAAGTTGTCTTGTTTTCAGTACTGAATATTTACTTACTGGTAACTAGCTCCATAACTACTTATTAGGTCTATTACTAGCGCCAATTAAATCAAAACAAGTTATTTTTTGTAAGTATATTGTAAGTACTTACAATTCAGGTTACTGGTAGTTAAATAATAACTAGAAATTTTTTGGCTTCTAGTAAGTGTATTGTAACTACTGAATTCTGTGGACAACTCGAACAAAAATAAGTAGTTATTCTGCCGAAAAATAAGTAGTGTTTATATTTCTCCAATATTACTTGCTAACTTACCAGGTAAGTAAAGTTTTTGCTGGGTATATACAAAAGGTATGCGATTAGAAAATATTTGTTCATAGAAAAGAAGGTGTTTAGTGATCTTCATTTTAAATAGATGTTTGCTGTCAACAGCTTTTTGTTTTGCGAACTTTTTAAATGTAAATGTTTAGTTATTTGTTTCTTTTCATGTTTTATCATCCCAGCAAAAACTTTACTTACCTGGTAAGTTAGCAAGTAACGTTGGAGAAAAATAAACACTACTTATTTTTCGGCGGAATAACTACTTATTTTTGTTCGAGGTGTCAACAGAATTCAGTACTTACAATGCACTTACTAGAAGTCACAAAATATCTAGTTATTATTTAACTACCGGTAAGTTGAATTGTAAGTACTTACAATATACTTACTAGAAGCCAAAAAATAACAAGTTTTTATTTAATTGGCGCTAGTTAATAGACGTAATAAGTAGTTATGGAGCTAGTTACCAGTAAGTAAATATTCAGGTCTGAAAACAAGACAACTAATAAGTAGTTAATTAGCTGATTATTAGTAAGCAAATATTCATAACTGAAAATAATTGTAGTGAAAAGTGCTAACTGAGGCCATTACTAGCAAGTACTTATTGAGGTTTACAAAATAATGACAATTGTAATGACAACTACTTACCAGGTAACGTATGAAATAACCACGACCTATTACCAAAATTTAAAAAGGTTTTCCTGGGATATTAATCTTTTAACAGAATTAACCGAAAAAATTACAAGAGTTAAAAATTAAAAAAAAAATTAAAACAGGACTCTAATGGCATAATGATTTGATTATTATGATTTGATTTCGATTTCTCCAACATCAACGAGAAGTGAAAGAATTTTTTCAAGTCAAGTTTTATCAAAACTTAAGAAAAGAATCGCTTAAATCCTAAACATTTTTCTAAAAGATTATTTTTTAAGGAAACAAAAAATTAAATTATCTTACAGTTTATTTTTTATAAACTTCATAATATTTACTTATGTATTAATTAAAAAATATGTATAACATAGAAAGGAATAACCAACATGAAATGATTTTTAAAATTTTATTGATAATTCTTGACTGAACACTGCACCGCATAGGATGCCCTTAGACGGGTCAACTGTATGACCATTTGTTTCTAACATACCTTCCCGCTGTCTCCATTTCTTAAGGGGGCTCCCACAAAAAAATTTTAATACAGGCTAGAAATATATTGAAGAAAAAGTCCCATAATTGCCTAGAAGTCGCTCCTTAGGGGATAAAATGTCGTGCTTAACATTTTCTCAAATATGGGAGCATTTTATGCAATTCTTAAATTGAATTTAAATTTTTTATCTTTTGTGAATAAAATCAAAAGTAGACAGATTTTAATTATTTATAGCTGGTTTTGTGTTCTATACGTGTAGAAAAAATTAGAAGCATAGCTGCATTTTCCAATTTATTATGAATTAAGTTTTTGATATTTTAATTATGCTTAAGTTCATCAAATTTAATTTTCATTAAATTATTTTTATTGAAGGAAGGAATTTACAACATAAAATTAATAAACTTTTTTTGAAAATTTTATTCTTGACTGCACAGTAGGAATGAACTCGGGTCGAATTTACCTGTTTCGAGAATAACCACATTCTCATCATCAGAATTCTTTGCGTTCTACCGTTTGCGCCACTGCGGCGCCTGACAGTCTATAGTCAAACATCAATCTTTAACCAATTGTATTGGTAGATCGAAATTTGCTATAATTGTTTATCAATTTTTAAATTTTTATTTACATGTTTTTTTCCTTTCTTCTTGTTTTTCCGTACTTTTTGTCAAGACTTTGTCTTGAAAACTGAAGTACATTTGTTTTTTATATTTTTCTTTTTGTCCTTTCCTGTTGACCTTTCTCTCTACAACTTGAAGGACAAATGTAAACATATTTGATGAACTTAAGCCTAATTAAAATATCAAAAACTTTAATTAAAAACCAATAGTTCAATTAAAAATCACAATTGTTATATGTATAACATATTTATGATAAATTTTATTTGTTTGCTCATTTTAGTTCAAGAATTGTTATATTTATTATGCAATTGTTTTTTTTTTACTAATAAGCTCCAAATAATAAATAATTTATGCATTTTTATTATTGAAATTACTTAATTTATAAAAAACTTTATTAATCGGTTAACCGATGAATTACAAAATGAACCGATTAAACCAAAACTTCGGTTAATTAATGGAGCGACTAACCGATTAAAGCAAAAGCCCGATTAAATGAATACATTAGAAGACTTTGCTTAGGAATCATTGTGCAATTTTAAATACAAAGAAAGAACGCAATAAAACAAATCTTTAAAAATATGTTTCACCTTTTAACTTCTTGTACTTATATGGTCACCTCAAATGATAACGTTACTGTAATAAAAAAAAATTGAAAAACAAACAACAACAAAAAACTATAATAAAGGCACATCTTAACATACAAAAAAACCTCCTTTAGTCCATTATTAAAAAATTTGTATTATTATTTTCGATATCTCACTTAAAAAAAATAAAATAAAATATTTTTAAGTGGCCAATTCCCAAGGTAACTGCTCATTATGCTAAGACTATTATGTGTGTATAATACATGTTATATTGTCAAGAGGAAAATAATTATTTGCTATAAATATAATTAGAGAATTACAAAAATAAAGAAGCTTTTTTTTAATGATACAAAGTATTCTATTCACTTAAGGGAAGAGTTTTTTTAATTTGTTATAAACTATTTTGGTAAAATTACTTTTCAAACCCCTTTATTTATTTAACCCAAATAATACTTTATAATACGATTATATACGTTTAACAAAGGATGTGATTTTTAATTTAGAATCCTAAATATTTGAAGTTACACGGCCAATACAACTTTTAAAATAAGGGGTGAATCATCGTGGGGTTTGATTTTCAATATGCTTTTTTACAGATCAAGCGTGACTCACATCAAACTGCTTTGTGATTTTTGTTCAGTTTCGTTTGGAAAAGTCATCATGGTAAGACTCACAGCACAACAACGTCTCCAAATTGTTCAGCTATATAGCGAAAATCAACGTTCTGTGAAAAATGAAAATCCGGTGTTTTATCGTGAAATTTTGTTAAACGATGATGCACATTTCTGGCTCAATGGATACGTTAATTAACCAAATTGTCGTATTTGGGCTGATGGACAACCCGAAGAGTAACTAGAGCTGTCATTACATTAAAAACAAGGGTTTTGTGTGGTTTATGGGTTGATGGAATCATTCGTTCCACATTTAAATTAGGAAAATCAGAATGTGAACGTCAATGGTAACCGTTATCGCACCATGTTATCGGACTATGTGCTTCCTGAAATTCAAGCGCATGGTCCCGGTGAGCTCTGGGGTCTAATCACCGCATTCGATATCGAGAAAACTATCGTATCGAGTAAACTATCGTATATTTCTGCATACGATAGAAAGTGGCGTATCGAATAAAAACTTGAGAGATGAATGGCGTTGGTTACTAGATATCGAATGCTATCATCTCAAATTACGATATCGAGTGTTATGATACCAAAATAAAAAATATCGTTCAATTTTGCTCGATATCGTATGCGGTGATTAGGCCCATGGTTTCAACCAGACGGCGCTACGAGCCATAAAGCGCGTGAAATGATTTTGTTGATAAATTATTTTGGTGAGCACTTAATTTCACGTTTTGCTACAGTAAATTCGCCAATTAGATCGTGCCATATCACACCTTTGGACTATTTTTTCTGTGGATATAAAAACTCTGAGGTCTTCAGGAATAAGCCAGTTACTTTTGAAGCCTTGGTAGTCAACATTACTCGTGTTATTCGTGAGATACCAGTCGCTATACTCGAACGAGTCGCCCAATATTGGACCTTCCAAGTTGACCTCCTCAGACGAATTCATGGCCGATATTTACATGATATCATTTTCAAACTCTAAATGCCATAAATTGATCTTTTAATAAAATTTTCAAGTTCACTTTTAAATATATATGTTTTATTTTACATTATATATCAAATCTAACGATGAATGACCCGATATAAGAACAGAAAAGCTAAAAAAAATACTTATTATTGTAATTTTATTAGTAAATTTGAACTTAAAGTGAAGAAAACGATAAAAAAACAAAAATATTTTATTTGAAGGCAAAGCATTAAACAATTTGATAATAAACAAGTAAAAAACCGTCGGTGAAGCCCTAACATATGAAACCCTACACCACACTATTTTTATAGTGTTTGCGTTTTGGAACCCATGGGAAGACATGGACCGACCGAAATAAAATGATGTTATGAGGTAAAGATTCATATAAGAGTTTGTTGCGCGAAATATTATTTAGATTTCTATACTGTCCTCCTTAGAAAGGAAGTCACATCTCAATTTTAGTAGTTTGGAGATATTAAGCTTTTATGTTTTTTACCTTTCGCGTCTTAAAATTTAATATTTTGAAAAATCTCAAATATGATTTCAAAATTTATTATTTTGATTTTAATGCCGTAAGAGGCAAGCGCAATTTTGATGACAAAGTAGAGAAAATGGACTTATGTCGTTTTTGACTAGTATAGTCTCTCCAAAAAAAAAACATCTTACGAAAACCAAATTGTACAAATAAGTTCAAAATTCGGAGATGTTGTGATATATATCTTTTCATAGTCAAGCCATTTTTTGTCAGTTGAACATATGAAGATTCTAATGGAATTCGCGGGGCAGGTTCTACAGTTATACTATTATTTTGTTCAATATTAGGCAATGGTGATGGTGACGTTGACGGTATGTTTTGATCAGCAGATGGTAGCGATAGTATAGCAAGATTTTTCAGGGACGCACATTTTTGCATTTTTTTTTTTTTTTTTTTTTTTTTTGCTGTGTGAATGGCTAATTATCACAATTTTCTAATTCAATTAATTCGTTCTTTTCTGCTGCTAACTTCCATCCTTTTTTTATTAAGCGAGGTCGTCATTTTTTATTGCTTTAATTGCAAAGATTTTTTCTCGACCCATTTTTATTATCATATACCATGTAAAACGTATGACTTATAGTTACACAAATAAAAGGAAATACATTTTTAATAAAAATTAAGAAATGCAGAAACCCTCAAAACCAAAGAGCAGCAAAAATTTTGAGAATAAAGTTTTCTAAAGTTGCATGTACACGACATGTTTTTTACATCTGACTTGTCAAATTTCCCACTGCAAAATACATACATGTCGTGTGTTACCTTTAAAACATTGCATCTGTACAAGTCAGACGCAAAGTCATCTGACAAAATTTCAATTAGAGCGTGCTCTATTTTCTTCTGACAAACCATCTGACATCAGCTGTGTCCGAAATCTATGCCGGGAAGAAAACCGCAGCGGCGGTGCATTGTTGACGGAAGTTATGGCATTACAGATATTTTCGGAAGTGGTACAGGGTTGGGCCAAAAGAAACCAAGGGGTGTAAAAGTTTAATAACTTTTTCGTTTATTAATTTTTTTTTATTTTTTCTTTCAGATTATATAGACAACACTTGGGGAATTTATAATGGAGAGGTTCACAATTGAACAGCATCGTCTAAACTTTGCAGTTAAATTTCAAGAGTTGGCCAGAAATGAAATCAACTTTATTAAAAATTTGATTATGAGTGATGAAGCTCATTTTCATTTGAATGGCTTTGTTAATAAGCAGAACTATAGGTTCTGGGGTTCTCAAAATCCAAGAGCCGTTCATCAACGCCAATTGCACCCCATCAGGTATACAGTATGGTGTGGGATCACATCTGAAAATGTCGTTGGGCCTTACTTCTTCGAGAATGAAGATGGAAGTGCTGTAACCGTAAATGGAGAGCGGTATCGGTTTATGATAGAAAATTTTTTACGCCCTGCTCTTGAAAACAGACCTTGTATGTGGTTTCAGCAGGACAGAGCCACTGTCCATACTGCCCGAGACACAATGGCGCTTTTAAGACAAATTTTTGGAGGGCGAATAATTTCCAGAAATTCGGAAATTATTTGGCCAGCGCGATCGCCAGATTTGACAGCACCCGACTATTTTCTTTGGGGTTATTTGAAGGAGCGAGTGTATGTGAACAAGCCAGAGACAATCCTTGAACTCAAGGCACACATTGTTGCAGAAATTCAAACGCTACAGCCACAAGTTTTGAAAGATGTTATGGAAAATGCTCTAAAAAGAGCCCATCAGTGCGAAGCTGAAAACGGTGGTCATTTAAGAGACATCATTTTTCATACTTAGTGTAAAAAAATTTCCCTTTTGTATATTATATAATCTGAAAGAAAAAATAAAAAAAAATTAATAAACGAAAAAGTTATTAAACTTTTACACCCCTTGGTTTCTTTTGGCCCACCCTGTATTTGTACGGGAGCTATGGTCAAATAGGTTGCAAATAATGTTTCTGGTCCGAATTTAACTTATGTTAATATCTAATAATAAGATGGTTTATAGACAAAAAGACTCTAGTTTAAAAAATTTTGTATATGGGCTTCGTTCTCAAGACAACTGAGTTGTATGTTACAAATTTCAGCACTACTCTAAGCACAAGGTTGACAATGACAGACAACCAGACAGCCATCCGGACGGACTTCGTTAGATATTTCTTTCTACAATACATATGAGTACAAACGCAGAATTTAAAATTATTTTTAGCGGAAGTAAGCGTTTTAAGAAATTCAACAAGAATCAAACATTTATATTAAAAATATATGGGGCATTATTATGTTTTATGTTTGGCATAACTATAGTTCTAATAGATATAAATAAGTGTGCGAAATATTTTTATCTATGATGTTTATTTTTCGAGTTACGGGGTGGTAAAGTGTTGCCGTTTTCAAAAAAAAAATTTTTTTAATTATTTTTCGAACCAAAAATTAATCGAACAAAAAGTGATTCTTTTAGAAAATCAATTGATCTTTAAATAAAAAAAAATTTATTTGAAAAAAAAATTTTTTTTTTCATCTGCAAAACCGGAAATGACCAATTTAAATCAAAATTTTTCTAACTTAGTCCAATTTTTTTTTTTTTTTTAAACCGAAATTAGCCTATAGTGTCCTTATTATATTGTAAAAGTTTTATTGTGGGACATCTATTAGTTTAAAAGTTATGCAAAATTTCTTTACACTCGTACATGTGGTTATTGCCATAGTGTACCGTAAAAGACAGGAAAGAACGAGTTTAAATTTTAATTTTTCCCAAACTTATTTTTGGGAATACAAAATTTATTATTAATAAGATTTATTTGACGTGCTAAATTCCAAATTTTTATTTTTGATAAATGCACTGAAATCCAGTGAAATTATTATTTATATTTGATAAAATTTCAATTAATTTTTGCCGCCACAAACAATTTTGTTAAGGCGAACCAGCTGATGTCAGATGCTTTGTCACTTGAAAATAGAGCTCGTTCTAAATCAAAAATGTCATATGTACTGTACATGAAGAAATAACACATGATATTGTTTGGAGCTGTTTAGACGATATGTACAAATTTAAGATGTAAAAAAGTGACAAGCCACATGACAAATACACATAATGTGAACGTAGTTTTAGTTGTTTTTTTAAATTTTTTTCGACCTTAAGCATTGTAACAAATCCCATTAAATTTCTTAGTTATTGAGCAATTTAATCTTTTTAGACCAAAAGGGTTTTTATAAAATAAAAACAAAAATTCATAATTAATTTTTAAAGACACAGTCATTTAATGTGTAGATATGAATGGTTTAAAATTTATTTAATATGTAAAAATTACAATACTAAATATTTATAAATATGTTTGTATATAGTATGTTTATATTCTTATGATTTTCATTCTCAACTTTTTAAGTATATAAAACTTTTTGTTAAACTATAAATTGTAAATATTTTGTTATTTTTTCCATTTTTTCTTTTTTATAAAATCTGGATTGTGCTGCTGTTGCTATTTTAGCTGCTTATCCTGCTTATTAGCGGCAGTAAGCACTCATCTCTGTTTTACTGCAGCCCTTAAGGCAACACTCATAATATATACCACCAGGACTAGGACTACGACGTTGGCGATGGTGCCGAGTTTGAGTCAACATTTTGCCTTTGTAGAACTTAGACAATATTAGACTTAGGGCGTGTGGTGACACAGCAGAATGCTCAGATAGGTTTGTAGATGTTGGTCCTGGATATTGTAACGACTTTGAGGAGTCTGACGTATTTAAAGTTACGATGTCACGATGTTACGGGGTGGTAAAGTGTTGCCGTTTTCAAAAAAAAAATTTTTTTAATTATTTTTCGAACCAAAAATTAATCGAACAAAAAGTGATTCTTTTAGAAAATCAATTGATCTTTAAATAAAAAAAAATTTATTTGAAAAAAAAATTTTTTTTTTCATCTGCAAAACCGGAAATGACCAATTTAAATCAAAATTTTTCTAACTTAGTCCAATTTTTTTTTTTTTTTTAAACCGAAATTAGCCTATAGTGTCCTTATTATATTGTAAAAGTTTTATTGTGGGACATCTATTAGTTTAAAAGTTATGCAAAATTTCTTTACACTCGTACATGTGGTTATTGCCATAGTGTACCGTAAAAGACAGGAAAGAACGAGTTTAAATTTTAATTTTTCCCAAACTTATTTTTGGGAATACAAAATTTATTATTAATAAGATTTATTTGACGTGCTAAATTCCAAATTTTTATTTTTGATAAATGCACTGAAATCCAGTGAAATTATTATTTATATTTGATAAAATTTCAATTAATTTTTGCCGCCACAAACAATTTTGTTAAGGCGAACCAGCTGATGTCAGATGCTTTGTCACTTGAAAATAGAGCTCGTTCTAAATCAAAAATGTCATATGTACTGTACATGAAGAAATAACACATGATATTGTTTGGAGCTGTTTAGACGATATGTACAAATTTAAGATGTAAAAAAGTGACAAGCCACATGACAAATACACATAATGTGAACGTAGTTTTAGTTGTTTTTTTAAATTTTTTTCGACCTTAAGCATTGTAACAAATCCCATTAAATTTCTTAGTTATTGAGCAATTTAATCTTTTTAGACCAAAAGGGTTTTTATAAAATAAAAACAAAAATTCATAATTAATTTTTAAAGACACAGTCATTTAATGTGTAGATATGAATGGTTTAAAATTTATTTAATATGTAAAAATTACAATACTAAATATTTATAAATATGTTTGTATATAGTATGTTTATATTCTTATGATTTTCATTCTCAACTTTTTAAGTATATAAAACTTTTTGTTAAACTATAAATTGTAAATATTTTGTTATTTTTTCCATTTTTTCTTTTTTATAAAATCTGGATTGTGCTGCTGTTGCTATTTTAGCTGCTTATCCTGCTTATTAGCGGCAGTAAGCACTCATCTCTGTTTTACTGCAGCCCTTAAGGCAACACTCATAATATATACCACCAGGACTAGGACTACGACGTTGGCGATGGTGCCGAGTTTGAGTCAACATTTTGCCTTTGTAGAACTTAGACAATATTAGACTTAGGGCGTGTGGTGACACAGCAGAATGCTCAGATAGGTTTGTAGATGTTGGTCCTGGATATTGTAACGACTTTGAGGAGTCTGACGTATTTAAAGTTACGATGTCATTTGCCAAACTATTATAATCAAACTCATTTGCTACAATTTTCGTTCCGTTGATGATGGTAGAGAAAAAAAAATTAAAACAAGAATAATATTTTTTGTTAGATTTAGTTAGATATAAAGAAAATAAAAAGGCAATAAACTAAGAAAGAAAAACCAAAGTTAAGAAATAAAAGAAAAACTTTGTTGCTTTGCCTTAATATATAATCTCATATTCTCTGTTATTTGTTTTAAAAAGCTTAAAGAGTTTTTCCTTCATTCTATTCTATATAAGGCTTAATATTTAAAAGGTAAGAAGTGTCTTCATTTTTTTTATTTCTTTCAGCATGTCGAGACTCTAAATTTTTTTACTAACCATTAAAATTTTACTGGTTGACTAGCAACAAAATTTTTCAGTAAGTAATTAAAACTTTACTGACTATAAACCTTTACTGGCTATAATGCAGTTAAAATATAGTGCAGTAAGCCCATGATCGAGTATAATCGAGAGCCTATATTCAAAATGTGCCAACTCAAAATTGGTCAAAATAAATTTCCGATGGCAAATAGCTTCCCTATGCAATACCCAAAAAAAAAAAAAAAACTATTTTGTTCTCGTTTTGTATAAGTTTTTGTTATTCTGCTATCTCAATTTTTTTTTTTTTTTTTTTTTTTTTGTGAAAATAGTAAATTAGTTATTTAGTAAATTTCGAAAATTTTAAAACAAAAAGTTCATATATTATGAATCTACCTAATATCCTATTAAATTTGGCATGCTGAATACGAATCTGGTAAAGATTTTGATATGCAATGTCTAGTTTTTGAGTTATATTCATTTTTAATATATCGCACTTGTTCAACAATACTGTATTAACTCAAAATATAAAAAATTTTCAATGAAAGCAAAACAATTTTTAATTTTACATAAAAGGCATATGAAAAAGGCATTTTAAACCAACCGTTTCAATACTAAAAAGTTAATGAATAAATATTACGTTTCGGCTTTTTTCCAAAACGTGCAAAAAGGAAAATGTTCAGTTAATACATTATTGTTGAACATGTGCTATACATAGGGGCTGGAAGCAAACAAAAGTTTGTATAATATGTTTAGATTTTGAAATATTTATCCGATTGAAGCATTGCGAATGGGGCCGATTATAGCCAATGATTTGGAGTGACCCTGTTGCAAGGCAGAATGAGTAAGAATTATTTTTTGAAGAATTATACTGTCAGTTTTATTATAATAATTATTGTATTATGGTAATTATTTGTTGTGTTCTTTCCTGTAGTTTTTTAATTTGTATATCTTTTATTAAATAAAACATTGATAAAATGGTTAGTTAAAAAAAATATTTTTGTTTTTCGACAAAATATGCTAACTCTGAAAAGATATTTATTCTTTGATCGACTAAAATAGGACATCTCAATAAAAAAAATACGTAAACGAGTGCAAAATATGAAATAATTTGCACAGGTATAAATGCGTAACAATTTTTAAAGTACATTCTTTATTTTTATTACAATAATGAGCGAAATAACTAGTTTTAAAGCTCTCCTAAAAAGTAAGGGGTTTTTTTAAGTTGGCATTTATTGAATACAAGTGCTCGATATATAGAAAGTTTTCATATACTTACTATCGTCTAACGAATGGCCACGTTTAAGTGGTTTTGCATTGAAGCCGGTAGCATCACAAATAGTTTCCAGCATTTCCGTTAAAGGTTTACCACAATAACGTTGAATTGCTTGAGTTTCGCCCATCATAAAGGCCAATGTCATCCAACAAAAGAAATTGGTTAAATCAAAGGATGTTTGCATTTTGTATTGGACACTTTTGGTATAGATTTCAGTAGAATTTTCACCTGCTAGTGTTCAAATAATTAACAATTAAATATAATTAAAACAATTAGGACGGGTTTTTGAGATGTGGCTTAAGTACTCCGAAACTCGGATTTTTCCAGTGAAATGTGATTTTTTTTTCCTTAAAGACCAACATATTAAGGAAAACTAAGCTATTTCGTTGAAATTTTGTACACAAACTTGGTAATGGCGGCACAAATCGGTTTTCAGAATAACTAAACCTAGTTTAACTGAGATCTCAAAACCCCAGCCTTAATGACGCAAAATTTATATACAAATTATTTAAAGTCGATTTTTTACAGTAATGTCAGTACACATAAAGTTATGTAAATAATTTATTAAATACAAGATTTACTTAGTAAACTTCTCTACCCTCATTGAAATAATATGAGGACTGCTAACGAAGCTCTTTCTACAACATTAAGATACTTTTACTGTTACCGTTCTCATGTAATACAAAAATCTATACTGTATTTATATTGAATGCTTCACGCCCACCTCTCCCATTCAGCCCATTTTTGGTATTGATACCCAAGCTATTTATTTTAAAGTGGATGATTTTACTGTAACCGTTCTCCAGAGAGAAAGACATTTATATTGCCTTTAATAGAGTGTGCCACGCCCACATATTTTATCCAGCCCGCTTATTGCCAAACGTGTTATACTCATTTATACCAAATTAAGAAATTATATGGGACGTGTCGGGCCAACTTAAAATCTTACAAATATAATTATCCTTTGTTAAGCACTGGGTAGTCGGAAAATTCCTCCGGAAAATTTGTACAGTACTTTAGGAGTCTATAAAAAACCCACAAATAAACGCAGTTTCGTTCTTATATATAAACTTATCACTGTTTTAATATAAAATTACTAATTGTTTACACTTTACTTTGGCGTTATTGTGATTTTAATTTAGCAAGTTAAGAAAAAAGTCCACAACTTAGTTTCGAAAATCAGCGAAAATGTCTTTAATACCTTTACAGATATATCAGTGTCTGGTTTGAGCATTGTCTGAAGAAAAAATTATTTTAAGGATTATAGTGTTGTAATGAATAATTTTAAGACTTATGCCCAACAAATCTGCACATTTCTGGAAGGAAAGTTTTTTCTTTGCTTCATGTAAAATAAAAAGAGGGCAGCATATATTGTTTTTTCTATTGGTGGTATGTGTATATTTTTGAAAATGATGAGACAACAATAGAAGCAAGAAAATATTTGTCATTTCATGTTTACATGTAAGAACGACTTAAATAAATTTTAAAAAATACTAGATGTTTGGTCCCGCCGCTGCCCGGGATTTTCCAAGTAACATTTAAATACTGGAGAATTTAATTAATTAATTTTCTTTCAGGAAATTTTTTTATGTTTAAAAAATATATTTTGGGAATTTCAGGCAAATCGTAACATAAATTAAAATATTACGAAAACAGCGCCGCCTTTCGGCCTCAAAAAAACCTTGTTCTAGACTTAACTAAGTAATTGTCCAAGTTTGGTGTCAATCGGTCCAGCGGTTCTTGAGTTGAAGTAACACGTACCCGGACCAAACGTGTTTATATATTAAAAAGAAGATTATTCCACTTTACATAAAGAACAAATATATTTAATTCGGACAAAGAAATCTTATTCAGTATGGCTGCAAACTCTTCGAAAATTGTTTGCTATTTGTTTTTTCGTGCAACCATATTATGATTGAATAAGTCTTTACATAACCACAACAATCACTTTTTGGTTTTCCAGAATTGTATACAATATTGCCGTAACCATTCATTATTTCAAAATATGACTATAATATGTTAATCTTCTTACCATATTAAAAAGCAACATGTAATGAGTAAAAGCAATGCGTTTATCAATGCCCCAATTTGTCGTGAGCACCCATACACTTGCACTTTGCTTAAAAGCTAAAGCTACTCGTATCTAACCTTCACTGCTGAAAAGCAGCAGTTTCTGTTAATAAGCAACATCAGCTCAGCAGATTTGCCAGCAGGCCGAAGTTCATACAAGTGGTGGAAAATCATTCCATCAGGCTGACTACTTACGATCTCTCTTCCCGAAGAACTCTCACCAATAACCCGTCCAGGAACAAATCTGAGGGGCTATTGATTACCGTAGTATCCGATAAGGATCTCTGGTCAGCCGTGATCAACCTCTTTGACAGGAAAACCTCCCAATTATGCTTCTGCCAAATAACTGGTATTATCTGTACCTGAATCTCCGTAGGATATAATACCGAAAGGTAAAAAATCCTTAGAATGAATCCCTTCATACTTATGTATATCTTATGGTTGCACATGGTCACCAAACAATTATTTATATGGTAAACATATAAATGGTTGTCGTTGTTTTATAATTGTAGCCAATGATAATATGATTATAGTGGCCATAAAAAACATTGATCTAATCACAATATGGTTGCGATAACAATAATATACTAATTGAATATAAAATCAGTAGTTTAGTACGCAGTCTAAAATATATACGAAAATACACTTGTTTTGTTTTATTGAAACTTACACTCAGTAAATAAAAATACAAGATAATTTAATACTTGTTCTGCTATTTACAAAGAAAATCTTTACAATGCAAGAAAAATGCAACATCTTGTTTTATTTATAGTGTCAATTATTGTATTTTGTAGCAGATTCAATTGTTCTTGTGGGGTTGGGATTTATGGAGAATTGAGTATTTTCTTGAAAAAAATTCTGCATTATTATAATTAAAATTCTTATTGGTACTTCTAATTATAGCTTCCCATTTCCCTAATATTTTATTATTTTATTACAAAGAAAACTTGTAAAAGAAGGTAAACCACCCACTAATACGCATTTACAAAAATAATGTTTTTCTTTATAACTTTGAACATGTTTCATATTCGTGTAAATATATATTCATTGGATTTAAGCTAATGTGAGGCTAAAAATATTTTAAACAAGCGAGTGGGTTTTGTATTTGATTTACAACTTTCATTTAAATTTACTGTCGCTTTTTTTTTAACCTGTAATTGTATAGATGGCGGTAAATTAAACCCTCTCATCCTAATTTCGTCGCTTTATTCCTATTATTATTTTAGTATCTTTATATCATTATCACTGTCATCCGTTTGTATTTTGGCTTTTGTGACATGTACGCCATCGGAGAAAATTGCATACTGGGGTTACATTAACAACTTTTCCATGTGTGTGTGTAATTTTTCCCTTGAAAATAGTTTACTACCAAATCAGCAATAACGTAATCATTCAGCATTACAAAAATTACCACATCTCCAACCCAAAGTCATATTTAGGAAAAACTTTTTGAAACCATATGTCTAATAAATTCTTGGTAACAAATTAATTTGCTTTAAACTCTTAATTTTGCTAATATTTTGTACCTCATGATATGCACAAATAATTTTTGCAGAAATCGTTAAACTTGAAGAAACTTAGTGACCAAGACGTAGCTCTGTTTCTTGAAGATCATAGCGATTTTAGCGAATTCAATTACGAAATAATCGATCCTAATTATTGCATTGAAGAAGGTGACGCAAGTGAAGAAATATGCATATGGGAGGTTCCAGCGAAAAGTCTCCTTTTTGTAACGTAACGCCAAAAGTAATTTAAATTGTTTCCCAAAAAATTGTTTATGTATAATTTACTTTTTTATATGGTGGTGTAAAGCGCAACTAGCTCTACATTACGTAACAAAAGGAATAACTTTTAGCCCTTCGTCTTACACATGAGTCTGGCCAGACCTTTTGAAATTCAAAACGTTATTTTAGTATATTTAACACACAGGGAGATACTTGAAACTTAAGGTACCCTTCTAAAATTAAGTTGGCTATAAACATTGAAAAAGATATCCTGGAAAGTATATAGTAACAAATATGGTCTGGCCAGACCCTTATACATATATTTTTTACTGAAAAATTTGTTTCTGTTTTTAATTAATTTTTGTGCAATTATCTATTATTATTCATTTAAATCTATTAAAAACACAAACTAGTCACCTCATCTAGTTCTCAATTTGGAAGAGCACACTAACTAGTAACTCAAGTAACTCGCGTTCAGATGCTGATTTTTACATGCGAAAGCGGAGGCTAATGGCTTAGAAGATGAGAAAGCTGTTGAGGATGGTTATGAAATTCAAACGTTCATACGAAACTAAAAATACTTTGGTCATTAAACCAAATGAATCGTGTAATTCTCAGGCTGATAAAGAAGAACTACGTGCACAAATTAGTCAACAAAACTCTGCCGATAATTATTTATATTTTAAAGATGGATCAAAATTTAATTAGGAGTATGCAGATGTTGGTATATGCTGCGTTAAAATATTATGCGTTTTGAAGTTAGGCCAATAGTAAATACTCTATTCCGATTAAGGAGTTCAAGAGATTTCCCACAACAGTACTCTGAGATCTTGTAGCTATCAGACAACTTACAGTGGAGCGATGCCTTATCACCGATTCATTGCACTGACACTTTGACGATGGAATAGCACGCGAACGTCGACTTCCTGATGATAAAGCAGCACTAAATTGTGGAATTTTTAAATGAAAATCATTCAACGCGAAAATTCTATGCTTCGGCTTTAAAAGCCGTACTGTAATAGTGGTAGCACAACTGTTTCAGCTATTTTTTCATATTAGAAGGCTTGGTAAGACCCTGCCAAACTTCGTATTCCTATTATCATCATTTTTAAGATTCCATGAAGATTTTTTTTTAATTTACAGCAAAATATATGTTATTAAAATAATAAATGTGTCAATTTTCTTTTAACTGTCCATTATTTTAAATACTGTGAAGTGGAGGCGACTAAACCTGCAGAAATCCATTTTACAACAAAACAATCCACAAAAAGATGGACTTTTGCTTTCTTTTGCAGTATTTTGGACATTATGGCACTGACTGCCCGTTTGTATTTGCAGAAAAAGAACCCATGCTTAAAAATTGTCAAACGAATTGGTTCTCTGCAATATTGAATATCGAATATTCAATGCTCAATTTTTTTTTTTTATTTTTTATTTTTTATTTTGTTTAAAGTAGATTTTACATGTTTCGGTTGCTAAAAAAGTCCATAGAGCTTATACTTTTATATTATTGAACCAATTTTTTTAACTTTTAACTTTTAAAAAGTTAAATCGAACTTATTTTTCAGTTTTTGGAAAAAAATTTATAGCTGAAAATGTGTTAATATGTATATAATAAATAAAAATAATATGCATTAAAACAAATTTTTTTTCGAATAAAGTATATTGAAAAATTTAGTGGGTCTGGCTAGACTCATGTACTACGAATGTGAAAATGCAAACATGTGTAAGACCGAGGGTTAAACAATATATTGTTTGCTTTCTGGCGTTACATTACAAAAAGTAGACTTTTCGCTGGACGTTCCCACGGGCAAAGATTTTTAAATTTGATAACTTGGAAAATAAATCTTTATAAGTCCCAAGCTTCCTTTAAAAAGGTTTAATACAAAAATTCTTGCTCAATTCGTAGACTTTTGCAATTTTGCAATGTAAGTCAAAATCCACTTCTGTTTTTTGGAACGTCACACCAGTACATATTTTTGCTTATATCTTCAAATCCTTAAGGTTGATTGTTGTAAATTTTTCTGCATATAGTGCATAGATAGGCAAAAGGCCGCCCATGGGCGCTTTGTTATTCTCTTATTTAGACGTACTTAAACACACGTATGGAAGAAAAAAAAACAAATCAATTCAGTCTCGAATGAGCAGTCGTACAAGCAGGTTGTGTACGCTTGTTGCTTGATCAGCGTTGCCAAATGTTTATTTTTTTATTATTGAATTATAATTTTTTTTTTTTGTAAATTGTTCAGATATTACATTACAATTTTTTTTCTTTAAATTTTGCTATTTTATTTCTTACAGCATTATTTTACATAACAGTGGCAAGCTTTAATGATTAAATTTAGTACTAAACAGTATGCATAATATTTAACATTGTCATTTTTCTACAAACATGTTTTTATATTTTGTCAAATACTCAAATTAACAAAACACGCGGTTTTTACAAACGTACAGTTTTGACCTAAAATTTTAGCCAACTAATTTCGTTAATATAATAATATTGTATTTGTTTCTGTATTACTCGTATGCTTAAAATATGAAATAGATTATATACATATTTGGGCTATTTTTATGTGCAGTTTTTAAGTTAGAATCAAGTTCTATTTCTTTATATGCAGTTTTTTGAAAAAAAAAATTATGGCAACGCTGCAGTACACTCAGAGCGGGAGAGCCAAATGGCACCAACATTACTATAAAATACACAAGTATGTGTTTGCCTGTCTATGATATAGTGCTACTTCATTACTTTGCAAATATAAAGAAACATTTCTGAAAATTTGACTTCTTCATTTAACTTTTTTTACATTTTGTCCTACAAATATCACGTCACGTAACGATGGAAATGCCCATATAAGATTTTGAATGTATAAAAATGTAAAAACTAGGTACTTTCACTTTATCGGAAATGAAACACGAATTTATTCATGGGTCTTCATGAAACGAAATTTATTTTATTTTTATTATATGCAGCTTTATGAAAAGATAATTAAAGTAACATTTTGTGATTTTTAGCTCTACACAAATTTGCGATAAAAAAACGTCAAAACTAGATACTTTCAGTTTATAGGGAATAAAACAGGAATTTATCCATGGATTTTCATGAAATAAAATTAAAGTCATTTCTAAAAGATGTAGCTTTATGATTACGTACTAAAACTGGGAAGTAATTTTTGTATTCAATTTCTTATAAATTTTTTGAGTTCAAAAGTTTTATAATTAAACAAAAAAGCGTTTGCCTCAATAACTCTAAAACAGATGGTTAAATCAAAAATTAATATAACAATGACTTAAATTTAGCGAAACTTTAATTTTTTGACGGATTGCATAACAAAATCGAGTACGTCGTTCCAAAGTTAGGACAAGATGTATGGAGCAGCATCTTCAAAAATCTCAAATTTTTAAAAAGAAATTTACCATAGAATTTGAAATCATTATGATTTTTGCAGTTAGGTGACTAAAGCGGATCAACAAAAAAAACCATAGTGTTTATTTAGGGAATTTGGTTTGTTGCATAGTGTTATTCTCACGTACAACCATATTAAAGTTTAGCTAGATCTTCATCAAAAATATTGATTAGGTAAAATTCGCAAAGCTCTAGACGTATCTGCGTAAAAAGTTTTGATTCTATTTTTTTTTTGATATTCTCTTTGAAAATTTATTTAAAAAAATGTTTGAACTTTATTTAAATTTATTAAAAGATTTTTTTTATTGTGCTGAATTCCCTGTTTTTATTATTGATAAAACAACTGAAAATTTATTGTTTCTATGCGCATTTCAATGGTAGCTTAGGCCAGATTAGCAGGAAACGTTTTTCCCAAAAAATTTTTAGAAAGCCAAAAATATCAGCAAATAATACTAAAGAGGGAATGAGAATTACAAACACTCAAAAAGTTATTTTTTGCAACGATATCAAAGCTTAAACAAAATTCCAACAATAAAACATTGTGTTTATCTTTTCTTACAGTTTAACCTCCAACAATAAATTTTCAGTTGTTTTATCAATAATAAAAATAGGGAATTAACCACAACAAATAAAATCTTTAAATAAATATTTGTATTCCGAAAAACAACTTTGATAATAAAACTTTATTTAAATTGTTAAAAAAAATTATATGTTTCTAGAAGGAAGAATGGTAGAAAAATTAAATGTTATTGAAAAATTATTATTTTTAGACTTAAACCAGATTTAAGGTCTCATTAAATGTTTAACCTGACTTTATAAATTTAAAAATTAAATTGTTAGTTGAAAGATAGCGAGAAGACCCACAGTGTGGCTCATGACGGACTTTGTGTAAAATCTATCATGAAAAGATTAACCCAAATACTCTGCCGGGGTGAACCCATAGTTGGTATTGAGCTAGTCTATCAGCGCCGGGATTGCGGATTCGATTCCCGCCAGAGACTTTGTCTTCTTTCCTGCAGACAAGTGTAGAGCTTCACGGGATTAGCATAGGAAAACAAATTCTGCCCCGCTGTTCAGCATACGATTGTACCACTATAACTTACAAGTCAATAACTTTGCACAGGGGAAGAAGAAAATATATTTATATTATATTTATAACACCATAGTGAAGAGCGTATTATGCTTTTTTACTGATGTGATTTACGCTCGAAAATATTGGTGTTAGACAAACACTCTAGTATACTAATCGACCCTGAAAAACCTTTTTGATTCGATCTAACGCAGAAAAAAACATGTTTCAATATGATCACCTCCAAGAAAACTAATTTTATCCTAGAGGGAAGCGAACTGACACAAAAGTAGTCCCGTTGTCATTGGAGGGAGTCAATTGACACCTTACAGCCACCATTTGATAAGTCAGACATCTATTCTCAATGAACGTGTTTAGTTACTACAATGGAGTATTATATCAATACAATGTAGTATTATTTCAATTAAACAAGTCCTAGAACTAAATTTGAGAACCAAATCTAAGAAAGTCCAAGAGAAATGTGTCACACCACCGGATAATACTGTACTGTAACTTATTACTTTTTCTACCTTTTGGTTCTTCATAAGCCAGTTAAATGATTGGTTCTCCTTTCACCGGTCATGAGCTCTTTCTTTTTGTACTTGTTCTTTTTTCAAAAATCCCAGGACCAGGACCCAGTCTGTTGGAACAATTGACACAACTTTAGCGCTGGATAACTAGTATTGCTGGCGATGACCATATTTATACATATTTCTTCTCTGAGTGAAGACACCAATCCTATTGAAAATGGTAAATATCGGCCCATAATATTACATAACCCCCACACAAACTCTTTTTGGGATGGAGTCTTTGGACCCAGAAATCATCTTATTATGTTGACAGGGCGTACCCCCTAAAGACCGGATTCAGAAGAAAACATTAAAGTGAGTTCGTACAAGAGGAATGCCCTCTCAAATTATGGCCTAATGCTTCATATCAGAACGTTGTTGGAAAAAGAGAACAGTGTCCATTGAAAGGAGGTTACAGGGGATAATACTATATTTAGACTAAACTTGGTCTAATCATCCTTCCAAATTTTTGTTATTATAGATCAATATTCGACCATTGCTTTTATTCAAATATTACTCCCGAAAAAGTTTTCTTCCTTATAGATGTCGGTATTAAAATAGAATTAGGCAAAAATAACTTTTACAGTAGCTAATGTGCCCTGTCTAAACTGTACCTAGGGACTATATAAACCTTCTTCCTCAAAACACTTAAAAACAAACAAGAAATCTCTTAACGATGTAGATATTAAGATAATATTTCGCACAACGAACTTTTATATGGCTCTAACATTAAACCATAATTTTGATTACCCATTGGTCTCAAATAGGGTACACGCTGAAAAATTTGTTGTAAATGCTGTGATTTAGGGTATCATATGGTCGGGCTAGAACGGCAATACTTTCTTAATACCTAACCGGTAATATCGGTATTAAGAAAAAGGGTATCGGCTTTTTGTCCAAATAATAATTTCGGTATCAAAAACGGCATGCAATTTTAAACGGTATTTGCGCGCTATTGGTTGTTAACCTTGATTTTTACTCGCCATTATTTAGGTTTTTTGAATATTGAAGTTTTTAATATTATTCCAAATATATTGTTTTGTTGCCTTTGGGTTTTATTTGTGTTGGAGGTCGAGGTAGGTAACAAATTGGATTGAAGATAGATTGGGAAAGTAAGAGTTTGCAATCCAAACTATGGGCAAACGTTTCTTCGATGTGCCAAATTAATTAAGTTACTTTCAATTTCGTTTAAGTTAACTAACCTCTATATGGCAAATGGGTATTTCCACAGGAAAGTCTACTTTTTGTCATATTACGCCATCAAGGTTTTTAAACTGTTTCTCAAAGAATTAATTATTATTTTTTTTTTTTTTTTTTTTTTGTATTTTGGAATAAAGCGTTACTGTTACTGTTACTGAAAAAGAGAACAAATTTGAACTTTGCAACTTTAGTTGGTTGGTGGCGCAACCTGACACTTCTGTGGATGTGCCCATATTCATGTTAAACGCCGATAAGGATGTACAGTGATCCAAATTACTGACTTTTATCTTTTCCTGGCTTAAGTCTCATGCAAATTAATTAAACTTTTTAATCCGAATAGTCGCATTTACGGCCCAGAATAGTATTAAAGATTAAAAGAATTATTTTTTTCTATGCACGGTAGCTTTATAAGCATTTTCTAGAATTTTATCGATACCAGGGGCTTTCTAAACAGTTTTTTTTTTAATTTTATGTTAATAACATTCAAATAAATTAAAAAAATTTTCGTTTATTTTACTGACTGTTTTTTTATATGCTCATTAAAGGATATTTTTATTTATATGCCAACACTCAGAGATATACACATAACAACACATTTTAAAAATGGTAAAAAATTATGAAAATTTATATACCTGTAGTTTAGGTTTTTCTCTGAGCAACATCATCATGTTTGATTTGCAAACACGAAGAAAATGAAGATGTTTTTTGTTTTTAATAAATGTATCTTGTTGTTTACCTTTTCCAACTTATTTTATGATTCAACGCTTAAATCATTCATGCAGAAATTGAACATTCATTCATCCCATCCTGTTTAATATTCATTAAAATTCACACTAACATATATATAAACGCACATACATACATACATCCAATATAGAAGTTGTTTTTCTTTAGTTTCACATCTCAGTGTGGAAAGTCTTTTAGACGTTTTGTTTTTGTTCTTAAGTTAATATATTTGATATTATTTAATAAGAAAATATAAAAACTGTGTTTTTCATTCATTAAAAAGTTTTCAACGAAGAAAGTCCTACTGGTTTAACTCCAGTGCCAGCGAGTGTTTGTGCATATTGTGCGGTTTTTTAGTGTGTGGTTTCGAGAAAAGTTTTCCATTATTTCATTGAAATGTAAGTTTTTTTATAAGAAACATTTTTTTTATATTTGTGTTTAAAGAGAATTTCTTATTTTATAAATATATATGAACGAGTATAGTAACAAGCTTGAATAAAATATGTCTTAGAAAATGTTTGCAGTGATTTGTTTAAGAACACAAATATTGCAAAAATAAAATTAAAAAAGTTTTATTCTGTGTGTGTGTGTGAGTTTGGGTTTGCTTTGGAGTTTTCATAGGTAAATTTGTATTATACCTTTTTTTATTTGCTTAATGAAATTAAATCTTATTAAAAATGTTTAATGTTTAATTATTTTATGAAATTTAAAACACCTAAAATAAATTAAATTTTTCTAACATTCATATTGTGTGAAAGGAATTAATTAAATTTATTATTTTTATTAAGACAGGTTTTGGGTAAAAACAAACAAATCCTACTAATATGTACAATAACTGGAACTAAAAGAATAACAACAAGGGAAGGGCGTTAAAAAAAGCTAACTCAAATGTCGAAATATTCTTATCCTTTATATGGGCAAGTCCCGAAAACAGTTCATTAACCAGGGATATGGAGTCATCAAAAAATAGTTCTAACTCCAACCGCTGAAATTTGTTAAGTCCGACTCCTACTCCTTGAGTAATTCTGATTCAATTTAACCATGCCCTTCAGTTGAAAACACGCTCAATTTCGACCAACACAAAAGTAAGCAACCATATTATTGGTTCACTGTTTTCTTTAGGGTTTAATTGGGCTAGTACGATAAGACTACCCTGAACAGTTGCTAATCTTTTAAGAAAATTTAACATAAATGGTGGCGAATGCGGATATATATGAGACTATGCGCAAATTTCTTTTATAGTACTAGAAATAAAAATACTTAAATTCGTGAATATCGGTCTATAATTTACCATTGATTCTATATAATATGCCCTATAAAACGCATAAACGCCTACTTTGTTATAATTTATGACTTTTAATACCAGAAATCACTTTTCATTTTTATGATTGAATTTTGTATTGATTGTTTCATAATTTGCCATGGTTTCAATATTAATTTCCCTTCTGATGCGCTTTAACACACTGTGCGTTGTAGTGTGCATCTCGGAAAATATTTGTTTTATATTGCGAGTACACTGAAATATTTTTTCAAGCCATCAATAATTTTACTTCAGTTTCATGACCTATTTTTAAGCAGAAAAATTTTTTTTTGCATATCGTTCACTTCAGTCGTAAAAGAGCTAAATCCCAGAGACCGTAATAATTATTTCTGTTTTCATAAACCACAGATATTATAACCTACGAAATGCGCATAGAAACCAGCTTCTCCTCAACAATAAATTTCAGTGTTTTTATCAAAAATAAAATTTATTTTTCGTTCTACACTCTAAGAAGGAAATTAAGTTTATCATTGCCTCTAAGTTAGACTAGATTTTAAATTTCAATTTACTTATTTTATTATCTTTAAAACATATAAAGGCCAAACTGATTACAGTTGAATTGTTTGTGGCACTTATAATTATGCATAATAATACTTATAAACTAAATCTCTCTCAATCATGGATATGCATTTTTCCTAAAAAAATATAGCACCACCACCAAAGTAGAGAACTAAAAAAGATATGTATTTAATTAGTTTTCATCTTAAATTATTTTCCGTAATTCTCTCATTAAAGTTTCTTTATAATTGTTGGGCATATTTAAAAATAATAACAATGTTTTACTTTTTTCGCTTTTAAGTAACTTCGGGATTGACTACATCACGAAAATTCCGCGATTGAGAAATTTAAATTGTGATTTTTCAGGATTTCGCGATTGGCATCCCTATTTTCAACAGTCTGGACAGCTTGAATATGTTATAATATTATTGTAAATATACAGCAGGTGTTTTGATATTAAGGGATTTGATATTAGATTTTATTCTCTGTAATACTACATTTACACCTACACAAAATCTAGTAGATTTTAGTTAAAATCTTAAAGAAATTTTTTGGCGTTTACACCAGTGATTTTTGACATATTGTCGGATTTCATTTTCATAATAAAAACAGCTGATTGAAAAAGGAAAGAAATTGTATTGTAAACTTTTGTTAGCAAAAATGGAAAGCCAAAAACTACTTTTATTATATTATAAAAATAGAATAGGAATTAAGATTGTTGCGTAAGAAAACACCAGCATTTGTTTAATATAAGATTTCACAAACTGCTGCAAATATACTACCCGCAATAAATGATACTTGGGAAAAGACGTTTGATACGGAAAATGAGCAGCCAAATGGCGAGGAGATTACTTACTACTATAACCCAAAAGGTGAACCAAAAAAAGAGATAAAATTGTAAATTTTTAAATGTATCAATATTATTGCAAAACAAATAAAAACTTAAAAAACAATATTAAAAGTATTAAAAGCGCCTCTTCACTGGAATTGCACCGCTTTTCCTTTTTGTAGGTACGTTTTCTGTAAATTAAGGCCTTTGTAATGCTACACAGTTTACATTAATATAATTTTCATACCGCTTATTTATTATTGGCCTGTCCATTTTCACAAATGTTTATTTTGTTAATTATTAATTTACCGCAAATGTATTTTCCCCGCTCTTTTTATATATTTTTTTATTTATTTTTTTTTTTTTTTTGCCAAACTGTCAGAATTTTCTTATTCAGAGCTGTATTTTTTAGTACATTAGTATGAAATTCATAGTTGTATCTTTGAGTATTGCAAGATTTCGTGAGATTTTGCCAAAATCTAGTGACGAACTAGATTTTGTTTTGTATGGGAAATCTAGTAGAAATGAACAAGATTTTGCTCAAAATCTCTTAAGTACTATATTTTGTCTAGGTGTAAATGTAGTATAAGGCATTAACACAATTAAAAAAAAATCTTTCAATATTATCCCGACTTATATTTTCCTGGCATATTCCTAGAAAAACATATCATATAGCCGACATTAGAAAGAAATTGTTGCAACCTTTAACATGAATATTCCCATTTTAATCTTCATTATCCTCTATAATTCTTAGATTTCTCATTGAGAGTAAGAAATCACCTTCAATAAAAACTTGAGACAATTTACGTACGGCTTTAACAAGAAAACCAAAACTTAACTAAAAATTTATTTATTTTTCAATTTATTCGATCTCATTTGTTATTATTATTTCTCAGACAATTTTTTGTCAATTCCCCTAAAAGATTTTTACTACTTCCCTAAAACAATAAAAACCTTAATATTTTCTTATATATATATTCATAACAAATATTTGTGATTTAGAAAAGGTTTATTAAACAAATTTTCATAGCAAATTCGTTTCATGAACCTGCTATAAACCTAAAATATTTTTCATGAATATGGAGGATAATCTTTAATTTTATAAGTATTGGTTAAATTGCACCAGCATAACGTGAATGTATGTGTACATATTCATATGTACTTTATGAACTTTAATGCCATAAATTAAAAAGACAAAAAATAATAATGTTTGTGGTCATCATACAATTAAGGAATACAAGTATTTTATACCGAAAATTTATGTGGATACAGGTTCATACATACACACATATACATATACATATGAACCCAACAAACACGGAGTATTGATTTCAAATTGAAAATGTTTTCAAACCAAACTATTTCTTAAACGATAAACGTTTGATAATGATTTAAAAATCATAGTATTCTTAACGAAAATAACTTTGATAATAAATTTGTATGTGCCCGTGCAAAAACAAAACTGAACTGGCAGATTGCCTTATTTTCATTTTCTTCCGAAAACAATAAAATTAAGCAATTACAACTTACAACTGCAATTTGAGCCAGGAAAACCCCAACCAATTGTAGGAGAATACAAGAAAAGATAAACTCACTGTTAATTGTTGGTGTCTAGTCTAAGCTTTGATATCGTTGCAAATAAGATATCAGTGTTTGTAATTCTCATTCGCTTGACAGTTTTATTTGTATAAATTTTTTAGCTTTTACAAAGTCTTTGGAAAAAGGTTTCCTGATGATCTGGTATAAGCAACCAGTGAAATGCGCATGGAAACCAGCTTCCCCTTAACAATAAAGTTCAGTGTTTTTATCAAAAATAAAAATTGGGAATTTAGCACGTCATAGAGAAATCTTTTTAATAATAAATTGCGTGTTTCCAAAAAGAGCTTTTGATCAAAAATATTTGTAAATAAAGTAATTCAAAATAGGTATTGAATATAAATAAATAAAAATTTTATTTTGAAGAAAATAAAATCATTCAATTAAGGGTTAAATAAATACACAATGTGTGGATAAATAAATTTTAGTGTATGTGGAACTAGCTTATCACCCAACAATAAATTTCAGTGTATTTATTAATAATATAAATTGGGAATTAAGCACATCATAATTAATGAATAATAAAAAAAAGAGAAATTATTTTCGAATTAAAAAATGCTCTAATTTTTAACTTTCTTTCAAACGTTATTCTCAAATGCTTTTCAACTATGGATTGTTATACAATAGGAAACAGACTTATTTGAAAATTCAAATAAGTCAAATTCATTATTTATATTAATAAACTGACAGCTAAAAGTTCAGCACTTTAGCTGCTGCCGTAAGATGAAATAGCGTTTTTTCCGTCCTCAAATTCAGGAAAGACAAAATACTTTGCTCCTTTTACTTCGAGGATTTTCATGGTCCTTCATGAGCTAATTTTTTATTTGGTTCAAATCTCTGCGCAGTCAAGAATGAAAAATTATCAATAAAATTTTAATTAATTTCATGTTGTAAAATTCCTGTCTTGATAAAAATAATTTAATGAAAATTCAATGAACTTAAGCCTAATTAAAAAAATATCTAAATTTGGATTAAAAACCATTAACAGTTCAAAAAAATAACCACAAAACTAATTATTGTTAACAACTAAGGCATGAGCTATGTTTACATTTGTCCTTCAAGTTGTGCTGTAAAAGGTCAACAAGAAAAAAGAAAGACAAAAGCATGAAAATGGCCGAGTGAGTAAAAAAAACGGCAAACCCCACTGAAGAGATTGTGTGGTTACAATCGAAACTAGTCTGGGCAACCTGTCCGTGAAAGCCTGGGTTCAAATCTCAGCGCAGTCAAGAATGAAAAATTATCAATTAAATTTTAATTATTAAAAGATTTTGTGCTTAATTCCCTTTTTAAATAATTGATAAAAAATACTGAAATGTATTGTTGGAAGATAAGCTGTTCCTACGCGCATTTCACTGGTTGCTTAGGCCAGATCATCAGGAAACGTTCTCCTAAATAATTTTAGAAAAGCCAAAGCTATCAGCAAACAAAACTACAGAGGGAATGAGAATTACCTACAAACACTCAAAAAGTCTTCTTTGCAACGATATCAAAGCTTTAACAAAATACCAAACAATAAATCATCTTATCTTTTCTCACATTTCCCGCTACAATTATTTGGAATTCTCCTAACATTAATTGTAGTTGTAAGTGGGTAAAGAAAAAACATATTAAAAACAAAAACAAAGTGCTTTTATTGTTTTCGCAAGAAATCAAAATAAAAACAATTTGCCAGTTCAGTTTTTTATGCACGTGCACTTGCTACTTTGATAAAAATATTTTAATTAATTTCATGTTGTAACATTCCTGTCTTCATAAAAATAATTTAATGAAAATTAAATTAACTTAATTAAATTAAATTAACTTAAGCCTAATTAAAAAATATCTAAATCTGGATTAAAAACCATTAACAGTTCAATAAAATAACCACTAAACTAATTATTTGATAATAACATTTAAAAAAAAGTTTGATATTAAATTTATAAAAATTGTATCTGAAATGTTTATATTCAAATCATTATCAATTAAAGCCCAAATCTTACTATCAAACATTTGAAAATGTTTGGATTTATAAAGTCATTTCGAATCAAAGGTTTAATTTCTTGTTTGTTGGGTATGCATTTGTGTGTTGTCTGTAAATGAATGGTCATTATTTTTGTGGTTCACTTTTCATTTAATTTCAAATTAAAAGACCACCAAACTTTACCGCTTATAAACACAAATAAATATTGTATATTATGGTAAAAATTATACCTGCATACATAAATACATATTGCGTAGGTGTAAGTTACAAATATGCATACTTTCGAAAAATATATGATTATAAATAATTACAAAAAAAAATGAAAATAAATATTTTTGAAACACAAATGTATATTGTTTGGGATTGTTTAAACATCAACAAAATTGGGACAAATAATAAAGCTGGGGCTAGTGAGAAAAACAAATTTACACCAAATGAAAATGTCATAAGTATTTTGAACGAGTAAACCTGCTACACGCAGAGAAACTATATGGTTGGGCATAGTTACGGCAAGTACACTATGTTTATTTTAACAATATATTGTTGTCGTACACAAAATATTATTATTTTTATTTAATATCAACAATATTATAGTGACTGTTAGCATGTCAATTTTTATCGCAATTATAAATTTATGTATGGCTCAGTGAAAAATAATAATTTTTATAACAACTAAATAATGATAACTTTGAACCATTTAATGATATTAAAAAGCCATAACATTTATTACGTGTACTCATAATATGTTTAAGATGCAAACAAAATACCTTTACTCTAATAATATTTTGTTACCGACATTTGAAAAATAATTTTGCATCAGTTGTATCGTTTGTTTTACATATGCCTATCGAATTATTTGTTATTCACTGGTTAAATAATTTAAAAAAATACCTATTAAAAAAAACAAGTTTAAAGAAATTAAAAAATACAGAAATTGTAGGTACATAAAAAAAAATTTTAAAGTGCCACAAACTAAAATATCAGTGCTAAAAAAATTTTAATATTATTTGAAAATGGTGCAAAAATATTGACCATTGTTTTGTGTTATTTTAGAAAAAGAATGAAAATTATATAAAACCATTTATAAATAATTGCGACCTACGATAAAAAAGGTAAAAATATTATGTTTAAAGTTTTACGTTAAGATTGCCAGCAAGTAAATAAGCATAAATATATACTCGTATTAAAAATATTTTTCGGTTTTAGATTAATTTACATACGATATATGTTGCTCTTAGAATATGTTTACCACAGCCATGTTTTTTCTTTGCGTGTAGGATACTTGCAAGAAAGTATTGCATTTTTCGATATGGTTACCTCCAACAAAAATAGTTTTGACCAAGTATTTTTAAGCATATTATGGTTATTAAAACCATATTATTGTCGCCTATAATTATATTATAACTAGATTAGTTCGTTGTTAAGGAGTCATAAGTATGGTTGCCTCCGAACATGTTATGGTTAATATTAGGGAAGTAACGAATATATCGGTGATACTTCAGATTTGCCGCTATATCGGTATCGGCGATATTGTACTGGCGATACTACGATACAGTTTTAAGAGTTTATTTGAACAAACAATTTACTTTGCAATGCCTAATTATTGCTAAACAATAAAGAGCAATAATACACACAAAGCAGAGCAGAGCATAAAATCAAACCGAATAAAAAATGGGTTCTTTTAATTCTTACGTTGGAGGTCCACACCACGCGTTCTAGGCGAATTTTACCTTCTTGACCTTTTTTCAAGACGAATGCTAAAGTATAAAGTAATCCTACTTCATGCTTTCGATACGTATGGGCATTCTACGCGTTTGCTGTGTAGCCTTTCAATACAACTTTATTCTACCACTTTTTGGACTGATACAGAAACGCATTGAATGCGTAGTGTGGACCTGCAGCTTAAGCCGCTTTGCTTTGCATTATAATAGTAAAATGTTCTTCCATTGATAGATTTTGTCTGTCTTTGTACGTTTTTTCTGCTAATTTTTAGTTAATTTAATGGAAATAAAAATCATTGTTCTAGAAATTTTAGGTTACTTCGAAGAGACCACAAGATCCATATGCATATCCACTGCACATTTTCAGACACGTTTCCGCTAGTTAACAGTGTTCGAACATTATTAGAAAATAAAATAAATGAATAAGCTGAGATGCAGAATAGTTTAGAGTACCAAAAATTGGAGGCTTACGTAGCATTAGCTCTGACTGATAGATTTGAGGGTTTAGAGAATAATGAAATCTCGAAAATTTCAAAGAAAAAATATCGAAAAACGTATTATTAAGCTCCTTAACATGACCCTACATTCCGAATGTTTGAAGGCACGGTCACCCCTAGTAATAGTTATAATAAGTCTACAAGAAGTGACCTTTGCAGCGTTTGTGAAAACCTTAAAAGAACATTCGAACAAGGACGATTCTCTGTCCATCATCTTGACACGCAGATCTGCTTTTTTTACTGGCGCAATGAAATATTATACCCAAAATTTAAGAACATGGTGCAGAAATACTTAAGCTTTCAAATGAGTTCAGTCAAATCTGAGAGACCATTTCCCACTGCAGGTCTGCTTCAAGCGGAGTTGCGAAATCGTCTATCTCCGCAAATGTTAAGAATACTTTTTTTTTTTAAACAAAAATCTTATTAATATTAATTTTTACTACTAACCCCCATATTCATAAAAAATATTTCTAATAATAAAAGGTTTATTAAACAAATTTTCATAGAAATTTCGTTTTATAAGCCTGCTATAATCCTTAAATATTTTTTATGAATATGGGAATGGCCTTAAAAAGTGGTGTCAAAAATTACCCAATTAAGCCCATTTATTGAAATAAGAAAAATCTTGGGTTACTTTCGAGCCCTCTCTTTAACCCTTAAAATTGAGATTGGGCAGCTAAAAAAATACTTTTCCATTTAATTTGTATTCTCTACAATTTATCTAAGTTTCATTAAGATCTGATAGTTTGCATCGGCGTACTTCCCTTGCACGTCTAATTGTCTAATATCTAAGCTATTTCCCATCACAAATTCAAACGTACAGACAAAGAAATGAGCGCTGGGCTACAAAAGCATTTTGTACATGCGAAGTACCGGGTGACTAAGAGAAAACATCCAAATTAAATTTCATTAATAAAAATATTTTCATAACTTTTTGAAAACTGTGAATTATTTTTTTTTTTATTTTAAAACGGATTATTGATATAATTATAAGTGAGATTCATAATTCTTCGTGAAGTTCGTAAAGTGTTTAATTATAACACAATAGTGTCGAAAAAAAATTGTACACACCCGGTATGCATATTTTGCAATTCGTTATTTATTTTAACTCATTTTAATTTTTATATTTATGGTTTTTGACAAAAATAATTTATAAACTCACTATATATTTTCATATTTGTGTGTTCTTCAAACAACCGAATTGAAAATACAAAACAAATTGTAAAATAAGTATACCGGGTGTGGAAACTTTTTTCTAACACTATTGTGTTATAACTACACACTATACAAAATTTACAACGAATTATAAATACCACTATTATTATTTTTTTTATAAATTCAATTCCTTCTTTAACTGTAATTTTTTTATTCACTAAACATTTTTATATTATTATTTATTATATAATTTAATAATAATTAAATTTATATAATTTCATTTATTATATAATTTAATAATAAATTAATCTATATATATAAAAGTGAAAGTATGTTTGTATATATATATATATGTGCCATATAGGAGGCCAAACCACTTGACCGATCATCTTGAAATTTTCACAAAATATAACCGTGACCTTGGAAGAGACATTAGGCTATATAAAGTTGAGATTGGACAAAGGGGCGATGCCACGCCCATACAACCCAAAATTTAAAATCGTTATATCTTAGGCATTTTTTGGCATAGGATGATGATATTTAGTACATATGCTGTTAGTATGGATAGAAATAAGCTTCATGAAAAAAGAAAAAGTAAAAACCACCATATCTAATAAACTACTGAACCGAATGTCATCGAATTTCCACAGTAGGCGACTAAAGATGTGGTTGGAAAAAGAGGCGATGCCATGCCCATGCAACCCAAAACATAAAATCCTCATATCTTAGCCACTATTTGGCGTAGGATGATGATATTTGGTATATATGGTATTGTTATGAATAGAAATACGTTGCATGAAAAAAGTGGGAGGGGCCGCGCCCCATTATGTAGATTATATCTAATTAACTACTGAAGCGATCGTCATCAAATTCTCACAGTAGGCTGCTGTTATGAATTAATGAGCCCTAGGCTATGTAAAGTTGTGGTTGGACAAAGGGGTGGTGGCACGCCTAATCAACTCAAAATTTAAAATCCTTTTATCTTCGATACTGTTTCAGGTATGTAGGTGTTGAGATGAATTTTAAATTGAATTTTTTAACATATTTACCCATGCTTAATACACATGTTAATTAAATTAGTGGGGTAACCCTAGAAATTTAAATTTTTAATACAAAGACGTAAACGTATGTTATTGTATTGTCCAGCAACGCGGGCAGGGTAACTCTAGTTTATTATATAATTTAATAATAATTTAAATAAATTGGCTCTTATTCGACCTTTAAAATTTTTTAATTAATAATAATTTAATTTATATAATTGTATTTAACTGAAGTAATTAATAATTTAAATCGAAAAATATTTCTTGTTGTGATCGATTACAAATATGACTGAAAAAAAGAGTCAAAAAGACTCGCAAACGATCAAAAATACAATTAAAAAATAAGTCGAAAAAGACTCGCAAATAGTTAGAAATAGAACCAAAAAATGGCTAGAAAAAGACTCGCAAATTATTAAAAATATGAGTCATAAATGAGTCGAAACTGATCAGAGAAGCGGGCAATAAAAGACTCCTCAAGAAGAGTCGCGGGTTGGGAAGCTTTTTCTCCCGAAAAAAAAAATTATTTATGATCAGAAAATGAGCTCATATATGCATATTTTAATCGCGCAGAGGAATCATAAATGACTCGAATATGATCAGTTTTTTCATGAAATGATTGCAGGGTCGTTTAAACATTAAACATCAATAAATAGTTTATACACACCAAGTCCTAAACATATTTGTGTATTTGTATAAATTCAATAGAAAATAGGAAAATAACAAATTAGCAACAAATTATAGTGTTTAAACCAAAAAATAATGACCATAAGTTTCTAAAACTTTACCACAACAAATGTTAGCCAGAAAAATGATTTAAATCCTTAAATACCAACAAAACTAAAATGAAATGAATAACAGCATCAAGAACAATAAAGCTCTGGTAACACAACATACCAACATTTTTCCCCAACATTTTGCAATTTATGCCAACACAACAACAGCACACATACGCATACATTTATTAATATTTTATTTGTATATGTGCTGGCTTTGAATGAATGTGTATCTGTTTTATAAACAAGATGTAGTGATTTATGATAGTTTTTGTATCAATACATTCATGAAAAAGTTTTTGTACAAAAACTATTTTATAATATTTTCAATACTTATTATTATGAGACCATAAAATAAAAATAAATGTTTATGGGTCAATGTGTGCAAAATTGTCAATTAGGGAATGTCACCACACAGTGGTCAAAAATAGTGTATGTATTTAAGATTTATATTAGATTTATGAGCAAGGGAAAGAAACCTGATCGATATGCCTGTGTATTTGCATTAGGAGAAGGATTAATAAATTTGGCATGAGTTTTATATATTAATATATTTTATTTTTATAATTAAAATTTCTTGCTTCTGTTAAAGTACGCTAAAAAAAACCTTTTCGCTTTTTTCTTTAAGATTTCCAATTGCTTCTTCTCATTTATTTTAAATCTAAAAATGCAATAGTTTTTAAATAATTTTACAAATATTAGATATTTTTAATTTTTATTTATTTTTTATACCGAATTTCGTTAAAACAGAAGTATAAAACGTATTTTAGTGCTTTAACGCCTACAGTTAAAGCCTGGTGTCGCTGGCCGCATTTGAAGACAGGAGGTTTGCGGTAGAACTAATACAAACACGATTTACATATGTTTGTAATAACGTTTATTTCTATAAAACACAAAAATGTAAAAGAAGTACATACAAAAATTAATACAACACACTTACCGCAGTTTTGTACCTCCTTCTTCGACAAAAGAAAAATAATTATGCGCGTTTGCGCTCTTATAATTGGCAAGTAAAGTCGATCACAGAAAACTATTAACAAAAATAAATCAACCACTGTCCATGAGGAGCATTTCCATTGTTCCTTAACACCTGGTTTTAACATTAAACCTCTTAACAGATAATTTTGCGGTTACATTAAAAGTTTATTTAAATCAGGTTTTAACTCACAGATTGTCTCATAATCTTGTGGAAAAAAACATAAATTTCTCGTAGAAATAAGTGAATTTGTAAAAAAAATGAATGCAATGAAGTGCTTGGAAATCAAACAGTTTTATATAGAAAATATATTTTGCGATATTTCATCCAATTAACGTTTCATTTATTTATTTTTATTGAGCTAGCAGTTGGGTGAAAATATTTTCTTAAAATCGCCTAAATGAGTCTTGTGAGATGACTTTTGCTGACTTTTAATTTATGATTCATTGATATCTTCAAGTAATGAGTTCTAAATGACTTAGATTTGATTTATCACTTGAGCCGTAAAAATGGATTCATATTTCGTTACATAAAACGCAAAAGGCCGAATCCCAAAATTAAGAAAATCGTGTTTTTCATTGATTCTGTTGTACTACAAGAAAACAAATGTCCACAAATTGTTGGAATCTATCGACAAAAGTTAGCGATTTTATTAACAAAAATTAAACGGCCCATCTACAAAAGAATTAATCAAAAGACTTAACTAACGACTTGCATAATATGCAACATTGTCAATTGTCGAAGCAACTGGTGGGTTTTACAAAAAAAATAAATTATAAAGAGTTTTAGGCAATTTATCATTTAAAATGTTTTTTTGCTTCTACTGTAAAATTTTCAAAATATAAGGCAACGACATGATTCATCAATATATTAAAATAAGGATTTTTAACTAATTTGAATCATAGTTCATTTGTCTCGCCTGAAAAAAAAATAAATAAAAACTTTTGTGTCAGCCAAACAAACAAAAATATTGGTTAAAATAGAAGCCCAAAAAAATATTGTTAATTAATGAAAATAAATGTAAGTGCGAATGGTTTATTCTTTTCTTTGGGAGAAGCCGATAACTTTTAGTTGGTTCAAAATAAAGTTTGTTTAAATAATCAAAAGACATAACGGTCCTGTTTTTGTCGGAGAAAAAATTAAAATCATTACACAGAAAAAATTATTAGATTTCTCCAATCACCAAATTTATTCCAAATTCATAATATCAAGGAAACAAGTTGTTGATTTTGCACCTATTACCAAAATGATTATATCGATTACTAAAAATTTTAAAATTTTGAAAAAATATTTTCAATAAATGATATTTTTAATTTTAATTAAAAAAGTGATCAAAAAACTTTGCCATTTCAAACAATGTGATAATTTTATCAAATAAATATTGACAATTCCCAACAACAATTCTACATGTTTAAATTATTATATTTTAAACGAAAAAAGTCAGTTAATATTTTTTGTTATTTAATTAAAATTTTAATTGAAAAATTATTTTAAAAAAACTAAAATGTTAATTAAATTTTCTTTCAACAAAAAAATAATTGATTCAATTATCACATTAATTAAATTTAAATACTTTTTAAACCATTTTTTTAATTGATAAAACACTTTTTTCTGTGTACAATTAAAAAAGGCCGCAAATTGATTATAAAAACTATTATTAAGTTGCTCAAAAAGGAAGCAGAAAATTGTATTACAAATGATTCTTAGAGGTGATTAATCGGTAGGGTAGAATTTTCTCACAACGAGAGTATTAATCAATAATGATCAAAAAACTAGCTCGTATGCTGCTATGTGAAGCTGATTCCAAAAATATTCGATTGTGATATGAAATGCTAGCAGGGATTAAACATTTTCAGCTGTTTTCAAACTTTTTTTACTTGGAAGTACTGAATTAAGTACAACGAAAACATGGCTGTATTGTATAAAATATACGTAAAGGCCGTTTACATTACAACGAAATCTTGTAGATTACATTTGAAATTTTCCTCAAAAAGTGCGTTTACATTGTACTATTTCGACATTAGCAATATTTTGTTTTTATAACAAAAACCGTTGGCTAAAAGTTTTTTTATTAAACATTAAAACATACTTACGTAAAACGAAATAAGCATTTGAAAAGTTTTAGTCCCTTTTAATTATAATCAGATTCATTTATTTTATCAGTAGTATATTTGTCTTTTTCCATTTTTTAATATTTTCTCAAAACTTTCGAATTATTTCAACAGTTTTTATTTTGTTTTTTATTTAAATGTCATTTTTTTCTAGTGCAGGGAGGTATTCTCTAGTGCTCTATGGAAAAACCGTAGTTGAATCACTAAGTAAAGGGTTTTAAATATGCATTCTTTATAGATCACGCGTGTCCATATCAAACTGCTTTGTCATTTTTCTCAGTAACGTTTGGCAAGTCATCATAAAAAGTCTCACACCACAATAGCGTCTCAAAATTATTCAGCTGTCTAACGAAAATCAACGTTCTGGGAGAAATGAAAATTCGGTATTTTATCGTAAAATTTTGTTCAGTGATGAGGCTCAGTGTTTGCGGTAATAAGCAACATTGCCGTATTTGGGCTAATGAGCAACTCAAAGAGTACCAAAAAAATTTGGAAAATTAGAATGTTACCGTCGATGGTAACTTTTATCGCACCATGTTATGGGGCTACATACTTCCTAAAATTCAAGCGCATGGTCTCATTGAGCTCTGGCTTCAACAAGACGTTGCTAGCAGCCATACTTCTCGTAAGACAATGACCTTGTTGTGAAATAATTTTGGTAGGCACTTAACGTTCACGTAAATTGTTATTTTAACCAATAACAAAAATTTTAAGTGCACCTTCAAATGTATGTGCTTTATTTTACATTATAAATCAAACTTCACGATGAATCACCCGATACTATAAGATTTTGAATAGATTTCGAAAAAATCTACTCACGGAAAACAATTGTATTTGTATGGGAAATCTAGTTTAAAACACCTATATTTGCCTCGAAATCTCGTAAGTACTAGATTTCGATGAAGTGCAACTGAGCTATTAAAACCAAATCAAAATAGATTTTAATATGGTTTTAACAAAATTATTTTGTATAATTTAATGATTGGTGTTATCGTTAAAACCAAAATTTGTGTTAAAACATTAGTGTGACAACACTATTATTATAATTTTTTATAATAAGAAAAATGAGTATACGTGTTTATTTAAATATATTTATCATACGCCACTATGTTCTTGATTCGTTTTGTAAAGTGAATTATGGATGCCAATCGGGACTGCTTTTCGCAAATCCCGTTATTCGGGATGCGAAAAATCAAATCCCGGGATGCCGGGATTTTTCGGGATTCGGGGTTTTTGAAAGTCAAAAGATAAATGCTTTTTATAGATATTTTTTAAAAAAATGTCTATAAAAGAGGGTTACAAACAAAAGTTTTATAATTCATTTAATATTTCAAAGTTATCATATTGATAACTGAAGTTTGTAAAAATGGAAAATTGTGATTTTTTTTCTTAATAAGTGATTAATTTAATTAAAAATATAATAAACAACAACGTACGATTTCCAACAATGTGTTAATTGATTCAAAAAATTTAAAAATCCTCGTCTTGAGTTAGAAATAATGTTTTTTATACTTATCCCACTCGCAGCCCACTAAGCGACCAAAACTTCCTTAAGAAAAGACATTAGCTTTCTTTTGCGCCAAAAAAAAAGTACTCATTTAAAAAATACAAAAATATATAAAAAAAAGTTTAAAATTAAAAAAAAAAATTTTTAAAAAAAATAAAACTTATTTAATTAAATTAAAAAAAATTGAAAAAAGCTATCTAATTTGTTTGGGACCAATGGGTTATAAGTTACATGGATGAGAAAGAACACATGTTTGGCCAAAATGTAAAATTTTGACGCCTCTATCGCAGAAACGTTTTGACCGATCTTGTTGAAAATTTGTGTCTAGACTACTGTCCAATAGGACTAAACTTGGTCCATGTCGGAAGACATCGATATCAAAAGTTGGATCACTTGACATGAAATTCCCCATAATAAAAAAAAAATTAATACGAAAAGAAAATGTTCTCGTTAAAAACAGGAAGTTCGATTTTAATTTTAGACCCATGGTTTCTTGGGAAATGCTTCTTAGAGTTCGTCGTAGATTACGAATTTGACAACTGCTTGGTCGAAAAAAATTGACACAGTCTAATGCACATATTATTTAAAAAAATATTGTGTATCGGTTAACAATGTATTATAAAAATTTAATCAAAATGATATTTATTTAATAATTAGGACTGCAATAGTCGCTATTAATTGCCATTTTAAGCACTTAACGCACAAATTGACCACAAATTTAAATTTTATCTCTCACTGTAAAATATCTTGTAGGGATTATCTTAAGGATATCTTAGCTTCTGGTGTTACATCCTCTGCACAGAAAAAATTAAAAATTGTTTCTAATCACCAAATTCATAGAATCAAGCAAACAATTTGATGAGTTTGCACCTATTACCAAAATGATTATATTGGATACAAAAAATTGAAGATTTTTTAAATTGTGAACCTTTTTTTTTAATAAGAGGATATTTTTAAATTTAAAAAAAAAATGATCAAAATACTTTGGCATTTTAAACAATGTGTTAATTGATTTGATTAAATATAACTCAGGTTTTGACAAGTCCCAACAACAATTCTACATATATTTTAATCACAAATTTATTTCAAAACAATTCAAATGCTAATTAAATCAATATTATCAGATTAATTAAATTGAAATAGTTTTTAAACTATTTTTTTAGTTGATAAAAAACTACTGAAAATTGTTTCTGTGTGGGGACATCAGGTGGTCTCATTACCTGGGATTCGGTAAAATCTAAAATTGACAGATCTCTTGAGATTTCAGGAATCACTTTAGATAGCGGTTGAGCATATCTAGTAACTCGGAAGTCAGTAGCCCCTAGCGAAATAGCACCTGGTTCAGCTCTACGGAAGTAAACTTCTTGCGGAAAATGCTTTCTGTCTTTCAGCAAGATTTTCTTAGCAGGGAAATTTACTTTTCCGCTGAGAAAATACTTTCGGAGATCAAATGGTGGTTGTGTTTTAAACCCAAAGTCGTGGGAAGAGATCTCATGAAAGCCTCTGGTTTTTCTGATTGAAGCTTGAAGTCCCTGCTTTTAGTATGCGATATTTTTTATAGTTTATGAAGTTTCGACTGGATAAGAATGCCATTGTTTCGGCGTGTTCATTTAAACGCTCCGGAAGGAATATTCATGGAGGTTTAGAAAAAAACTTATTTTGTATTTTCTTTTAATTAAAAGGTATCATATGGCCCACTTAACTAACCGACATCCTTATTTGAATATCAAAAATACTTATAGTTTGAAGTGTAGACAAACTTCATTCAGTTTTAATATGTAGCTGACATTGATTAAAATCAATCTATTATTTACATATATAAAAATTTATAAATATTACTCGCAAATATTTTAAAATAAGGCTAAATTGAATTCTAAAAAAAATACAGTACAATTTATTCGGGATAACTGGTTTAAATATAAAGAACAATGATGTTTTCATTTTTGTCTTTTGGTTTTTGGTTCATTCTTTGTCCATTGTTTTCGGAGCCGAAAATATAAATAAAATGCACCGAGAACAAGAACAATAACAGCAGTAACAACAGCAGCATTAAAACAACAAAAACTAAACTAAATGATGCGGAAAGGATAAAACATTTAATATCCGGTTCTGGTGCGTAGTTTTTCAAAAACAAAAACACAAAATTTCTGGTTTTTTTTTTTGTTTGTAATTTTATTTTTCTTTTTGGATTGTCATGCAGATAAAATTTTGTTTTTCGAGTGTCTGTTTGTGTGTTCATGAAAACCTAAATTTATTTCTTAAGAGTGGTTTGTGTACAAACAGATTTATTTACAAATTTGTGAATATAAATTCTTACAGTTTTTTTTAGAAAATGTTTTATTTTTATGATTTTTTAAACATTTATAAAAGTTCTTTTTTCCAGAAATATTCTTCTATTCTCTTTTTAACTTTTATTCGTGTGTTTTTTTTTTTTAATAAACTATATTTTTTTAAATGTTTACTTAAACACAATTTTTATGTTTTTACAAAGAAACAATTTAATGAAAATAATATGAAAAATATAGAAAGCGCGTAAAAAGAACAGCCAATTGCAGGCAGAAATCTTCAGCTTGTAAAACATAAGAAAATGTCCATGTTCGTAAAAGAAGGTACTCCATACTATTCGTTTCTCCCCTCTAGAATAAGACTTTCTTAAAGAAAGCTTTCATAGTGTGAACCCTGACTGGCTTGTATAATAATATGTTCTTGTATTTAATTGGTATTTCTGGTATTTATAGCTAAGAAAATAGTCATTTAACTGTTAAAATATAATCGAAGAATATTAACTAGCAGCAAATTTTAACTTTAAAATTTATAATAAATAAGTAATACGCGCAAAAGAATTTTGGCCATAAAAACAATTCTGACCCTCATCATGCAACATTGATGATAATTTTTTTTTTCAAGCATATTATGGTTACTTCAATCATGTCAAATTTCACCTGCAAACAAATAAGGGGTAATCGTTAGTTGCATAAGGAAGCCGTAACTATATTACAGTTACCTCCGATGATGTTATGGTTAATAACATGGATCCCATGGAGTTTGACCATTTAGAAATTTTTTATGGACCCCATTTTGGAACAACTAAAACGAAGAACAATTATTTAAAATTTTTTGACCGGAATTTTAGAATAATTTTCGTTCCCTTTTGCTTTCACGAACATTTTAAATGGAGCTGGTTATTAAACAAAATAGTTTACTTAAAGTTGCTCATTACTTGACTTTTTTAATACATCTAAATGATAAAAGACGTCTTTATTATAAAAACCCACAAAGCTTTTAACATGACACAAATATAAATATACAACAAGAACGTTTATGTGTCTTATTTACCCTAAAAACCCGAGAAAATCCCACAAAAAAGGAAATAGAAGTAAACAAAATTAGTTTAACTAATTTATGGGGTTTTCTGATAAATTATCCTTTTTGCTGTCAATGCTCTTCACAGTGAAACATTAACCAGGGCTTAAAGGCAAAAGTAGAATTTTCAAACACTAAATGCTTTATTACTAATAATAGTTTAATTTGCTCTAAAAAAACTTGTCCAAACACGGTATTTATAATATCCTAAGTGCAAAATTAATATCGAAATATTTGAACGAAAAAGAAAACTACACAAACAGAAACAAAAGTAAATGTGAGTCAAGGTGAAGATCCCATTTAAAGTTAAAAATAAAATTTACAACTTCAATGAAACGACTGCATTTATGTGAAAACTAAAAATTAATATTGAAATATTATATTCATTTCCGCTTTTTATACGTATGGGTGAGTTCAGTTGTTCGAGTGGTACAATCTGCCGTGTAAAGAAGTGTGTGTTTCAAAAGTGGACATTTTTTGAATTTTTTCTTATATCGGTCTGTTTTTAAAAATTGGTTAAGCTTTAGTGCTGAAATTTGCAATAATTTTGGTACCTGATTATAACTCAGCAATTTGTTGGCCGACTTCATTTCATTTTTCTTAGAAAAACACAGGAACTGCTTAAGGTCGGTTTATTGAAAAATCGTATTTCGGAGAATGTTTGCTTGGAGGCAAGTTAAAATAATCGAATACAATAAAAATTTAAGGTATTTTTTTGTTATTTTTTAGATGAATAAAAATACTTATTCCGGAAGGATATTTTTACAGGACTTGGTAAAAAATGGGACAATTACGACCATTTTCAATACTAAAAATGAGTAAGTATGCATAAGGAAATTTGTTTTTACACAATTGGTACAATTACTTTCTTTAAGTGTTCAATTTCGTTTTTTTTCGAAATTCAGTTTTTTAAAGATTCAGATACATTTCACACCAATACACCTCATCACAAGCATTTAATGCAATAGTATCAAAAATAATCGTTTTGCAAGCAATTTTACAACAAATTAAATTGAACATATAGCACCGTTTCTATTATTTTGTTATCTTCTCCTGCTAAGTTGCAAAACTGTGAGTTAGGGCCTTTCTACATGAGACCAATGGCATGTCATTGAAAATGGTTCAAGTCACTTTATCTAGCCGCAATTCAAATGGCCCCTTGGAACAAAACTTTTGGAACGAAAGCGGCCATATAAATTAGCTAAAGCAACATAATTTAACAAAAATATTCTTCTATTAATAGTATTTGTTGACGAAAATATATCAAGCCAGTCCCACATGGAATTTGCTAAGAGATTTCAATTTGGCCTTAATACTTTTTTATACAAGAAATATTTGGTATTGAAACGCATTCAAAAGTTCCCGCAAAATAAAAGTTTGGGCAAAATAGCGACCAAAAGATATAATAAAAAGCAACATAATTTGCCATCTTAAACAAATACAGCTTTTGTTTTAAAAATGTTCGAAATCAATGAATAAAAATCATATATCGCTTCTGTTGGCAATTTGTCAATGTTATTCATAAGTTCAGGAAAACTCAACAATCGTTAGTTTTCAAAAATTTTAATTTCTAAGGTTCTATTTTTTCTCCAAAAATCTTTATTCAACATACTCTTTTAATTGCGTTTTATAATTTTTCGTACTTTATTAAAAGTTATTGTGGTGGGTATCAAAGATAGATTCGGTGCAGTCATATCAAGCATTCTTTTAAATTTTTCTCTCTCAAAATTGCAGCAAAAGTATATTATATATATATATATATATATATATATATATATGTATATATATATATATATATATGTAAATTAGAGATATTCACAAAAAATGCAATCCGCCTATCGCCAAAAGTTTCCAAAACAATAGCCAAAAGGATTAAAAAATCGCCACATTTGGCAGCCCTGCCACTGACAGTTAAAAAGAGGAAAACAATTTAATTTTTTCTTTTTTGTTATTTATAACTGTTAAGTACAGATTTCGTTTATTGTAAAGGGCATATTCCAACAAATTCAATTTATTAACTTTCAATATACTGAATTTTGTATGGAAATTTGACGGGTTTAACTCTTAAAAAATATGGTAGGGCTTGACCGACCTTTACTTTTATAATTGTTTCTATTAAAAAATAGCGGGTATATTTAATCAAAGGACTAGTTAGGCAGCAATTAAAAACTATCCATCTCGTTCAATAATAACGGGAAGCTTTTATAATTGTCGTAAGTTCAGTCAAAATCTGCCCAAATTAAAAAAAAAATCTTTTAAAAGTAAACGAAAAGGTTAGACAATGCTAATGTTTATTTTAGTCGCAAATAGAGGCAACTTTTATTCCAAAGCGTTTAAATTATTTGTGAGTTAAATTTTAGAAATTTTTAATGCGAAAAATCACATAAAATCTGCCAAAAAGGCAATAAATTTGGTTGGGTGTGTTCATTTGGTTACTCCCAACTTTCTAACAGTTTCAAGCTGGTTTTTTATTGCTCAAATGTTTTATCGTATTAAAGTTTATAACTGCTTACGTAACTAATCAGATTATTTATGAATAATAACTTTAACAAATTTAATTTCCTCATTTTATTTTTTATATTTTAATCCTATCAACTTATGAGTTTTTTTTTTATTTGGATTTATAAATAAAAAAAATGCTTTTTGCCCAATCAATTTTAGAAAATATTTCCGTTTTAAGTTAAATTTTGTTTCTAAAACTAAATGCTTGCTCTACCTTTTTATTATAAAAGCGTAAGTGTTGTGTTTTGTATTGTTTAGTAATTTTGTGAAAACCCAGTAAAATTTTTTGTTTCTCTTGTTCTAGTTTAGTTCTTTTTTTCTTGCTTCAGTGCTGTTAAAAGGCTTTTGTTGTTAAAGGATTATTACAGAGGTAGAAGGCGTGAGTTTAAATTAAAAACAAAAAGTAGAATCAAAAAGAACAAGTTTAACCCAAATATGTTTTTGCCTTGATTTTGTAATTTTAGATTCATACTTTTGTTTGATGTGAGTTTTTGAATGTGCGCTATACGAGGATTGTTAAAGAAAATCCTGCATAATTTAATTTAATTAAAACCTGATAAGGAATAAAACAATTTACTACTTAACCAATTGACCGTACTGGGTTCTGGATAAGGGTATAAAGATTAATTTCATATCAGCCTTTTTAACCAACATAACCAAACCTAGCCTAATCAAGCGATCCTTCAGTAAATCCTCGTAAAACTATATTAACATTTTTCATGTGGGAGTAAAAGATATCTATTTGACCTCCAATTTGAAATATAATTATTTCTTTTTAAATTTTATCGCTGCCAAGTTCCTCATAATATCTTGTAAATGTCGAAATATATGAAGAAATGATATTCCATTTCATTTGGCTGAATGTCAGTATGGGCTTTTGGGTTACTCTGAGGAGATTAAACTTAATATATCTCGAAGAGTTCCGGACCTCTGATTCGTTTTCAAGGTGGATATCCTTGCGATTAAATATGTTGTGGATTGACTACTACTAACTGCTGTTCTAAACGCTTAGAACAATAATTTCTCTAGGCAAGTCTAAAATGCTTGGGCTACTGAACTACTAATTTTGGTACGTGCAATTTTTGTTGCAGCAATTTCCGCGCTTATCGGTGAGATGGGTGAAAAGATAAGAGAGGGGTACTCAGTTTCATGTACTCTGCAATTCCATTTTTTTATTTATTTATTTTTTTTTTTTTTTTTGTCTTGTTCTCACAGTTTTAAATATGAAGTTGGCTGCAGGTGTATTTGTATTTATATACAAAATGTAAAAAGGAGAAGAAGAAAGACAAGATAAAAATACAAAAATTGCAAAACTATAACTTCATAATCTGGACACTAATGAAATTTCGAAGCAGAATTTTTAAAAATTGCAGCAACAAAAATTGTAAGTCTGGACGATGACTTAAAATGCTATGTTACAGATACAAGCATCTTAACAACAAATTATCAATTTCGGATGAGAAAAAGGGAACATATTTTCACCAGTATCTGTGACGACAGGACCCTCTATAATTAAAAAAAAAACACAACACCTGAGTACATGCTACGACGTTTGCTACCACAGATGTGGTAATAAAAATTAGGAGGAGAGCATAGAAAATACTCTATTTCACTATCATTACCTAGAAAGGAAACGACAAACCAAATTCAGATCGCCGAACGTCGAAGAGCTATTTAAGGTTTTTGGCACTAAAGTGAAGTGAGGTTTAAGATTTATAATGTTTTCGCGTAAGTTCTACGGTACAATCTCTGCATTAACAGGGTTCCTTGGTATTAAAAGAAACCTACACCCAGAGAAAAACTATGTTTAGATATAGTCACCTCTAACGAAACTATTTTTAAAGAAAATTGTAAACATATTATGGTTAATTTACCCATATTATTATCACCGACAATCATATTAAAATTTAATTTTGTATGTGCATGGTTTTTGTTTTTGTGATGATATGCATAAGCAAAAGACATTAAACAAAATAAAATATATAATATAATAACATCACTTATGCTAATTTTCTAATTTATCATTCAACATAAACAAAATGATTGCAATAATTTTGCACTATCACTTAATGTAAGTTGAAACTGCAAGATTAGTGCACTACCCCCATCAATGCTCTCCAGCTAGCCTCAAAAAATTTTCCAACATGCTGCAATATTAAGAAGCATTGACATTGCTGTACTGCTGTACCAACTTCATCATTTGACAATAAGTGTCAAAAAGTTGTTTGTAACATTAAACTAAACAGGTTTCGTTAGTTTGCATCACAATATTAATTTGCAGTTTAAAGCCAAAGGGAAATTCCCAGATTAGTGTTTATGGTAGACATTGCAAAAACTTCTATTTTACTTACATAAATCTTTTATATATATTGTAATATAAAATAAAAATTTCGTATATTTGATTTTCGGTACCCGGGTACCCTGTCACTCTGTTAAAGGAGTTTTTTTTCACTCTCATAAGGGTTAAGCCGCAACGAATAATTATATTTATTGATTTATTTTCGTCCAATTAAGCATTAGAAGCTAGAAATACCACCATGCAGTTTAATGATAATACTACGCAACAAATTTTAACTTTTGTCTTGACCTTTTGTAGTATTTAAAGTAACCACTTTAAATACTATCACTAATGTGTTAAATGTGTCCTCCATCAAGATGACACAACCATATTATGGCTGCCTCCTAACATATTTTGGACAATAATAACTAAAATATGTTTAACACTTATAATAGCATGGTTGGTTTTCAACCATTGCATGTTGCTCTTGGAGAAGAGGAAAATAGTATTGTTAATTTGAAAACAAATTATTGTCATGTTTAGAGGCAACCATATTATTGTTGTGGCTTCTTGATGGATAATAGGGTTAAATTTAAACAAAGTTTGTTTAAAATGTTGTCTAAAAATAGTTTTGTTGGAGATGACCATATTTAAACATGTTTTTTCTCTGCGTGTATGTATATGTCTGAAAAATGTATTTAGGTTACTTTAACTTACAATATAAAAATCGACGAAATCTTCAACAATTCTATAATATCTCTTCTACTGTTTTCTCAGTTCTTTTGAACTTGCCCTCATATGTTAAAGAATTTTGCGATGTTATATGTATTGTGTTATTTCTCTGCCTCAATTTTCGCTTAAGCAAATTCAAAATAACAAACAAAAAAAAAACAATGTACATGTACATATTTTTACTTGCTTTTAAACTAAGTCAACAAGGTTAAAAGTTCATTGTTTCATTTTTGTAAAATGTGTACAACAGCCATTGAAGTAAATGTAGGTTTCCTACTTTCCCCAAAAATCTCACACACACCGACACATATATACCGGGTTTTTTATTCACATATGTACACATTGTTTTCCGAAAAAAGATCTGCTTTAAAGTTGCAAAACAAAGCCAACATATTTTCAAGGTTCTTTGTTTTTTTTTTTTTTTGCATCAGAATTTTTTAGCACAAAGAGAACTAAAATTTTTATAGAAGAAAAAATACAAAAGAAATAGATTTGAGAACATTCAAATTGATTATATAAGTACTAGAGTGTCCAATTATTGGTCTTTAGGTTTTGTTGGAGTAAGGAGTCAATCGATTTTTAAATTTTTATATTGTTCAAATAATCGAATATGAGTTTTAATTTATTCGAATAACTCGAACAATTCAAATAATTTTATCCAATGGGAAAAACATACAAGTCTATTTGATTTAATACTTTTATTATATTCATAAACAGAAAAAAAACATATTTCATGTTTGAATTGTATTAAGTCAGCTAATTAGGGCTGTGGGAAAAATCGCCCCAAGAAAAATGGCCCAAAAAAAGAAATGAAAAATCGCCCAAAAAAATCCCATGTAAAATTGGGCCTAAATTTATATGAAAAGTGACCTAAAATTTTTGGGCTATTTTTCGTTATTGTTGGGTGATTTTTCGTTTTTTTAAATTTGGTGATTTTTCATTATGAAAAATCACCCAAAAATGTTGAATGAAAAATGGCCCATTTTTTTGATTTTCTCCTCTATGGTATAACAAACACCGGCTTCGCTTACTAAAGCTTCTCTGCACAGCCGGCCTTCGGCCGGGCGCAAGGATTTTCTCCTCTATGGTATAACAAACACCGGCTTCGCTAAGTAAAGCTTCTAAAATCTGCCTTGTTTCCAAATGAAAGCCGACTATGCAGAGAAGCTTTAGTTAGCGAAGCCGGTGTTTGTTATACCATAGAGGAGAAAATCCTTGCGCCCGGCCGAAGGCCGGCTGTGCAGAGAAGCTTTAGTTAGCGTAGTGTCAATGGACACTATGACACTTTTTGGGGTGTCATAGCGTCCATGGACACTATGACACTGGACGTCATAACATGCCACCGGGAAAAAATTCGTTTTTGTTTTTTGGGTCATTTTTCATTTTTTTTTTTGGGCCCTTTTTCGTTTCTTTTGGGCAAAATTTCATATATAACTTTTTGGGTCATTTTTCATGTTCTGTTGGGCGATTCTTCATTTGGGCGATTTTTCATTTCTTTTTTTGGGCCATTTTTCTTGGGGCGATTTTTCCCACAGCCGCTTATTAGGCCTATATTATTTAATGTAATTAAAAAACTTTTCTTTACATGTTTTCCAACGTTTCGTCAATTATTTGTTGACTCCATCAGGGTCACGTCTATTTAATTAAAAAATTATAATACATTAATAAAACATAAATACACCAAATATTTTTTCTTTAAACTTACAAATTTAACAGTAATTTTCACATTAAATTAAATATAAATAAATTTTACAAAAACCAAAGAACATTTAACACAAAAAATAAATTAAAAACACAGCTTAAAAATTAATATCACAGTTTGAAGTTATATTGCAACTCTATAGCTTGTATTTATATTGTCAGTATCCTCCTTTTTGTTCATTGTTCTTTCTATTTTTTGTTGTATTCGTATAAAACAAAAATAAGTTGAAAAATAAACAATAACATATATTTTTTTGTTAGGAATGACTTTATACACTATATTTGTTGAATAAACAATAATGCTAGAAACAAAACTAGGTCCTACGACTTAAGCCCCAGTTAGCTGACAGCAACAGTAATGTAACAGTACAGTAAAAAAGAAGTAAAGATCCATTTTCTACAGACGTAGAAGTTACGGTTAAGATACATGTTATTGTTTACTATAATCGTTCTAATTGCTTTATATACTGTCAGCTAACTGGGGCTTTAAGAACGTAGGACGTAACGCTGTAAGTTTATAAAAACACGCTCTATTTATCTTAAATTCCATCGTCGGCGTATTTAGTTTACCTTTGAAAATAATATTAGAAAAATCCAAATTTATTGAAATTGTCGTGTTTTTTTGCTCCTTTTTATTTATTGAAAACAAATATAAAATTTTAAAAAACACAAAAATTATTTCAATTTATATTTCTTATTTTTCTCAACATTTCTAACTTTTCGAATTTATTGTATGAGCTAAATTTCAGTTATGTATTTTATAAAACTTTTTGTAATAGTTATATTCCTTTAATTTTTAGAAATGACTTTATACACTACCAGACTATTATCTTGTATTTTCTTGTTACATTTTACCTTAGCTATCCTTTGGATATAAATGAAATTTTTTGTATGTACAGAAAAATTTACAATTTACAATTTATAAAGTCCACTTCCTGGCAACCCTGACTCATACACATATGTATATATTCAACTATTTATTTTTTTCCTATCCATTTGCCTTTCTTGTAAAAAATTTACTAAAATATAAATTTAGACTTTCAGAATTTTCTTTGATGAGTTTTTTTTTAATTTTCATAATGTATACTTGTATAATCTGGAATTACTGAGATGACTGACATGTCTTAAGATTTGTTGTAATAGTTATACACTGCCCGCCATACTTCTACTCGAATTTAGCCTTTTTTACATTTCAAAGTTAAAAAAATAATTTTATGAAAGTAGTTGTAGTATATTAGAAGTATGGTCCATTTTCACAACTTACCGATCGCTAACAAAAGGATTTTATCGAACGTATAAAAAGTATTCCATTATTACAACCTTGCTTTAACCTACCAGGAAGGATGAACCCTTATTTTACTTTTCGCTGACTTTCGGTTAAATGAAAGTTATAATATTGGAAGAGTTTTTATACGGCGGATTAAATCCTACCTGAAGCTATCGTATGTTGTGAAAACTTAAGACCGTTTAGTTTTTTAAAAAAAGGAAAAAAAAATAAAGTTTTTAAATTATAAGAACACATTAAAAAGTAAGGGCAAATGGGTAAAAAAGTTAAAGGTTTATGGGTAACAATTAGAGACAGTCGTGGTTTTTGCTAATATCTCAGCCACTTGTGGACTGACATGGCTCAAATCCAACATTCAATTATACGTAATATAATTATTGATGTATATCAATCTAATCCCCATCACATCTACGGAAAATCCCGTGGTGAAGGGCAGAAGAAAGACAAAATAGAGTATAGGACAAAGTTATTTTGAAAAACCCTCATCGCATATCTAAAGTATAATAAGTAACGCGATTAAAAGCTTATTAAATAATGTTAAGGCACTGATTTAAAATGTACCCAAATCTATCATAAGCAAAGCCCTAAAAAAGTGCGAAAGATTATATACAGAAAAAAATACCAAAGTTAAATTAACATGATTTTGATAGAAAATCATAGCAAATTTCTGCAAAATTATGGTCTTTATTTAAATTAATCATTGTTTCATATTAATTTAAAATGGAAAATGTTAAAATAACAATGTTCCATACTGAGTCCATAAAATTATGTTTTATTTAACAACAACAACACTACAAGAAGAAAACATAATTTTTTTTATTTTCATGTTAAAAAAAAATTTTTTATAAGAAGTTTTTTCCAATACTAATGTCATTTTGCCCTAATTTAAATGTAATGTTAAATTAATATTAATTATAGTTATTTTAAAAGAAAAAAATGTTGTTCGCAAATTATTTGAAAATCAAGTTAAATTAACACGAAGTTACTGTGTAGCAAAATCAGTATCGAAAGATGTGAAATCAATCTTGTTTTCGATGGTTCTACATTAATTTTTTTCTGTGTGTAGATACTTGTGGCAAAATTACACCTACTTTGAAGTTAGCAAGAAATACACGCCCAGCATTTATATAAATTGTTCATTTTTTTCAGAAGAGAAAAAATATTTTTCGCTGGTCCAGATGGTTTTTTTCATTTGGCTTTTTAAAGTTTTAGGAGCGTGTAAATTTACGTTTAATTTTCTGACGGGAGAAAACAAACTCGTCAAATGAGTGTTATTTTTTGATGGCTAAATAAAACTCTATTTTTAAGAATTAAATTCAACTTTTTTTTGGTTTTTAATTCACAAAACAGCTGCTTTAAAAAAAAAACTTTTTTGATATCACTTATAAATGTTACGTTCCCTGATACGTATAAATAAGACTAAGAATCATGGATAGATACTTAAAATAAGTTTGTTTGCACAGGGGCTTATACACACAGAAAACTAAATATAGTTGGAGGTATCTAGCCGGACATTACTTTTCTTTAGTTTATATAAGGGCTGTGAAGTCGTCAGAAAAAAGTACTATAAGGGCTGTGAAGTCGTCAGAAAAAAGTACTAACTCCGACTCCGACTCCAAGCGCTGCAATTTTTTAAGTGCAACTCCGACTCCCGACTCCTACTCCGACTGCTACTGCGACTCCAACTCCTTCTTTTACCTTGATGCTAAATTTATATGATACTAGTCCTTATTTGACTTTAAACTCTTTTTATACCCTCCACCACTAGCGGTGAATGAGGATGTACTAAGTTTGTCATTCAGTGTGAAACTTTTGTATCATGCATCTAAGATCCCATAAAGTTTATATATTCTAGCCCCTTGAGTAATCCAAAGTCGATTTAGCCATGTCCGTCTGTGTCCTTCCGTCTGTTGCAAACACGCTCACTTTCGAAATACTCAAAAGATAAGAGCATATTCAATGTCAAATTTCTTCTAGTTATCCTAAGCAGTTTAGGATGAAAATCCAGCAAAATCCGATCAGTAGGATCAGAGTTATGAATCAAAATGTTGAGCTTCCACCCTAAAAAATTGACAATTTTGTTACAAAAAATAACATAAAATGTTGCATGGCAGAATATAAGATTTTGCGCAAACGCGTTCTATATGACAAGAAATCATACTGTACGTCTAAAACCGCAATAAATACTTCTATAATTTTAAAATGTGCTACGTCATAGTTTTATAGGACTAAAAATCACACTGTCAAATTTCGTAATGATCGGTCCATAATTTACCATAAGCCCCAGAAAATAGTTTTGTGTGTTAAAAAACGTAATAAATAATGCTATTGTTATGTGGTACGTCAAAGATTTATAGGACTAAAAATCACATTATAAAATTTTCTGTAGCTCGTCAATAATCATAGATGGGCACTTTGCAGTACCAGTACTTCTTCAGTATTTTTTTTTTTTACTGGTACTGCACTTGAAGTTTCATTACCAGTATATTTTTACTGATTACTGAAAAAAAAAATCAGTACTCAGTAAATTTTACTGATTCCTGGAAAAAAAATCAGTATTCGGTAAATTTTACTGATTACTGAAAAAAAATTTCAGTATTCAGTAAATTTTACTGATTACTGAAAAAAAATTTCAGTATTCAGTAAATTTTACTGATTACTGAAAAAAAAATTCAGTAATCAGTAAAGTGTACTGAATACTGAAAAAAATTACAATAATCAGTAAAATTTACTGAATACTGATTTTTTTTAAAGTAATCAGTAAAAATTTACTGGTAATGAAAATTATATTTCAGTACCAGTAAGCATTTACTGATTACTGAAACGCTTGCTGCAGTAAAATAGTAATGCAGTATGCCTATGTATGTCAATAATTAACCATATAATGTCCAATGTTAGGCTTACTCTGGCAAATTATTTAATTGCGCATAAAGCCGTAGCAAATATAGATATTTTGGTAAAATTTGTTTCAATTTTGTTTCATGTGGTCAGAAATAATTTCATGCAATTTTCTGATTATAGGTCCATATTAACCTTAGATCTTATATTAAGCAGCCTTTTAAAAACCACTTTAAACGCTAAAACAAATTTGACTACTGTATTGGAATTTGGTTCCATTTAGATTTTTAATAACAGAAATAACTCTACAGGATTTCGTTATGATAAGTCCATAATTTACCATAGGTCTAATATAAATTCCCCTCCTGAAAATCATTTTAGTTCGTGATAAACTGTTACGAATCATGATATTTTGTTCAAGTTCAATTGCTAGAAAAAAAAGCATAACACTATCTGCTTGTCGTCCAGTTGGCTTAAACCGGAACCAATTTTTATACTGACGTCCGTTGTTAAAAAGATTAATTAATAATTTATAGCTCAATTATATTATAACTATCGGTGGAGGTATCAAAGAATATAGCACTCTTTTAAATGGTTAAATATTGCAAACAAATTATTCTGTAAAAATTTCAAATCGATATATTAGAAAATTTTTTTAAATTTGTTATGCCGAACAATTTTGTAGTCCGAGTCGCGAGTTTTTGTGGGTATTACGACTCCGACTTCGACTCCGGTACAAAAACCTCAACTCCGGCTCCGACTCCACAGCCCTGGCAGATATATGTGTCCTGGTCATAGGCTGAGAAAGTTCAAAACTTAATAAGATCATTAAATTTAGAAATTAATAAAATTATTTTTGTAAAAATATTTCAAAAAGTGATATAAGTGTGACTTGCAATACTTATATGAACTGGTTCAAGCTTTTAAATAATTTAAAAAACCAAATATTATCTCTTTGTGCTTGTTCACATTCTTCAAGTCTTGATCGTCAAGTCTTTAGTTTTTAGGAGAGAGGAAAGAAATGGCATACTCTTTTTCCTTTCGTTTCTCAAGATTTATCCATGCAGTCGTATAATTTTTTGGATATTTCTTCAAATATTTGTTAAATGTGAACATATCTTTACAAAGATCTTGCTTCAAATATATGCTGTAACTCATTAATTATGTCGGTCCAATTTCAGCTTAATTATAAAACTTATTCAACCCGTTATAAATATCAATATTTCAACAGGCATGAATGAATCACAATGGAGAAAACTACCGTTTGTTAAATGGTTAAGAGGTTTATTTGACGTACAAAACTTTAATACTTTGAGCTCATTTTTGACAGATGCCGCTGGATCACGGCCATTTGAAGTTTTGGCCAATTTTGTATTAATACTGTGTACCAACAAATAATGACTGTGTTGAATGGGGTTTTGGCAGTGATCCAAACTAAAACAAAAATAAGAAATAAAACGCAATACAAAAAGCTAGCATCATGGTTACGAATAAATATTAATTTTAATAGTCATTCAACTTGTTGCGACACGTTTGAACCATCCCCAAACATGATAAAGCTGTTTAATTAAAGAAATGTGTACCAACAAATTGAACAGGATAATGAATTTGATTGTGAGCTTTTTGACTTTGTTGCTTAAATTAACAATTATTGAGTTGATGTTTATTTTAAATGTTAAATAAAACAAAATGTATAAATAAAATAAAATACAAAGCATTTCAGTGGGGATTTTTGGGGATGGAAAATATATATGTATATATATTTTTTTTATTATCAAAGTTGTTTTTGGGAATACTATTATTTATTAAAAGATTTTGTTTGTTGTGCTTAACTCCCTTTTTTAATAATTGATAAAAAAAATACTAAAAATTTATTGTTGGAGGATAAGCAGTTCCTATGCGCATTTCATCTATGATCATCAGGAAACGTTCTCCTAAATAATTTAAGAAAAGCCAAAGCTATCAGCAAACAAGACTACAGAGGGAATGAGAATTACCTACAAACACTCAAAAAGTCTTTTTTGCAACGATATCAAAGCTTAAACAAAATACCAAACAATAAATCAGTGATGATGAGAAAAATGTGTCTGTAAAATTTTTGTGAAAAAGTTCCCGTTTTGAACTGTCAAATAAACTCACAAATAAAAACGGGGTGAGAAAAAATTTTAACACTATAAAATAAATTAATAATGCAAAATGTAATGAATATGAACACGGAAGAGATACCCTGCAGGAAATTTGTGTCAATTGCTCTTAAAATACTTATCCCGTGACCAGTGAACAAAATTTTATTATTAAAGGGAACGAATTGCGATAGGTGTTTAAAGTGTAGTTAGTCCAAAGGATAGGTTATTGGCACAAAACTATTCATGTGACTGGATTTTGTGCCGGTAGTGGCTGATTCTCTCTAGTTCTATTACTTTATATGAAGGAGTTCTAACATACAGACATGGTTCATTTGTGACAATATCTGCGACAGGCATTATTTTAACCGAAATTGGATGTGCCCATTAGGGTTATTTCAAAGCGTCAAAAAGGTGCCAATTAACCCCTTGTAGGACATCGCCATATTAAAGTGACTTGTCACGTGACAAGTTTAGTATTAGTTTCCTTTAATTAAGTATTCTGTTTTTTGGCTAATTTTTTTATTGTTCAATTATTTTGCTTTTAACATTTTTTTAAAAATAAACGAATTTTTCCAAAGCAATTTTGTTATCAACAAACATTAAAGTCGCTCTTTACATTTTTTGGTATAGCCGAAGGCTGTATTTTCGCCGCCGTTGTTGGAAATTTTTCAATTCTCAACATCTCCAATTTAATATCGTCTTCGAGTGGAATATTTTGACATTTACAACGAAACGACGTAATCTCTTTTGATTGTTTTCGACATGAGTTACAGACACACTTTTTTCTCACTTTCCGAGAAACGATGGAATTTTTTTTTTCACATGTTTTCGGTGCGAGAAGTTCTCACCAAAGTTACAAAACATGGGTACAGGCCTGATAACATGTATCAGAGAAAGGTTTGAGTGATTTATGCTATGCTTTCGAATACAATCTCAAAAAATAGCCTCAGTTTGATAATTCAGTAAAGCAACGCATGACACTATTCAGAAAACGGAGTATAACGTAAAATTAAATATGCATTATATGTCTTATGCAAATGTAAGCTAACATTACAAAGAGGAACGAATACTTAACGAACGAATACTTTACATGTTATAACAAAAATGCATTGAGCAAAAATTTAAAACTTAGTTTTGGTGTTAGTTTAGAATAAAATTACGACAATCGTTAATTTTCTTACGACAATTACAGAAATATTTACTTTTTCTAAAATTTTTCTTACTTCCTTACTTTTGTAACACTCGTCTAGCGGTATAATTTACCGCGTTAACAGGCGGTATCGGTCCAATTGTACCTGTATATAAAATGCAATTACCTGTTAATATTTCTTAAAAAGCTGCTAACATCATTTTATGTTTTACATTAAAAAATTGCTACAACAGCAGCTAAAAACCTTAATGAATTTCAAATGTATTTTTAATTTTATGGTTCATCTAATCAATACCTATTTGAACACTTTAACTTCAAATTAATAAAGTGTACTTACTGTTACCTAATGAACACAGCTTTTTGTGTTTTGATGGACGATTAACGAGGAATACAAATGTAACACTCAAGCAATACAGTAATTTTTTTATTGTTCTACATTTAAATATGGAAGACGAAGGATCCCCCAAAAGACACATTTTAAGAAAGTAGCATAAATAAGTGCATAAGAAATTGTTTTGGGAAAACGCATTCTTGAAGCATCAGATCCAGGTGATGAACCAAAAGCGCCATATAGAGGTCGAGGAGCCTCAGCCGTCGTTGGAAGTTGCTATATTTGCTAATGCTAAAATGGAATACAAAGCAAACCAGCGGGTAATGTATGATCTCTACTAATCCCGTCTGTGATTAACACTCACTAAAATAAATAACATGTGTTTCATGCAAAGAATCTCTGTAAACATATATTTAACTATTTATGTTCATATTTGCACATAGTTTACTACTTTTTAAGCAAAAGTCTTTGTTATCAAATCGTTTTGCTTCTTTTTACATCAGGGCCTCTTAAGAGTGTTTAATAAACCAGGTCCCACAGTTTTTTAAAAAAAATTTTAAGAAATATACTCTGTATTATAAGTGTGGAGATGTCACAGAATTTAAGGCATCTGATGATTAAGTAAAAAAGTTATAGCATATCAAAACTGAAAAAGGTACAATTGTACCCCTTTCGCTTGACGAGGGTTAAAATATAGAACATTAAGAGAAACTGATTGATTGCAAGCTAAACCCACACACACGAACAAATACTGAATGAATGGTGTGAATGTTTTCCTGTGCTTTCATATGGCATCATGTGATTTATTGCTTGTTGTATAAAGGCATCACATAAAATGATGATGAAGATATCAATAAAAAAAAGAAATATATCAATGCATATTTATATTGTTGTCGAATAAAGGTAACGCAAAAGCAGTGAATTAATTAAAAGGCAGTAAAAGTGAATGTTTCAATCGGCTCTCTGATACGTGTTAGACGCTTGGGAAGAAAAAAATTCCATGAGATTTATAAGGTTGAAAACTGTATTTGAGCATTTCCACCGATAAGTCTACTTCTGTACCGTCACGCCAGCAAGTAATTTAAATAGTTTCTAAAAAATGTATGCGTATAATTTACTTTTTTTTTAATATTTTTTGGTGTAAAACGCAACTAGCTCTACATTAATTAACAAGGGGTATAACATTTGATCAACATGGGCCTAAAACACAAGCTTATTTTCTTGCTGGCATTACCCTTTGCCTTTTTTCTTTGCATTTACAAGAGTTTCGTGTATAAGTGATGCCAAAAAAGTCATGGCTTTTTAAGTTTCTTAAAACTTGATGTTGTGCTTTGCAGAACAAATTATCAGTAGTTTTTTAAAAATAAAAAACTTTTTTAAAAAGTATTTTAATTTAATAAATATGACAATTGAATTAATTATTTTTTAGTTGAAAGAAAATTTAAAATATAATTTTGATTCAATTAACATTTTAGTTGTTTTAAAATAAATTTTTAATTAAAATATTAATTGAATAACAAAAAATCTTAACTGATTTTTTCGTTTAAAATAAAATAATTTAAACTTGTAGAATTGGTTTTGGGAATTGTCAAAATCTGAGCTTTATTTAATTAAATCAGTAAACACATTGCTTGAAACGGCAAAGTTTTTTGATCATTCTTTAATTAAAACTAAAAATATCATTTATAAAAAAAATATATTCAAAATTTAAAATTTTTACAATTTTTAACAATCAATTTTGGTAATAGGTGCAAAATGAACAAATTGGTTGTTTGATTCGATGACTTTGGTATAAATTTGGTGATTAGAGGAATTTTTTTTTCTGTGTATTTTAACGTATTTTAAATATTTCGTACAGTGTTCTCAAAAAAGTTCTTGGAGCGGAGCAACAAATTGTGTTATACAATGCATAAATATTTTCTAGCATATGGAGCACAGATTTTCTTTCGGCGTATAAAAGTTTGATTAGAATTTAAGTGTTTCTCTATTCAATACACCCTTTCTACATAAGAGGTTTGCAAATTTTGAACTAAACCCTTTAAAAGTGCTGCGGTATTGTATGTAAATTCCCTTTGATTAAAACTGAGGCAAAAAACAAGTAAAGAATCAGCTTAAACAAATAAATAAATACAGGGTGGCGCATAAGTAAAGTTTTTATTGGCTTATTTTAAGTTGGCATTTGTTAAAAATTACATTATGTTATTTATTTATTAACTGTTCCATATACAAGTACAAACTATATATAACATTATTTAGCGAGCAATATTAACTTAGATATTCAGACCGTTGAAGTGATACATACCAGAGTGCTTGGTATGTATCAACCTTCGCACTGATATACTAACTACTAAAATTAGATTTTAGTTTGGAACTATGTTCACAAAGTGCTTCAAGGTTAATTCCGAAAATTTAAGTTGGCAAATCTTTACTGTGTGCCTAAACTTTTTATAAAAATTTTGTTTTGTAAGCTTTTATAAATGTTAAAAATTTTTATGAATTCAGACAAATATCTTTAATATAGCATGATAATATCGATATTATATATTTCTCCCTGAAAAACCAAATGCTGAATTTTAAGTTTAACAATACGAGTTTTTTGTCCTTTCATTACAAATTTCATAAACTGTTTAGAGTTAGTTAATAAAAAACAAGAAAAAAATACTTAAAGAAACTCTATTGTCACTAAATGAATCATATCGTTTTTAATGCTCCACCCGTTACAATCCTTTTTACTAAGTCCAAATAAAGCTTAAGCTAATAATAAACCATCATACAATCTTCAGTGTTTTCCTTTTCATTCAGAATTTGTTACAAAACCATTTTCAACAAAAAAAAAAAAAAACACAATACAAAAGAAGAGCTACAACAAAAACACTGTGAAAATTGAAAAACACATTATAAGACACTTTAGCACTTTTTTTTATTTTCCTTGTAGAGCATAAATATTCTGCTTGTGTCGTTGTCTTTAAATTTCCATAAAATAAATATTTACTGTTATTTAAGTGCTAAAATTTTTGAAATTTAAGTTTTCAACAAATATTGACACGCTGTCTATTTGCTTTTCTTTTCCAATTTCGTATTGACGCCTTCATTTTGCTCGTTCGAACACTTTTTTCAAGGATTGAAAAGGCATTTGTATGTGTATTAGAGAATAGAATGTTGTAATCTGGGGGGAACATGTAAATGGCAATCAGTAGCAGCCAGGCGATTTCTTGCCAAACGTGGCGATTTATTAACCTCTTTGGCGCTTATATCCTGTGTTTGGCGATATAGCGATTTTTTTTACACATTTTACCTTCTTTTTATCTTTAAAATTTTCAACAAATTTTAAAATCGCAATACCAATGCAATCTTTTAAGATGATAAATTGATAGTATTGCCAGATAATTACATTGAAAACATTAAAAAAATTTTGCTTTAGAAATTTTATCTTTCTTAGATTTTCAGACATTTTCCTTATAAGAAGTTATAATTTGTTTAAGTGTTTAAATATACACACAGTATACAATATTTCGATTTAATATCATTTTCTTATCAATTATCGGATCTTCACTGAAATTTTCAATTTTCAATTTATTTTGGAAAATAAATTTTAAAAACTGAACTATTTCGATTGCATATGAAATTGAATTTTAACAATTATAAGGAATGCTGGCTAGTGTGCAAAAAGAGTTAAATTAAAACCGAATGTATATCACTTTGCTTAAAAATTCCATTGATGTCAGGGTCTATATAGTGGTATAAAGCATATTCTACAATAAGTTGCAGTATTTTATCCCTAGGAGAAAGAGAACTTGCACCAAACTTGCCACGTGACAGTTCTAAAGTTGTAGGAACCGGTTCTAACACTTTTTATGAAGGGGTCTGTTCCCTTTAATATGACGATGTTCTAGGAGGATGTTAATTGAAACATTTTTGATATTGTAACAGGTCACTGAGATGACCTAAATGGACAAATTTAATTTCGGTTATAACAATGTCTGTAGCAGACATTGTCCCGAGTGAACAATGTAAATATGATAAATCCTCTTCATATAAAATTATAAAACCAGATAGAATCAGTTTTGTGTTATTTATCTTTCCTCTTTCAGTTAAGTGATATGTCTTTCCTGCAGGAAATTTGTGACAATAGTTTTTAAAGCACTTATCCTGTGACTAGTGAACACAATATTATAATAAAAAGGGAGACAGTGTGATAAGTGAAAACAAGATATATCACTTGACTGGTAATAATGTGTTTAAAATGCAGTTACTTCAGAGGAAAGGTAATTGACACAAAACTAGTCATGTAGCTTTCTTTCTATGAAGGGCTTTTATCATATTAACATGGTTCACTTGGGACAATATCTGTGACAGGCTTTATTTTAACCGAAATTGAATGTTTCCCTTTGGTTATCTCAGTTAACTCTTGCAAAGTGTTAAAAAGGTGCAAAATAAAGTGTTAGGAGTTGAAACGGTCCCTGCCACTTTAGGACTGTCAAGTGACAAGTTTCGTGTCGGTTTATTCTCCCCTAGGGTTATTTTCACCTAACACAATTCGTTTCTTTTTAATACAAAATTGTATTCACACGTTACGGGATAAGTGCTTTTAGAACAATTGACACAATTTTTCCGCTCGTATACTTTTTGACTAAATATTTAACGAAATTAAGTCAACAAAATTTTTTAATATATAAATTAGAATAAATGGAATCCGAGAATTATTTGTTTTTACAAGTTATTTAAATTATAATAACCATTTTTATTTTTCGAATGTGTTCAATGAATCAAATATCAATTTTTAAAGCTTTCTTGCAATAGGCATATACCTTCAATATTTCCTTTACTTTTAGCTTAAGCCAACCTTTAGTTAACATTGGAGCTATAGATGAGTACATGTCATTAGCAGGCGCGGATTCAGGGGGGGGGGGGTGAAAAAAGGAAATTACCCCCCCCCCCCCCTAAATTATAAAAATATGTTTTGCTTATTTCGATAATACACGAATTTCCGAATGTACAAAATTTTTGGAAATCCCATCAAGTTTTTTTTTGGTTTTTATAGAATCTCTTATCAAATTTTTAATAAGTATCCAAGTATTTATCCTAATAGTTATTTATTATATATTTCCAAAGATACATCTAGTTTACTGTATTTAAATACATATTATTCTACATTCAATCCCAGCAAGTGCCATCTATTTCCGAAAAATAAACGTTTGGGTGGAAAATGCGAGCGGTTGAATTATTAATAAGCCTTGGTATATGCAACATTTTTATTTGTGTTATGATAATTATTTATTATATACATTTGAATATAACCGTTTTTCGTATCATATTTTCATAATAGTCGGATTTGAATTTGAATTTTATATGCATTGCCATTCTACCTTCCCATATATACATATGAATATATGTATTGGTCTAGTAAATGTTCACCAAAGAAGAATTATATAACTGTCAAATTTCAAGTGCATTAATAAGAAAAGTTCTTTGCTATACAAAAATACATAAAAATGAGTTAAACAATGGTGAGTCCGTAATTTTTTTTTAATATAATGTAATTATATAAGTATATATCATTACCTTCTGTCGAAAAGGATGTAGTCCAATGTATACATTTTATAGGAGAGAGAAAAAACTTTCTAAGGTCTTTAGTTCTGAATATATTTTAAGTCTGTAAATCCAGTTTTGCTTCATTGCAGACTCTTTAGTGGCTTGCAAACCAACTAAAAATAATACATTTATGTTTTACGTAGCTTTTTGTGACTTATCACCTTTTCTATTATATATTTTATACTTTTAATATTCATTTTAGTATGTCAATTTGCAAAAAATAAAATATACTATAACATTATTTTATTTATTTCAATGTTGACTATTAACAAATATTAACAATTTTTTTTTTTTTAAATTTTCATATTTTAATGGGCCCTAGCGCTTTTTCTTTAGCATTTTTGGACTTAGAACTTTTACATTAGAACTTTTACATATCGTTGCAAAACAAGAACTAGAAAAAAATATTTGTATTTATGTTATTTTTGTCTTTCCATTGTTATAAGCTTTAAAATTCCTTTATAAATAAAAAACTTAAACCAGAATAATTATATATGTATCTTTAGATTAAAACCCAAACAGTTCGACTAAAAATCATAACTTAATTTTAAAATTACTGAAGCATATTGCTTCTTCCAAACTTTGGTTAACAACTGCATATGTATTTTTTTTTGGTCGAAAAATTGGTCAAACAATTTAATATGATGTAGACAAATAAATTGTTTCAAATAAAAAAAAAAATATTAAAAATAAATAAAATTATTTTTATAGCCAAAACGTTATTAAAAAGATAAATTTATTTTATTTTATATGGAACTAGTCTTATATTTTATTTTACCTTATTGTTGAGTTTTTTTTTTAATATAAAATAAACATATCGTTTTTAATAAACTTTAAAAAAAATTTTTAACTTGTTTTGTATCATAAAAAATTTCCCCCTCCTAAGGCTCAAGCTGGATCCGCGTCTGATCATTAGGAATGGTACGCTACGGCCTTCGTCAACGGGCCAGAAAATACATAACATACTGCTGGTGTCCTAAAATTATAAAATATTCTGTAAATACAAAATGTACTTCATTGCTAACCAAAGGTTAGCTAAAGTAAAATTTGTAGCATGAAGATAGAAGATATTCTGGTACTGTATAGAATTATTAATAATTATAATATTCGAAAAATCAAAATAATTAATTACTTGAAATTTTTTTAATGAAATTATTTAGAAAACTGTGTTGACTTGAAATAATGCATATTGGGTCTCTTCTGGGAAGTCTAATTAACCCATTAGTGGACGAAGTTCCCTGTCCACTTTCCCTCAATAATTTTCACCAATTTTTAATAAAAAAGATCTGATATATACGGTTCAAAAACATTTTATTCAAAAATACTTATAGTTTTGGAGTTATGGACCGTCCCTTATAAGGGACACTGCGCAGTAGGAACACTTGGCGTATGAAAAATTTTAAAGCATGCTTTGGGGTGAAGCCCTTTTTCACATTTGTTGCAAATGAAGTTTTTTTTTCTTCCGCAATGTCCACATCGTTTATCAGTTTTAGAATATTCAATAAGGTGGTTTCTGCCATCATATCGTGTATCTGCCGTCACTTTGTTAGGGCGCGAACCTCTTATACATGGGGTACCATACGTTTCAAGGTAGGATGTAGCAAGATTTCGGCGAATAAGAAGAGACGCACATGTCGGATCATTGGGATGTAACTTCTTCATCAGCAGCCATGTATTAACGACTGAGGCATCAAGGAGATATGCAAATATTGGCCACCACCACTTCTTTTGTCTGATCCGCGAGCGGTAGACTGCAACTAATTGATCCATCTTATCAACACCTCCCATGCCCATATTATATCGATGAAACACTTTTGGTTGGGAAATACTTACAGCGCCCCTTCCTTTAACGAATCGCTGGCATGATCCCATTTCATTGACATCAAAATTAGTTGCAATTGTGACAACGTTGTTATCCTTCCATCGTGTGAGCAATATATTTCCATTATTTGTAAATCTATGATCTACAGATCCCTTTTCTTCTTTTTTCATTACCGGGATTGAGCGAAGAGGACATTTTTCTGTTCGCCCTTCTCGTATTGTTCCTGAAGTACATATCCCGATAGATGATAAGTGTCGCAGTAATTTAACGGAGGTAAAATAATTGTCTATGAATACCTGAAATATATACAATTAGTTTTGTTTTTTTTTAATGGGAATACTATCGTTATATTGCCTTGAATCCTTTGTGAGATGGAACATTAGCTTTTGAGAGGAGGTCAAGCACTTTATCACCACCTACACCAAATCCTTTGGGAATAGACTCTGCAGATTTACCCATATACATATATATATCAAATTGGATCATGAAACCGTTAGCTGAATTTAACGCCCAGTTTTTAAAACCAAATCGGATTGGTTTCCCGCGAAGGTATTGCTTGGCATAATGCTTGCCATAATACGGGATCATACTTTCATCGATTGACAAATTTTCATCAATCCCACCGTGTCGTAGATATGATTCATTAAGGTGATTTATTAGAGGTCTAATTTTGTAAAGGCGGTCCATATTATCGATTTGAAGGTTGTCATTCAAATGAAAGTTATTTAATATCCAATTTGAATACAACTTTTATGAAATTTATTTTAAACTTTATTTCTTTTCGAGCGGTACATTATGTTTCGATGAAAATCGAAAAAAAAATTTACCATGTTCTGTTTATTTTCACATAGAAAATCTCGCTTATAAAAAATGATTTTTTAATCAAATTCTGCTCCTATCGCAAACTGGGTGAAATTAGTATATTTGCAACATTCAACTTACTGATCTAACAAATCCTAGCTTTTAAGATATTTATTTTAAAACGTTAAAAATACTATAATATTAAGAAACTACTGGAAAGGGTAAAATGTAGAAAATTTTAATAAAGGTAACAATTACTCTTGTATACTTTTTTTATAAAATTCCTAATTGTCGAATTTTTTCAACAAAAATTTAAAATAAATTATTTTGGCGATTTACGATACACAATTTGGCGATGAAGGTGAAAAAAATGTGACAACCCTGTTAGCAGCAGAAGCTGTGGCAGGAGGTAGCATTGACAGTAGCAGTAGTTGTTTTGTTATTTTATAAACGGCAATGGTGTCTAATAATTTAGTCAAGCTCTTTAGTCTGAAACAAACATCCTTAAGTTTTCATTAATTAACATAAATTAATACAATCAAGAAAAACTTTTGAAGGTTCAATGTATGTATGACTAAAAGGAGAACGTCTTCATTCTATTAATAAAATGGTTTTTAATAGACCATTTTTGGGAATTCAATAATGTGTGTCGTATTTTCTAATTTATCTTAGTTATTTGATGTATATATTGTACTATTTGTTTTGTATTTCATTTTCTTCAATTGGAATTGTTGTTATTTGTATATTTGTATTTGCCAGTACAGCATCTATGAGAATGCTTTGGCTGAGCATTTATTAAAAAGCTATTTTGTTTTTGTAGACGTGCAATCAAGTGATAAACAATTCGCAATGTTATTGTCAATAAAATAATCAAGAAAAATAATAAAAATAATTTAAGGTTTATTTTTCCTTCAAGTGGCAATTTATAATATGAGTGTATAAAAGTTAATTGCGGAAACTTGAACTCTGGATGAAATATTAATTGGTGAGCTTTACTAACATATAAGAGATAACTTATTCAAATAAATTAATAATAATACATGCAGAGAAAATAGCATAAGTATACATATTTAAGGAAAAATTTTATAACTAACAGTTATTTATGAGTCTATCATCATCCATCTATTATTTTCTAATTATCTAAAGACTAAACATAGTAGGGGCAACCATAATAAAATTGTGATAGAGATGCAAAGAAGTTGTTTAAGCATAATATGGTTACTGAAAAAACAAATAAGGTTAAAGTGGCCACAGTATTTTGAATACATAATTTTTTCAAATAACTTTATAAGAATACACGCGGAATAAAACATGTGTCTATATGGCCACGTATAACAAAATTTTTTTTAAGAACATTTTTGAAAATATATTGGTTATTTTGTATATTGGCAGTGATGTTATAGACTTCGTAGCCCGAAAAAATCCCTATTTTTCCCAACGCACTCAAAAATTTCCCCTTTAAATATCTCTATAACTTGTAAATGATAATATATCAAAGCAAATAACACCGTTGGTGTTAATGTATATATATTTTATTTTATTACACATGCATACATTAACCCATTAAGGCCCTGCGTTGCGTTTTCGCAACGTTTACTTAAACCTCCCCTTAGGCATTTTGTGATCACATGATATTGTAATAAAGAACAGTGAAATAAAATTTAACTTAATGTCTAACTGATCTGTTTTTGGATTTCTATCATACATAAGTTTTTTTTATAAAAAAATTGTATTTAAATATTTAGTTTTTCCTGTTTTTGGGTACTTTTGGAAATTGTTATAAAAAACTAAAGTATAGGTAGCTAACATACTAACATTATTATTTCTACTGAAAACCCCAATCCTCTTAGACATTTGCCACTATTTTTATGATTGGATATATCCGTGATGCGAAAATGCAACACTGGGCCTAAACGATATACAAATTACATAAAATGATCAAATTTAAACATATTTATACAATCACTTGATATCTAAAACGGTACAATAAAAACATGAATGTATGTTAATTGTTATCGAACATTTTTCAATAATTTTTTCACATCTACAAACTAACAAACTAATGGCCAATTTGCAAAATGCAGGATATTTCGCAGTATGTAAATTCTCTATGTAAATTTCTTTATTTTCTCCCAAGATATTAAAGAAAAAATAACGTGGAAGTTATGTTTACTGTTATGAATCGAAGAATGACATAAGTATTGTAATGACAGATGTGTAGTCTCCACTTTGTTAAATTTTGTTTCTTTAGAGCCATTGAAACAAGTTAAGCGATACGACTGCAAAAAATAAAAATGATTACGATTTCCATGCTTAATGCCATATATGAATACAATAAAACTATGGGTGGCGCTGATTTATTCGACAACGCTATGAATAATTACAGTATTCAAATCCGAGGAAATAAACGGTACTGGCGACTTTTAACTAATGCTCTAGATGCAGTTTTAGTAAATTCCTGGAAATTACTTTGTCTATTGAGAAAACGTGAATAACAAGCTCCAATTCACAATGACTATAATTGAATCTTATCAAAAATTATTTTCGGGAATGAAATATTTATTATTAATTAATTCATTTATTAATGATGTGCTAATAATCCCAATTTTTGAATGAAAATGCTGAAATTTATTGTTGTGGGAAAGCTAGTTTCTATGCGCATTTCGCTGGTTGCTTAGGCCAGCTCGTCAGGAAACTTTTTCCAAATACTTTAGAAAAGCTAAAAATATTACAAGTAAGACCATAAAGTGAATAAGAATTTTAAACACTCAGGTCTTACATGTAACAATATCAAAGCTTCAACAAAGACACAACAATTAACAGTAAATTTTTCTTTCTTACGTTCCCCTACAATTGGCTGGTTTTTTTCTAACACGAACTGTAGTTGTAAGAGGATAGAAAGAAAAAATTAAAATTAAAAAAAAACAAGTTGCTTAAATAAAGCAGTTTGCCATTTCAGTTTTATTTATTTGCCGGGCACATGCAAATTTATTATCAAAAATTATTTTCGGGAATGAAATATTTATTATTAAATAATTCATTTATTAATGATGTGCTAATAATCCCAATTTTTGAATGAAAATACTTAAATTTATGTTGCGGACTAAAAAGTGTGTGAGAATAAGCTTCCACAAGTAGTGATACTAATTCAATGATTCGAACTGATCGAGTCGATCATAAAACTGTTCGCCAAAAAAAAACGTTTGCGATGTCGGCAATGTAAAAATTTGGCGTAGCAGTTCAATTAAATATAATATGTATATGTATGTGTATCTTTTTAACTTTTTTTCTGAACACGTGAATAAGGTATATATTAATTTAAAATTTATACAAATGCGTTTTATTTTTATATCGTTAAGGCCCATCGTTGCGTTTTCGCAACGGGGCTTATCTGGGCTCCAACAGATCCGATTTACCTAAAAAAAAATTTTTTTCATATTCAGGTATAAACAAACAAATTTTAAATATTTAATTATTATAGCTGAATTGGATCATGTCTCGGGCCTTAATAAGTTAAATCAGTTCTTTTTATAAACTAAAAAATAAATAAACAGGAAATAAAACAACCCAAAAAACAAGTGATATTCACTTTATAATTTGTACTTTTGGAATTTAAAAAATTAGTATTAGTTTTGACATGTGATTTCCTAACAATAGTACAGGTGTAAGATTACCATTCTTTGGAAAGTACATTCGTACATTTTTAATAATTTAAATTGATTTAATAAACTTTACTTTATGTTTAAGAAGATAATTGTATAATGTTATTTGGATACTTTTAAATGATGTTTGATCTAGCCAAACGTTTTGCAAATGCAAATATTTTCTTAATGAAACTAGTGGTTATGTCTAGGACGTCAGAATGTCATGTGGGAGTGATAAATCAAAAATAGTTTCGACTTAAGGCGGAAAATTTAATTTTCAATAAAATTTTGGTGACTTTACTCCCAAAGGTTTTGATACTTTTGATCTTAACCGTAGATCGAGCTTGAAAAATAATTCATAATTCTAGCTATGTATCGTTTTTGATACATACTACAGTGATTTGGAAATAATTTACATATAAAACCATTTTGTTCAAAAGTCTTAATTGATATTGATACATATTATTAATATTCTTTTATATTGCTACATTTCTATGTTGTGTTTGTGCAATCCACGCAAATGTTGTTAGCATGATTTTCATTGCAGGATGGCCTTTGACAGATGAAACAGAATCACGATGTCCATTTATCTTTGTTTTCTCCCATATGGTAGCATTTCTGGTATCTAGCAGAAACAAAAATGCCATAAATTGAAACAAACTGAATCTGTAACATTGTTGGCGAGTAATAACTGTCATGTAAGGAAATTTCTCGCCAATATATTGAAAAAGTGTGTCTATAAAATTTTTGTGAGAAAGTTCCCGCTTTGAACTGTCAAATAAACTCACTCGTAAAAACGGGGTGAGAAAAATTTTTAACACTAATAAATAAATTAAAAATGCAAAATGCAATGAATAGTAACACGGAAGAGATAAGTGTTATGTTCTTGGCAGATTTTTTCATTGTTTAATTATTTTGCTTTTAACATTTTTTAAAAATATACGAATGTTTTTAAAGCCATTTCTTCATCAACAAACATTAAAGTCGCACTTTACATTTTTTTTTGTATAACCGACGGTTGTTTTCTCGCCGCCCTCGTTGAAAATTTTAAATTTTAGTAACATTTTGTCACAACATATGTAATTTCTAATCGGCTTCGACTGGAATATTATGACATTTACAACGTAACGACGTAATCTCTTTGGATAGTTTTCGACATGAGTTACAGACACACTTTTTTCGCACTTTTCGAGAAACGATGGAATAATTTGTTTCACATCTTTTCGATGCGAGAAGTTCTCACCAAAGTTACAGAATATAGGTACTGGAAAGAAAGCTTGGAAAGAAACGTCACAGATAGTTCATTTATTGGGCGCTTCTTCCGTTTTTTCCATATATGTATGGTGTTGCTAGTGATATTGCAAGCTCATGTAGAAAACATTTTCGTTTTGTGTGTTTCCAAGTTTGCATGCAAAAGATTACCAAGTATATACAGTTTTGCCACATTTTTGAAAAGTCCCTACATTTTAATGATTTAAAATATCTGTCCTTCTTTTCCCTACGGTCATTTTTAGGGATTTTCCCTACGTCTAACATCACTGTATATTGGTTAAGTTGCTTCACCATTACCTTATTATGGTTGCCCACGGTGTTTTTGGTTGTGGTACAAATTATATTTGTACATTTAAAATTTGATTAAAACCTGATATTGATCAATCACTTTTTTTCGTACTTACTTACTTTATAACGGAAATTTAATAATCGAATTGAATAATCGAAATTAAATTAGCTAAATCTAACTGAATATTCTTATTTGAATTCATTATACTCACCACACCTAATATTGTAAATTTCATGGCCCAATTAGTAGGTCTCCTCGAAACGCCTGCTGATTTTTTGTAGAGTTGTGTTTTTAATTTTCAAATGTTGTCAATATTTTTATTTTAAGAAATTTTGTTAATTTGTTTTTTATGTAATTCTTTTTAAAAAAATTTCAATCCTGAAGACGTAACACAACGGAGTTACGAAAATTCGATAGAAAAATAAAGGTAACCTATTTTTTAAAATAAAAACTAGACCATAAGCTTAAATAAATAGAAATTGGAAATAAAATAATGGATGATCGAATAATTTATAATAATATATTTCTTATTATATTTTTTTTTTATTCCTTTTGATTTCAAGAAATCGTTTTTCTTATTGTGAAAATAATAATAAAATATTATAATTGTGAAAAAAATTGTGAATGATAGTTTTAAATAACCATAATAATAAAAAAAAATATAATAACATTAAAATGCGTTATTGTGCAGTGTTTAAAAAACATTTTAAAAGTGGATGCGGTACGTTATTTTCAGTGCCAAAAACCCAGTGGAAAGTGCAAAGTGGGGTGAAATTTGTGGCAGGAATTTGGCCTCATCACATGAAATTTGCGCAGACCATTTTTCGGAAGCCAGCATTGTACGCCAAAATTCCGGTTGAAAATTTTCATTAAACATAATAAATACATGATAAAAAGACATTTTTCTTAACAGGTGACAAGCTTTTGACATTTTTACCATTTGTATACACAAACAAAACGCATGTTGTTTTTTCTATTATTGCATTGTTGTAGTTGTGCGCAGACCTACTAATTGGGCCATGGTAAATTTAATGCAAGTGCTGTCACTGTATATTTAATACTCGCTATAGCCTTTCCATTTTTCACTCGTAACGAATTTTCGTTAAGTATTTGCATTAATTTTTTTTAACATATTTTGTTCATGTGAAGTCGAACACTTACTTTTAAACAGGAGTTCGAGCAACATCATTACGTTAAATCTACTTAGTTTGAGTACCAGTTAGTAAAGCAACATATACGTGTACAAGTATTTAATATATATATATGACTTTACCGAACTACAGTAGAGTGCAACCCATGTACATATGTATATATATTAGGGTGTTCAGCCGATTAATTCTTGTTCGATTAATCGAACAATTTTAGATTTAAAACTGCTGATTTCGATTAAAGGATTAATCGAAGAATTTATACCGAATAATCATATAACAATACATATATGGTTTTTCGGTCAAATGTATAATTTTATAAAGCGTAGGTCAAATAAACAAACCAAATGTATGGTCCGTTGGAATTAAAAAAAAAACAGTCATGTTTAGTGAGTAATTAAGAAACCAGTAAATTTTTACTGATTAGTGAAATAATGCAGTAATCCGTTAATTTTTATTTATTATTGAAACAAATCCAAAAATATATTTTTAGCCATGGAGCCACACATTCAATAAATCGTTTTCAAGTTGTTCACAAAAATTGCGAAGAAACAACGCAAAATAGTAGAATGACTCAAAGTATTTTGTAAAAGAGCACAAGAATTTTTTTGAACACAATTTTTTTAATAAAGTACATTTATTTTTTAAAATATATATTTTTTATAAAGAAAGCGCCAAAGTGAATTTGTGGTCAGTTGTTTAATTGAACGTAAAATTGGCAAACAAATGGAAAGTTAAAATCGAGAGCAATCTCGTGGTCAATTTAAGAAGTGTGAGGGGGGCATAAAAAAAGTGAGAGAGTATAGCAAATTAAAAGGAAAGACAAAACAAGTAAAGACAAACATTTAAGCAATACTTTATTTTTAAAAAATTATTTTAAAAGTTCTGTTTAATTCAACATTTTTCATTTTTCGAATTTATTCTATGAGTTAAATTTCAGTTATGTATTTTATAAAGCTTTTTGTAATAGTCTGGTAGTGTATTAAGTAATTTCTAAAAATAAAATTTAAGGAATAGAGCTATTACAAAAAGCTTTATAAAATACATAACTGAAATTTAACTCATAGAATAAATTCGAAAAATGAAAAATGTTGAATATAATAAAGTTGCTTATGAAAAAGAAATAATTCCCAATATCTGTTCTGTTTAATTGTTTGTATATATAAAATTATATGATCTCAACACATATTTTATTTTTTTTATCGTTGTAAAGGTTTTATCAATTATTATGAATTGTTACGTTTGTTTTGTTTCTTTGCTAATAAAATATTAAAATACTTGTAATTAATAACGTTTATTTACTCAAGTACCAATTTTTTCTAAAATTATCGAGAAAAAATCTTTTAAATTATAAAATTCTCTGGATTTTGAATTATTCGACTAATCGATTAATTTTAAAATTTTATTTGTTTAATCGAATAAGTAAAAAATGCCAAATATCGATTGATAGTTTAATCGAGCAAAAAAAGCTGAAAAGAAACCTGATTTAATAAACGCATAACTGAAAAAATACTAAAGTCTGGTTTCTAGAAGAAGATAACTTCCCATTGGTGTCCAACCCACTTACCAAATAATCGTTTCTGTGTATTGTAAGTTAGTTGATTAACGTGCAAAGGGTTTTGGTCTATTTTTAAATATATGAAAAATATCGTGGGCAAACATTATATGATCGTAGTAAACATGTAAAGGACCTTTTCAGTCATAATATGAAGAACACAGGGGAGCCGGGCATTCATTTTTTAAAGTATATACTGTGACAAAATAAATTTAATCTTCCATTCCAGGTAATTGAACTATATATAGACATGTATGTATATTTCCACAAAAATAAGTAAATTTATTTATTAAAAAAAAATTTTTTTTTTATTTATCTATTTTTTTTTTTAAGTAAGAGCGTTACTTGTGTTGGTACATTTCTATAAAGAACACATTTAAGGATATAAAACTATAAAGCACAAGGACATGGTGCTATCAACGTGCCTATAGATCTAATAATAATCTCATACTTTATCACTAGTGGGGCAAAAGTCATGAACGTTCAAGGTACCACTGCTTATGAACAAAGACATTTTTAAAACAGGGCGTGATAAAGTTCCCTATTTACGTTCATAAAGAGCAATTTAAATAAAATTTATACTAAATGCGAGGCAAGTTTAATATAAATAAGAAAAAAAATATTTGGCAAGACAGAAGAAACTGTAAACAAATTGTTTGATATAGCAAATATTTATTTTTTTTTTTCTTTTTTTGTCAATTTCTTTGAAAATTCTGTAAACGAGTACTTGCGAATTTATTTGATGTAAATTTATACAAATGTCTGCCCATTGTTCTCCAACAACCAGCCAAAGTTTTAAAAATTCAAATATTTAAATTTTGCTTTGTAAATTATTCAAGGATACCTTATTTTCTATTTGTTTTGGTAAATTGTTACTGAAAAATTTAATGTCCATTATAATTTTTGATATTTGTTTTTGAAGTGGATGTTAAAAGAAGTCTGTATGTTTGTCGAAAAACAAAATCAATACAGAACACGAATTAGCTTTTTAAAAGGGTCCATCGCTGGCATGAAATTTAATATGGATGTCATCGAATTAATAAGTCTTTAAGCCGCTAGATGGATCTTTAAAGTAAGACACATTTGATAAAAGCAAAAGCTCCTAAAGGAGGGCAAGAGCATTTTACTGTAATTCATAGTTTGAATAAATAAAACTATTTTTTAATCTTTAAAAGAGAAAAATATATTTTGTTTGTAAAAAAATCCAACTTATATTCACAGTTAAGTGAAAAATAATTACAAATAAAACATTTAACAAAAAAACATTTGGACAAGATTTAACCGTTTTTCAGAACTTGAATATGTCACACTAATGCATTAAACACATAGCTGATTGAGGTTACTGACTACAGTATGTCAAAAATAAAACACACAATTTAATAAACGTCTCCTTTTGCCAATGTCCACGCAACATACTCGTACACGCAGAGAAAACACTTGGTTGTAATAAACATATTCTAAGAGCAACATATTATTATAAGATTCATGAATGTAGTCAAAACATATTATAATCTGAAACAATAATATTCTGCCTTAAAATGTGATTACAGCACACAAAAAAAGTGTTTAGCAATTAAAAAATGGTTTAAAGAGTATTTAAATTTAATTAATGTGATAATTGAATCAATTATTTTTTTAGTTGAGAGAAAATTAAAAATTTTAATTTTGATTTAATTAACATTTTAGTTGTTTTGAAATAAATTTTCAATTAAAATTTTAATTCAATAACAAAAAATCTAAATTGACTTTTTTCGTTTAAAATAAAATAATTTAAGCATGTAGAATTGTTGTTGGGAATTGTCCATATTTATTTAAATAAATTAACACATTGTTTGAAATGGCAAACTTTTTTTTAATTAAAATTAAAAATATAATTTATTGAAAAAAAATTTTCACAATTTTACAATTTTTAGTAATCAATATAATCATTTTGGTAATAGATGCAAAATCAACAAATGGTTTGCTTGATATTATGAATTTGGTTAAAATTTGGTGATTGGAAAAATTTAATAATTTTTTCTGTGTTATCACATACAACAACCTAATTATACGAGTATATAAAAAAAGACGCCTTTAGGAAGAAATTTACAATTTACCTTGGTAATAAAACGTGGACTTGGAAAAACCTACGGTTCCCGAAAATAGGTATTTTTCATAAAAAAAAATATATTTTGGTAATAACTTTTTTGTATCTGAACTGATTTTTCCGAGTTATCAGCAAATAGGATATAACAGCTATAAAATTTTTCTTTTTATAAAAATTGTGATGCTTTTTAGCCAATTTTTGGAGTATTTTGCTAATAACTTAAGCATTTTTTAACCGATTTGGCAGATTTATATACTGACGACTTTAGGAAGAAATTTACCATTTGCTTAGATTATAAAACTTTAAATCGGGAAGACCAATTGTTCCCGAAAATGGGTATGTTTAAAAAAAAACTTTTATTATGGGCATAACTTTTCCATTTCTGGAAAAAAAATTTCAGGTTTTTCGGAAAATATATTCTGCTGTTTCTGATATTGTGATATATAAAACGTGTCCATATATCATACTAGAGCCCTTAGATATAAAATTTTGATTTTTTTCAATAATGTCTTTGTACGGGAGTTACCACGCCCACACTTCCAATCCCGCCCATATTTTGTGGGATGCTGTGTATTGATTTACTATTTATAAATTATCAGCCATGTCAAAGAGTACAATTTCGTTCGGAACCGCACAAAACATATTTGTTTATTGATAGAAAGTATATTTTGATAGTATTTTGGCCATTAAGATACAGAAAACTCCCATTCCAAAAAATTACAAAATTACAAAATTTGTTTTTGTTTTATATGTAAGTTAAGCGAGTTACTTTTGCGCTCGCGTTCTACAAACAGGCAGTTAAAATGGAATTACATGTAACATGTTTATACATATGTAAATACGTATTTATATAGGTATATTAAGTTTCTAAATTTGGTAATTGTTAACACATGTTAACACAAAATCTAAAATTTCAAAAGAAATACAAATTTATACAAAAAAAAAAAAAAACCATGACCTACTTATTTAGCTTAACTTATTAAAAAACACAGAAATGCTTATATGACAGAATTCAGTCATTTACCTTAAAAATGTTTACTGTAAGTCATTTACCTTTAAATGTTTATTAAATTCAGTCAATCAACCCGTAAAAAGGTGTAATATTACCATAAATGCAATTAAAGCATTTATTATAATTGCAATCGCATATTTAAATATTATTGTTATTATTATTATTGTTACTGTTAATTAGACTTAAGAAATTAAATTGTATAAAAGGCAATTAAAAATAAAGAACTTGAGGCAAACTAAGATTAACTCTGATGATTGCTTGATTAGTCTCGGTGCTTCTACCCAGGCTCATTTTTAATATTGACTAGCACATGGTGTTTCTACCTGGGCTAACTCGTAACAATTCAAAAACAAACATCTGAACTCCAAAGGAAACCTTTGGTGTTCAATCGCTTTCATATATTGCGATCAAACATTTTGGTGACCCCGACGGTCCTGTGACAAGAGACAGGATCTCATCAGCAACCGACAGCAGTCAACAGGCACCAATCATTTTGGTGAACCCGACGATCCTGTTACAAGAAACAGGATATCATCAGTAAACGCAACTCAAAGGTCCTATTACAAGAGATAGGATCTCATCAACACAAAGGTCCTGTTGCAAGAAACAGGATTCTATCATCAATCCAAAGGTCCTATTACAAAAGATAGGATCTCATCAATCCAAAGGTCTTGTTACAAGAGACAAGATCTCATCATCAACCCAAAGATCCTATTACAAGAGATAGGATCTCGTCAACCTATAGGTCCTGTTACAAGAGACAGGATCTCATCATCAATCAAAAGGTTCTGTTACAAGAGACAGGATCTCATCAGAAACCAACGGGCCTGTTACAAGAGACAGGTATCATCAGAATCCAGCGGTCCTAAAACTTTCAGTCCTGAGGTCATAACGGGGCGACATCAACATTTGGTATATACATTTGAGCGTTCCTAACCACAGTTTAGGATCCACAGAACTGTAATCAAGTGACAACATATCATCATCGCATCTAAATCTATTCAGCAATTAAGACCATGGAATCCTTTGAAGAATTGGTAGCTATCCAACAGGAGACGGCGGAAAAAATAAACACAATAATCCGCAACGTCAAAAAGGACCCGGCTACACGAAAAACAAAAGAATATTATTTGGAACGTATAAAACGACTTGACACACAATGGCTAGAGTTTGAGAACATTGACAACAAAATAAGGTGTCTATCAAATCCACCTTTGCATCACCAGTATTTTACTGAGATATACTTACGCATTTCGGATGACACACTTAAATACAAAGCATTGTTTGAATCCGAAGTAAGAAAATTATCGCAACCATTAACAAGAAAATCCATAGATACAGAAGGTGCAAATGGCGGTAAGCAGGGAGAACCAGAACATGACAAAATCACAAGCAAAATTCTTCGTAATCAACGGGCTCTAATGAGAGCGCTAAGGCGAATGATCGAAGAGGTACAGTCTGAGGAAAATCGAGAGGAGTGGTATTGTCAGAGCAAATTAACGCTCATTGACAAATATATGCACGATTTCTCGTACAACAACGACACCTTATGGCAGTTAGCATCTGAAGAGCAAATTGACGGGTATACGTTGGATGAGTTTTACGAAATGCAAGCGGAGGTGCACAACATACAAGGTGTGTTACGACAGAGTGCCAATATCGCCAACGAAGCTACTGCACAAATCGTCAGAAGAAGTGAACATTGTCAACCACAGTTGCCAAAGATCCAAATACCAAAATTCAACGGCAGTTACCTACAATGGGTAGCCTTTAAAGACCTTTACATCCAGCTGATCCACAACGCGACAATGAGCGAAGTGGAAAAAATGTTCTATTTAACTACACACTTGGCAGACGAGCCAAAAAATTTAATAAAACACTTACCGATCACATCAGCAAATTATGAAATCGCATGGAACATCTTGGTGAGCAGATACGATAACAAAAGACTAATTGTGACCACATTATTGAACAATTTATTATCACACCCACAAATTAAAAATGAGACAGCACAAGCACTCAAATGTATCCACGACCTCGCAAAAGAATGCACCCATGGTTTGTCGGCACAAGGCCTCCCAGTGGATCAATGGGACGCCATAATAGTCCATATATTACTGAGGAAACTTGATTCCTCAACCCAAACACTGTTCGAGCAATCTCTTAAGGACAATAAGAACCTTGTAAGTCTAAGCGAGTTACTTAGATTCATAGAGCACCGTTTCCAAGCGTTAGAAACGCGTGGAAAAACTCTAGAAACTGGTGTGAATAGAACAAAATTGATCACAGCAACTACATCAACATCCAATTGTAAGATATGTGGATCAACAGGGCATCCCATATATTATTGTGAAAAATTTAAAAAAATGCCGCCACCTGAAAGATTACAATGGATACAACGAAAAAATCTATGCGTTAACTGTTTCCGATCAGGTCACGTCGCCAAGGCATGCACTTCACGCTCCTGCCTAAAATGCAATAAGAAACACAATACGTTATTGCATTTAGAAACATCAAACGGAAAGCCATCACCATCCGCGGGGGGAAACCCTCAAAAGACCAACGTAGAGTCCTCTCCAAACGGAAATAAAAATGCCCCAGTCGTAGCTTCTGCAAACAAGGAAGATGCTGGTAACAGCTACACAGTCTTAGCCACAGCAAGGGTAAAGGTGTTTGGAACCAATGGCCGCATATGTACATTCCGAGCCCTTCTGGACTCCGGATCACAAGCCAATTTAGTAACAAACAGGTTACTAAATAAACTATCGCTGAAGTCAACGGATTCAGATCTGTGCGTGGAAGGGATAGGACGCAAAATCCACAACGTATCCCAACGAGTAAATCTCGAGCTTCAAGCATGTTCAAGCAACTATACAACAAGGGTCGAAGCATTTGTGCTTCCAAACATAGTGTCACCACAGCCTACAAATTCATTCGATACATCAGAATGGAATATTCCTGAAAATATTAAATTGGCAGACCCATGGTTCAATCGTACGGATAAAATTGACATGCTGATTGGAGCAGAATTTTATCATCAATGGATGCGCCCAGAACAAATAAGAATCAGTCACGAATTACCAATCCTACAAAACACAATGCTAGGTTGGGTTGTAACAGGCAGATTACAAGGAGGCAGCAGCAACGTAGTTACCTGTGCAGTATTCAGCCCAGAAGAAGAAACAACAAATCAACTAATTGAGAAGTTCTGGAAGCTTGAAGATACACATGATACTGAACGAACATTGTCTCTAGGTGAGAAACGATGTGAAGAGCACTTCATTCAGAATGTAAGAAGAAATACAGAAGGTAGATTCATTGTTCGCCTTCCATTTTCCGAGAACCCAATCACTCTCGGAACATCAAAATCAATGGCATTCAATCGATTTTTATCACTTGAAAGGCGGCTGAACAACGATGCCCCACTTAGAACAGAGTACAACAAATTCATGCAGTAATATGAATCCTTGGGGCACATGGAAGAAATTCAGGAAGAGGATATTCCGGATTCTCATTACGTTATGCCTCATCACTGTGTCTTGAAGCCCGAAAGCTCTACTACGAAACTACGAGTAGTTTTCGATGCATCGGCCAAGTCATCTAGCAGCACCTCCCTCAACGACATACTACATGCCGCACCAACCGTACAGAGTGAACTATTTTCAATTTTATTACGTTTTCGCATGCACAGATTTGTATTCTCGGCAGATATCGAGAAAATGTATCGGCAAATACAAGTAGCCGATGCTGATCAGATGTTCCAGCTGATCATTTGGAGGTACAACAGACATCAAGATATCCGATACTATCGTCTAAAAACGGTAACCTATGGCACCTCGTCAGCACCATATCTAGCAACAAAGTGCCTTCAACACTTAGCGTCACAAAATATCACAAGATACCCCTTAGCAGCTAAAACACTACGCGATGACTTTTATGTAGACGACTGCCTTAGCGGATCTGATTCTATCCATACTGCATTAGAATCACAACGTCAACTAAACTTATTATTGGGAGAAGCTGGTTTCAAGCTTAGGAAATGGTGTTCAAATCATCCTCAACTACTAAGCGGCATTGCTCCTGAAGATAAAGAGGTCAATCTAGACTTGGACGAAAACTCCAATTGTTCAATTAAAACACTCGGATTGATATGGCTGCCAAGGTCGGATCAGTTATGTGGACGAGCGCAAACCTCAGCAAACACGAGCGTGACGAAAAGAATAGTCAGCTCAGAACTGGCAAAGATTTTTGATCCATTAGGACTTTTTGGACCGGTCATTGTGAAGGCAAAAATATTTTTACAAGAATTATGGCAATTACCAATCTCATGGGACGATGAATTACCCAGAAATCTTCAAAACGAATGGAATAAGTTCCGAAAAAATATAGAAGCAATAAACAACATTAAGATAGACCGATTCGTGCTGAAACATGAAGGAGCGCTATCAGTACAAATTCACACGTTTGTTGATGCCTCTGAACGAGCCTATGGAACGGCAATTTACATACGCTCAGTATACAAAGATAAGACTGTAGTAGTTAGATTGATTTGCTCCAAGTCACGAGTTGCACCAATCAAAAAACAAACTCTACCAAGACTAGAACTATGTGCCGCGGTACTAGGGGTGGAATTAACAAATAGAGTGAAAAAAGATTTAAGTCTACAAAATGCAGCAAACTTCTTCTGGTCAGACTCAAAAATTGTCCTCTCTTGGATAACTTCACCAGCAGCATCTTTTCACACCTTCGTGGCCAACAGGGTAGCAAAAATTCAAATGTCAAGCAGTCCAAGTCAATGGAAACACGTCAGTTCCAAACAAAATCCAGCTGACGCAATTTCCCGAGGACTATCACCAGAAACCTTAACACAACATTCAATGTGGTTTTATGGTCCATTATTTCTCTCTGGATTCGAAGATGGATGGTCAAACCAAGTCTTTCAACCCAATGACATACCTTGCGATGAAGAACGGAAATTGACGAAACGAGTTTTAGCAATAGCAACAACGCATCAGGATGGTGAAGGCATAATCGATCGAATTAATCATCGAAATTCATTGAAAACCCTTCAGCGCACAATCGGCTATATAATACGGTTCATTAAAAATTCAAAAACAACCAATAACCTTCGTTCAACCAACAAGGCGCTCGATGCTCACGAAATGGAAGAAGCTCTATACGTTATTATCAAGTTCGCTCAGGCAACAGAATTCGAAGAAGAACTGAAAAACTTGTTACGTAAAACACCTGTTCATAAATCTAGTTCTTTGGCATCATTAAATCCATTTTTAGATGAACATCAGATAATCCGAGTCGGTGGCCGACTAGAACAATCAATGTTAACGTTTAATGCAAAACACCCCGCAATTTTATCTCACAATCACTTCACATCAAAGTTATTAATGCACATGCTACACGTAGAAAATCGTCACTGCGGTCCACAGGCATTATTAGCCGCGTCCAGAGCACAATTCTGGATCACGAATGGAAAGACTTTAGCACGTAGCACAGTCCACAAGTGTATACGATGCACTAAAGCAAGACCAGTATTGTTCAAACAACTGATGGGAAATCTGCCAGCGGCCAGGGTGACACCCGCGCGCCCATTCACAACATCAGGAGTGGACTTTTTTGGGCCTATCTGGATCCACCACAAAATAAGAGGGAAAAGACCAGATAAGGCCTATATCGCAGTTTTCTGCTGTTTCGCCACCAAGGCCGTCCATATGGAGGTCGTGTCCAACCTATCGACAGAAGCCTTCATAGGAGCATTACGACGTTTTATCAGCAGGAGGGGTCACTGTCAAACCCTGTACTGCGATAACGCAACTAATTTCGTAGGAGCAAGCAATAAATTGAGTGAATTAAAGGAATCAATATATTCACAATCAGCACAAGAAAAAATAACACGGATATGCAGCGATCAATCCATAACCTTTAAATTCATTCCACCTAGAGCGCCGCATTTCGGTGGACTTTGGGAAGCGGCAGTCAAATCCGCCAAACATCTTTTACTGAGAAGCGTCTCTGCGGCGTCACTTACCTATGAGGAATTAGAAACTATAGTAGTTGAAATAGAAGCCATTCTAAATTCCCGACCATTGACTCCACTTTCGTCAAATGATGATGATCTCCAAGCTCTTACACCGGGTCATTTTCTTGTCGGCGAACCTTTAACATCAGCCGTAGATGCTAATGCTCAAGCACCAAAATTATCATTAAATGCAAGGTGGAAAATAACCTCAGAAATAAAACACAAATTCTGGGAGGAATGGACACAAAAATATTTACATGAGCTACAGCAAAGGGGGAAATGGAAATCATCTTCACCAAACGTCATTGAAGGCATGCTCGTTATCATCAAAGAAGATAACATTCCAGTATTACAATGGCCATTGGGCAGAATCAACCGAATCTACAAGGGAGAGGATGGACTTATTAGAGTTTGCGACGTCAAAACAGCAAAGGGAAACTTCAAGAGGCCAATTCATAGATTGGCTCCGTTGTTTAACGATTCCCACATTGAATATCCCAAATATGAAACTCCAACGCCACAAAAGAGGCAACACTCATCAGACGGTGATGCTATACAACCAAAACGAAAGACAGTACAATATGCTTCATTGGGAGTTTTCAGTACAATTATCATTTCACTTCTCCTGCTGCCGATAATACTAGCTTCTCCAATAAATGTTACAGAATTTTCTACCGATCCAGGATTGTATTTCGAAGGCGTAGGATCAACAAAGTTAATAACAGCTACCTGGAAATTTATCATATATTACGATTTAGCACCAATTTGGGATAGGAACAAGGTCCTGGAAGCCGGAATAACATCATTTTCAAAGCTCTGCAAGCAATCAATAGCCATTGAATCGTGTGAGACACTCTTCCTACAACTTCAGCACACTTGGGACACCCTTATTCAAGAATCAGACCTCCTTATTCCAAGAAGAAGGCGGAGAGCTCCGTTAGATATCATGGGAAACATAGCTCACGCTTTATTCGGAGTCCTTGACTCGGATTATGCAGAACAAATGGCTCAAACTATAGCCAACGTAAAGGAAAACGAGGAGTATCTGAATCTGTTACTAAAAAACCAAACTTCAGTAATAGACTCGACAATAAATATTCTCAAGCAAACCGAGAACAACACTAAGGTGCGCTTTTCAGATCTGAAGAAAAGCATCTATCATGATTTAAACACAGTCAAAAATGAGAACTCAAACCTACGACAAGTCCAGAATCTAATATCTTTGGCGATTCAATTAAATACACTTGCGTCAGATCTACAAAGAATTGAATCAGAGCTGGTCGCTGCCCTCACACATACGAACCACGGGAATATAAGTCCACTCATCCTCACATCAAAGCAGTTAAAAGCAGAAATTTCTAAAATTAAGGGACATCTTCCCAAGGGTCGCGCATTACCAGTTGAAGATACCGATTTGTTAGAATTATACAACATCATGACTATAAAAGGCACAGTAGCCCAGGGAAGTGTTATGTTCATTATTGAACTGCCTTTAGTAAATCAAGAACATTTTGAACTATTCAAGGTTATCCCTATACCCACCAAGCTAAACAACAACACTATTGCTATAACAACCAACTGTGAATACCTGGCTGCGAACCATCACCGCGATGAATATTTGACACTAAATGCACTTCAATTCAATAAATGTAATTTAGTTAAAAGCGATATATACCTATGCTCTATGTTACCAGTCAGCGTCACTCGAGACTCCAGCAGCGTTTCCTGTGAAATTGCTCTATTCAACAACAAAACATCACCACAATGTAGTTTCGGTCACATCCCGACTAAGGTCTCCTTTGTCGCACTGAACACCATCAATCATTGGCTTTATTCAACAACATATCCACTAGAACTAACTGCAGTCTGCGACTCTGAAATCATACACCTCCATATCAAACATTCTGGTCTCTTGTACATGAACCCGACTTGCATCATAAAGGGAAATATACTGGCTATCCATGGACATGAAACTAGTGTCACTACTCTTCATAATTCATATGCCATGGTTGGCAATATCACGGCAATTGGTAAACCGTCCGAGGTAAGGCGGCTTTTAGCACCAAACATTAATTTAGACACCAAATTGGATGAACTCACGAACATCCAAGGGCAACTAGCAGAGATAAAGAATCTTCCAAGGGTTATAAAGTACCCTGCTCTTCATCATCCGTACACCACCACAGCCTACGCCACGCCAGCGTAACTCTGAAGTTTAAAAATAGCTATTTACATATCCATTACTATTTAATTTACTTTAATTTCATTAATTTGTTCATTTTTTTTCGCCATTCGCTCAACGCGGCGGAGAATGTTAACACATGTTAACACAAAATCTAAAATTTCAAAAGAAATACAAATTTATACAAAAAAAAAAAAAAACCATGACCTACTTATTTAGCTTAACTTATTAAAAAACACAGAAATGCTTATATGACAGAATTCAGTCATTTACCTTAAAAATGTTTACTGTAAGTCATTTACCTTTAAATGTTTATTAAATTCAGTCAATCAACCCGTAAAAAGGTGTAATATTACCATAAATGCAATTAAAGCATTTATTATAATTGCAATCGCATATTTAAATATTATTGTTATTATTATTATTGTTACTGTTAATTAGACTTAAGAAATTAAATTGTATAAAAGGCAATTAAAAATAAAGAACTTGAGGCAAACTAAGATTAACTCTGATGATTGCTTGATTAGTCTCGGTGCTTCTACCCAGGCTCATTTTTAATATTGACTAGCACATGGTGTTTCTACCTGGGCTAACTCGTAACAATTCAAAAACAAACATCTGAACTCCAAAGGAAACCTTTGGTGTTCAATCGCTTTCATATATTGCGATCAAACAGTAATAATTTTAGCTTAATACGTTCGATACATCGATATATAGATATTTCTATTTAATAAATATCAATACTCTTAAAAAATATCGATACGATATATATCGATATACTTTTTCAATTTGCCCATCGCTAGGCCAAATAAAAAAGTTAAGATTTGTACTATAGTGTACACTTTATCAAAAAAAAATTCTATAAGATGTCACAAATGCGCACATATAACATTCACATTGCGTCGGGAAACATGCCCCCCTATTAAAATAAATAATCAAATAATACCCCAACACTCGCATGTAAAATACCTCGGTATACATCTAGATCGGCGTTTAACGTGGAAATGGCATATAGAAGCGAAATTAACTCAAATGAAACTAAAAGCAATCCAAATTAATTGGCTTATTGGAAGAAATTCTGTTCTTAGTCTCGATTGCAAACTTCTACTCTACAACTCTATCTTAAAGCCAATTTGGTGCTACGGTATTCAGTTATGGGGCACTGCCTCGGCTTCTAACATCGAAAAAATCCAAAGGCGCCAAAATAAACTTCTTCGAATAATCACAGCCGCCCCCTGGTACGTCAAAAACTCAAATATCCACAAGGATCTCAATGTGCCATTAGTAAGAACTATGATAACGAAATATGCAGTAAAATATTTAAAAAGTAAAATATTAAGTAAAATATTTAAAATTATGGCGGCCACACTCGCTTAAGAAGAAGAGACACTGCAGCACTCACCCAATCAGATGAGCGATAAACACCTATATATGTAAACAGAAACCGTGATGACTAAATCTTTTGTGTTTGGCACTGGCAGGACATAAAGCAAATATTAGGATAAGATTTGATTAATTATTGTTAGTTCATATTTAATATATGAAGATTCAATAAATAAATAATGAAAAAAAAAAAAAAAAAAAAAATAAGATGTCACATGCATATAAGAGCAATTTTAATTAGTGTGTTTTAACCTTTTTGGAAGTTAATTTGTAACAACTATTTTTTTTTTTGTCTCTTTTTTGTATCTACATATTTTTATAAAACTTTTAAGTATAAAATAGAAGTATTATTTTTTAGGTAGTAATTAGCCAAAACATCGCGAACAAAAATAAGTAGTTTTTCTAGTAGAAAAATAAGTAGTGTTTTCGCCAAGTTGTCATAATACTTTTGCTTATTTTTTAATCAAAGTTTTTACTGGGAAAATTAAAAAAAAAATTGATTTACGAATTGATAATTTGATATAAAGCATTTTCTTTTTAAATGAAACTGTTTTTAAATTAAACAAAACTTTACTCGAAATAAACAAAACTTTATTCAAATACAGTGACAATTTTTTCAAAATAAATTAAACCATTTTTAAAATTTTGTAGGGAATTGGTTTTTGGTTTTGCTTTGCCTTACTGATTAATGAAGTGCTTGTTCAGTCGCGGCTTTAGGCGCCACTAAGTATGTTACCATCAGTGGTAAAATCACTTAATCATGATTGGGCATGACATTGTACCTTAGAAAATGCCTTCTCTATCGGGCTAAATATAGGTGAATGAGGCGGTAAAATTTTAATGTACATTCACTATTGTCCACGATATGTCTTTTTACTTCTGATTTATGCTTTCAATTTTATCTAAGACCCCACGAAGAAATACTTGGAAACGGGCCGAATTCACAGTGAAAAGAGAAATAACTTTATGGTAAACAACACCAGATAATACTGGTCGTAGCAATTATAGTCATGTGCGTCCTCCTAACAGTTGGCAAAACATCATGAGCTCTTTCACCTTCTTTAGCAAAAAAGAAAACACTAATTCCCTACAAGATTTAAAAAATATCTGATAATATCTGATGCGTTTTAAAGCAACTGAAGAAGCAGTGTACAAGATAATTTTACATTCTTTTCTGAAAGGTATTATTGGAAAAAATCGAACAAAATTTATTTCAGCATATGTCCGCCGCAGCGTTACATGATACATTTGATGAGTCCAAGTTTTGACAACTTTTCCCAATAAATCACGGCATACATTTCTTTAAAAGTCCGAAACTGATTAAAGATGAAGAAGTTGAAAAAGACTTTTAATTTTTAACCGATTTTGGCGCTTTTTGGCTTAGAACAGTGATGGAAAATTCAGTACTATGGAACTATTTTCAGTACTTTTTCTTTTCATAAATACCACAGTACCCCCACGTCAGTTTTAGTACTCTTTTCTTTTTGTGATTCCATGTACAGAAATCCAGGTTAACTTTTTTTATCATTAGGGTCAGCGTTGCCATTTGCCAAGATTTCCCTTTTTTGCAAGTTTTTTGAGATGCCAAAAAGATTTTATTTTATTTAAAGTTTTTTCAAGTTTTTTATAAATATTTTTTTTATAAATACATAAAGTTTTTCCAGTTTTTTATAAATACATAACTTAAAATTTGCACTTTATTGGATAAAAATATTAAATGATGTTTTTTAGACAATTAAACGATTTTATATTTTCTCACTCCTTTATTAGTGCAACAGTGTTTAATTATGTATACTCCCTGTAAGTACAACAAGGTCGTTTTTATACATTGACAGTTTGTAGTTAACTTTGCAGTGCGAAAGACATTAAAAAAATATGAACAAATATTTAACGAAATATGGTGAGAATATAAATAAAATATTTATGCCTATTTTTAAATAAAATTTTTTATATTGTTTTAGTCCCGAGAAAAGAAACCACTACAGACGAAGAAACAAATCAATCGGAGACTCCAAGCTGTTCAACGAAACCTAAGAAAAGGAAACTTGGGAACTACTTCAAAGCATGGGATGACCATATTTTACTGAAAGGATGGATAACGAAAAAAATTTCTAATACATTTTAGTATTTTCTTTAAAAATTTGGCACTTTTGAAAAAAAAAGTTTCTTCTTGGGAAAACAAGTTTTTTTCTGAGATAACAAGATTTTTTTTAAAAATATATGGTAACGCTGATTAGGGTACACATACAATTCATTGTTATTTTTTGTTGCAAAAATATTTATATTCTTCAAGCACCAATGCCAGTTAAATGCGTTTTCGATATCTGTATAACATAGTATGTATTCACTATTTTCACTAACCAAAAATAAACAAACATATTTTTAACACCACTAGAAAATATGTAATTAACTTTTTGCTTGGAAATTAAGAACGAAAATAAGAAAATGCATTAAAAATTGGCATTTGCATTACATTTCTAGAAGTTATATGTACACACAGATAAAATACCAATGCCAAATTACCCAGGCGCAACGATGATGGAAAATCATAGAAAATGTCTGCTTAAGTACGGACCTTATTTTAAATTATGATCGTTTCATATAAATTTTAAGTGAAAGATGTTAAAATAACAGTGTGAAAACAACAACAACACTACAAAAAGAAATATATGATTTTTTTTATTTTCATATTTAAAAAAAATTCCCGTATTCGTTTTCTTTTCTTTATAATTATTTAGTTAAAAACATAACAATTTCGAAGTAGTATGATGACGAAACATATCAGGCCTTTTCTGCTGGTGTCTCTTAACTGGGAGTACTTCCGAAAACACCGGAGAAAACAACAAAGTCAATAGGAAAATAAATAATAATATTCATTCTCTCTATCTAGTACAGGGGAAAGTGTTCACAATCATTCTAAAATAAAAACATATGTTGTCTTCTTCTCACTGTTATTTCACACTCAAATTAAATTGATTCGACATGAAATTGACGTTGTTTCAACTTGAAATAACTTCAATACAACGCGTAGTGTTATTTCAATATCAATGCCATGTTTCTCTAACATTGCTGGAATGTTAAATTAATATAAATTGTAGTTATTTGAAAAGAAAAAATTTGTCCGCAAGTTATTGTAAAATTATGTAGGATTAACATCAAGTTACTATAAGGTAAAATCACTGGCGAAAAATTAAAAATGAACCTCGTTTTCGACGATTTATCATTGATTTTTTTCTTTGTGTGTGTACATTGCATTTACAAATATTTTATACCATTAATGAATTAATTTTTAGTTTGTTTGCCAAAATTTTTTAGTTTTTTATATTAAAATTACTTAATTTTTTTTTTTTTTTAATTTTTGTGTTTATTTTTTAATAAAAAATATTTTTTATAAAAAGTACTTAAATGTTGAATAAAGTACTATTTTGCTTGGTGGTCAGTACAATCTCAATTTTTAAATTTTCCATCACTGGCTTAGAATATTGTTTTCAAATGGAAACTTCTTCCGAAATGACAGTGATATAAAGCCAATTTTCTACTATTCGACGCTTAATTAAGTAGCCGCTCAAACAAGATAAAATTAATTTTAATTGAACCAGCCTTTGACTCTGGATGGCAGCTAGAAAAGAAGTTTACACCGAAAAACACAAATTAACCCATCTCTGGTAAATGTGACGTGGTATATATGTAATATATATCGCTCATTTCGTGCAAGACCATCACAACTCAAAATTTGGCATTTTCGAGTTAGTAATGCAGAAATGTTCTTCTCTTAAATCTCTACAAATTGATCTAAGAACGGAGAGAATTATCGAAAAAATAACGGTAATACAGATGCTTTTGACGCTATGACCTCTTGTAACAAACTTGAGCAATTAACATCAACAAGGTCACATTTCAGTTTTTTTGTTGGCATTCCTCTTGTACATGTGGTTTTCTTTGTAGCAAAAAAGAAACATTTGATTTTATAACTGTATATAAAATAAAAAATAAAATAAATAAAAATAGGTTGGAATCTTAAAAAGGCTCTCCTGTAAAGTTTCAAATTTTGAGTTGTGACGGTCTTGCACGAAATGAGCGATATATATCAACCTATACATATATTATATGAAATTATGTAAAAAACTTATTGAATGTAGGCCTGTGTTATTGCAATATTAAAAGAAAGTCATTGTGTTCTGTTTTCATAATATTCTTTAAAATAGTAAAAAATGGCTAAAATATTCTAATTTTTGCCGAATTCTTGCATACTCATTTATGACGCAAATATCTAAAATTTTGATATACCGCTTAACGATTCAATGCTTAGTTTTCGAGTTCTACAATTAATTCTTACGTTGTTCGTTCTACAATTTGTTTTCTCTAAGTGTACTGACCAATTTTTAATTTAAATAAGAAGATAACAAGCCAAGTTACCTATCAAAAATAAAAAATGGTATATCATTAGCTGTTAAAAAAAACAGTTTGATAGAAAAAAAACACACAGTATTTCACTAACCAGGAAAATCAGGGACACTATATATGACACTTGAAGAAGTCCAATATGCCCCCAAAACACTAAAAATAGTTGAGTATATGTGTATTACTATTAGGGCAACAACACTTTAATATTTTAAAAATATGAAGATATACGTTTTTACTTTTACGCTGGCCACAAAAAACTCCACGCACTAACAGCGATGAAGTTTTAGATTTATATTTGTATGCAATGAGATGGCAGGATATAACTTCATATTTTAAATCACGCATATTGTAATCATCCTAATATTATAATTAAAGGATACTAAATTACTGTTGTATTCTCTTTATTATAAAGGGTGTTTTTATAGAGGTATAGAACTTTGAAATGGAATCAAACACGATTTTTTTTCTAAATTGAGATTAAATTTACTTAATTCGAAAGATAATCTTCTGGCATTAAAATTTAAATATAACTTCTTTCATATGACCGCCATGGCTGGCTCGGACGTAGTCTATTCTATCTATGAAGGTGTATACCAGCGACTTCATATATCCCCACAGAAAATAGTCTAGCGGCGGTAAATCGCTCGATCTTGGAGGCTAATTCACTGGTCCGAAACGTGCAACTTTGCGAATACCAAGCGGTTTCTTCAACAAATCAATTGTTGCACGAGTTGTGTGACATGTTGCGCACTCTTGTGGAAACTACAGCTCCCGCACATCATGGTTGTTCAATTGAAGCACAGCCGCGAAGAACGTTGTAAGTTACAAAATAAATATTTTTCAGGAGAGCAAAAAAACGTTTTTAGAAGGCAGGATTATTAATATTTAAATTTTTTTTAGATTATCAAAAATAATGACAATAAAAACTTTTATGCAAAATATCAAGTAAATCGAATTTTAAATAACATGCTTAATTACAGTTAATATTCTTTTTTTTAGTAGAAAAACGTTTCATATCCACAATCGCGATGTCATTTAAAACGTTTTTCCACTAAGCAAGCGGCTTTTAGAACGTTATTCCACCTTGAAAAACCAGTTCGTTTGTATCATTTTGTTAGTTACTTACAACGTTCTTCCACTGGCAGACTCTTTGTATCGCATTTTGATGGCGTTAAGGTGCATAATGTTGGGTGAATTGACGTTTAAACAGTGTAAGTGAGTAATGTTAACGGTAATCTGCAAAAAAAACTGTTTTTGCAAAAAGTGGCGTTTACAACGTTATTCGCGGCTTTGCTTCAATTGATGAACGAAAAAGTCGGCAATCATGGCTCTATAGCGATGACCACTGACTCTAACGTTCTGACCAGCATCGTTTTAAAGAAGTACGGAGCAATAATTCCACCATCCCATAAAGCATACCAAACAGTCCGTTTTTCCTAAAATGACGGTGTATCAACATACACTTGAGGATTATCATCACTCCAAATACTGCAGTTTTATTTATCGACGTATCCATTCACACAGAATTGAGCTTCATCACAATATTCGTATTTCGAACAAAGCCATGCCTTTCAAAATAAATTTTCATGTTGAAATGCCAAACCAAACTAAACATTAATTACTTGACAGCTGACAGCTGAGCACTTGATACCTCAATAAAAACACCCTTTATAACTATTGTATTTGAAATTAAATAAATTGTTAACAATTTTTTTATGTTGATTTAGAAAATTAATTTAGTGAGTAAAGTTTTTTCTACAAACTAACCCAAGATAATAATATAACATTAAAACAGCCCTAATATATATCTTGTAGTTGGATTTTTTTTTTTTTTTTTTTTTTTGACATATTGTTATTAATCTGTGTCGTTTTACCATAACATCTTAAGTCAAATTTAAAAAGTTGAAAAGAAGTTAATCATACGAATTTTCATTCAAAAAACGTTTTTGTTTACGTTTTAAAAATTTTGTTTTATAATATAAATTTTTCTTTAGTTTGGTTTATTTTATTATTTGCTAAAAATGTTTTTCTCACCGAGTTTTTTTTTTTTTACTTTTTTTGCTACCTTATCTTAACTTAGGATGTTATGATAAAACGCACAGATTAAATTGCCTAATTCGTTATTCAACGATCTGCACAATTCTTAAAATGCTCGCTCTTTCTTTCATCGGAATATAAATTTCATCATTCTTCGACACTACTGAGTCCTTTGTAAGAAATTAATGTTCATCATCGATTCACAAATCAAAGAAATTACTTGTGCGATTGGTACCAATATCTCAATAGGGTTATTATGATAAAATCTTTACTGTCAAGCCTCTTTAAGGCGTATGTACAGTCAGTTATTAGTAAAAAATACCAAAGATGTCGATGAAACGGCTTAACTTCTTCATAAGGATTCATTTCAAGTTGCTTAAGAAGATGAGCGTCATTAAGTGGAGCCTTTGTGGCTATTGAAGCTTTATTCCAATAGCGACCGCATACATTACCTACAAATAAACTTATTTAGCTGACTGATTTCTTCTCTTTAACTTGTAGTATTTGTTATAAGAGTTCAAGCTAATCGGCAGTTGGTTGTTGGTTTTTAATAGCGTCCGAATAAAATTTATACGTTTTTTTTGTCGTACTTCGAGTAAGCGACTTTATCAATTGTTGGCCATTGTTTTTGAAAATATTTAAGTTGTTGCACTCCAGATCCCATTCTGTCCAGAAATATAGTAATCTACAATAAACTCTATGTAACTTGATATCCAATCCTAAAAGTCAAAATTTCTAGCGACCTATGAAAATGTACCGATTGTTCCATTTTTTTTTTTTTTTTTGTATGAACACTGCTTTTGATGAATGGAACAGGGGTGGCCATGTGGAGACAAAAAAAAAATACAACTACAATTTCCATATATTCTTGAGTCTATATAATATGTTCATAAATACAGATGTACATAAATTTATATTTGAAATAAATTATTTATATATTTTTTTATGCAAACGAAGACGCACAAAATGTTTTTTTTTTTTTTTTTTTTTTAATTCATGATTGAATTTTTGTTTCTTGTCCTACATAAATAATTCATTTACTTCTACCCTTTTTTAGTTTGAAATTAATTAAAAGTATTTTATTAATTGTATCGTTATTAAATTTTTATATTCACAAAACATTTTCTCACACACGCTCACGAGCTGTTTTTCCGTTTCCTTATAAAGTTTTTTTTTTATTGTATTGTTAAAATTATTCATGAAAAGTTTAAGTATTTTTTGAGTTTTTTCATTATTTTTAATGTGTTAAATATGAGCATTGTATTTTAAGAAACACATAAACAAAGCAAAATTTTACGTTTTTCTTTCTTGCTTTTTTTAAGCTAAGGATTAACATAAATATTATGGAAAATAACTGTTAAAGGAAACGAAATTATAATGAAACAAAAGTAAAGTAGAATTTAAATGTTGTAAGCGGTTTGTACTTTACAACTGAGAACTTTTAAGAATATAAATTTGAAGAAAAAATATAAGTTATGTTCAGAAAAGAGCCGGAAATAAGACATATATAAAGTTGTGTTAAAATATTAAAATTTAATTAAAAAGTGCTTTGTTAGAGTGACGCTTGGCTTCAACAATATTTTTTTAAATGAAAACTTACATCGATAAATCAAATTAAAATCTCTCAAATCCGTAGAACAGTAACCGGTTTAAATAACATGTGTGTAAAATTTAAATTTAATGGCTTTGGGAAATATTAGAAAAAAGCGATGGCACGTAATTTTTTCAATAGAAAATAATTCGATAACGATACAATTTACAGATACGATGGGCTTCAGTAATTTTGAAAGGAATATGAAACGTTATTTTTTACTTCCTTTAATCAGCTCAATACCGTGATTATCGACAGATATAATGGCAGCACTTTATACTTTTCTATTCGTTCTAAAGAATTGAAGACTAGATCATATATGTATCTAAACAGAGTTGCCGATTTATAGCCTTTGGCACTAGATTTAGCGCTTTTTCGCATATTTTTCCCTTTAGTGTGCGATTTAGTATGCGATATTTACATTACATATTGTCAGGTAGTTAGTGGTATACGCATGGGATATTTTAACTACAAATTAGTTATAATACAATTCTATATTAATCCCGAATACATTTCTTGCTATCTCTATCCCTCTCTCTCTCTCTCTCTCTCGATAATATATTATATATTTCTGCCTTCAACACAGCTCGAGTTTTTTGCACTGTATCAAATATTTTAACCGGATCGTCGATTTCTATAAAACAAAAAAAGCATATAGAAGTAAATACTGGCAAACTGATTCAAGTATACCATATTGATCCTTATGAACTGTTCTATGATAAAATATTATGATTTTTAAAGTTTTGATTTTAATTTTTTCGATCAAAAATTACAGTTATTTTTTAATTTATATTTTTTGGACAAGACTAACAGTTATTTTTTGATTTTTATTTTTTCGATCAAAAATAAGAGTTATTTTATGATTTTTATTTTATTGAACAGAAATCACGATTATTTTTTGATTTTTATTTTTTCGAGCAAAAATAAAAGTTATTCTTTACAGAAATGTACGTGTTATAATTATTGAGTTGTCTTTAAATATTTAATTGAATGTGTGATCATCATTGGGATATCTTATAAATATTTAAAGTCAACCAAATAATTATAACACGTACATATCTTTAAAGAATAACTTTTATTTTTGATCGAAAAATAAAAATCAAAAAATAACTGTTATTTTTGTTCAAAAAAATAGAAATCAAGAAATAACTTTTATTTTTGTTCAAAAAAATAAAAATCAAAAAATAACTGTTATCATCTGACTTTTATGAAAAAAGGAATAACTTTTACGGTCCCCGATTTATACATAAACATTTTCATTTCTTAAACTTGTTAAGAAATCAAATCAAACTGATGTATTTTTCTATCGATGTTTGTTACATTATTTTTTTATAAATTAATGTGGCAACGCAAATGGTGCGCAAAACCAAGCTGGAGGTCCACAGCATAAGCTAGACGCTTTTTTGCTGCCTACGCAGCTGTCAAATAAGTAGATTTTGTGTACTTAAATGTAACAAGTTACATGCACAAAAGCGTAGGATGCAATTAATGCGAAAATAAGTTTTACCTTGTACTTTTGTAAGCGTTGCAAGCGTTCGAACAAACCTGCTGATTTTGACAAATACAATTTTATTTATGTGGTCATGCCACATAAAAAGCTTTGTTTGTAACTTGAAACGTAGAACGCGAGTAACACTGCATTTACACATAAAAGTACTTTCATGAAATTCCTGTATACGCATTATCACCACAAATTTCACAAAAAAACAATAAAATTTCATGAAAATTTACATGAAACTGAAATTTCATTGTTAAAATGTCGTCAAAGGGCAAACATCTATCAAAAATGTCTCTTCTTCTTCCTTTATTGTTTTGCTTATTTCAAGTTTCAGAGTTACCGAGCCAATTAATCACGCCGAACTTCAGGCATTCGTTTAAAATAATATTTACTTTTATTACTTTTCATGATATTTATAAATTTTAATACGAATCATTGTGTTTTTAATATTTAGTTAAAAAAAATATATAAAAATTCTTTATATATACGAAAAAAAAAGTTTCAATTGGCAACACTGCTTAGGTATTGTCATTTTTGAAATTTATCTTTACAGTATACATAGATATTTAGCATCGACAGACCATCCTTATTTTTATGAATCCCTCAACTTGGTGTTTTGAGTGGTAAAGTTTAGAGAAACTAAATTTTTTGGATCTTGGGATGTGGCAATCTTTGTCAAAAAATGTCCATTAATATTTGTACTACCAGGACATGGCAAGGCCCTGCGCTATTATATATGCACTGTAGTAAATAAAATCAAAGAGAAACGTATAAAAAGGCAGACGCAACACATGAAAATTCTTTTATTTCTAAGAATTATGCTAGTGGACAAAAAAAATGTGCTTGCTGTATCCATAAAACTCCATACAAATAAAAGTAGTCCTAGCCAGGAGCAAGGATTCATTAGTGTGAGTTTTTTCGATAGCCTCAAAAAGCTCCATACAAAACACAAATGGTCCCAGCCAGGCGCAAGGGGCAGCTTGTGCCACACAAATTAGGTGTCTACTTAAGAGCTAAAGCACATTTCTTTCAATACCATAAATATTTGAATCGATGCGAAATTTAGCAAAAAACTTGGAAGTGAAATTTTGAGCTATACAATTATTTACCAAGGTAAACGATTAACTGTAAAAGATTTTTTAAAGAAAAAAATTTCTATACGACTTTACCAAATTATAAGAAGTTTTAAACCATATGTAGCTGACAAATAAAGTCATCAAATTTTTAAATTCAATACAAAAAATAGGTCTTACATAAACAATTCCCAAATAATCCGTTCAAAATGCGATGTCCGCTTTAATATCCTTAAAATACTTTTTATTAAATTCAGGACCCCAAAATTAACAATTATGTTAAATTTGGATACAGGAAACATAAATTAGAAATTATTTCTTCACATAATAGAATCTGGGAATTATTTCTTTTTATAAGTTACTTTATTATTATATTTTTATTTTTGGAATTTATTCTATGAGCTAAATCTCAGTTATGTATTTTATAAAGTATTAATAAATTGTCGAGCTTGAGGTCTTTTTTTGAAAAAACTTTAAACTTTTATTCAAACCTCAAGCTCGACAATTTATTAATACTTAAAAATAATAAAGGTCGAATAAAGAACATATTATATTTTTTATAAAGTTTTGGTAATAGTTCTATTCCTTAAATTTTTAGGAATGACTTTATTCACTACCAGACTATTATCTTGTATCTTCCTGTTACATTTTACCTTAGCTATCCGTTGGATAGCAATGAAGTATATTGTATGTACAGAAAAATTTATAATTTTTAGACACCAGCAGAATGTAATGCATTTTCAAAAAAACAAAAGCAATAGTTTGTTTTTGCAAATTTCAATTAAACGTTATTCTGTGAAGCGTGGAATTTCAAAGTTTTTTATTGCCGTGGTTCAGTTATACACGTGGTATGATTTTGTGTCTTGTTGAATCACAAGTTAGAAGAAAATTAATAAACTTTTTGAATATTTTAATTATGGATATTAATGACGATGGTAAGTATTTAAATTGTTAATAGTAAAACATTTAATTAAAGTGTTGGTGACAAAAAAAAAATATGAAAAACTTTTTTAACCTCCAAATAAGTGATTTTTGGGGTTCTTTTTAATGTATAAGATATAACTAAAAATTTTCAAATTAGTTCAACGAAGAAAGAACGCCATAAATTACAGTGTTTTGTGGTGCATATGAATCAGCAATAACATTTTGCCAAAAGTTGCCATTTTTTTAGAAATCTGTTTCTTTTCAGGTTACTTTCGCTTCAAAAATTTCGATCTTTAAGAATATGGCAGAGTGGGCATAGGAAACAAGAAAAAACTGATCTTCTTATACGACTGGTGTCCCATGACGCCAACGGTTCATAAGGTCCTTATTCATTCAAAGTATATAATGTTAAACACGTTACTTCCAGTAGGGTGTTTTGGAGATGATGTGGCCGAATCCAGAAATGAGTTGTATAAAAGTGACAGATTATGTCACGCTCGTAGAACTAGCCGCTCGACAATCTTTTTGATGTATTTAATAGAGCTTTGGATACCTCAGACCCGTTAATATCATCTTTTCGCTTAAATACACGCATATACCGAAAAAAGCGTTTTACACTACCACCTCAAGTTATCGCTTTATTAAGCTGCGAAGATTTTGCTGAAACTTTTGCATATGAAAATAATTTAGATAGTGAAGAAGAAGATACAGACAATGAAACTGAAGAGGAAAATAAAGAAGATAATTTAATTTTGGAGAACGAAATAGCTGACTAATTTATGAATACTTTATTTATATTAAAATGATTCGTATTAACGTCTTAACGATGAATTAAAGAACTCAAATTTGACATGTAGTTTAGTTACAATTTTAATCTAAAATAGCCTATGTAAGCATGTCTTTATTAAATATTGTATAATATCGTAGAGATTTCATTTAATTATAACCATCATAATTCAGAAAAAATGCTAATAATATTACTCAAATATAATAAAACATGAAATGACTAATGTGTCCCTTAGGCTCAAGATGGGTTAAAATTTTTTCTTTTTTTTTTCATTAAAACTTAACAAATATAATGTTTATTATTACCAATTGCGTTTTAATTTCAATACATGTATATGTGTGATTTTTTTAGTTTTGGCCAACAAATTTAGCTCTCCAGAACTGTGTGCTTCGTCAGCATTCTTTGTGTAATACTGGACAGTAATACTTCATAAATTGAATGTATTTAACTCAACTATTTTAACATATAACTAATATAATTGAATGTATTTAACTCAACTATTTTAACATATAACTAAAAATTTGGCTCATAGAATAAATAATGTAATTTTAATACTAATGCCAGAATTATGATATTTTCGAAATATTCGATTGATCAGTGCGAAAATTGATTACTTATATTGAAAAAACTTTTATTTTCAGTCAACAATTTACTAACAGAAACTCGGCCTTAGAATATTGTTTTTGTTAGTAAATTTTTATTTTCAGTCAACAATTTACTTCCAGAAACAATATTCTAAGGTGGATTAAGTTTAAAATTAGTTAACCATACTCTGAAACTCTGATTTTTCCGGCGAAATGTGATTTTGTGTTATTATTTCATTAAAGGCCAACACTTAAAGCAAGACTAAGCTGTTCCGTCAAAATTTTGTATACATGTATACAAACATGGTAATGGCGGCAAAAATCTGTTTTCAGATTAACGAAACCAAGATTAACTGATATCTTAAAAACCCAGTCTAAGTTTTTGGTAAACATAAGCATACAAAACTTGTTTTGCTAATTGAAATTTGAAAAACCCCACTAACAATAACGATCGTAATGTTTTAATACAACATATACAAATAAAGTACTTAATGACCAACAAGAACGTTATTTCCTACTTGCCATTTAAATAACTTACAACATTTTAAATTTTTGTATAAAAATCTGCCTGAAAATATTGCAATTCATTGATTTAATCTTTGTCACGATTCTGCCGCGTATTAAGTTATGATTTTTTAGTAAAATATATATAAAATGTTTTACAATTGATTGACTGTTTTAAAAAGAACACAAAAAAATACTTTTTCCTCATCATTTAGATACACAACAAATATCCTAAGGCAATACTACACCTTTTTGCATACATTTTTAAAAGTCATAATTAAAAAAGGAAAAATAACAAGTATATCCAGATTTGCAATGATGAGATAGCAAAATTTTCACCGGGTGCTCACAATGAACGCAAAATTTTTTTTTACAAGGTCACACATTTTTAGTAAAAAAAAAAAAAACATATGCAAATTTTGCCAGGAATAATATTGCGAAAAAATATTTTCAATATACATATCTGTTTACGAAGAATATTAATTTCTTTTAAATTTTTATTTAAAACTTATAAAAGTTATTATAAACATAATTTACAACTTTGTACAAATTGTTGCTGTGGTAGAAGTACATAGACTTACTGCCAATTTCACGATGTCGAGAGAACTCGTTCTTTCGCACAACTACATTTTTAAAAGAAAATTCTACAAACTTTGATTTGGTTTCTAATGTATTATAGAGCAATTCCATATGAAAGCGATCACCTTTTGGACGACCCCTCTCCGATTTTAAAATAAATAGTCTCAATCGATTGCCCAGCAAAAAATAATGTACCTACATATATTTTTTTTTTTATAGTGACTGGTTTAGTGGTGGTGTACACCACTGTCATGTGAAAAATTGAAGAATTCTTCATAAGGGACCTCATTGAAAGTTGTTTTAAAAAAAAACTACTAAAGCGATCGCAACGAGTGATAGCTCGTTGGAAAGGTATTGAAAGGCTTTAATTGAATATATATATTGAATAAAATTTTCCTAATTTTTCTTAGAAATTTACCTTTAAATTTTCCCAAGAAAATTAAATTTTCCGATTTTCCACAGAAGCTCCTAAATTTTCCGCCTAATTTTTTTTTGGATTCCTCATAATTTTTGCTTTAAGAATCAGTAATAAAAAAATGGGCCCCGACTCCTTGTTTGGACAGGAGAAGAGCATTTAAGAGACCACCTTGTTAAAAATACATTTTAAAAATTATTTTACAGTTAAAAATACATTTATGAAGAAAAAATCAATTTTTTTTTAAGAGCCCCAAGTTGAGTGTGTAGTGAATATGGTCTGCCTGCCTTCACAAGATCGGCCATAAATCCATGGATAATAGCAGCAGTGGCATGTAATGGCACACCAAACCCGACTGAGGCTACAGGTCATAAAATGTTTTGTAAATTTTTTAAATTACCAGGTAATAAATATTTCGCCTAAAATGACACGTGCAGAAACAAGTCATAAAACACGGATTTTCCATAAATATGGCGAAATATTTATTACCTGTTAATTTAAAAAATTTGCAAAACATTTTATGACCTGTGGTCGGCTTATTGGCAGTAACCAATTAAGTCCCTTTTAAAAAATATTTTATGACCAGTAGTTCACGCAAATTTTCCTATTAAAGAAAAGCAAATATCGCTTATTTTTTTTTACCTATTTTTTACCAAAAAATAAATATAAATACTTCACACACTCTGAGTCAAATTTCAGTTGAATACTAAACGTGAAAGTGTTAAAGTGTTTTTTTTTTGTAAAGTAAAGAGTGAAGCTGTAAAGACAATTTAAAGTAAAATGAATAAATTTTGCTGCAATCCGTTTAACAAGAGTGGACATCGTTCGAAAAAGATAAAAGTATTAAAATTAACTGGTGTTTCGAAGCGATACATGAATGAATTAAATATACAATACGGTGAAGAAGCAGAATTCATTTGCCCCAAGTGTAAAATCGATTTGTCTCAACAAGCAAATGCATTGGGACAAATGCAGCCACAATCCGAGAGTGAAATGACAAGTGAACAAAATGTTTCATCTGATAGTGAGGCAGACATTCCGATGGTCAATATGTCTTAGAGTCCTTTGAATGAGGCTATTACCACTTTAGGTGAAACGCCTATTAGAAAAAGAAAGTTGCGAAGTGAAACATACAGGAAAGAGAAAAAAGGCAAGGTTATGAGTGCAATCGCGACAATATTTGATGAAGGCTCTGATAACGAATGCAGTCAAGCAGATGACGTTGATGACGGCAAACAAATGATTGAGCAGTTGAAAAGAAAATTCAATTTAGCGACCACTTTTCCCGAGAAATATCTCATTTTATCTGTGCTGCCTCAATCATGGTCTATACGCAAGATTTCTGAACAGTTTCAAACATCTTTTTACATCGCGAGAAGAAGCAAAGAATTAGTTCGACAGAAGGGCATATTGGCGACTCCCACCAAGAAATTTGGCTCAAGGACCCTCAGCGAAGCAACGGTGAAATTGATTCAAGATTTTTACTGCAATGATGACAACAGCCGCGCCTGCCCAGGTACACGTGACTATGTTATCACACGTGAAGATGGAGAAAAAGTACACAAGCAGCGCAGATTATTATTATGTAATCTATCCGAAGCATACCATCAGTTCAATGAGAAATACCCAGCAGAAAAAGTGGGATTTTCTAAGTTTGCCATCCTACGACCAAAAGAATGCGTGCTGGCATTAGACAGGCACGGAACGCATTCAGTCTGCGTTTGCATGTTTCATCAAAACATCAAATTAATTTTCTTTCCATGCAAGAAATTGAAAGTATTTCACGGTGAAATTGAAACATATAGGGACCTCCTGTCGAAGTCGTTGTGCGCATACCCCACGGAAAATTGTCATCTGTCCAAATGCGACAATTGTCCGAAGATTGACGAGCTAGAGCAATATTTGTCGGAAAAGTTTGAACAGCTGTTAATTCAGGAGGTGCATTTCAAACAGTGGATAATTAGCAGCGGCAGATGTTCCCTTGAGACCGTGGTAATGCAGATTCCGGAATTCATCGAGGAATTCGGATTCAAGTTGAATGAACTGAAGGCGCACCATTTCATATCCGAGATGCAATCGAAATTTCTAAAGGAAAGTAAGGAGAAATTAGACCAAAATGAATTCATTGTGATAAGCGACTTTGCCGAGAATTACACTTTTCTCGTTCAGGATGAAATTCAGGCTTATCACTGGGCAAACGACCAGTGCACGGTGCATCCTTTTTGCATTTATTTCAAAAACGAAGATAACGAACTACAGACCGTAAGCCTTGTTGTTGTCGCGGAGAGTTTAGCTCATAATTATGTGTCCGTTTATTTATTTCAAATGAAACTGTTTGAATTCTTAAGATCAAAATTCGATGCAATCGACAAAGTAACGTTTTTCTCAGACGGCGCGGCTTCTCAGTACAAGAATAAAAAATTTTTTTACAATCTTTGCATAATTGAAGAAGAACAAAACTGCAAGGTCGAGTGGCACTTTTTCACGACGTCCCACGGTAAGGGCCCATGCGATGCGTTAGGGGGAACCCTAAAACGCATGGCGACTAAGGCAAGTTTGCAAAGGCCATATACTGACCAGATCTTAAATGTACAACATTTGTTTTCGTGGATTCAAAGCAAGGAAATTGCCATTAACACAGTTTTATGCACTCAAAAAGAACACGATGCCATGGAGCGACGAATTCAAAACAGATATAATAATGTCAAAACTATAACTGGAACGCAAAAGTTTCATTGCTTCATACCAAATATTTCTGATATGTCAATTAATGTAAAGCGGTACTCTTCGTCTGCCGACCTGCTAAATTTAAAGTTACTTTAATTTTATAATGATGCCAAGACAATTGAAATTTTTAATAAATATTGTAATTAAGTATAAGCAGCAAAATAAGAAAGATTTTTTCTTCATAAATGTATTTTTAACTGTAAAATAATTTTTAAAATGTATTTTTAACAAGGTGGTCTCTTAAATGCTCTTCTCCTGTCCAAACAAGGAGTCGGGGCCCATTTTTTTATTGCTGATTCTTAAAGCAAAAATTATGAGGAATCCAAAAAAAAAAAATTAGCCGAAAAATTTAGGAGCTTCTGTGGAAAATCGGAAAATTTAATTTTCTTGGGAAAATTTAAAGGTAAATTTCTAAGAAAAATTAGGAAAATTTTATTTTTCAATTAAAGCCTGATTCAATACCTTTCCAACGAGCTATCACTCGTTGCGATCGCTTTAGTAGTTTTTTTTAAAAACAACTTTCAATGAGGTCCCTTATGAAGAATTCTTCAATTTTGTCACATGACAGTGGTGTACACCACCACTAAACCAGTCACTATAAAAAAAAAAAAAATATGTAGGTACATTATTTTTTGCTGGGCAATCGATTGAGACTATTTATTTTAAAATCGGAGAGGGGTCGTCCAAAAATTTGCCAATTTTGATCGTTTTCATATGGAATTGCTCTATATTCTTCACCACAGCTGAAAATGGCATATCGATGCCTTACTTTCTCAACCTCGTATCTTAAAAAATACGGTTTGGACTTTTTCATATAAAACGATTGTTTTTTTTTTGTGTTCTATTACTGCAAAAACTTATTATTTCAATAATTTATTAATATTTACAGAATTGAGACAAAGTATTGAAATAATAAGTTTTTGCAGTAATAGAACACAAAAAAAAAACAATCGTTTTATATGAAAAAGTCCAAACCGTATTTTTTAAGATACGAGGTTGAGAAAGTAAGGCATCGATATATAAGTTTTTAATTCCGTTTGTAAATTATACAATATTGATCATATACCCTATAAAATATATAAAGGGTCCGCCATCTAACGTTTTTTTTTGGGTCCGCCATCTAACGTTTTTTTTCAACTAGTGCTTATTTCGTGAATGGTAACACTTAGCTCATGGCTGATTTGACAGATAATGAGTTTTATCCTTCCTCTGAACGAACATGGTTGTGTATATGCCTGAACAACGCTGGGAAATATTGCGACATTACTTTGAAAATCATGGTAATGTTGCAGAATGTGTGCGAAAATTGCGTACGGATTTTGGAAGAGGAGAAGCTCCGTATGTTCGATATCTTGTGAAAAAAGTTAAAGAATCTGGCATCCTCATCGATAAACCAAAGCGTGAAAAGCCAAAAACAGTTCACCGTCGTTCTCAATCATTGAGACGAATTTTGGATAAAGACGTTGGTATGACGCCATTTGAATGAAATTTTTTTCCATTATTAACCGGAAGGATTGTACTTTAAAAAAAAAAATTTGAGAAAATATTCAGTAATTTTTTTTTTTATAGCATTTAAAAAAAAAAGTTATTTGGCGGACCCTTTATGTTCTGGGTGAGGAGCGAAGTTGATTTAAGGATGTATGTCTGACTCTTGAAATGGGTATCCGACGACCCCAGATATGAAGGGAATTTTGTTAAATTTTCCTCTTGAAATTCAGCCTCATCAGTTCAACAATTTCTGACATATGAGCCAAAAACCACGACTGACTCTAATTTTGCTCACAAATCTTTTGTAGTTGTGTTTTTCTGCACATGTGGAGAACGGCAATAGCCAAAGTAAGCGAATTATGTAAAAGCATCTTGGTTATTAATAGCGAACATCCAAAAAGCTGTGAGCGGGATTGAAGAGGAGGGCGTGGCACAAAAAAGATTTATTTATGTCCAAGGAACGGTATTTATATAATAGTCTGCACTTATTGCAACATGGTGAATGGTATATAAGATTCGGCATAGGACACTCTGTGTAGTAAAATATTTCTTCATAAATTTAGAGGAAACATATGACTCTGAAAAAATTAGTCAAAAAGAGAATACATATTGCTTTCTCTTGTAAATGAAGCTTAAGAGCGATTGCCGAATATAATATACCCTTAAACCAAATCTTGAAATTGGTCTAATTATAATTACCAAATAAGACGCATATAAAAGGACTATGTGACACTAAATTAAACATTATAGATTTTCTTTGGTTACAGTATTTGTAAAAGCCAATCTTAATCCGGCAGGACATTTGGGTGCACCGGTACGCTAGCTGGTAGTGAGCTTGTCTATCAGTACCGGGGTTGCGGGTACGATTCCCGCCAGAGACTCTGTTCTCCTGCAGACAAGCGAAGAGCTTCGCGGAATTAGCGTAGGAATAAAAAAAAAACATTTTGGATTGGTTTAGGTAAAATAATTAAAAAAAACTTAGTTTATGAGAAATATTTAAGTCAAATTTAAACGACCTAATTCTTCTCTTTTTGTCTCTATCGTGCAAAATCCCTTATTCCGGAAGTAAATTTGTGTTAAGCGCTTAATATAGATCGCCTTAGCCGATTGCCAAAAACCAAAGAAATCTTATATGTAGAAAATAGCTGTACTAACTTCCAGTTACAAAGTGTATTTTTTATTGACGCTATCTCGCCAAAATCCTTAATTAAGGTAGGCCACTTTTACGGAGGTCAGGTAAAATAACAAACCGATTGTGTGCATTTTCGAAATTTAATACTTTATATATTAAAAAAAATATCTGAGCCAAATTTTCTGATCCTAGTTCTTACAAAATGAACGCTATTATGCCAAAACCATTATTTCTAGAAAGAATAATTCAATTATTTGTCTATAACTCGGCCATGTATAACTCTCTTGCGCCAATTTTAGCTACCAGTATTCTACTAAGCAGTGCTGGCTTTTTGCTCATATCTCAGCCATTTGCGAATTGATCTAACTGAATTTTAACATCAAACTTTTTCGAAAAATATGTGATATAAAAATATATAAACTAAGTTTCCATCATATCTGGAGTCCTTGGAACACCCATTTCAACCAAAATACGGACAGAAAGACATCGTTAAATTAACTTTGCTACTCATAGCTCTAGAAGGATGGGCAGGGATGATTTGGGCCATTTTCATGTCTGACTGCAAATATATATTTTATTAGCTATGCTTCTGAATTGGTATTAAGTGAATTTTATAAAAAATAAATACATTTTAACAAAAGAATTCCTATATTATTAAAGTGTTTCAATCTCATATCAATAGTACTTCTACTTAAAAAGACGAAAAGGTGTAATTTTAACTCATTCGCAAATGTAAGTGAAAATATTTATTTTATATAAGTGCAATAAAGGCAAGTATATTTTGTTTTTGTTCTCTCTCAGAACGAAAATTATATTCCAATGTAATTTTTTCCTATACTTCTATTAAGGTTTTCTTTATCAATGCGTTACAATTTTCAAAATAACTCGATTCTTTTGTGAAAACGATATTGCAGCATATTTTCAGTTTTTGACAGAGGCTTAACTCGGCGATGAGAGTGAGTTGCCACCATTACTAAATATGGAAAACAGTAATAGCTTTGTACAAGAATCTCGTTCTTGTGGTCTGCTTACTGCTCATAATATTTTAGTTTAATATCCAGAACCTACTCATTATGCAAAATAACGAATTAGGAGGAAACAATTTTTGACCGCCTGGCGACTGCTGTTTTATAATACAATTTTGAAACCCACCCAAAATTGTACGAAGGCAGAGGCTCACAAAGCACTTAACGATAGAAACTGGATTATCTCTTTACAACAGCTAGAATAATTCATCTCAATGAAGAGAAAAATCATTAAAAAATCATGCCATAGATTGATTCAAACAAATCAAGAAATAAATACGTTTTAAAGTTCGCGCAGAAGTGACTTTGAACGGATAAATAGGCGTTGATTTCACATATCTGGAATCGCTTTATAGAGAACTGCAAATTTCGCTACATGACATGTGAAAACATCACTGCACAGAAACAAGTGTTTTATCAATTAAAAAAATGGTTTAAAAAGTATTTAAATTTAATTAATGTAATAATTGATTCAATTATGTTTTTAGTTAAAAGAAAATGAAAAATTTAATTTTGATTTAATTAAAATTTTAGTTGCTTTCAAAAAAAATTTTAATTAAATAACAGAAAATCTTAATTGCCTTTTTTCGTTTAAAATAAAATAATTTAAACATTTAGAATTGTTATTGGGAATTGTCAATATTTATTTAAATAAATTAACATATTGTTTGAAATGGCAAAGTTTTTTGATCACTTTTTTAATTAAAATTAAAAATATCATTTATTGAAAATATTTTTGCAAAATCTTAAAATTTTTAGCAATCAATATAATCATTTTGGTAATAGGTGCAAAATCAACAACTTGTTTGCTTGATATTATGAATTTGGAATAAATTTGGTGATTGGAGAAATTTAATAATTGTTTCTGTGTGTAGACTGACAACTTGCTTCGAACAAAAGCAAGGGCCAAATTTCTCAATATTAATTTCTAAAAATGTCGTAGAAATTTTAGGTTTGTCCCCTTTTAGACAGGCAAAGTTTACTTTGACAAAGTCTGTTGAATTCTCTTTTAAACTTTGTTTGGTGCTCAGACACACAAAGTTTAATTTGACAAATTTTTGTTTTCTCTTGTTTGAATATAATATATAAACAGCGTTGCCAGAATGATGATTTTATCATATTTTGGATTATATTTTTAAACAAAAATATGATTAAAGATTTCTTTCTCAAATGATGATTTTTTATTTTTAAAAATTCTGATTTTTACTTTAATTTTGCTTAAACAAAATACACGATTATTTAAACAGTCACTTTTTAAAACAATGAAGTTTTGCATCAGCTTGATGCGCATTGGTGCTGCACACTTTTGTACCCAGTATCTAGAATACACAAAATTGCATCATTATTTCTGGACATAAAAAATATTAAAAAAAGGCATATTATTCAAACAACCATATTTAAAACAAAAAGAAATTCTAAAAACTTTGTTTTTGTTTTAAATGTATTTGTACGAAGTAAATAATTCTTTCGCACATCGGAAATAGGCAGTTAGAATATTGATAAAAAAAAATATTTGTGAAAAGAAAAAATGTATTTTTATAAAGTTTCATGTACTAACGAATTATGTTTTTATGTATTTCAATTTAAATAATAAGAAGTATGTTTTTATAACAAATTAACAATTCTTACTATTTTGCCCTTGTTTTAAAAAATTTAAATTAAGAAAAAAAAAATTATCAAAAATTATTTTTGGGAATGAAATATTTTATTAATTAATTCATTTATTAATGATGTGCTAATAATCCCAATTTTTTTAAATGAAAACACTGAAATTTATTGTTGTGGGAAAGCTAGTTCCTATGCGAATTTCGCTGGTTGCTTAGGCCAGCTCTAATAAATGAATTAATTAATAAAATATTTCATTCCCAAAAATAATTTTTGATAATAAATTTGCATGTGCCCGGCAAATAAAAAACTGAAATGGCAAGCTGCTTTATTTAAGCATATTGTTTTTTTAATTTTGTTTTTTTCTTTCTATCCTCTTACAACTACAATTTGTGTTGGGAAAAACCCAGCCAATTGTAGGCGAATGTAAGAAAGAAAAAATTGACGGTTTATTGTTGTGACTTTGTTGAAGCTTTGATATTGTTACATTTAAGACCAGAGTGGTTTTAAAATTCTTATTCACTTTATGGTCTTACTTGTATAATATTTTTAGCTTTTCTAAAGTATTTGGAAAAAGTTTCCTGACGAGCTGGCCTAAGCAACCAGCGAAATGCGCATAGGAACTAGCTTTCCCACAACAATAAATTTCAGTGTTTTCATTTAAAAAAATTGGGATTATTAGCACATCATTAATAAATGAATTAATTAATGAAAAAAAAAATTTATATATGATTTCTTTCGCCATATGACAATTTTCATTCCAAAGATCTGGTAACGCTGTATATAAACATAAAGTTGCAGCCAACTTCAGGTATAATCTACGAACGAAAAACAAAACGAATTTGTGAGTACAGCAAAGTATGTACTCCCCCGCTATGCTCTTTTCCCTTCTCTTCAATAAACTAAAGACTTTGCAAAGTAAACTTTGCTTGTCTAAAAGGGGTCTTTGTATAGAAGTTAAATCAAAATATCTTCCCTCCGGTTTCCCATATTTCGGAAGAAATTATCATCGTTCACACAATTTAATGCTGGAAGACACAGAGTAATGCGTTTAATGAAACATTACCCTAATAAAAGAAGAAATGTGTCTGACATCAAACATCAAACTTGTCACGTCACAGTTCTGAAGTGGTAGGGACCGGTTCTAATTTGAACACTTTATATGAAGGCTACTTGCCCTTCTGTCCTTCTTTTCCCTACGGCAATTTTTTTTAGAAAAAAAATCCCTACGAATTGGGATTTTTCCCTACGTATAACATCACTGGTATAAATAAACTTTTAGAATTTAACAATTTATTTAAATCATTTGTCATATTTAGTTGAAGTATTTGCTCTCAAAATATTTCATGTTTAAACATTTTTAGCAAAGTCTTAATATGTAGAAAGTATTAGTTAAACATTTTTGGTTAAATAAATGTTTTATTTTAATTTGTTTGAATGGAAATTTAATTTTTTTAAATTTGTAAAAACACTTAAGAGGGTATGTGTTAAGTAAATATGGTATATTGTTTTTTTTTCATGAAAAATAAATAAAAGATTCAGAAATACAGACACTCATAAATATTTACGTATTTATAATAGCGGCAAAGATGTTTAAGCTGAAATTGTTTTCTTAAAAAAATAAATTTAATGCTGCTTATTTTATTAAAGCAAAAAATTACACAGCCAAATTTTAACTTTTATTTAGCGTTATTTTTACGAGTTCAAGAAAAACAAGTGAAAGCCCAAGCAGATGTTACGTTTGACGGTATTCAATGAAGATGTTATTTACTTATTCACATTAACTCCAGAGATGGAAAATGGTTTTGCTCATTTTGTACTAACTTCAAAACGTTACCAATATTATTTTTTAGACTCTAAAAATATTTTTGCTTAGGTTGGATATTATATGATTTATGCCAGTAATTTCTACTAACAGATATCTGGTCGTGTTCGTACCTAACAGTTATCTTTACTTATCCAGTAACACTTTTTTGTCAATTTCAACGTTAAATTGGCCCACGTGAATTAACTATCGAAAATCGATGGTTTAAAATACACTACACTTTACCCCGTAGGTAAGAAATAGGTTTTAAAATACGTCACACAATAGATATTTATACAC